>OZ022415.1:39297299-40497299 GCA_963989365.1 Rhimphoctona megacephalus | reverse complement strand
TTTTATCTCATCGCGCACGCGCTGTTCATATACTATATTATACAGCCTACTGCTATATATAGTGTACACTCTTCCATGACACACTAATTACAGGATATTACATTTACGAACGGTGCTTTGTGACGTGGTTCTTGTTCCCTCGGCTATAAATATATGTATATACATGTATATATCTATATTACTCACAGATTCCTCACTCACTGTCTCTTTCATGCTCTCGCGCTTCACGCTTTTTTCCCTACATTATCCCTGCAAATACTTGGTGGTACTCGGTTTTTTTTTTTTTATTCTCATATTGCTGAAAGAACGATACAACGAGGAAAAAAGGGAGAAGAGTTTAAAAGAGAAACGAAAAGTGCAGCGGGCAAACGCAAAGGCTCATGAGGATAATGGACTGAAATACGAAACGTCTATACTTGTATATATGTATATATACCTATGCAAACTCATAATAAAACGACCGACAGACACACGCATTTCACCTTTCGACCTGAAATCGAGCCCCAATCCCCACTCTACTTTTATACACTTCATTTTTTTCATTTCTTTGCCGACTGGGTTGATGAGGTTTCACTCGATATCATCACAAAATTGACCGTGGGTACCTTTTAGGGCCACTGAATTCATGAATTTGCCTGGTTGACATAAAAATAAGACGCGTGTAGAGTTAGATTTTTTCAACTTTTCATCGCAGGATGGCTTGGTGCAGTTTAATTTTTAAGTACGAAAAATATTACTGCTCAAATAAAATATTACAGATCCATTTCGATATAAAAGCCTGACATTGGATTACACTTTAATTGTGCAAGTTTGAAAGATTGCATTGGATCAATTACTGGTAAATAATTCTATCGTATTACGACATAGGATGCCTGCGATGTATATAGAATTATTTATAGTCACTTTGCGAGTATAATTTTACGGTTCATTCTCATTCGTCAATGCACTCCAATATGACGGATGACTCCAATTTGTCGGTGCAGTCATTTGGAACAGCGAATATTCTTACCTTTGTGAGGCAACATTCTTCATTACGAGCCAAACCGACTTCAAGAGTTCAGCTACTTCAATCCATTGAATTATTTAACTGCTTGCGTAGTTAAAAGTTAAGTTACTCTTTAAAAAAAAAACTGATGACAGTTCGCTTTTGCCATCGTGTAATACGAAAAGAAATGATTTTTCAAAAATAGAACGACCCTGAACATTATTTATGATAATTTGATGTGCGATCACGATCTTCTTGACAGAAGAATTCTCCTGATACGATTTCGGATAAAAAAATTATTATTCAGTAGATTATCAAAGATTCTTAATAAGAAGTTATCCCATTTCTAGTATTTTAAATTGCAGTAGAAAAAAACAATCAATTTAAGTAGAATCAGAAAATGTGTGCTGTTAAATGATTTGTAGAAGATTGGCGATTTAGTAATTTCGCTAGTATTTCGAAAAAACCGCAATTTGAGCCCTTGACCTAAAGAAATATAAATGGTGCATATACGTACTTTATCCTATATTACAAGTACGTAATGTATGTGTGCCCTTGGCACCCTCGTTGTACCACGTGAGTAAGACCACGGCCGATCTTGCGAGGTCAGATCCACAATCGCTAGCACGCTTCTCGTTCAGCACTTGAAATTTGTAACATCGTAATGAGCGCACGTTTTTGCTGAATCGCTACAATAAGAAACATCGGCATTACTTACCTTCTCTCTCTCTCTCTCTCTCTCTCTCTCTCTCTCTCTCTCTCTCTCTCTCTCTCTTTCTTCCGTATTCAATACTTTACGATCATCGACGCTGATGCTTTTTTGCAGCGATTTACTTTGAGATATTTTGCAATATTATGCATTCCATCACGGATCTATTAGCGATTGTTATGTGGTAAAAGTTTGATGTTTTACGTATATACGTGTGTTTTAAGAAAATTAACTCCGAAAGAACGTGTTCCATCTGTCTCATTTTGATTTCGCCGACTCACCAAGACATTATTATTATTATTATTATTATTATTATTATTATTATTATTATTATTATTATTATTATTATTATTATTATTATTATTATTATCACTATTATTACTATTATTATACTAAATATGATACTAATTATTGGGCGAGCTGCATATATATATATATATTTATCTCTTTATTCATTTTGCTTCTCGTTTTTGTTCCCTATTCAGGTTCAGATATACATATATTTATATATATATATCCATCTGATTTTATACGAGTTGTCTTTTTTCTTCAGCATGTCTTCTTCGTCTTACGCGTTATCTTTTCCACCGACGGCGTGTATCAGAACCACGCGCCTTCGATTAAAGTGTACCTCTCTCTCTTCCTCACTCCAGTTCCATCTCTCTTTCTCTCGCGTATAGCGTCCAGGTCGTTAATCGGAGCCATTATAGAAATTCCTCGGATATATAAGCCCGAGATGAAGCGAGCTTCTCCATCGCGGATACATTTCACTTTTTAATCAACGAAATTTACCGCCGACGACGTCGACGCCCGGGAGTTTAAACCATGACGGGAACCTCCGCTGACCGTTTGCTTTTTTGAATTTTTTTTTTTTTTTTTGGAAGTACAAGTAAAAGTTTAGACACAGATATTCTCGGGATCAAGGACGACCGTGTTAGCGGTGGGTTTAATACCCGTGAGTGGTTTGCGACGTCGGAACGTCTAGTTGAGGTCTGATGCTGTGCGAGGGCACACCCTCGATGGAAGAAAGAAATTCACCGTGAAATTCAATTCGTGGATGTTTGGCTCTCGTATATTGAAACGAAGAAATAGAAAAAAAATCAGTGACAATTCGCGTGCCACAACTTGTGACCCTTATTCTTTCTATCATTCCCGAAAAGATACATTCCGAAAGCTCTTTCACAGCCTCCTTAATATTCTTCATAGCGATGTCTTGACAGCGGATTCTCTTATATACTCCCTCATCGTTGTATATGCGCGCACTTCCAAAATTTAAAATTAAATCCCTGCTCAGGAATCCTATATGAAAAAAAAAAAAAACGAAAGAGGAAGAGAGGAAGAAACTATGAAAGCGGTGCACATGTATCTTTCCTTCCTTCCGCACATTCCTTTTTTGTGCGACAAATACTTCGATGATTCTTTTGACTTGTATGACGATTTAACAACTTTCAACCTATAAGCGGTTCTAACATTTTTTTACAACAAAATTTGAGCTTAATTGATAATTATTAATAAAGCCTACTCATTTGGTTCCTTGTATTTAAACCTTTGACAGTGTTAGATTTTTGAAAAATTCTTTCCAAAAAGTACTATAGACCCATTTGAAAAAAACACTTTTAAACTTGCAATAAAAGTTTTTCTTGATATTCTTTGACCTGGCGACAACTCATTGATTGACTCATCAGCATATGGTTCAAATTAAAAATGATGGAAAATGAAAATTGCTAAATTATGAATGATAAATATCGAAGACTTGGTCCTCCGCGTAAGAGTGCAAAACGAATCATACTGGCACGTCTGGAGCTGCGTCCTCTTTTCTTCGCGTCAGCTTTTTCGCTAGAGCTTGCTTTATAAGAGTTTCGATATGAAACATGTTTTGGCGAAACACAGGCTGTCAGCCTGCACTCTCGACACGGCGGTCGAATTTAATACAAACGCACACGCACATGCATACACATTGATATATGCATACATATTGCCGTATTTAGGTATGACTGTGTTTCTATATTATTACTTTTGGATGCGGCGAACGCCAAAGAGTATAAGATGGTCCCCCTCACTCTGACCAAAGTGTGCTATACACGACGAATTTATAGCCCCGAACGTTATTATAGCCGTGTGTATTCGGAGTACAAATTGCCTATAGGCTTTATATGGGATTCGTAGATCGTATAACGGCTGTATATCACGTATTATCACCGAAAGGAGGGCTCTACTACGCGAGTTCTCGTTCGCGCTCACTCTCTCTTCTTCTCAGCTGTCGGAGAAAAGAAGAAAAGGCTTTCGTATATGTCCGTGTATGCGTTGTTCGTAAAAGAAGAAGCGCCGGTCTCCATCATGCAATAATACCGCAAAGAAACCTTTTGTTCGACAGAGAATGGAAAAAAATGAATGAACACAGCCCCTGGCTTCTCCGTTGCGTATAATATATTTTTATTACTTAAAACAAATATAATGGCGCGCATTGTGAGGTCTATCGTGACTCTTATACGGCCAATTTTTTTTATATCTTCGGAATGTGCAAGATTGTATCGTGGCTAACTCCTAGCTCAGTATACTTTTACTGCCAGATTGCATCGGCGTAAACATTCTACGGGGAAAAACGAAAAATTTAAGTGATTTGCAAATAAAATTTGAATGCATTCATTTTGGAATAGCGGAAATCTCACGAGATTAGTTTTAAAAAAATTTGAAATTTCATTCATTTGGGCGAATTATTTTTTTCGAAATTGACATATTTGCATTAGCGTACTCGTTTGCAAGATACATAAGAAAATAAAATAAATTTCTTATTTAAGTGGTTTAAAAATGAAATAATTTATTATTCATCAGTATTCCTTATTATTGTTTAGTAAGTAAAATAAATTATTAATTGTAATTAGAGTTTTTTAAA
Source organism: Rhimphoctona megacephalus (assembly GCA_963989365.1). Taxonomy (NCBI): domain Eukaryota; kingdom Metazoa; phylum Arthropoda; class Insecta; order Hymenoptera; family Ichneumonidae; genus Rhimphoctona; species Rhimphoctona megacephalus. The sequence continues at coordinate 40,492,712 of OZ022415.1, read as the reverse complement.
TGAAATGCATACTTGTTTGAAGTAAAGATTCTAACGTATCCGAATCATTTTAAAATAGTGAAAATCATCAGCGCAATAATTAATTCATTTTCAGTGTCCAAGGACTGCCATCGTGACTCGGTTACAGACTGAATTAAAATTAGGCGGAAAATATGTGATATTCGTTTAAATAAAACCATCGTCCCACTGCGATAAAAATCCTAATGGTTTTGCGTCAAACCATAGTACAGTGCAAGGCAGGAAAGGGGTTGAGCCCACAACTTTTGAAAAAAGCATCGACGGGTAACACTCAACCCCAAATTACGGCTGGTCGCGAGCGGGTTCGTAGTCCGCACTTTTTTTTATATTCCAGAGTGAGGAGGGTGTGGCAATGGTCCAGAATATCATGACCTCCCTCAATTGAATCTGGCCGGAGAATCGGAAGGTTATGTGCAGACAGGGATGTAGCTTTGGGGGAGGTCAATGCTGTGTGCTGACAGGGCACAGGGGCTAATCGAGTACGATCGGAATTACATGCGTATATGTATATAAAGAAGCATGCCGCTATCGGTCGTAGATCTTGCGCTCTTGGCCAAATTATAGACCATCTTCGCGGGCCTCAGCAGCGGTTACAACGAGAATGAGGGCAAAAGAGGGAGAGTTATTCGAAACAATAGTTAAATCCCTCCATCACCTGGTCTCCTCCTGGTTTTATGTTCCCTTCTCATCTTCTCTTTGCTTTCAGTTGCACTATTTCAAGAATGCTATCTCTTCGTCTCAGAATCTCGCACGTACGAACCAGCATCTCGTGTATCTCAATTCGCTCTGATGTGCCATTGACTCTCCCGCGATGCTCACGGAAGGTCTCAATGGGAAAGCAAGAAAGAAATAGAAAAAGTAAGATAGAAAGGGGAAGAAAGAGAGGATTTTCACCACGCGTGTTTCGTTGAGTCATTGTCTCGTACGAGATCCATCCAGTCATCTTCTACATAAAACACATTCGAAGCCGATAAATCAACCCTTTATTTTCAATTACCGTCTGCCTCCACCTTCTTCCCTGACACACGATTATCATCTTCAGGCCTTCCCATTATTTCTACTTTGTCACCTTTAAAATACAAGAAAAAATGTTTCGAGTTATTTTCTGACGAAATGAATGTACCACCTTTATTGATCAAGGAGAACGAAAATGTTAATTTTTTTACCAAGGAAAAATCATTTTATGTAATTGTACGTTGGTCTGGATAATTCTCCATAGGTTGAAATATAAAATTACTAGAAACGACCACGATTTTTTATGATAAAAATTTTAACCCCCTTTCATGTGTTTCTGTATGCGATTTATTTCCTGTGATTCATCCGAAACGGTCGTGACACTAACAATGTATCATTATGTATAATAAACACTTCTCGCTTCATTTTTTTAGAATTTTTACCGATTGAATAACTTTTTTCATGAATAATTTTTTTGTGCCATTCTTTCGTGAAATTTACTGTTTCTAAGAGTACATTTAACGAACGTTTCAGTATTTTGATAAAGCCAAGAGGAGTGGAGAATAAGACGTTTTCTTCACCGATCCGAAACAGAGGATCGAAGGGAACATAAAACATTTGTTCGATCAGTCATAAAAGTGCTGGGCATCTTGTGATACGCAGGAGTGAAATAACTCTGTATGCGTGAGTTTCTCGACGTCCCTCTGTGAAAGAGCTCGTAGGTCATAAGCCCTCTTCTTCCTTTCTGATCTTCTCTATTTTTCCAACGTTTTATTCGTCGGTTAAGATAACTTTTATAGCATTATCAAAAGCACCTCTCACTTGCTCTTCCGTCCAATGAAACAAGGAGACACAGGAATATAATAGAGAAAGAAGAAAAGAGGAAGAGAGATGAGATGAATAATCGACGAAGGAAACCAAAAGGTGAAACTGGTGAGGCCACATTCGCGGTACGTTTGGAGGTTCCCTGGGGGCTGTGGACTCACCTCCAAGAGTTGACTGATATACGCGATCGTAAAATCACGATATTGTATCCACATGTGTATCCCTTTTTCTGATGTCTCCATTAGTCGGACCCTCCCCGAATGCCGTTATACAGACTCCCACAGATATTCGACATTATTATTGCTTTTTTTTTCTCGTATCCTCCCGTTGTTTTCCATAAAAGAGAGTCCGAAAGGAGTTAAATCACAGAGGAGTCAACCTTGTCATATTTTACGAGTCGTTGAATGGTTTAACGTGAATATACGAGAAATGTGTTTGTGCAGCTTCGAATAACGTCCAATAGCCATGGAATAAAGTTTGTATACGATCCATGTGTCTTGTTCTATTAAACTCCAATGAAAATGAATGTAATTAATTTAGATACAATTTTTACAATAATATGATACGCAAACATTTTTTTTCTCCATTTTCCAGCTCGATTTATTACTCACTTATTGTCATTATTAAATCGATCGCTTCTTGATCATCAGAATTTTAATTTTTCTATGATCAAATCGCAATACTTGTAGATTGAATGACGAAAGCATAACACACCAACGTTGAGAAGATCGTGCTTAAAAACACCGTGATGAGAAGTCAAAGACCTGATGCATTCTGGCCACGAGGAAGTCGTTAATATATATACGTTGAATGAAGTGACCCTGACCTCAAGCTTGAACTCTGACCTTCTCGATCTTCCTCGTATCTTAGTAGTCTAACTCCCTTGGTCAACTTCATGAATTCTCTAATACGGGCTTATTAGACAAAACGCGTCAATCTTCGTAAAAACCATGTTTCGTATATTATATGTGAATACACAGCAGAGGAATCATAAGCAAAATAGAAAAAAAGTATGCCTTCCGGTAGTTTATCCTCTGAGTAAAGAGTAAGGGTCACTTATTTTGATTAACTCGAAGTGATATATTAAAGCAGGAAGGAAAAGGAATATATAAGATAGAATGTTGTGTTGTCTTCAGTAAATATGTTTGTTTAATCCCTCGTGAAAATAATGTAAAGGAAAGCAGCGTGTACTGCCTGTGCAAACGCTTCGATTTACCAAGATGCCTTCCGGAAGTAAGGACGTCTAGGCCCCCTAAAATTTAAGTAAGGGTGGTTGATTTTCGCGGTTGAGAAACAGCGACCCCAGTAGTTTAATGTACATATAGACGTACACATGCATAAATATAAATATAAGTATATATCAAATATCATCGAAGGGTTGCTTCGACCTCCTTTTGTCGGCGCGTTCACACACTTGCTTCTCTATATACAACCAAAAACGCGCTGGGCTATCTTATTATTGTAGTACGAAAACGATCTATCGGAGTGAGCGGTGCTTGTTTTCAATCCGACCTGCTTTTATTGGTTGTATTTCATGCGTGGATTTATGCTATTATGCTGCTGTAGCCCCGGTCGACCAAGCATTCATATGCTAAAACCGTTTTCACAGCATCTCAGGTCCACCCCTTCTCGTTACGTGACCCAAAAGCGTGCAAACAGCCATGCGTACAGCATCGATACGTCGTTCTCTCTTTTCCTCAAGATGGTCGCTACGAAATATCCGCATCTTCAAGAGAGGGAATGGCTTTTCGGATGCTCAACCGCAAACTTGCGGTTGGAGCACCACTGACCCAGCAGGAATGAAAAGTTGGGACCGTCCTATAAAAATTCAATCCCACCACTCTTAAAAATAATAACGTGGCGCTAGAATATATGTCCGTAGAAAGAGAGAAGATATCCCACAATGCCTGGGGCGGCGTGAGCCAACGTATAGAACCCAGTGCGTGCTGTGATGCCAGAACTACCTGCACGTTTCTCCTTTATGCCTGTCCATCTACTCCCTGGCGTTCCTTCCTTTTTCATATCTCCTCCGTTCTCTCTAACTTGCATTTCTTTTACTTTCGATTTTGTTTTTCATTCCTCGCGAATCATCTTTCACACCCTCATCTATAACCCATAGGCCGGAACAAATGTAGTTATGTGGAGTTTTGGATTATACTTCATCCGATACTGAGCCGAATGCTCAAAAATATTATCAACGCAATAATTAATCGTAATAATTTAGTCATGTCAATGTGCTTTCTGGTATTGAATCAAAAGCCGCACGGCACTGGGACAATGCTGACCCATTGTCAGAAAAGCGACCGGAAAAAGTCAAGAAATCCATTTAAGATTTGGGAATTAAGATTTAATTGAAGGAATCAAATTTAAGTATATCTTTCAAACCATGCAGACTAGTTGTAGAAGTTTAACGTATTTATAACCAAACATGATTAGTTTTACGGACGTGAAAGAATCAAAGAATGAAAAAACAATGTCAGACGATTACTCATAAGAATAATAAGAATATATTGCTAATTAAAAATGGCATGTGTAAGTGGCAAAAGGGGATTCGAATACACCATACATAGTAGGCAGACCTCACCTTAAATTACTGTTCATGTGTGATGCGCCATGGTGCCGAAACGTTTAAAACCTTTACACATAAGTGCAAAAGACCCCAGACGTGGTTGCGTGTGCTCTCATCGAAAAAAGCACGTACGGAGAGAAAGAAAAGAGACCCTGGAAAGGAACCTCTTTTTTCAAGGAGGCTCTCGCACTCCGTTAGTTATAACTCTGCTGAGAAGTGTGGCCGCCTTCCCCGAAGGAAGATCATGAGAAAGAGAAAGAGGCACGGGTTTGAGAGGTAACCCTACGGGAACCGGACTCACGCTCGAGAATTTCACATGTCGAATAGTCCTTTTGGACCCCTCCTCTCGACAAGCCTCATAGTTCTTCAATACATCATTTTTTTCTTCCGTTCTTCTCATTCTGTTTTCTCTTGTCACCAAAGATAGAGAGAGAGAGAGAGAGAGAGAGAGGTAGGAAGGGCTACGAACAAAACATGCGCGGAATTTTCTTCAACAACAACGCCGAACCGTCTTCAATTGAGCTGTGGGGTTTGTCATGTGAGGAATGTGTCAATTAACACATAGGTTTGGGTGGAGTACCACGTTGGGTGTGAGACAGAGATTGTTCTATGTCGTCCAAGAGAATGATGATGATGAATGAAAATCGTTTGAGTTTTTCCATTCTGCTTTAGTCTTTGGACAAAGAACCACCTTAAATTTCCTTATATCGATAATAGAAATTCACTTATTTTCTTAATGAACATACATTTATTTAATAATACTTCGACTGTAATCACTATCGTTCATTATACTAAAGTTTGCAAATGGAAGTGAGAATGCGTTGACTTTGCATATTGAAACGTTTGTAAAGGTCAAAATCTATCCATTTACTTCGCGCATTGATTATGAAAATTTTTCGCTGATCACGAAATTTATCAGTGGATGTTGAGATTATTGAAAAATATTGTTGATGATGAGACGACTTAAACTTTATCTTAGGAGAAAAGAAGAAAGAACGGGCAATAAATTTGTTAGTTCGCTCGCTACGATTCGTTTTCTGGGCTCTCTCAAAATAAGACGAGAAAAAGGTGTATAAACACACATGAGCAGGAATAAGAAAACGAAAGGGACGAGGCTCTGTGACTAATACCCTTTTACTCAGAATAATAAAGACGACGCTTTACACAAGAGAACGAAGAAGAAAGAGTAATACACGTGTAGATAGATATAGTAAGAAGATTCCGAAGGGCCGAAGAAATCGGCATTGGTTCTCCGCCCAACTGACCTCTCGACCTCGGTTCTTTCGCATCGTGTGAGGAAAAAAGGCGCCGACGCGCCACTAAATAAACGTCAAACGCGAGTGTAAAAATCACCGCTTGTTTTTGATACCAGCATCCCAATAAATTATCCGACACGAATAAACTAGCTGTTAGTATAAATATATGCAGAAGGTTTCGAATGTAACTTGTGTGTTATTCGAGAAAAATTTAATCGAGACGTTCCGTCAGTTTTTAAACTTGTCCAAAAACCTATCGAGAACGTTTGACTTTTGATCTATGTAAAACACGTTGATTAACATTTTTTCGTTGATACACTATTAAATTAATGGAGCGAGATAACTAGATGATGGTTCAAGAAGGATGGCCGATGGATTTTTCAGAGGCGCCAACTATTCGCGTTATCTTTGGCCTCTTCTTAATAGCCCTAGTATCCTTCTTATTATCAGGGCGTAACTGGCGCGGATTTTGGTATTTTATATATAGTAATTAGACCAAGATTCGCGAGAGCCCACCCGGCTCCCAGAATCCCGACAGGGTTGAAACACGCTGGAGTTCTTGATATTTTGCTCACATAACCATTCTTAACAAACAATGGGTCGTAACTCACACCATTTCGTGTTTTCGACTAAGCCCTTTTATTTCGTAGCACTTGATACATATACATGTATATCCTTAGCTTGAACGTCTCTATTATATCTTGGATTAAGTTGCCGGTAATCACAACGTTCGTGAGAAAGGCACGCAGCATCTTTTGGGGTTCCCCAATTGAGTTTTGCTTGTGTTAAATAATGACCGTTCTTATGGTACAAGAAGTCAAGATTTCGTTGGGCCAGTTAATAGAGTATCTCTGGCCCTGGGGAGTTGAGAGGAGGTGAAGGATTGAAAGAATCGAGCCGGTGGAATACCTGAAGCACACCTACTCTCTGAATATTTTAAGTTCTTCTCAAAACAGAGATTTATTTTTCCTTTAAAGACGTACTTTTTCATTTTATTTATTTCGAAAAGGTATCACAAGTGGTGACATTGAATCGTTGATTGTTCAAAACCATCCGTGAAAATTAATCTTGTGCTTTTTCAAGTTTTTTTGTGTCAAGTGATGCACCGTATGTTCAAAATCGATGATGCATATTTAGTCCGAAATAACAGGACACTACGAACACAATATGTTGGAGCTGTATTACCCGCATATAAGTAGGTCGCATTACTGAAGAGATGCAATATCTGTTCACCAGTACTACTTCCCCTGGGGCACTGGACGAACCATATTCGGAGACACTCAATCAACGTTAAATCATTGCAGAGTTCAATAATAATATAAGTGGTTATATGGATCTCGCTAAGGTTATATATATTCACGTAGGTATATAGATATGTATGGTCAACTCGAGTCTTCGGGGTACGATAATTCTGAGTGCACTTGGCACGTTTCTCTCTGCCTGCAGCTATGTTCCTCTTTCTCCCTCTCTTTCCCGTGCTTTTTTACACTCTTATGCGTTAATTGAATTTAACTGAAAATTACATTTCCCATATTCCAAACATACTCTCAATATTTTCTTGTGATTCGCTTGTTATTTGTGTACCAATTTTTTAATGGAATTCGAAAATGAAATTCAAGATATTTATGAATTACGAACCAATCAATACGAGTTTACAACAAAGGAATCAGTTGGTCAACCCTTTTTAAATCATTGTTCATTGAAAGGATCATACTCATCAGTCAGATTTCTTCTGTCGTGATTAAATTACATTTGATCCTGCGTTGAAATTAGTGATGTGGCTCTTATATAGGGATGAACATTTTTCTCACGTCTATCTCAGACGTTTTTCATGCGTAATAATAGCTGGGAGATTTCATAAGAAGATCGTAATAGCAAGTGTTTTTTCGAACAACAAACTCATGGTGACTTTCTGAAATTGCAAAATTTGGTGTGTACAGTCTCTTTATGACCCCGTTCATCGACCCTGATGCCGTTATAGTGAAATCGTGCAGTGAATTTGGAAATTTCGATTTTATATTGAACAAAAGGGAACCACGATTGCTCTTCCACGTCTATGTTGAATATAGTAGAAGTCAGCTGATGCTTGGCTGGTTGTACTGTTGAGTCTATCTTTCTTGCCCTCTCTCATTCGCCATAGAGAATTGCCAGACCGGAAACAATTGAATTCGTCGCTATCTACAGTGACCAGCAGTGCACTTTCTTTCGGACTTATATACATATACATATTACCATTCTTCATGTTGCATTCGTTCGACGGATTCTGTTGCATCCCCATTTTTTGCAAACATAGAGAGAGATGAAAGTTTACAGTAATACAATGCATTGATAAAAGTTTTAATGCTATTTGATTCGCATATTTCACGACGTCAAAACGCGGCTGCACGAAACGACGAAGGTTTCAATACAAGAAAGGTGTCACCATGAAAATCATACGGAAAACGACAAAAGGGGTGTTTAGTCTAGCCTTAAGGGTTAATCCAATGAGGACAAAGATCTTCAAAGCCTTCGATTGTATTTCTTAGTTCTGCGAATTATAGAAGAAAAAACTGAGCGGCGACCGCATACGTGCTTAAGACCCCAACGAGACGAATATTCACGTATATCCACATGTATAGACAGACTGTATAATACGAATAACGAAAGAGGTTGAATGTTTCCGTCTGGACGATCCCCAAATAGAAGGTCCGATGACAGCCCTTCTTTAGGCTGCTGCTTTCCGTTCTCTTTTTTTCTTTTACTTCGCGTCGTCATATTATTATACTACCATTAGAAAGTGTCCCCATATATGTCGCGAGTAAACAGCTAGCTTACTTATTCGCGTGCAGGGCAACAAAATATCTTCTGAATCTCTAACCCTAGCAAATGTTCGCGCTCACTAATTTGAGGGATGTTTTATAGACATATGTAGATATATGCGCATATAATAGTACACATGCTGGTAACCCTTAAGCTCACGAGTCAGCCAATGAGAGCAGTATAATAAAACCCCATACTGTTGGCCCTCTAGGGAATCGATACACCTGGCTTTCTTTCACCTACTTCTACCCCATAGCTGTCATCCCTCTGTTTCTCTCTCTCCCTCTTAGCGTATCGATTTATTCCGTTGTTTTTTGAGTGCCAACAGATTATAGTGCACCGTGGAAGTGAATAGAGAACAGGGCTAGTCAGCTTTCGCAATTTTGTAGCTAGCTACCTTTCTTTCCCTGTGCTTTGAACCTTCTTGTTGTACGATCTTCGTAGGTCTGCAAATGTGGCGAAGGTGGTTACTATGAGGGGCAGAGTAAGAGAGAGAGAGGAAGAGAACGATGTGAGGCAACGCGTTACGGCGCGTGGCGAAGGGCCTCGGGGCCGGAGCAAAACCTCGCGTGCCACAAATTGCTTTGGTTCGTACTGCGAGAGTAGTAGGTATGTGTAAAGAGAGAAAGAGAGATTAAGAAAGAGAGAGAGAGAGAGAGAGAGAGGGAGGAGGGAGTAAGCGAAGAAGTAGCTACAGCACAAGCAGAAGCAGCGAAAGAGTCGTTCGTGCACTCACTTATTTACTCGCCTTATTCCTTTCCCTTACCCCTTTACCTACGTATATTTCCCATCCTTCCCCTTCTCCACCCTTTCGCAATTCCTTCCTTCTGGCGTCTATATACACCGTATACAAGCACACGCCGCATTACACTCGGCCTCGCGCCAGCGAGTTTCATCGGGTGGATTTATCGTCCGGTAGTTTCTCCGAGTCTCCACCGAGTCTCCACTCTCTTCCCTGTTCATATAATACGTATATGCATATAGGTGTCCTCGCCAATCTCCTCTGCTCCTGAAAAATTTCACGCGATTTACGGCAATGTTCACTTCACGTATTTAAACCTCACGGAAAAAATTTTGTCTATGCTCAGGAGCCCTAAACAGAATTCTAAGAACCGAGTAGTACGTGTCATTTTCGACTTTCATCCTTTTCGGTGTCGATTTGATTGTTGCACAAAACAATTCGAGGTTATTGACTATATTGACGCTGAGGTACAAAAAGTTGAGCCATCGGCGTTTTTTTCTATTATTGTAGGATCGAAAATTGCCAGCTACTTTTTTGGCATGTTTGCAATGCCTTTTCACCCTGATTCATTCCCGAAGTTAATTAATGCAAAATCGACTTTTTTCAAGGTTCACTCATGACATAAATAATTCTCTTCTGAGTCATCACTGTTACCACGGTTTTTTCTAAAGATATTAACGAAAAAAATGTAAGTCCGGTGTCTAAATTAGTGAATTTATGCAGCTGGTTATTTCTTTTTGCTTGCACTCCCCAAACCCTTTTCGGTCCTATATTCTTTTCTTGTTTCGCTTAATTTTCTTTTCCTTCAGCATTTATTACAAAGTTGAGCTGCCAGGATGCTATTAGAGCCGTCACTTAAAAGTCAAACGAGGGAACGAGGTCTGTGTGAGTATGTGTGTTCATGTGTATATGTGCATCTGTGGCACGTGAACTATACCGGATGATGGCTACCGGAACCGCCCCGCCATTGCCGGAGTGTGTTTAGTGCAAGTGGAGATCGGGTGCCAGCGCCAAATGCACATTTTTCTCGGGGTTCAAGCGAGCCTCAACTTATTCAATGCAGAAGCAAAACAGCGTTAAAACAGCCGACGGTGGGCGCATAAATTCGTCGCGTCGAAGCTTGTTAGTCTCGTAATGGGCCCTTCAGGCTTTATTCGGTGACTTGGCCCCTGGAACTTGCAGGGAGCGACTCGATATGTGTATATATGATTTTTCAACCTCACACAGGTTTTTGAGTTATTTTATCGACGTATAAAAGATGGACATGCATTTTAGCTCCGGGCTACTGGGAGGTCGAAAAAAACCCTTTTTTTTAATACTTTCAAAATTCATCAGTAACCCGTGATCCAAAGTATGTATCTTCTTCAACTCAATGACTTGTCGGTTAAAAATACTCGTAGGAGTGGGAGAGTAAATCTGTAAATATATATATGAATGTGGTAAATTACATTTTCTTTAAATTGCTAGAATTGTATCAGAAAAAAGATTATCCTGATGCGAGCATAGACTTTTCCGATAGATCCTTGGGCTATATAAAAAAAAAATCCAACACATAAAACTAGCCTCAATTTTTCGACGGTTTGTGTGCTTTTTCCATCCTCGCGAATTGTGCCATTCAGCGAGGGAATTGGGATAAACTTTAAAGAAATGTCAGAAATATCATAGAAACGAGCGCAAAGCATTGAATCGGTTTTCGATGCTCAGCGGAGCTCAAACGAAAGATTTGTTTAGCAACCGTTTTCATCGCGTGCGGCATTGGTCATTCAGTTCACTTAAATCCTGTCTCATAAGCAGACTTACGATGAATCATGACAATGGCAACTGAATATACCGACGATGTCTACGACCGGAACCGAAACGTTAATCCTCGCAAAACGACTCGTGAAATCCAGGTTTAGTGGACAATGCAGTCGTTTGCAGTCCACTACTATATACAGCAAATAAACGTCCTGTCACCAAACAACACGCGATGAGATGTGCTCTGACTCCTTAAAATACTCATTTCTTCATTCCTACAAATCCAACTCCATATAGTGTAGGTATTGTTTTCTATTGATCGTTTTTCATGAGAGACGAATGATATTTATTTAGATCGACCAATGTTTATCGGAAGCAAAACGGTATTTAATAAAATTAGCCTAGGTTCATGTTATAAATAAAAGAATATTGGCTTTTATCAGTTTTAATCATTGGTGAAAAAACAGAAGCATAAAAAGTCAGAAGCCTCGAGATTCTGATAGAATCGACTTACGTGGACGACTCTAAATATAACACGAGACCATCAAGAAAGCTCAGTTGCCTGTACGCTCACATATACCTTGATAATCAGAGCTGAAAGACCCAACGTGACGTTACAGAACCCATCTCTTTTGGCATTATATTGTACATGTTACGTCCTCACGAAAGAAGCTTCGCTCTCAAGAGGCTCGATGATCTTCGAAATTTATTACCTGTTTATCGTTTTAAAGCAAAGTATGTGTGAAGTAACGAGGATGAAAGACAGACTGGCATAACAAAAAAAGGAGAAAAATACAACAGTTAAAAATTGGTGGTGGTTTGGTAGTTCGGTTCTGGAATACATCGCGCAGGTTAAGTCGCTCTTTTAGAAACGGTAGGGAGACCCTTTTCACCCTCGAAAGAGACAAACGTTCGTGGTCGTCACTTCTCTCTCTCTCTCTCTCTCTCTCTCTCTCTCTCTCTCTCTCTCTCTCTCTCTCTCTCTCTCTCTCTTCTTTCTTATTTTCTCTGTCCTGAGCAAGTCTTCTGCTAGGCGCGGCTTTACGAGGACTCTTCGCGGTGAAGCCTGCTGCGGCTAATTTGCATTTTTATATTTATCGCGAATCGAATTTATATTTATCGCTGTTAGCCTTGGGACGAGAGACACCAAAACGACGCAAGCATTTGCTTGTATACTATATGTATAAAAGTACATGCACTTATATTTATATAAATATACATGTATACATAGATATGAATATATACGTTTTGTACTTCGAGATCACGATGGGGACTCGCGAACAGAAATCCCGTTCGGTGACTTCTCGTCGTAGCGGAATCCTCTGTGCCTTGTGCGTATGTTGTGGGCGTTTAAATTTTGTCGAGACTGAGAACGTCTGTGGCGTTCACTGGGAGAGTGCAAGAGATGGTGGGAAATGTTAGTCGACAGGAGTTGATGCTCTCACTGTCGCAATAAAATACTGACTATAGGTACGAGAAAGAAAATGGATGCGGAAAGAATGGAAGCTGTTTAGTGAAATCGAAAGAAATAAAAAAAAATCAATTACCCACGTTTGTATGTTATTATTTGTTATGGACATAAATGTTTAAACTCTATTTATAGAACATCAGTACCACGATCGAAACTTTTGAAGTCCTATCATTAAAAATTTCAAAACAACTTTTTCTAGTGAACAGAGTACAGTTGAAAAATTGCATGATCATAGGACGTTACAGAAAGTAGTACAAAGCCTCTCTTTATCAGCCCTAGTGATGAGTTAAGTAGAAAAATACAGTTCGGTCGATAAAGAATGAAAAAAAAAAATACATGTACATAGCTCACATTATTCGCGGAAGCGATGTGCCATAGTTAGCCTGACCGCCGCTATAAGCACAACGGGTTATAGGGGTCTCTATCTCTATTTAACGTCGGGGTTGTTCGTCTTGTGCCGGAGGTCCCTGCACCCGGGTCGACCGGATCGATAATCGATAAAAACACAAAAAAAACGTCTCAGAATTTGTTTACAGTTTAGTAACCCAAATCAGAGGCGATAGGTGGCGTGTTTGTAGTGGTAGTAGAGTGTGTGTACTCTCCACCATCTCCGGACGTCCACCTCGTTGTTTCTCTTGATTTTACCATCCATCTACGATGTAGATATGCCCGCTATTTCTCACTCTCTCTTTCTCTCTGTACATATATATCTCTGCCTCCCTCTGTCTCTCTGTATATAAGAATAACTATGTACCAGTTCGTAGTACTCTCACCATGTTGACGTACTCCACCGATGTCCCAGTGGTGTTTCTGCACTGCCGCCTTCGTAAGACCAACCCCGTCCTTGCCATTCCCAACGAATACTACGATAAACCGAATTTAATGTTTGTACACAGACCTTTACACTTGTGCATGTGTTACATGTGGACTGCTGTTAAACAAAAGGACGCATCTGACATAAATTGGCTCGTTGCTTCGAGTTGTTCACGTCCTTTGGTTTACCACCAAACGATGTAACTGTATGTAGTAATAAGGTGTACACACTGACTATACAATCATTCCACAACTCTACTATTCTATAACCAACACGAAATCACGGTATGTGTGAAGGTAGTCACCAATACTAAGGTTTGAACTACCGTTCTGATTGTACTGAAACCAAATCGAAAAGCTACCCTCTAGTAGTATGAAAGCAAACAGACTCGTATTCTCTACTATCACGACCTTCTCCTACTCTCAACGTAGCAGCGAGTTCTCGCGATTTGTGGCACTCTATTTTTCCTCGTTTCATTATTCTCTGCACTTTCTCTCTCTTGCTCTCTCCTGTTCTCCCACTCTACTGGTTTCGGTCAGACGAGTTTGTCGAACTACTTGCCTCTCTTCGGTCCTCGCTTTCTATCTCTTTCTCGGTCCTGCACCATTTCGACTCGTTTTCTCCCTCTCGCTCTCGAATGCATTTGTCAAAGGTTGAAACAAATTGGCAGACGGCTCACAAATACCGCTCCGCTACACCCGCGTCCATGGACCTGCGGGATTCTGCTAGTGATAGCTCTGTTGGTTGCTCAATCCGTTACACATACATTCTCCACTTGCAAACAAAAGGGCATACTCCACAGCAGCTTAAGTGCTCAATTGCGTAGGTTACGCCCTTTGGTTTGTTAGCTATCGTTATACATATGTAGACATAATACGGCCAGAAAATATATACGCGTTGAACATGTACGGAAGTATGCGATAGAGCTATATCGTATTTTTCAACCACCCACTCGAACGCGACTCGAATCTCTCGGTCCTCCGCCCAGAAATCTTCTTCGCGGTACAGCAGCATAAACTCTGCCTTTGACTAATGTGTTGTTCATCCCCGACATGGCTCATGTACTCCACATTCGACGAATTTTATAACTCTCCACTGACTACCGCAGCGACAGCAGAAAGCACAGAGTTACCCCAACAACGATCCCCACTGATACAGATTCCCCAGCACTCCCTTGTTCATATCATATTTTCATATATACGTAACTGTATGTATGTACGAATATATGTATTTATGTCTATATGTAATATTCCACTTCAGATTTCACTTATACCATACAATACATATACGAAACTACGGTGAAAAGAGATGGATCGAAGGGAGTGGATTTTATTCGTGGGTGGCTTTTTTGTTCGCGACTAGCTTAAAGGTAAAATGGCTACGCTCGATAAATATGCCGACAAACCACGTTCAAGCAACACTCTGAATATGTACATGGTTTTGTTGCGATGCTTATACTATTTTGTGGACTTTTGTAGCAAACTGATCCCCTGAGATATTGGTATTTATATGTAAGTACATATAGACAAATACTTATAGTAGGATGGCTATGAGTTATCGTTCCGAAAAAGGGATTATTGTTGTTGCCCATTGATGTAAGCGTTCTCTTCTCCCATTTGTTTCTTTCTTTCTACTGCTTTTCGGAATGGCATCAATAAATCAAAATTGGAAATGAGGAAGAATTAATTCCTCGCAAAGGGGATGATTTTCTATTTAAATTGCAGATTTGCGCGAAACATACCATCGTTTGTCAAAGATAAAAGATCTCTTTTGCATCGTTTTTTTTTCGCTGTAGGTATGTATATACGATTATTCTTCAACTCATCGTTTCGAAGTCATAGGACAAACTGAGTTAAGTTCATGCTGAAATAAATATTCGCCAGATTTCTACTTTCTTTTTCCTCGTAATCCAGTACAGATTTTATATGATCCAGGTCGATGAGTCGATAAATACAAGGCCTAAAAATCTCGTACTGCGTTTCCATTAGGGTTGTGGGTAATCAATTTAGCCTCCGTTTAAATGAAACACGCAAAGCTGAATGTATACCGTGATATTCAAATTCATCAACTCTGGAATCCTGCTCCAAATTTCAAGAACAATCTTACTAGCAGTATCTTCTTAGGATTGCTCTCAAAGATAGAGCGAAACAAGAATCCAGGAATTATATGATATACGAAAAAGATGTATCATATCATCGCCCTTTCCTCTAAAGTGAAATGTTATATTCCGCATGATAAAATAGTATATTACGCACCTAGGGAGGGAAAGTAGACTACTTCAAACCGCGGGTAGAATTGTCACCCGAGCCGAAGGCGAGGGTGACAAGTACGCGGTTTGAGGTAGTCTAATTTCACTCCCATGGAGCGTATACTATTTTTCACCACACATGCCCCGAAAGTTCAACTTTCCGATTTCGGAAAGTTGAACTTTCGGTGCATGTGTGGTGAAATAAATATTTTTTGCAAATTCATCTGGTAAATGAAAATGTAAGTAGCATTTTCAAAACAAAACAAAATAAGTCGCTCACAAATTAAAATAAGAGCCAACCTTAAATAACCTTCACGCATTTTCTAGCTTTTCCTCTCATTGGGAAAGTGTGTTATATCATGGACACTTGTTGCACCCCCGAAGGTTCGTGTGAACGGAAGAAAGGCTCGACGAAAAGGTGTGATGGAGAGGCTTCGAGTTTTCCCCTTCGTTCTGGCAGTGGGTGGTGTGACTTAGTCATTGAGAATTGAGGGATTTGCCGACGATGACGTTGAGCCGCTCACGTATCTTGAGCTCGTGTAGGAACTCATCATGAGTTTGCTTTTTTTCTCTCCCTTACGAGGAAACATTCAGCGTTCCTTGAGAGGACTTAGTTAAAAAAATATACATCGCACATAGTCCAAACTCGAGAGAACTAAGAAAAAATACATATTTTTCGGTCCTCGATATCGGCCAATTTCGTGTTTCCTTTTCTCGGTTTTCCATTGACCTTTTTCGCGCACGTGTGGTCCTATTGCCCTCTTCAGTAAGTAAACTTACCAAAAAGCTCCTAGAATTAATCTTCATGACCGATCATTTTTTTCTCGCCTTCTTCTTAAATCCACGAATTTCAAGATCGGAACAATCCTCTTCGCGTGCCTCCCGTATGCATATATATATATATATATATATATATATATATATATATATATACACACACACATATACAACGTAGAACAGGTAGGCCGGGTAAATGGAGAAACAGAAAGAACAATAGTTTCGAAAAGCAAAAAATGGTAATAGGAGGTAGACCTTGAAAACTGATATTTATATCCAATCATTTGGAAATCAGCTGCATCTGTTCTTTAATGATTTTCAACTGCCTATCTGAAAATTTGTATTTCACCGCGTTATGAAATTATGATTATTAATGATGGTATTATTTTTTGTTGCTTGAGAATTAAAGAGGCAGAAATTGAAGAGTAACACAATTTCTACACATTTGCATATAATTACGAGAATATAGAAAGGATATGTGTGATCCATTTGATTTCTACCTCTTCAATTCCTATCGATTATTTATAATATTTGAAGACAATTATTATTTCGAATGAACGAAATGGTAGAAACAATCGATACTGTATATGAAAATTGTTCATCGATATGCTAACAGATTTTTTATGTGTTTTATAAGGATTAAAATGATTATGTTTTTGAATGAATGAATTGGCAGTAACAATCGATACTGCTGAAAACTGTCTATTGATTTCCCCCCGCAGCTTCCGACGCTACAATGAATGAAATAAATATATACGTAGAAATCCGTGTATATTCGAGTGAGATTTTGGCACAGATTTGCAAACGGGTTTTGGTCTTTGTTCTTCTTGCGTGTATATTCGTGTGAACATTCGCACGGGAGAGGCCGATATTGCGAATCCACAGTCCCTAGCACGCCCTCGCGAAACTCTCGCGGACACACGACGAGAGAGGTGTTGGGATTTTATGACTTATTGACTCTCGTCCGTGTTTACTCCGCGACTGCGGCGCGACGTCCACACGGCGCCAACCAGAAATGCGGACATCGCTCGAGTGCGATATATATCCCCCTCCCCCGCCCCCCCGTGGTGAGAGAATAAGAGAGAGAAAGAGAGTAAGAGAGAGAGAAAGAGAGAGAGAGAGAGAGAGAGAGAGAGAGAGAAAATGGTTCATATCAAATTCGCGTGCAAAAGAATATCAAATGCGAGAGCTGCGCGTTGAAAAGAAAAAAAATATATAACGATCGATAAACATTGTCAATTAGTCATTAACCTTGATTGGATTTTTCAGAACATGAACATTCGTTACCTTACCAAGTTTCGTGTCATTGAACATTTTTTTTCAATTTCACCATAAAGACGAAACTTAGTTCTCATGTTTGCAAAGAATCAGGGAGTTCCTATGAAAGTGTATGGTCATCACTCTGAGTATTGACTAATTACACGCGAGTCCGCGAGATTATTCGCGGATTTAAAGTGATAGTAAAACGAAGGTATACGTTCTGCGACACAATGGCGCCCAAAAAGTGACTCACCTGTATGTGTGTATGTTTGTGTCGAGCTTATTCGTGAATTCTCGGCCACCCTTCCGATATGCACAGATAATAATGTTCCTTTAAAAAGAAAAAAGAATTCCACTGTGCAGTTTCAAGTCGATAAACATCGAGAAGTCGTGCCTTGCATACATGAGATTCCTGGATTCCAACATCTATGCCGCATCGTTCCTGTCATTCCCAATTGAACATGAGAGTGAATGTTTATAATAATTCAGAAAATACTTTTTGGAATCAATAAAATTTTAAGTTAAAATTAATATCAACAACATTTTGAATGTTAACATGCTGATATCAACGACATTTAACTTTAAACACTTTTTACTCCCGGAAGTTGGCTGGTATTAATCAATTGTTTTTATAAACACTTTTTATCAGTACAGATATAGAATTCAGCGAATATCAAACTAGGGTTAAGGGTATGAGGTTAAAATACAGAGAAAGATTAAATTCTTACCAAATAATCGATCCGTGATACTAAATTAAGTATTATCTGATAAACTTGAACTCACTAATTAATTGACTCAAGAACGGTTTCAGTCTTTGCAAAGTTATATTTAATGTAGCGTTCAGTAATCCATCAGGTAATTTAGGTTTAAAATATTTCCCGCAATGAGGCGTAATGATACGTTACATATTGTAAATCCACAAAAATTCAGGGAATTGAAAAATTTATTAAACCAAAATAAAGATATTATTTCGTAAAAAAAAAATGTCTTTCTAGATCGAGATTGAGTCTACTATTAAAATATTTTGGATATCAACATGGTTTGTAATAAATTCTTTTCAAGTGTTCAATAATCTATTCAAAACTTCGCAGTGATCATCAGCATCGAGTATAGGATTTTGTCACTTCCGTCTGATTTTAATTTTAAATACCCAAGACGATATTTTTATAGTCCAACCGTTTCAAATCTATGACATGAAATAATAATTATTGTGTGACATCAAGCCGGCCAGATAGTGAGTGATCGATGGAAAACGGACGAAGTGAGACGTAAAAAGCGAGAGGTAGAGGGAGGGGGGACCTGAACGAGCGATGCCGGTGAGCACAACGTTTGTTTTATCGAATACAACCGATGGGATTAATCCTTTATTGTTGGTGCGATGATTGTACCGCGTGTCGGCGACATGAGTCGTGCCTGTTCGTATCTGCTGCGCGAACGGTAAATATACGTGAGCTTATGCTTTTTTCTTTTATCGAAAGTCAAAGAATGGAATGTCGATCAAAGAGTATTACAGGGGAGAGCGGTGAGGGCAGTGGGAAGACGCATCGGATCGCTGCAATCGCTGAACACGAGGGAAGTCTAAGTCTGTTGAAATACATTCCTGTCTCCGTGACATCTTGAGTGAATAAAACTACCTTTGAGCTACAATACGAAGCAAAGCAGATATCGATATGTTACAGTTTTCTTTCCAATTCAGTCGACGGATCTGCAATATTTTATAAATTGGACTAATCAAAAAAGGAAGGATTGAAAAATTATTTCTGTTATAAACTGAATTTCTACACAATATTTGTGAGGCTATTCGTATGAAAAGTTATAATTTATCAATGAAAAAAGAACAATAGATTTAGACAATAATCTTCTTTGAAACTCCCAAAATGCGTATTTAATTTTTTTGTAAAATCGTTACAAAGTTGAAAAATGTCTGAATGTCGTTTCAGATAGAAATGTCTTCAGTACTATTCAAATATATGTTTTTCGAAATCGATTGAATCGAAATGCAATAAGACAAATAAAATATCAGAAATATAACAAGCCCCACATTTTATGAAGGGATGCAATTTAATCTGCCACTTAAATCCATTTCAACGACATTTTATCAGGAAAGCATTTAGTCCTGATATACCACGTGTTCGACATTTAAACCATTATGAATTTGTCAGCGCGGAAGATTTGCTAAAATCGTCAAGTGCACATTTTGTGCAGGTGTATACTCTTCAGAGGGGGATGTGACTGGCCGCGATTGTCTGGTTCACTTCCGGTTTGTTGGATCTTTCGCGACGAAGGATTGGGGTACCCTACGCGCGGGAATATTGTGCACATATAGGTTTTATATGCATAGCCTCGCAAGAGGTAGGGAAAGAAAGTTGGTACAGGTGGAGAGAAAGATGGCGGTTATCGCAGACGTAACACGAAGAAGAATAAAAAGAAAAAAAGAAACGAGTGACACGAGAAAGAGGATTCGTCGCGTCGCCCTGTGCAAACACTTTTAACCGCGGGCGTCGCATCTTCGTCGTCGTCATACGATGGGTTTGTACCAGAGTTCGTGAGACTGTGAAGCAGAGATGATGTACCACAGAAAGATATCCCGGATGAGTCTTTCTCCTTTGCTTTATATTCTACATGCTCTTTCTGTCTTCTCAGATGACAAAGAGGACGAAGAACGAGAAGAATCCTCAGAAGGAGACGAACTCGAGGATTATACCGCGTTGATGCTGTCGCTGCTTTGTCGTACAGACTCCTCTTCTCGAAGCGGATAAAGTAAAAGGGAAAGAGAAAGAGAGACAGAGGGAAAGAGACGTTCAGAAGAAAGAGAGTACACGGAGGACATTCTGCTTCTGATGCTATTGCTGCTTCTAACGTGCTCTTTTACTCTCGTAGTGTGTAGCCTCCTTCTGTTTGCGTCCGCGCTCGTGTTTGCCCGACGCATTCCACCCGTCTCTCGTACCTTGTGCAACGACGATCCTCACTCTCTTTCTCGTCTCTCTATTAATACTCTGCCGAGAGTGGAGGATTTCGCCGCACAATTATATCTACCCGGAGATGACGCCGCTTCAGTTTCCTGCTCCTCATTATCCGTTGGTTCTTCTTTTTTTCTAATATAACCACTTCAACTGTTTCGGCTATCCGAAAAACTGATGCCCAAATGAATAAATCAGTTGTAATTTTAATCGAACGCAGTTTACAGTCTTTTCGTCGAATTGATTCTTTAACTTGATAATTTTGCGGTGATTTACTACAATGGTCCTTCGAAATGATCTATAAAAATCATCGGTGTATTTTGCTAAAATTTATTAACGCTGCGGAACTGTCTGAATTCCGTACAACTTCATCGTAATTGATTAATAATCATAATCACATTTCCCATTATTCAATTGAAGCAAATCAGGATACCAAAACTGAATTGCATTTTTTTTATTGCTCATGATCCCTACGCCATTAAATATATTCGAAGGTTTATTCATTCTGATTAGAGTGCTCGTTTCAGTGGTGTTTTTCTCATCCCGTATTTCGTATTCATTTGCAAACTATTAGAAACAAGACAACGTCAAACTTTCAACAGGATTGTGCTTAGTGTAAAAAAACTTGGGTCGACCGTGCCTGACACCGTCACCGACATCCCGAGATTTGTCATTGTTTCAAAGCATTCGCGAGTTCATTTGCGGTAATCTGCCGGACTTCAGAAGACGAATTGCTTGGAGTTTCCCAAAATCCGTTGACGATAAGGGCACCGATGTTTCTTATACAATTCACGTTACCTCCGCTCTCTTGTACCCGAGCAGCTGATTCAACCAGCCCATAAAAGACACGAACACTTTTGGAACACAGTTGGAAAGCAAAGCATTTCGCGATAAATTTAAGAATTTTTATACGAACTTGGTTCCGAATGAAATTGAATTAGTTGAAGAGCCTGGAGCTAATCATGTTTTGATAAACTTTGGAATTGCAGGATTCGGTTTAGTTAATGAATTTTAGCATCTTTCCAAACTTGGAGGCATTGCTAAAAAAATTCCAGTAGCTAAGCTCTTGAGAAAAAAACTCCCGATTTTATTCTTTTAAATAAATTTGAAGAATCTTATTCTTCGACAGACGAAGTAAATATCTGAGATTCTTCTTTTCTTTTTGAAACCTATTTCTCAATGTTTTATGACTACGAACAGTTTTTTATTGCACGGTACGCTCTATTAATACAATGTGCAACCGGAAGCAGCCTATTCCTTGAAGGTTCTCGTTACATATCTCTCTTATGCAGCTCGTAATAGCAGCAGTAGCGCATATAGAAGCCAGAAGTGCTTTTACCAAGAAACATAGACGATTAGCCTGTATATAAACCCTCGCGGTATAGATAATCGTCGATAATCCAAGTGGCGTGTGCGCAATGTGTGGAGAGATCGAGATCTAATCTAGCCTTCATCTGAAAGCGCCAACCGCTTCGTCTACTTTTTTTGCATTGATTTTTTTCTCTCTTTCCTTCTTCAATTTGTTTATTTTTACAACGAAGTGTGTGCTGACATGAGATCCTCGAGTCTGAGTATGAGCTCTCGTGTTTTTCCTGCTCTACGACAACCACAACTGAAGCGACGATTTCACCCACACGAAAATAAACTCGAGGACTTCCGCCCTGCAATAAACGCAGCTTCTAAATTGATTACTAATCTCGGATTTCCGTATGTGCGTCGTGTAAATCTTACGATTTGGCCATGAGGGTTCAATGCAACTCGATGATTAGTGCAAATGATTGATAAATCTTATAAGGTCTTTATGTATCCTTTTTCTAATAATTTTATCAATTTCATTATTTTTCTCAATTTTCTCCTTGGAGTCTTTCATTCTCTATCACTGGAAAAATGAAATGCAGTTTGCAACGTAAAACAAGGGTTCGGGTTTTCTCAACGACCATCGATCGGAGTGATCGTAATGTAATGATTCAATTCCGGAGCTTTGTGGGCATACGAGCGGTATGATGCTCACGCGAGAGCGCTCCGCCCGTGACCCTCTAACGGATTTCCGCCACACCAGAAATTCAGGCAGGGAATAAGGCTGTCCAGTTACAATATATATAATTCGTGTTAAACAAAACTTATTGTTTGCGCAACGAAATTTTAGTAGTTTTAGCAAAAGATTTATTGATTTGAATAGTAACAAAAGATTTCATTCAAATTACTACTAGATAATTAGCTTAATCACAAATTATACGCCTAGTTTTGAAGCTTTCACGGCCATTATTGTTATAAAGGCATCTATCCAAAAACCTTTATAAATTATACTCCGTTGATCTATGGTGTCATTGAATTAAATTCTCGCAGAGAAGTTTATTCGATGTTATTATTTAATCAAGTCACGGACAAACCGTATACAACTCAACCTCCGTGTGATTATTTCAAATTCAATCGATTCTGTGTCTCAAGTTTTGTTTTTTTTTTTTTCAGTGTAACCATTTATTGCGATTGTATCACATGAAATACCCTCAACTTAAATAAATTAAAATTTAGCAGCAAAATCGTGGCGTAGTTGTCTCAACGACATGACTTTTAATGGATCAACCACTGCGTGATTAACTAAACGTAATATGACTATTGGCGCAATGACATTTGTCCAACCTTATCGCGTAGTTGGCAATATTTTAATTTTTTTTTCAGTGTGCGCATGAATATTAAAACTGAGATAATATCGGCATCTCTAAATTTTTATTTTTTACTCCTATGTAAATTATTATTATTATATATTCAATATAACTAAAAACACTACATCAAGAGCCGCGGCAGCGACTCTATTATAATATACACTATTGTCCGCAGATTATTTTCCAGAGTGTAGCTTGGTTCAGGGAAGTAATACTAAATAAGAAGAGCCTATGTTTTTATCGTAGAATGAACTATTTTTTAATTTAAAGTAATTATCATACATATATCTCCACAAAGAAGAGATGATATTTTTTTGTATAAAATTTTTTGGGTGTAGAAAAATATTCTGAAAGCTGGTTAAATAAAATATCAATTGCAACACAGTTCAAATGTGTAAATTCCTGGTTGGAACTTACTTTTTGTACAATTAATATGAATAAACATTCGAATCTATAAAAAACCACAAGTATACCAATGACCCACCCACATATACGTAAGTACGTATACGCAAGTGTACACTGAACCTAAATAGCATGTATATGCATTTATTAGAAAGTATATACTATCAATCGATGTTTTAACGTACATAGATAGACACCTTTTTTCCTTATTCGAAGTCATTGTGCCTTTTCAGTGTCAGATGACTCGCTGATCAAAAAAAGGCTTAAGTTTCAAGCTTTATATCTATGCTTTCATGCCTTTTTAATGTTGAGTTATGGTAATATTTAATACTTTGTTCGAGTAGTGTTTTATGTGGGAGATATTCAATAAAACGAGATTTCGATTGCATTCATAGAAAGAGTCGTGACTAGCGTATGTGCGTTCTCACTACGCAAAGAGGACATTAACCTCTGGCGAGAACGTCGTCGCCTGCAATCAATGACTCTATATCGCGATTTCCATCAAATTTTAAACGTTGCGAGTTTTCACTGATGAACCTGAAATACGTTTCTCTTTCTCTTTCTTGCTCGAGCTTTTCATACAGTAAGCTTTTCTATTTACCGTTAGACCATTGATAAAGGCTTATACGCATGTAGATATACGCGATGATCGCGGCGGTCATAACGTATCGCTTTTCTCTGATATATGTCGCTGGTGTAATAGCAACGTGCGCAGCGTCATCGATGCCTTCCGAGAGTTCAGAGATAGAAAAAAGATGACAATGTGTACATAGAGATATGAACGCTTGATAGAGCTGTTTCTATTGTTACGCGGCAATGGAATCATTTTTTTCTTTCAACGACTGATATGTAATATCGAATCTAAATGTACGAAGTAAATTACTGAATTATTCAGATCATGGTAATGAAAAAAAAAAAAAACGTATTGCCGTTCTCACAAATATTGCGAGTGATTAGTACAACTGAAAAATATGTACATACTATATGTACAATTTTTTTTATAACAAAAGATCATTGGCGTCCAATAATCTTCAAATCTTTGTTTTTGGCGTATTTTTTTTTTTTTTGAACATTCGGGCGTGATGGTAAATGCTGATTTGAACATTTCTTTGAATTTTAAAAGATTCGATTTTACAATTAAGGAGATATGCATTTATAAATAAATATATGTATAACCTAATTGTAATCTTTAAATATAGACTGATAATTCAGGAATATCAATCAAGTATTGATTATAATTATTAAAAAATTTGTAACCTTCTTCTTTGAACATCTTGTTGGTAATAAATAAAATTTAATAGATTAATGAATACTTTCATCAGTTAATAAACAGTTGTGAATGAAAAAAATACAGTCCTCTGTAACACTATACTCCAAATTCGTGAAGCTCATTGCACTGGACACCTATAAAAATGTACAATAACCAGCTCGAGAAAGAGAGAGAGAGAGAGAGAGAGAGAGAGAGAGAGAGAGAGAAAGAGAGAGAGAGAGAGAGGGATTCAAGTGACCCCAGTTGCACTGGCTGCATAGTAGCATATAAAGTGCTGGACTTCATTGCTCGACGCATAATCTTATCGTCAGTACGCAGATGTTTGAATTTATATATTCCAATCAGTGCGAGAGAGTAAGAGAGTAAAAAGACGTTTCTGTAATAAGTACACCATTTCGTATGTTTTTTTTTAACTTCAACAAAGTCCCACACGCAAATGTGTAGAACTTCCTGTGAAATTCATTCGTAATAGCGATTGCATAAACATTGATTGTTAGGAAGTCCGATGTTTAGAAAATATGATCTTTTCGAAAAGTTCAAAATCCAATGAATTTTCGGTTTCATATATTTGGCATTGACAGTTACATCTCTTTTCACGTAAAAATATGAGATTTCTTCACAATAATCGATCGTACGTATTTCAGAATGCTAAGAAGCTTCAGAAATAGTTTATAGTGATTCCCAAAGTGAAGTTTCAGTTTCCGTTATTTATTTTTTCGTCCTTAAAAATAATGCCAATGGAAAGAAAATCGAAAAATTTATTTTACCTTTCATACTCCGATTAGTCGGTTTTATTTATTTTCTTATATGTTTTCATGATGCTGTGTTGCTTCGCCCTCGTTATCACTCTTTCACGCCCTTATCTATACCGTATCCACTTCTTTTTCATCTCTCAAACCTTCTCGCGAAACAATGGAAACAATGGAGCTTTCACCCCGTGTGTCACTCGGACAATATTATCGATGAGAAGTCCTCGTGAAAGAAAATATACATATATAAATATGGGAGCATATCGACGTTGAGTAATTGAAGGAACAAGGTTTTGTATTTTTTACCAAAGCTGTACATTTTCCTACGTCCACAAGAATACTTATAAGCCACATTTGTCTGAGTTCTCAAGCCCCCTCCTCCCCCTTGAAAACGTGTTTTATAAGAAGATTTGCTAAAGATCATATCGGTAGCTCAGATATATATTAGATAACAGCTTCGTGGCGAAATTCCTTTGACTGCACTATATATATAAATATATATATAGATAATAGTCCTGAGAATTCTTGATATTAGCGAAGTCACGATAGTGGAGTCTCGGGTATCTTTAACGTATATATAAAATGTACTCTTCGTTATCGATACATAATGTACGATTACGTATATCTTACAAGTAAGACATAAAAGCACGGATGGAAAAACAGTATACTTATCTGATATTGTAATATAAAAATATTACTCCATCCTAATTTGATCTCCAAAAAATCGATGTATAGAATAATACGTGGAATAATATTACATGATAAATATGGTTATTTTTGTATTAAATAAATGTCCCTAACTGTAAATCTTTAAGACTTAACTGACAAGAATGCAGTGTCTAGAGATGTCCGATTTAATTAAGAATTTATTTACTATGACTTTAGCAGGTTTTTTTACCCTGCCTTAGAAAATTATAAAACGTTTATAGATTTTTCTTTAAAATGATGTTATTGGTTTGTTCATGTTCGGTGAAAAATGTAGATGTTATTTTATATAAAGATCTAGTAAGAATCTTCACATCTTTTTTTCTTCGCCGAGCTCGATGAGTTTTTTATTTTGCAAGAAACAAGCCTTCGAATGAGAAAACACAAATGTCACTTTTTTGCTACATGTGCCAATCGTCTCAATGTAAATGCGAATGGAAATGTCGTGGAACTCTCCGCACTTTTAGCGCACAAGAGAATCCATTCACACGTATGATCTCTCAAATCTGCATTGTTCAAACATTTATATATATTTATATGATTTAGTGACACAGTAGTTATAAACTTGGTCTGTAGAGGATGAAGAGTCCCGCACACCACTTATCCTGGCGCCGCGTTCTAACGCGTCTATTACCTGTTTGCAAATATTGCCTTCGCCAGTTAGAACGTTTCTCAACTCTCATGGATATGTTTTAATGCACCAGTGCTTAATACAGTAACTTTTGTACATTGTCTCTTTCCTTACGATTCTTCAACATCGAAAACCTTCATAACTTACCACAGATCAACAGTTTTACTAATTGGACAATTTTTGCACGAAGAATGTGTTCTTTAAACTCGAATAATTTAAAAATTGATAATAAATTGGAGATTTTGATCCAAATTTTTTATTCACATAAGTCTAATACTCTTGAGTATTAATTAATGTAGAGTTCTTTTCGCTAAGAGCTGCAATTTTTTTTAGTAATTCCATGTTTCTTGTATTCTGTGAGAATTTGGAAAAAATTTCAATTTCGATAAGCATTTGATGAGAGAAAACAGTTTAAAGTATTTTTTGGATCGATAGAAGCGAATTTGTTTTAAGAGTTTCACAATACGTGAATATGTTTCACAATAATTTCATATATTTTTCGGTGGGTGTAGAAATATTGTGTGCACGAAACGGTATAAACAAGTGCAGACTCTTGTTTGCAGATATATTACATCTTGCGTGTGGTCATTTACATCGAAACTTTGAGAAAAAAAAAATTTGTTTCTTTTATCGTGAACTCGTGAAATACTTGAGGCAATGCGTGGTTTTCTTCCTCATGCGCTGTACAACACGCAACGAGGCCACACACGTGCGTTGTTATTGTTGCAGAGGGGATCCCACTTCTCACGAGTTCTGTGGGTGAGACAAACATAAAAATCTCATCCCCATATATTACGTGTATATATATATATATATATATATGCACACAGGGTGTCCGAAACTTTAATACAAGCATTTTCAGAATCTCGAAATAATCAATAAACTGGGACAAACGTCCGTGTAATCTCTGTTTTCTCGTTGGTTAAAAAAAAATTACAGATCGTGAGATATTAGACTTTAAATTGTTGCTATAATAGCAAATTAACATCATAGCAATTCTGTTTAGAATAAAATTTGGATATTATTGAAAACTAAATTTTCTGATGTAGAAATAGCATCCCTAAAAGTAGCCAATATTTTAAATTCTTTTATTTAACGTTTAAAAATAAATATATAAAAAAAATATGGGTAATAAAATAAAATGACAAACTATTGCGATTCCCTCAAAACCATCGTATTTGATGATGGGCTTTATTTTACTGAAGTATCGATTCTGCAAACGATTTAGAACTTTAGAAATCAAAATTTGGGACACCCTATATATATTAAAAATTTGTTGATCTAGCGATTCTATCCCTGCATTCCTCTTCAGTTCATTTTTGTGTTATTTTAGTGGAAAAGCTACTGTGTCACAGAAATGTTTTGATTCTTCCACCAATATGATGTCTGCTAATGTTGCATGGTGGATCCACGAAGCAGGCTCGTGCGATTTTTTTGCTTTCGATGAGAAAAAAGAATATTTGCAGTCCAAACAAGCTCTATTACGATTTAGCCTATGCGTAGTCTCAAAGTACTGAAATTCCTGCTTAATAACTTGCAAATAAGGCTTTTCTATAGTTGCATTCAAATCATACTAAATTTTTTACGTTCACATCAAGAAGTTTTTGTAATGCTAGTAATTTCCTTTCGACGCTAATAAATTTGATTAAGAAAAAAGCAAATATTTAATGTTCTTTGATTGAGTATCTTATAAAATCAGAGCCCGTCATTTCAACATAAAATATCGGAACACCCGCATTTTTTCCTCGAAAATTCGGTGAAACCAGCACGATTTAAAACAAGGATAAATTCTGTGCCTTGTATTCATAAAGAAACGGGATAAGTAGCAGATCCGTAGTGGCGACTTGACGTGTCAATAATTTACCATGGAAATACTAAAAATTATATTTATCACTAGACAGTAAAAAATGGAGAAAATTTATACGGAAGTGAGAGGAGAACACAAGAAAAGATAACAAAATTGAACAAGTGTGAGTGAATGTCACCTATACTTTGTTCAATTCTCATCCCAATTTCACAATTTTTTATGCCTTTGCCCGCTTCGAGAGTCTCGCCCACATAATGTTTGGTCTTCTATATGTATATGGGTATACATAAGAGTGTACATGACTATATATTTTGTGAGCGAGCCTCGAAGAACGTTTATGCGAAACCGACGTCTTTACGAATTAAAACGAGACGCGTTTACGACACAGAGAGCAAAATACATATACGACACGTATCAGCTGCGAGCCATTGCGTATACGCGTATATACACATAATTTAATGTATACGTATACAATATACAAATGAAATGTTCCGTGAGAAAAATCTGACCGATTCACACGACGTGTCGATGATCAGACTAATCGATTCCACATAACCGGATTGGCAATTCCGATTGAGGTTGGGTTCGTACACGCGCGTTGTCAAATTTTATAATAGTTTTATCGCTAGAAGGTTTTTAAGTTGTTTCGGTCTCAAACGTGTCGATATTCACTCGCCGATTTTCTTTGTGATTCATTATTTATGGAAATTACTAAATAGAAAATTGCCGATCATTCCGTGTAAAAAAAAATTTAATCCACGACGGATCCGCGGCAACTTCACCAAAAACTTCGTTTCAAAATCCGTCTGGTGAAATAATCCTGAACTTTTGGCGTATTTTTTTATGTTCGTAAAATACGTTTACAATCTATTTTCGGCGGACTTTTCGTGAACATTCTAATTTTATCGTAAATATGTTTTTTGAGAAAATGCATTTCGGTGACCCTGAATTTCATAAAAAATGGAATATTAATAGATTTGAAAGTCCAGCAAAAGATCGTCTCTAAAACATTTTTGTCCGTTATATGTCTTTGGAAGTGACGTACTAGTACCTTTTTTGTAATTATGTTCTATCGATGATCTTTCCCACAATGTGCTAGTAAATTTTAGGGCTAATTTGGTAGATACTTTGCGGTATATCGAAGTTTATCGCAGATATAATTTTTAAGGTATTGTATTTCGGTGACCTCAATTTTCATCAGAAGCGGATTATCTATAAATTTCGATATTCAGCAAAAGATCGTTTTTCGTGTTATTTTAGTCCTTTGTATGTCTTTGAAAGTGTGCTGAAAGTACATTTTTTCAATTCCGTACTATGGATAACCTCCTGCGCAAAAAAAAATCAGTCTCAGCAAGACGTCTAGGCGAGAGTCTCAGTGAGTTGTCTGGCTGAGAACGGTTTACGAGACTTTTTTAAATTCTTCCCGAGAGTCTCGCCGAGACTGTTTCCAAGATTTTCTTCAAATTTTTACGGGAGTCTCGCCGAGACTGAGTCCACGATTTTTTAAAACTTTTTTTTGAGAGTCTCGCCGAGACGCTTTCAAAAACTTTTCGAAATTCTTTTCGATAGTCTCGCCGGGACTATTTCCAAGACTTTTCGAAATTCTTTTCGATAATCTCGCCGAGATTCTTTTCAAGACTTTTTTAAATACTTTTTCGACAGTCTCTTTTCGAGACTCTCCTAGACCCTTTCCGATACTTTCTATCTAGCCATGAATCTTGGATAGAAAAATCTATCCAAGATACATGGCGCGATTTTTTGGAAATTGCTACGATATAGTGCATAATCTATATACAGTTTAATGATTAAGAGATAGAAAAAACATCTGATTCTTTCAGGCAAGACAAAATGTTGGTATTGATCGGAATAAGATGAAACAACGAGATCAATGACGCGATTTTTTATATTGAGATAAAACTCTAATTGAACTATATAACAATCTGGTAGGCTATACGAGGACGCAAACGACAACAGCTCGATGCCGCCTACCAGCCGGAAAAACAAAAGTTTGTAGAGCTTCCAATTTTACTAGATAGGTGGCTTTCTTTCGCGTCCACTGACAGTCCGCCCGATTTCTATATAGTCTCGTCGGGATTTTGATTCAATATTATCAAATCACAGGCTATGATCTCCCAAAGACCAAGACCAAAGACGTTGCAACCATTGCAACCATTGCACTTTGTCTTGCCTAAGACTTTGAAATGGTAAAAAAAAATTATTCACATCCAATGTTACTCATTGTCACCATCAATAAATGTAACGAGAAAAAAAAAGTTTCAAGAAATCTTGGAAATAGTCTCAGCGAGACTCTCGTGAAGAATTTAAAAATGTCTCACAAGCCGTTCTCAGCCAGGACTCGCCGAGACTCTCGTCCAGACGTCTTGCCGAGACTGATTTTTTTTTGCGCGAGCTTTTAAGATACATAAAAAGATCCCTATCAAGATTCAAAAAATATCCATGGTTCATAGGATACCGAACAATATTTTGATAGATTTCATCTTTGGACCTTAATTTTCGATGATTTTGAAATTCATTAAAAACGGACTATCCATGAATTTGTCAAAAGTACGGAACCGAAAAAATGTACTTTCGGGGCACTTTCAAGAACATACAAAGGACTAAAATAGCATGAAAGACGATCTTTTGCTGGATTTCAAAATTCATGGATAATCCATTTTACAATGCCCTAAAAATAATATTTGCGATAAAATTCAATATACCGCACATTATCTACCAAATTAGCCTTAAATTTTACTAGCATATTGTGGATATATTAAGTTCTGGTTGATCTCTTTTATGTTTCTTAAAAGATCATCGATAGTACATGATTTAAAAAAAAGGTACTAGTGTGTCACTTTCATAGACATATATAACGAACGAAAATGTTTTAGAGACGATCTTTTGCTACACTTTGAAATCTATTAAAAGTCCATTTTTTATAAAATTCAGTCACCGAAAATGCATTTTTTCAAAAAGCATATTTACGATAAAATTATAATGTTCACGAAAAGTCCGTCGAAAATGATTTGTGAACGTATTTTGCGAAAATAAAAAAATACGCCAAAAGTTCAGGATTGTTTCACCAGACGAATTTTGAAACGGATTTTTTGGTGAAGTCGCCGCGGATCGTAAGTACGTGGACTGTTCGATATCCAATAAAAATAAGAAAACTGGGGACTAGTTGTGAGACATGAGATGAATACGAAGTTTAGAGACATCCGACATCATGAGATGATTATCGAGAAAATTTGATGGTTGGATCGACTCGTATGGCCAAGGCAATAATATCTTGTAAATTGAATAGTTTTCCCTTTTTTGTTCGCCCAATTTTTCAAGCTTATAGATCATTGTTTCAAGTTTTAGTGGTAATGATTTTTTTTTTATTAGATCGCTGCATAAAGGTTTCTCCTGGCATTATTTTTCTTCAATACTAACACTATTTTGTCACGAAAGAGACCTCTATATACTTAACCAAAAAAAGGAGCACATTGAAAACGTAAAATATTGGTTCAACTTTTTTCTCCAGTGCTCACGCCTCTCTTGACCTAACTGTTAAACTCGAGGATTTTGCGGGCCGCGTTCCGCGAGCTCAGACACATTTCAGGAGGTAAAAAGACGAAGGTGTCGACGTAAAAATCCAATATGCCTCCTGGGTTCTCTTTGGCATTCTAAGCGATAATTGAAACGTTTCCTCGAAACATCTAGCAGATGCCATAGACCAGACTTTCCGTTGGACGTGCTACGTCTGCCACACAGATCGAGCTACAGCGTCTCACTGGTCTCCGCAATATATCTCTCTAGGCACTTAAATCCCTAGATATTTCCAATTCTTTCAGTTTTGTCCCGAAAAAAAGAGGGAGAGTGCTATAAAACCATCGAAAGAAAAGATTGCTATCGGCATAATGAGCAACCGGTTTTCAATCAGTGAAATTCTCACTTTTATAGCCAAACTCTTTTGTCTTGCGATGTCCAAAACCCTCGTCAATAGTCTATAAAAAAGGAATACAAAATGGCGCCTTGTAAACAGTGAACGTATTTTAAAACGTTGTATCTCGTCTCCCATTGAATTGACGAGGGAACAACACTTCGCGAACTGAAAGAGCCTGACTAATTCGTAATTGGTCGTGGAATCTTGGAAATCGTCTGTACTAATCCAGTAGGGGTCGCAAAAGACCTATAGAGGCCACACGTGTAACTGTATATACGAGCAGAACCCTCGCAGTTTATTTTGCCATTGAGGAACACACTTCTGGATCGTAATACAGCCATTCTATAGTCCCAAGAAATATATTCGCAAGCGCCATCTCGCCATGTTATGACCTAATAAAATTTTTACCCACCGGTTGTCCCACAGTTTTTTGGAAGTCGGAAAAGGCCCCACAAACCTGCCACTAATCGGTGGCCTTCAGGCAATCTTTTCGAGTATTATTATTATAATCATAATCATTATTTAATTTCCACCAAATATCGACGGTGATGAGGACCCTTTTGCAGTCAAGCAATAAAAAGCCACTGTACGGGGAGTCAAAAGATCAACCAAGAGTTTTCTGCATCTCTCTCTCTCTCTCTCTCCCTTCTGTCGGTTTCGCTCATTCGCTTTCTCTTTCTCACCTTTCCTGTCCCCTTGTCACGCTCTCTCTTGTCTGTTTCAGTGGCTCCATGTTTCCTCCTCTCATGACGCGATTCCACGAAAAACAATTAAAGATATGAAATAAAAAAAAAGAGAAAGTATTACACGATCTCGCGAAGAGGGCAGGCATGTCTCGTCGAGAGGCGCAAGCACATACACAAACACAAGAGGCAACAAAAAGGGAATATAACGGTGTGATGTCGTTTTGTGGTTAGCTCGAAGATTTCGCAGGTTCTCAATTCATTTGCGATTCCTTTGATTCGTACTACCTTAAAAAATGATTTAAACAAACGTATTTACGTCATTCCAGACACTAATGAACTTAAGAGAAATAAAAATATCTAGTAAGACACTGGGAACGAGCTAAATATACTCAGAAAATTAAATCGGATGCAATTAACGATTGGATGGAACGAATCGTTGGTTAGCTATGGTTGGGAACCCAGCAGCGAGAAGATTCCTCTACTACTATGATGATGATGAGTACGAGGACGACCTGAGCTCGTCCATTGCGTGAAACAAGCGAGAGAGCGTGTATTGCGTGCGCGGGAGTTTTGAGTTACGCTGCGACTCACTGTGTGTTATTTTATGCTGCCTAGAGTTTATACCGATGAAACAATAACAGTTGCAAGAGTAAAAAGGAGAGAAGACGAATAATTTTATAAGGGCGTAAGGGCTGCCGGCGGTTCATGACCACAAACTGATTAAATGCGGTCGGGCACAACGCACCGACGTTCCTTAGTCTCTTATGATTTCTCATATCCTCGTAGTATATTCTCATATAGCACGTTTGTAATACACATAAAATATACATACATATGTTTCATCTCTCGCGGACTTTTGCTTGGGGAACCGCCAACTCCATGTACTTTATATTGCTTGCTAAAGAGCAATGAAAAAATCGATATCATTTTTTTTACAATGTGGATATGCTGAAAATGATGCTACAACACCAAATAGTGATTTTGTCGCCAATTTGAGTAGATTTAGTTAATCATGTACTTTTTTGGCTATATTGATTCCATTTTATATTGATTATAATGGTTGATTTTTAATGATTCAAGGTTAAAGAAAAATGTGCTGCTCACTTGCTTAATCAATTCTTAAAAAAACAAACAAACATCAAACATACCAAAACTGAACAACGTTCTGCGACCGTTTATCTAAGTCATTTATACTGATTGTTGCTCCCCTTGTAACAAGTTTCCACAATACTCGTGATAGATAAAATAATGAAACATAGAGTGCCCGACGGAATATTTTCACATAGGGAGTTATTTAGATGTAGAAAGATAAATGCTATCGATCGAAATTTCAAATACGTGGAAGTGATTAGGTTTTATGATAGAGGAACATTCAATATTAGATTGGTTTATACGATTATTCGGAAAAAAATATTTCTTAGCACGATAAAAGAATCAGATCAAAGAAGACCACCAACAATGTCTAAACGAGGCATTCACCGTGTTATAATCTAGTACAACTATTTTTGCTAGCGAACTGAATTTCTCACAATAAGGTTCACAAGTGGTGAACATAGCTTTACTAAATATTTGTTTGGGTTTGTTTGCTCAGAATCGTTTGTACGATGTACATATTTCCAAGATTCCTACCATTCCTAATTTTTACTTGTACAGTCAACCTCATTCCAGAATTTATTTTTTTTACGCTTCTAAAGATGCTAAGCCACAAAAAAGGGTCGGCGAGTTATAGAATTTGTTTGTATGAAGTAATGGGGAATATAATTGGGAGGATGCTTGGCATTTGCGCTTAGAGTAAATGTAAACTACCAATCCTTAACGGTGCAGGTTAGGGACTTTATCGCCAATAGAAGAGAAGAATAACTCGAGATGCAAAGATTGTCGCGGTACGTTTCGGTTTTGATAATCTTATCCCTCCAATACTGATGCAGATCTTAAGTAATAAACATGCCTTTGCCCACGGATATGATTCGTATTCTGACGTTTGCATTCGTTTTCTGTAAAACATACTAGTGAACTCATTCTCTATTCTCTTGTTAATATTTCGTAGAGCACAGTATGATTCAGTACTGCAAACGCGTATGATAAGAAGAGTATTTCATATATGATTTAATCTTGTGGCTGGAGAGTCACCGTATATTCTTTAGCCATAGAGCTACAGAAACATACCTATTGCGTCAGGGATGTGGTCAACGCCTGTGCGTTCAAACAGCCCTGCGTGAACGAACGATTATTCGTCACGTCGCTTGCCCAGATACAGGCTACGTTTTTAATCATCATGAAATATAAAGCCACGAGTCGTTCTCGTTTCAGTGAAAATCACTCGGGTTTGTTTATATGTCACCACGTTTTTTCGCTGATACATGATACACATACCGCGCTACGATCACTTCCTCCAGTCCTTCATTGTTCACGATCTCGAGCCCAAGAATCTCGTTCGATCATCAGCTACGAAGTTGGCCTCGAGCTTACCAGTGGAGAAAAATATTTTCATCGTGATTTGACTGGCGATTATGGTGAATGTACATGCGAATCAACGGCTATCATGCGTGAAGACGTAATTCACGTCATCTAACCGTTTAAATCTTCTAAGTCATAGCATTTTCCAAAGATCTTCGGTAAATCTACAACGTGCGAATTGCGGCTGCAAAACGATATCTACGAAACGTAAACGAAGATGAAGTTGCCACGTCACATAGTTACATGGCCAGTATTATAGTATATGCACCTGTATCTCTCTAGGTCGAAGATCGATGATCCGTCCTCGGATCGGAGATACTTTTCTCTTTGCCAGCTTCATATTTATTCTATACACCCATTGCGTAAATCTAAGCTAAGAGACTGGTGGTTGATATACTGGGTTACTACGTGTATCAACACTCAACGCGTTGGAATATGAATTCCTGCTAGTGGTCCGTCGCAAGTACCTACCCAAGACAAGAACAAAGGGTCCGTCGCATTGTTTCGTATGATTTACGCGTCTGTGCGAAGGGACACACGCCTCAGCAAACATCACTGTCCTAAAGCAGGTAATTTCCGCGTAACCTGCTAGGCTAAAGATCTTGCACGCCTGCGCATT
Organism: Rhimphoctona megacephalus; assembly: GCA_963989365.1. NCBI lineage: Eukaryota > Metazoa > Arthropoda > Insecta > Hymenoptera > Ichneumonidae > Rhimphoctona > Rhimphoctona megacephalus. The sequence continues at coordinate 40,456,365 of OZ022415.1, read as the reverse complement.
TGTCGCTTCATTCACTTTCTCTCTTTTTCCTTTGCGTCTTTCTCTATGGCGCTTTCCTTCTTTCTGTCTCTTTCTCTCTTCCTCTCTAGCAACGGGTAATTAAGCGTCCACTCTGATTTTCATAGTCTCCTTGACCATGTTCTCTTCTGAAGTTCTTCTCGGCTTCCCTTCTCCGAGATAGACTCAATATAACCTCTCAGGGCTCTAGACACTTGTTTTTTTTTAGGGTCAGACTTTTATCCTCTCCGAGAATTTGACGAAGCACAATTTTCTCGTAGGTAGTCGATTCTCTGACTACATATAGAGAATACTTTTGACTGTTTCAGATTAGTCTTGATACGTTCACCATGTTTCGCAATGATCAAAAGCCCCGCTCTCTTTTGTTTTTACGGGGCCGCATTAAGGAGTAAATTTTTGTCGGAAAATGTTTCACCTAATCCTGAAATATCGTCGCCATCTGAACGAACAATCTGCCGTGCTATGACACAGCGTTTTGAGGAAAGTGTCGAAATAATATGGCAATAAGAGAAACAACATTCTCCGAGTCGGAATTCATTTGGGTTAATTTCAATAGGCACTGTGACGAATGCTTGGGTAGATACAAAATACTATTGAGACGTGATGTTGAGGTATTACCAGCACGGTGCATAAACACATAATAGACGTATCAAATAATAATTAAACAAAAAAAATTATTTATTCAATTGAAAGTTGGGCTGAACGAATAACGGTGGAATTTTTAATGAATGACCATTATGAATTATTCAAAAAGATATTTCCAACAATTCCAACATAATTAATGATCCTTAACGATCGAATCCATCGTAAAAAATAGCCCAAAAAATCATCATTGACTTGTTTCCTCTTGCATATCTGCAATACGCCAAGGTTCATCAGCAAAAAATTTAATAAACGCACACCTGTAATAACAAAAATGATAAAGTGTGTTTATGCCATCTACTATTTATCAAGAAGTATAAAATATACATAGCGATGTATAGGTGTACGTAAAAACAACTTCGGGTTCTAGTGTGGCCAGAAAAAAATCTAAACGAACAGCTACTAGGAAGAATGTGGTACATGTGTGTATATGTATACGTGAGTGAATGTGGGTGTGCGTCACGCTGACTCGTCGTGCCGCCAGAGTTCGTCGCGTTGATTGATAATTAATTATCGTGATTCGCGCGGCAGGGGCCACAGATCGCATGGCACAGGCGTTTTGTCACCGTGCTCTCTACCCGCGCGTGGTGGGGTGGCGGAGGGGGATTTCTTCGGCTTCCCCCTTCCTCTTTTTCTCTCTCCCTCTACAGTAATTATTAAATTCCCTCTCGTATTATCCGCGCAACGGCAAAGCATTTATTTCGCAACGAACATTATTGTCCCGCCTGACGGACGGACGGAGAGATCTGTCGGTCGTCGGGCGGTTCGCTTTGAGCAGACTTCATCAGTACTGTATCGTAACCACAACGAGACGAGATACGACATATGCTCTATCTCTCTTGCGCTCTTTTTACACTCCTAACTCTTGTCACTTGGCCCTCGGTATTTCGAGTGAAATCATCCGGCCAATCCGTATTTATTATTTTGCGACATTTTAACACGAGAGACGTCATATAAATTGTGGAACGTGCAAGCCCTCTGTCAAATAAACAACAATCCCGACGATTTGTACGAATCAACTGGCTCAAGTGCCCCGTACTGCGAGGCAAAAAATGCAATTCCTGAGTGCGCGTGTGCGATCGTGGTGAATAATTAATAACAAATCCTCATTTGAAACTCACTGTGTCACTAAATTCTTCGGTAATATGTGTACGTGCGAAAACCGCGAATGGCTCTATACTTCGTAAAAGCACACATGCAACCTTCATAATAAATCAAGATCAAATTATGAATAATAAAAAGTCGTGAATCATCAATTCATAGGTAAACATAACGTCAATAATCCGAAGACCAAAAAAAACATTCAATTTAACTCCAGACCAATTATTCATGTCAAGCGATCTTTTATTTACTTTTTGAACGGTGAAACTGATTTCTCATCATTCATTGAATACGTCGGCAGGAAAAATGCCAAAAATAATCTAATTGACCTCGAAATAATCACATCGATGAAGCGCGTTATTAGATACATTCCAGGTTATCAATCAATTATCGCGCTTTCTCAGTCGACTTTGTATCTCTTTCGCTCTCTTTTTTCCTTTCCCTCGTTTTATTTTTGAAATATTCTATAATTATTTTAATCACCCTCGGTTTAATTTTCTCTTCTTTCTACACTGCCTATATCAATTTATTCAGCCGAACTTTTTTGGCGCCGAATTTTATCTGCACGAGAGTGTGTCATGGTCCTTATGTTTCGTACACTCTCAGTGTGCCTTGCTGGAATATTAAATTAAATCAGTCCAATATCATTACTCCTCGACGCATGCAATATTACGAACGTTTTAATTAATGATTTTCTGCAACAGTTTGAGCTTGACGTTTGGAATTTTACAATTTTAAGAAGACGAATAGAGCAGTTTAGTATTCGGGTATTCACTAATACGTATATTAGCCATTTGACAGTTTTATTAAATACAAATGTGTTTTGACGTTTTATGGTATTTTGTAAAGTCTCCCCATAATTGCTGCCAACAGATTATCGAAAATGGGAATTATTCAACAACATTACATCTCCTAACATCATCTGTTATTACATATGTAAATAATTCCATATAAAAATACTAATCTTTTCTATCTTTGTTAATTCAACCACATTTCTCATCAATCCTAAGCTTTACAATCGCTAGTTATGACCCCAATTAATATGCACACGAAACAGTTTTAGTAGACTAGTAAAGATCACATTTTTACTTACGTTGCATGTATGATTGTATATTTTCATATAGGGTATAAGTGCAATTAGTTTTCGGTAACGGTAATCTTCTGTCAAGCTACCATCAATTTTATGCTGAATTTATCGATACAAAAATATATTTTTTCTGCGAGGATGTTTTTTCTACGAATCTATATAGGCCTCAGCTGTCACTTTCACTCTTCGATGACAAACAGACGTTTTTATCGTGAGCGAATAAAAATAATATATGTAAAATTTGTGTGTATTCTAATAAGCTGATTACATCAAATTGCTTGGAAAAGCATTAAATGTTCGAAGGATTAACAATGAAGAACTAAACGTAAATTACACATTTTTTAAAATATTCTAGTTCAAAACCATCTCTGGTGAAAATATGCAAAGTGCATCACACTATTTTATACGACAAGACGGAAGAAAGTTAAATTCAACATACGTTCCACTTATTCAGCGATTTCCGAAAGAAACTCACGAAAGTAATTGTTTGCCTAATAAGAGAGGAGGATTTCCCGCATCGTCTATTTTTATTTTCCGCCTCTGCAAGCCCATAAAATTAGTTTAACACTTCTACCCACATTTTTGAATTAAGGAACATAAAAAAATGTCATTTCCAACATAAATTCATTCTAGTCCATTAATAAATGCCTCAATTCTGTGGGGGGTCCAGAAACCCATAAAAAAAAAAGTTAAATAAAATTCTTTCTCAACCTCCTTCTTTTCGACATCGCTAGAAGTGAAAAGTGGTGGCGCTGGGTGAATCAACGGTCATGTGTGCGTGGTGGTCGCATCGATGGTAATCCCCACGATGGTGGCACGCGTCGCTCCTCCTCACCAGAGCCACATTAGTCGGAGGAGAAGGGAGTGGAACATCAGAGAAAAATAGAGAGGAGAAAAAATCATCAGCTCATGAAGAGCGTTTGTCTTGGGTCTGTGAGTGATTGTGCGGATGTGGTGGTGCTGACACGGTGTTACACATCGAGTTTTCGAGCCTCGATAGTAACATTCTATATAGTACCATCTTTTTCAACCAATACAAGCTTATTGGTGCTTATTCTCGTTGTATTTAAACCGAGCTCGTTTTCCGTCACTCTTTTTTCTTCCGAGCTCCTAAATATATACATAGAGAAAGAGTGAGAGAGAGAGAGAGAGAGAAATCAGGAGGGAAAACTCTATAGTCGTATATATTTGTATATATGTATATATAGAGCCAAAAGAGTAGGGGGTAGGGGTATCTCAATCGTTCTTTCTCTCAAGTGCTATACACAGTAATAATAGTATATAGAAACGAGCCTGAGGCGGACGATATCGGTTATACGTGCATTTGCTTATGAGGTTACATGTGTATATATATATATCTGCAGGTGTGTGTGTGTGTGTGTGTGTGTGTGTGTGTGTATAGTTTTGTATATCTATACATACATATATTGTATATAGCATTTATAAGGTAGTAGGAGCGGTAAAGTGAAGAGAAGGGAAGGGGGGAAAAGGCAGAGAATATTCCTGGTGGGGCAGCCTCGTGTATGATACGGGTGGTGGGATATGCCGGTGTCGATAGGGTGGGGGTAAAACTCTAGGCGAAGAGGAGAAGAACTCAGGCCAAGCCGCCAGGTAAGCGACGACGACTTACCACTAGTGGGGCTGACTCGCGCGCCTCCGTGTGCCACCGTTACCGATCTACTCTCTCTTACCAAGAGTTCTCAGCTCGTGCGATTTTTTTCCTCTTTTTTTCACTCTCCTACCGCAAAGTGAACTAAAGAGGATTCTAATTTTATTAATTGTTTTTTTTTTACGAATTTATTTATTCGATCTGTCGTCACCAGTCTTTTTCCACCTTAGCACCTTAATCCAAAGTGGGTTAACCGTGTATGAGCCTGGTTTAAGGCTTCATCATTTTAGTAATCCAAAAAGGGTATCGTAGGTGAAGAAGAAGTAATGACACAACAGTAAAGTGCACCTTCGTGCTAAAGTGTATGTGTGTTTTTTTTTTTTTCGAAATTAGTTTCTCTTGCTCAGGCAACCCTCTCTTCCGCCTCGAATCAAGAGTACACCGAGAGAGGGCTCTGGTCAATATTGTTTGTTACGCCTGAATCATCGGTGATCATACTGCCAAAACGTTGTAAATTGACACTCGCCTGCATTTGTGCTTGCGTATACTTCGTTAACAGTGTTCAAGTGTCTACTCCGAGTCGTTATTCCTATCCGACATCCGAAGCGATAATCCTTGGGGGATAAAAGTGGATACTTTTTTTACGAACCGTCGTTTTTCTCCATATTTACGAAGTTACGATGGAATCGTGAGCAATAAGGAAACGGTTGACGGTGGATTTTGTGGTGTTTTTCGTGTGCCTTTTGTCATCGATGAAACTCGTCCTAAGTAATTCGAAAGTTCAAGTACGCTCTTTGGAGCCTCTTATAATTTAGTTCTGTCCCAATAATTGTATAGATACTTATATATACGTATATTGAGGGAGGATGAGGCTGGCACGGTACCAGATACTTTATTCCCTGTCCTCGTCGTCGACGAACTCTCAACGGAAAAGTGACAATACCAGTATTACGTGCAACGATTGAGTTGATATTTGTTGAGTTTGGGAAAAAAGGGGCGCTACGAGATAGAGTGGCACGAGGGTGGTGGTGGAAGCTGGTAGTTTCCATGAGCTCAAGGAGCGACGCTTTTTTCATCCAAGCTTTCGTCCGTGAGCTTCGACACACGAAAACCAGTGTGGCGGAATTAATCCACCCTCAAACTGTGCCACAGCAGCTTCGATAAATCGGCAGAACAAGATTGAATGAACATCACGAACCTAAAGGCGAAATTTAACCAGAGACTACGGGGCATTCTCGAAATACTTCTCGAGACTAAGATTATTGCGATTGATCATGATTTTTCAGCGATTTTCTTCTGATAATATATTCAGAGCACAACAGTACTGTTACTAACGATCTTTTCATCGATTTTTGAAAACAGATAAATCGATTGATAATTTTTATTTTCATATTTATATCGACAGTCAATCAATTAATCGTCAGTGTTGGATAAAGTGACTCGAGTGTAGTGTTTATAGCTATCATAATTTCCGTGTGTCTGATTATTACATATGCGCGTCGGAAATTTCTGAGAGATTGAGGATTAAAGTGTGTCGAACGAAAGTGTTGGCTGAGAAGAAAGGAAAAAAGTATACATTGCGGAATATTGAATTGGCATTGTTCTACGAATAATTTGCTTTATCGTGATTGGTGGTTCGTAAGAGGATGCTTCTTTTTCTTCTATTATTCTTCTGTAATCGTATTATATCGTTTATCGAAGCAAGCTCGTGTTGTGTATGAATAAACGACTACGTGTTTTCACGAAGAAACCGCCGTTGGTTTGGATGTGAGGATATTGTGAAGCAGCTAAGAAGGCCAGCTCGACGCAATGCGTCGACGCTGCTGACGCTGCAACGCGCCTGGATGCGTCTCACTCTAAGCACGTAAGTGTATTTTCTCGTTAATATTCATCTGTATATGTGTTTAAATATTCGGATTGAGTCTCTAACAGATTCGGCGCGGACCGCAATGAAAATTACGAGATTATAAAACACTGAGAGGTGAAACGATATTTAAAATATCACTTTATTGCTGTTGGTGGCACGTCACTGTATTAAATGGTCATTCCCTTGAACCAAATGTGTTCTCCTATTACAAAATTGCATTACCACCCCATGTTATCTAAAATTGAAAAAATGAATGTTGTTTTGATTTGAAATAAAATCGATATCGTCGTATGATTATTGAATTTACCGTTAGCCAACAAAAAGTCATTATTTTGATATTTTGAATAAACCCACAAGTATTGCAAGATATATATGCATACTCAAATATTAAATACTTGATGAGTTATTTTAAACTTACTAGAAACATGAAAAAAAAAACTAAAAATACCCAGGTAAAAAGCACCGAAATTCGAGAATCACCGAGAACAGTAGGCATTACCTCCATTATCCTCAGAATTCATGATCCATTTTTTACCGTTCAATGCCGGAGGAAAATTACCAGCCCGTTAAAGCTTTTATTTTTTAATGACAAAGAGCCTAACATGAGAAAAATTAAATCACGTGGAAGTTTAGTTGACGAAAAACCTAGATCGAAAAAAGAAAAAAATCGATGAAATCGAATTTGTTTCAAATTCGTCTGGGATGAAATCGATCCCAGTAATGAGTTCTAGGGCTAATAATCGAAAGGAATTGAAGTTTGCCCTCCGTCACACGCGCAAAAAAAACTGTAAATTTTATAATCAACTTTAGGAGCTTCTATCACATCATGAGTTAAATCGTTACAAGCGCATACGTTCTGTGAAACATCATAGAAACTTTCATGAAAATTCCAGAAATGTATCATTTACCATTTTTTGGTTATTAACAAAAAAAAGAAAAAAAAGCGGCGTTTTTCTCATAACGCGTATAACGGAGGGTTAAAGAAGCTTCAAGATCTTTGTCGGGCAGCTTTGATCATCATTGTAATATGGATATCTTAAGAAGTCAAGATTGGTACACAAAAAACTGAAGTGGACTTGAGAAAAAAGTTATATAATTTAGCAGGGAATCAAAATCTATTATTTTGGTATTCTTTGAGGAATATTTTTCAGTAAATCCACATATGAAATTGCGCCACAGTTTTTATTTTCGCGGGATGGTTAGGTGACACGCCCTATAAATGCATCTGCATCTTGACACTAGGAACCCCTTTTGTATAGGCGCTGCTTACGTGAGACCTGTCGGGGGGCGAACTGCCGAAATTTCGGTTCGAACTTTTCTAACCCCTCCGAGAATCGGTGTTATATATAGGTATATGAATATACATACAAAGGTAGAATAGATCTCGTAACGACTTTTCAAGATGAAAAAGCGCCAGCCAGTCTTAATCCGACGGTTATATTAAGGGGGTGAGACGGGAGGACGGCTTTATGTGCTACGATTTCACGGCTATATATCCTTTCTAGCCCCCCATATAAGTACACTCTTTCGTTTCGCCCTTTCTTTTCCTCTCATCGCTCGCTTTCTTCTTTTTTTTTTTTTGTATATTTCTCTTGCTCTCTCATTTTTTCTTCTTACTCATCGAATAAACGCCAAATCGCACCACTAATACGACCACGTCTATTATTCTCCCTATGGGACCTTTATTGGTGAGCACCTTGAGCACGCACATACATCAACATTTCAACCCTCCAGCTACATCTCGATCGATGAAGTCCATACGATACCCTTGTATTATACCTGACATCTTTAGAGGCATGAAGTAACACTATGCGTGTTACAGTAGAAAAAAGAATCTAATAAATTTTGATATTTTACTGTAATAATGACATACAACAATAAATAAATGTTGCAAAAATAAGTTTCCTTTATTTTCACTCCATTATTGTTTTACAATTCGATAGGTAAGTTATGAATGAAATCCAAATTCGTTTACCTCAGCTGAAAGAACTCAACTATCGGAATATATTTTAATTTATATTGGTATATACAGAGTTAAGGAGGTTGGATCGTGACGATACAATATTACCATGCTAAACCATGTTAAAAACATTAAAAATTTCAAAATGATAAGAATTTAATAAAATTTGGTAAATGTATTCTTTAAAAATATATATGACAATACAAATTTTTTTAGATTTTTCTACCACATAGTTCTCGACCAATTGAACACTAAAGTTCACGTGTATAAGCATAGAGTTTACACATATACAGTTATACATTTCGTGCATAAGAACTTTGATTCAACGCTCAATTATTCGATAACCATGTGGTAAAAAATTTTGAAAAAAATTGTGTTTCTATACTTGGAGCCAAAGAATATTATCACCAAATTTTATCAAATTCCAATTATTTTGATTTCGTGATCCAACCTTCTTAATGCTCTCCATCCAATCAACGGAGATCGGCTAAATTCACGATTGGAGAATTCCACCATCGTATACACCTTCAAAGTATAGTGGATACAGACACACTGTTCATGCATACATGAAATGGGAAGTTTACATCAAAGCAAGAAGAGAAAGAGCCCAGGTTTGCGGTTATCGTACATGGTTAGGTTGTAAGCCGGAAAATCGAACTATACGTTCAGCTAACGATAACGCGAGCATATTTGAGATAAGAAGAACGCACAATTAAAATGCCTTCTGGATGAGCTGCTCTCAATAAATTGCCAGAATCGTTCGCAAGTCTTGTTGATTTTCTTGTTTATCGGCCGGTTTGTCATTTGCTTTTTCCGATGGGTAAGCCTTTTTCCATGTGCGAGAACCAAAATATTATTGTACGGTTGCCTATATTTTTTTTATTTTTCATTTAATCGTTCATCAATCTAGATAAATGTTTATGATGAAGAAAATCGGCAACGATAATCCGTTTATTTAAAATTTCAAGGACAACACGTGCGTATCAGATATGCTATCGGGCACCTACAAATAATGAATAAATATTTAAAATCTCTATATGTGAAGTATATATAAATACATAGATTTGTGATGTATCTACGCATCGTGATCTTATATGTGCTAATATGAATAACAAGCGAACACAAGAAGTATCTTAACGTCGAGGGCCGCTGCATTAAAGCAGTGTTAGTTTGTAGAGGATAGCTGCATCATCGAATGCACCTTGGTCCATTGTGTGGACGATCCGGTTTGCTTCAAGCGCAGTTCAAAGAGATCCCTCGTCTTCGTGTACATATCATTCATCCATAGTGTACTGTAGATATGTATATAAATTGACAACTCTTGAGGATACTGTCATCGCCATCAGTCTCTCTCCTTCTCATCCCCGTTCTCGTGGGAACGAGGTCAGAACATGTTAACAATCTTTATTACCTGACTAATTTTTAGACTGTTATTGGAAAACTTTAATTCACCGAACATCATATTGAGCTGAATGTCGATTTGTTGCGTTTAAAAAAAATCCCTTTTCAATCGAAATTCAAATCAATCATAGAATGTCTCATTCAATAGCTCCTGACCAAAATTTAATAAATTCAAGTTCTACCGTTAGACTAGCACTTTCTATCAATAAATCTCGTTCTCCTTCGCGTTCTTGTCGAATTTGCATATTCTAAAATTGCTTCTGCAGCGATTCGAGTGCAGCAATATCGCGTGCCCTTTCGCACTGATCATAATTATACATCTGCATATTATAAGCTTTATATATTTGAATATCTGTAAGGAAAGTATTCCGGGTAAGGGCAATCCAATTCTGGAAGCAAAACCGCGAAATATATACTTACATATCTATATCTATAATAGCGATAGAGAAGAATAGAAACAAGGTCGCTTTAATGCCATTATCCGGCTCGTGCCACGGTTTGATATCGAGCTCTCGACGAAGCGGTTAACCGGGGCTTCTCATCACGAATACGAAACTCTTATCTATATATATATATATATTCAAGTATACGTTTATACGAATTCACATAGATCTTTTTGTATAGTCATTATCGCAACCCCGAGAGTTTTCCCAAAGCCAAGTGTATTTCGAACAGAATACAATCTCGACTTGTTCCAACGATCGTATTCGAGTGGCAAGACTATGCAAAACTTACAAAATCAAACCTCGAATTAAACATTTGAATTGAAAATTTAGTTTTTCGGGTAAACTTTCAAGAATGGCACTTTTCTCTCATCAATAAAAAAAAAATGCATGGATAAACATAATGAAATTGAATAACCACGGACGAAAGTAAACATTTTTCATTCATGACTTCCTAAAATTCGAATATTTTAAACATATAAATATTTAATGTTTTTTTTTTCTATCATAACTTCAATATACACAGTGGAACGCAGTTCTTTTGGATGTTGCAAGGAAAAATAAATTTCGCTGTCAAAGATTTGGTCGTGAAAATATTTATATGGGATACTGGGCTACCGTCGATACACTCTGAGAAAGAAAGATCGTATAAAACACGAACATCGCGCTAACTCAACTCGTTAATCGAAAATCCATTACCGCTATCTTCGTTAGTCTTCGAAACTTCTCATCGAGCCAAGAGCTCGTGTATATTGCTCTCAAGATTCCTGCTTGATTTTGAGCCTTTAGTTTCCCCTCGCAGCTAATAACGTACTACGAATAATATGTATGCAGGGTCGCAAGTTCTTGTCGAGTATCGAGATAGAAAGAAAGTGTGTGCATGTTATTTATGCCATTTTTATAATTTACTTACTTTCACAAAAAGTTATGAACTGGATGGTGATTTCAATCAAATAAATTCCAAATAATATAAGTTCTCACCCTAATACTTAATAACAATTATTTTAAATGAAGTGGGTAGAACTTATGTGATTGTATACAGAGTAGTTAAATGAAACATTAAAATTAATAAATTTTAATATTAATGAAATAAAAAGTGTATTTCGTTTCTATAATTCTTCATTGATAATATTTCATGTTTACATGTTTTTCGTATAAAAACGTAATAAAGATCACATATACGTGACTTAACAATCCAGTTGACATTGATAATTGAACTGATCACTCGATGAAAGTTGATATCCGGTATATTGACCGATCGCATTCAAATGCCATCCTAGATTATTGAATCGATTGAAACAAGATGAGAATCAGGAAAATGTAGACCTTTGGAATGTTGTGCTTAGCTTGCAATCATGCAGTTGGAGATTTTAATCAAAATATTCCCCTTTTCACAAATATTACAATATCTTTTTTATTATTACTTGAATCATCTCATCTTTCTCTGATTATTCAAACTCGTAGCTTCATTGAAAATATTAAAATGTATACAATTAAAAAACTTGTTTTGGTAGCAAAAAAAATTGGTTAATTTTTTAACGGATGGAAAGACTCAATGATTTGAAAAAATATTACGATACAAGTAATGTAAGTTTGAAAAATTTTCCAACCATGAGAATACGACACAAGAGCAACTCATGAAAGAGTATATACAGAAGGTTCTCGTAAGACCACACTGCAAAACATCCGTGAAGGTAATCCAACGCCGTGCGTAATCGTGTACGAGTAGTATGTACCTCGTATGTACCATTCTTTCCCTTTTCTTTCCCTCCTCTTCTTCATCACCCCAGGGGAACGCGAGAGTACTTACTCTCATCGCGAGAGGTAAAGTCCTCGCTTGCTTTGCGGAGCTTGGTAGCTGTTGTCAAGAGGCACGTATGGTTGTATGGTTCCCGATAAACACATGAGACCCTATTCTGGCTGCTTAAGAGTATGTTCCTTCGTATAACACCTTCCTTCCGCGGAGAACGTGCAATAAAGAGAGAAACGAAGAGAGAAAGAGCGAAGGAGAGAGGGAGAGAGAAAGAGAGAAAGAGAGAGTGGTAAACGTAAAATAACTAAGGGTGATATAGCTAATCCTGAGTCAAAAGAAAATTCACAGTATTTGATGTCTATGGTTGTATTATAACTTCTCAGAACTTGAATCGACGGCCACAGCTTTAACGATCGTCTCGATTACATAATATTTTAGTACACATCAATTCGACTACAATCAATCGTTCACCCTGTTATCTAGGTGATCGATAATACGGTTTCGATCAATTACAATTTGTAAATCAATGAGTACTTTAGATTTTGAGATTATTTATTGTCGATCAATTCAAAACTAAGAAAAATAATAATTTTTATATCTATATCTTGTATATTTATATCTTGTATATCTATATCACAAATCAAGAATATCATGTTGGTAGATGGACAGCTACATAAGCAGTGCTACCGTTAACTACATTTACGTACGTTACATATTCGGCTGAGTAGCTCGAGGCGGATCACAGCAACGCCCCCGCGCAAACTCCGAGATTCGCGAGCGGTTTTATGTGTACCAGAGAAATGCGATTATAAAGAGAAGAAGGGGATTCCAACTGGCACTAGTTGATATAGCTGGAGAATTCCTTCAGAGCAAGTATACACTTTTATTCGCGATAAAAATCATGTTCTATTCTAAAATATCACAAACACAACATTGAAAATGCAATTATTTTGCTTCTAGTGAAATTTTGATAATATAGTTAATTGTTCTGTGAGATACCCATCATTTGTCGATCAGTCGAAAGATGTGCAAATACTTGATAATTATCTAAAATTTGCCGGGCCTGAAATTCCTTCGAAGCTCTGGATATTCCATCGTTTAAATGGAGATCACTTCGTCGCTTCAATAAATAACTTCGCGTGCTTGCCTCTCGTTTTCCTCTCTTCTTCTTCTTCTTATTCCATTTCAGACCCTTAATGTTTGCTTTTTCTTACTTAACCTTGTTGTACACGCGCGTGGACGTTGCAAAAATTTTAATAACTCCGCGTGGCCTCGTCAACACAGTCAAAAATAGGGGTGGGGAAAGAGATCAACATCTTTTCCACGAAATGCCGAACTGATTCACGCTGCTAGTGTCTCAAAAGTGGGTATTACCGAACGTGTTATATACACTTTGTGCAGAGCCGCTGTAGACTGAAAAAAAATAATCGGTGAGGATAACTCTTCGCCCGTGTTGCTTGCTCTGGTACTTTAATTTTTCAACGGCCTCACAAAACAGAGTTAAGCTGCAACGTTCATTATGTGGATGCACAATTAACGATATACTTTCACCGAAGACAAGCATCTCACATACTCAGTCAGTCCTTCCATTTGCTTGAAAATAATAACAGCAACATATATGTTCTTTAGTTATTTCCATCACTCTGAAGACTGACCTGCTGTGCAAAAATTTCATCCAGTTCCAAATAGGATTAAAAAATAAAAACGAGACAGCTTTCAGCACTTAAATTTGTAACACATCGCTCGGGATGACCTTTCGAAATTTTTTCCATTCCACAAATATATCATGAAATTTGTTAGGTCAATTGATAAAAAAAACTTTGCATACTGGCAATTACTGTACTATCACATTGAGTAAAGATCAAGCTAAACTTATAAGGTTGCATTTTAACTACGTCTTATCCATTAAACCGATGTGGAATTGACTCGTTTATCATGCGAACGATAAAATTCATATAATTTACAATCATTCAATTATAAGGCGAATAATGTTGGAAGATGGAAAATTGGGTCATTTACAATTTTTTACTGCAGCGTAGTTAAACTTCTCTCTTTATTATCGAAGATGATTTGTCTTGAGAAACCTCCGTTGATTTTAATAATTACTGGACCACACTGATCGCAACGATATACTAGGGAAATATACTCCCGTGGATCAGGAGCACTGTAATCATCGGACCGAGGCTAATAGATTTTATCAACAAGATTTTCTCTATTTTTCTCGCTTTTATCTCCTTCATAAATATATATATATATCCATATTGAAAGAGTCTCGATTCGCAGGATCTCAATATCCCCTTCTCTTCTTTATTCCTTTGACGTCATGCGCTCCACACAGCATCAAGTATATATAAAGCATAGCTCTATCAACTACTGGACTGCTACAACGACGTCGACAACAACGACGACGACGAGATCTCATCTTGATTGGCAAAACCCACATAGTTAGCGAAACGGGAGGGCAAGGGCGTGTTCATAGTATAGTTTTTGCTCTCGAGGATCAGTTTGCAGTATATAGATGATCGCAAACATATCAGGACACGCGCGTTGACGTGTGCTTCGTGATAGAAGATCGGTAGAAGAATACGAGGGCTTGATAAACTACAAGCTTCTTGCACTTGGCTCTTTCGCCTTCTCTCCCTCTACGAGGTATTCTATACGTGTATATAATATATGCACTATATATGCCTTGTATATATAGCGCTCTATATAGTAATGTTTGAGTAGAGAAGAGCGCCGAAAGAGGTGGATCGACTGAGGACGAGGGTAATTGCCGGTCGCGCTGGTTCAATTAAAAAGTCAATCAGCCGCCTCGTCTCTCGCAGTCTCCCGAGACATTGTCGATCGAACCTTGGTGACGCTTGAGATCGTGAACCCCACACCTCAGAGCCACGAATGTGACACTGGGAGAGTAATTCTGAAAATCGCACCATTCTCGAAAATAGTAGCATCGACAATGTGTATGCTGTTATATACCATACATTTTTTTATAAAATCTCATAGGTCATGAGCAATCTCGAGTAGAATCACACCAATCCTTTATTATGAGTTGTGTTAGAATTGATCCAATATTTTCAAAACAGAGGCAGTCAAACCGTAACGATTTAATCGATAGTGTTGTAAATATCCACAGTTCATTTTACTGTCCACGGTTCATCTTCGTGTGATCTTGAAAGGAACAGGTAGAGAGAGGGAGAGGAACAGACCATAAATATTTAGTATACAACGAACGGTCGTTCTGGGGACACTGAGCTGTAAGCTTGTCGTAGGTATAGGAAGCCTGAGCCTTTTTTTAACGATCCCGTAAATCACGATATAAACGAACCGACCGGACGATTGAGACGTCCTGAGTTCTATGTATACGTTGTTGGGCGCTGACCCGCGCACAAATTACAGTCGTCCAAGTAAATTAAGAGGACTGTGATAAATCTATGAGAACTTTAACTCAAAGCCAAGAATATTCAAGAATAGCTTGAGTGGTTTTTGACTCGTGAAAGTTGTTTGATGTATACGATACCTACGCTTCAATATTGCTTCCCGTTGAAGAGTGTCACTGCAGATTATTTTTTTTTCAATACGTGTATCATGCGGATCTTTGATCATCTGAAGTTAATCGAAACCGACAGTCGTGGCGAGCTTTTCGAGACCGCGCGCGATCTTTCTCGATAACGATCGAAATGCTTCTCCGACAAGGATGTTTGTAGAACGTATTAATATGTGTATGTGTATACATATCAGTTCCTTATGCGCGTATAGCTGTGTACATACATGGTTGAGCTGGTGCAGCGATCCGCACGAATCACCTGTACCGGCACGCTGCACTTCTCAGGTGGTTGTGAGATCATGTATCGACTGCTAGCAAGTAAAAAAAAAGCCTTATCCCACATCACTTTACATAATAAGTGGTGTGCGGTTTCCGCCTTTTTGCTGCTTGCCAGGAGTGTAGCCCTGCAACTTTTCTGATGAATCGAAGCGGATGAAGCGGACAGATTAGCAATCTTGTAAACACGAGTTCGGCTCACTCGTGCTTCATCGAACATCGAACTCTCATCATCCATTCACGTTCAAAACAGGTATCATGAATCTATTATACCAGAACATAGTGTAAACGTGAGAAGCTTGACGAAATTATCTAGTTGCACGGTTCGTTCTTTGATGGCGAAAACAAAAAAAAACGATTTCTCTAATATTACTTCCGTCTTAAAGTTTCAAAAGTAAAATTGCAATGGCTGGGGGATGCAATCATTTCATCAGTGTCTTCCATTTTCATTTTAGCCCTTATTTTACGTTAAAATGAACGAAAACTATCACTCATATTTATTTATACGCGTGTTTGTGTGCGTTTATGTACATACACATGTTCTATACACAGCGTAGTTGTAGCTATGACCGGTCTGCTTAGTGTTCTCCTATTCCATACATCGTGGCCGCTGAGTCACCGCATTTTCCAGCCAGTAAGTCGCAAACACTTTTCGCTTTCGTCTTATTTCGCCGAGCAAGTAGTATATCTCAGTATGCGTGCGACTACCACTCTCTATCGTCCGCGGTGTTCACCTTCTTCCCTATTCTTCTTCTTCTTGCTCTTCTTCTTCGTTTTTTGTGTCTTCTTTCTTCTCTCTTACGTACGTAACTGCTTGAGTAACTACCCTCTGACTGCCACATAGACTAGAGACTATCTGGACACACATATACAGTGTGCACCCTTACACTCTTTGGTCGCAAGTTTAAAGTTTCGTCACATTGTTCCTTCGGGAGCGTTGAGAAGCTCCCTCGAGTGTAACGATCCACCATTATTGAGAGTCCTGTTTACAAATTGAACTATCTTCCTCCCTTTCTTTTGGCTGCCATACTGTCCACAGCACCCACCATCTGAGCTTATCATACGACTCTTCGTACGAAGAAGACTTTTATATACAGTGGAAACCCTTTTGGCCGGGAGTGTAGCGTTGACTCGAAAACCATCTCCTACATTTTCAACTCCTATGAATCCTTCCAACGTTTTCCTCTAGCATCCCTTAAACTCGCTGGCAATGGCTTTCACCCTCCACTTCTTCTTTCTCTTATTCTCTACCGTTCTTCCTCGTACCATTCTTCCAATTGGGCCCCTTCCCTTCTGAAACAAATCTTCTTTGGGGTGACTCTAGAGTAAACACTTCCAGTTTTACCAAGTTTTCGGACGACGATGTCGAACGATCACTCCACTCGTCCCTTCCCTCGGCTTCTTCTTCTTCTTCTTCTTCTTCACCTTTCGTGTACTACTCACTTCTCTCGTATATGTGTACGTAACTCGACCTCCATCCTCTTTCAAAACCAGCGTATTCCACTTCTTCCTGTAACTCTTTCTGTATCTTACCACTTTCGATCCTTCGTTCTCTTCCTCCTTTTTACAATCTTTTACCATCTCTCTACCTCATTCTTACTCCGTGCTAGTGACCACGAAAACCAAGACAAACCTGGAAAAACTTTATTCCGCTGACTTGTCGCAAAGATCATGGCATTCTCTTTCTATATTTTTGTCGGGGACAAGAGAAGTATACGCCGAGACCTCGCATGTTGTTTTGTCGATATAGACTTGGTCTCCAGTGTCGGGCGTCGAACCCAGCGCTCCTGTCACGTAACTCTTTCTGCTTATTTCAACTATGTACTAGTATATACGTGAAATTCTACACATAGGTAGTCTCTCTTCTGTTACGAGTATCACGTTGGTTTTTTTTTCACTGGCTCTAAGTAGGCGTGAGATTCTTTGCGACCCAGAGAAACTTACCGAGTGAAGTAATTTATTTTTTCTAGTAGATTTTTGGCGAATTAAATCTTTTCATTCATAACAAATATTTTCATATCTCGTTATTGATCATTTTCGAGAAAATTCCTACTATTTTATGAGAACCAAAAATACATCCACTGATGAATACTCAGTATAAGTTATTCACAGTCATAATTATATCACAGACTAATCAATGAGCTATCTGAGATGAGATGGACTTCTAGTAATCGCGAAAAGTCGTGACTGTGGCCTCGGTAACTCAAGACGAGAGAGATATAGCTCAATTCTCGCTACATTATCATCTGTCTGCAACTTTCATGTAGCTTTCCTGAGAAGATAGAAAGAGAGACAATGTGCAGCCAGAAGAGATCGAAATAAAAAAGTATAACGTTTGACAAATATCATAGTGTACAGATAGATATTACCAACATTGCTTTGCCCAATGTGACTCAACGTTGAAGAGTCATTGTCAATGCATTCTGCAATATGTGTAAGATACCATATATATATATACATTTTCCATACTTATAACAGTGTATAAATACATACGTATGTTCTTCTTTTAATGCATAAACTGGATGACAAGGCCTTTGTCGTTGAGATGGGTCAGTTCGAACGGCAGTCTAAATATTTAGAATACGGTCTTGCGACATAGCGATGACTCCCTTATCGATGACCGGGTATCACGAAGAGTTGCAATTCTGCGCTGTTCCTCGCTTGTTTGATAGAGTGGGGTTCAACGACCGATCGGAAATTTTATACACACTCAATTCGCACGCTGAATAAACTACCAATATCAATCCCCTAGTATTTGTTATCGCGTGCGATTACGAGTTAAGGATCAGCAGCGTTTTTTTTTCGTTTAAAAAACAATAGTCTTGTAGTTGTTGAAAAATAGTTGAGATAGAATTGAAAATCAATAATCCAGCTCAGAATTAATTGATAATACTTTTTTGCCTACTGAGTATCGAGTTATGAGTGAAATATGATGGTTAACAATTTCACAGCTTAGGGAACTTCATTCAAATTTTATAAACTATCCATCTGTATAGTTAATCGATAGGCGGTGAATTCTTTTAATCATCACGAGCCATCGCCTATTTATCAAACAAGCAGACATTTATAGAAAGGGATCGAGGAAGCTATACGAGGTAGAACTATACTTCGTGTGCTATTCTGTATATACTCTTCGTCTCGGAGGTATCACTTGAACGGTTAGATATCAGACACTACTACTCTACAATTTCGAGACATTTGGAGTGCGGGTCGCTTCCCGTCAGATCAAAGCCAAGGCACCGAACAGCGGAATTCTAATCCCCACGCTATCGACTCACAGTGCTCACGACCCCAGATAGGGTGCTGAACAATTCATAGTTTCCCGCGAATCGATCATAATAGCGATTGCATCGTATACATATTATATATGCTACTTACATTCCGAGAATTTTATATATTTGTCGATTATATGAAATCACACATAGGACATTGCAAGCTAACTCGAATTTCCAATTAATCAACTTTTTTTTGTAGTTTTTTACCATTTTTGGCGTCTTTTAAATCCATTTATCGCAGTGTTATTCCACTAAGAAAGAAATATTGTGTATTTTTCTGCAGTATATTTCATGAAAAGGTTTCTAATCAATTATTACAAGAAATTATTACAAGAAAGAAATATATTTATAGATTTTGTACTTTCTAAGTAGTTGCTTTTCGCCATGCAGCGAAAAACGGTTGACAACTACGCCCATCGCATTGAAATATCTTTTGCAGTTCTGTTGACAGACACATTACACCTTTCGGAACTATCATTACAAATGTAGATATCAGGATACTCAATATTTACCTTTCTGATATAAACGAGCATTGCGTCTCAACGTTACGAATTATACAAGCTATGCCCGTGGAAATTATCAATACTGTAAACCAAACCAGTCCTAAACCAAATTTTGAATCCAAAGTACCGTTTTCTCATCAGACTTTTTTCTGAACAGTCTTTAATTATGACAGTTGTTTGTTGATGATTAGACGTTAAAGTTCGTGATAGAGCAGAAACGCATAGGACCGATCTTGTACAGCATATAATTTTCTATAAAAAAAGTTCTATACGTCACTTTTCCATCTTCATTAGTTTAGTTCTAAGCGTTGTTCGGAAAACAACCTGGTTTCCAAGTGATGCGTGTAAGGCAAGCGTTTTTAATGTAGATTTTTTTATATTCTCTTGGGGCTAATTTATTAAAGATAAAAAAGTATCGTCAACGACTTTTGTATAGGAATTCGAATGTTCGACAAGACGGAGCATTTATTATTTTACTTCATTCTATTGAGGTAAATTCTCCGGCGAAGGTATTGATGCTATGACTTTTATAGTTAACCTTGCAAATGGATGAAGGATAGTGATCTCTGCTCTTCATTATTTTCCTACAAGATTTTGGTTTTCCAGCATTTTACTTACGTAGAACATGTCGCATACGCCAGAGAATAATAGAACTATATTCTTAAAGCATAAAGTTCATATCCGTAAGTATAATTAAAATAGATGTATGAGTGTGTAGTGTATTATACATCGAGATACTACACACTTGCAAGGTTCTATTTGCGGTTGCGGGAAGTTTCCAACGATCGTGAAAAAATTTCGCGGTAGAGCATAAACTTTCGCAGCAACGAGAGTCACGAAAGGGAAAAAAGAAAGACTTCAACAATTCTGGAACCTCCTATCTATGTAAATAATTGTATGTAAAGAAAAAAAGAATGACGAGATTCAGAAGAATTCGCAATGAGATCGAGCACGGAATATTTTTTTTTCACATAACTGCTGTTTTTCTAGAGAGATAGTGAGAGCAGATGACAAATATCATAATTACGTCTGAGGAAGGCTGAATTATGCATATGTAACATGTTCTCCCAGACTGTTAGACTGTGAGCTCTGAGGATTCATTGGCAGAAACGCGCGAAAGAGAAGAAAATATAACGATGACAATGTCGAGAAAATCGCGACGATATTCCTCTGCTGACGGAGAAGGTGACATTGGTATTCAGGATAGGATTGAATGAAAGTCATCATCTTTTATCAATTAAAATAAAATTATAAAATTCTCATACGTTTGGGTAAACAGTATTACTGAAAATCATTGAAAATCTATTTCTGTACGGTTATACTTTGGGCCAACTGACTGAACTTAGCTTTTGTTCCTTTCAAGGTATTCTTTTCGCGGAGGGCCGTTTTTTTGGGCGCATAAGCAGGGTCTTCCACATTTGTTCATAAATTAGGCTGGATTTTGTTTAAAAAAAGTTATATCCAATAATTAATTGCAACTGCAAACAAAAATCGAAAATTTCAGCTTAATTATGTAAATTATGAAACTTTTTGATATTTTTTGTAGAGCTACAAATGTCAACAACCGCACAGTCAAAGGGAGAAGCTGGACTTATTGTATTTGGTTAAAAAAAAATAGTGAAATATGAGTGAAAATACGTATAAAGTACGCAGTGACCTTGGTAACAATGTGAACCAATTTGTAACGGACAAAAACAAGAATAACGTTAAAAATGTTGTATAAACTGCCGTGGATGACATAACCTTTTGAACGTCATGGCTACGAAAAATCGTCTGCTGATCACATTCTTTCAAGTTCTATCGTGAATATTTTTTTCAAACGTCCGATGACTTTCTGTTTTTAGCCGTCCGATGACTTTCTGTTTTTTACCAATTTTTTAGAATTTGATTTAACCATAGGACGGTTTATATCAAACATCTTTCATTATTTGATATATGAATTATTAAATAGAAATATGAGCAGCAAGTCTTCTCCATGAAGTGTCGTGTAAATTAGACGATTTTCAAGATTATAATTCTTTCCTAAAAGTTCGGTAACTTTACTCGATATTTTTCCAGTGGAATGGGATATGTTTTTACTTTTTTGTACAAAAAAATCAGTTAATTGTAAAATATTCGAGTTCGTGAAAAGAATACCTTAATTATTAGATCTGTGTGGTTTATTCGAAGTATTTTGAGTTTCCTGTTTCTGTTCGTATTATTTTTCCTGTTATTTTTTTGGATGCTCGCTACAAACAAGCCATTATACTGAAGCAGATAAAGTGATGATCGCGCAATATCATCAGTAGCAGGCAACATTATTTTGAACCCGATATTAATCGATTGCGTAGAAATCTTTAGTAATGGTAGAAAAAATGGGCCACACGTAACTCGAAATCGATTATCGGATTGTAGAAGTGTTTATTATATCTATGCGCTCGAATTCCTCGTGAATGATTGAAAATCTTATCGCGGGAAGCACCTCTTGGCATGGAAATAATAGATTGATCAATAAAATCAACATTGTTCGAATAATATAACACAATTTTAGTGTATTTGTCTGGAATAAAACGGTAGATTTCATGACAGGTTTCATCGTTTTTTTCGAATAGTGTTGCAATGTAAAAAAGGCTCATAAAACCTTGGGATCAGAAAAAGGCCTTTATGTAGACAGAAACTCCAAACATTGCTATAATCTTTTTCGATAGGTCCTTCAGTAAAAAAGAAGTATCTGAAACGTCAGGATAAGAGCGTATGACAGCTCTCCGAGATCCTGTACGTCATGAACCAAGGGGACACGACAAAGTCCTGTGAAAACTTCTCGTCCTCTGAGACCGCGTTCTGTTGGTCCTTGTCGTGTTTCTCGGCTCGTGTTCCATCGCCAGTCTGTGTGTGAATGTCCGCTTGTTCGTTGGATGCTGCTTCACAGCATTCTTCGTGGGAAAACCAAACAAACATCTTGAATCCACCACGGTCTCAGTAGATGAACTGCATACACACTATATACTTATAGGATCCTTGAGATATTTTTGATGTTGTGACGCACCCACATTTGTATCTTCAATATTCTTAGTATATTGCGATTGTTTTTTTTTCTTTCATTTTAGGCATTCAATGCA
Organism: Rhimphoctona megacephalus; assembly: GCA_963989365.1. Classification (NCBI taxonomy): domain Eukaryota; kingdom Metazoa; phylum Arthropoda; class Insecta; order Hymenoptera; family Ichneumonidae; genus Rhimphoctona; species Rhimphoctona megacephalus. The sequence goes on along the minus strand of OZ022415.1, from coordinate 40,433,788 downwards.
TTTGGGTCACTAAATTCCGTTACGATGCATTGAGCTCTGAAAATTTTTGTGTTCCATTTTTTATTAGCTTGAACTGAGCACTACTTGTATTATTACTAATAAGATTGAAATTTAGAACTATAATTTTGTATCCAAACGCTCAAATGGAAAAAGGCTCTTACGAGTTTGATGCAATAAATTATAGTAAAAAGTTTAAAGGTCAAATTACACTTTTTCTTAGAGATCATCAAATTTTAATTATATCGTTCACGACGATTCGAGAAAAGTTTTTTTAACCTGTGACCTATAACCTGCGTTTTTTAGTAAAGTTATATAAAAGAAAATCCACGATATCAAAATTTTCCGAATTCTTCAACTAAATATTTAATCGAAGCTTCTCAAATATTTTGAAATATTTAAAGCTCATAATCTAAACCACATTAATTTTAAAACTTATAATTCGATATTTTGGTGATCATTTTCAAACCAGTAGTTTTATCATAATTTTTTTCAGCATATTTCATCATCTATACACTTCTTTGAAATAGATTTTTTTTAACACATACAAGAATCTCAATTTTATAAAACCGTTTTCGTTTTTAAACGTGCACTGATTGCGTTGCTCGGGATACTTTGTTTCGTGTTAATAGCCCAATCGATTGACGGTCGATTAACACGAACAAAGTGATCTCTTTGGAGGGTTCCATTGCACACGCACACCCTGAGTGCATCAATGAAAAGAGCGAGAAAGAGAGATGGAAAAAAGTAGAAAGAGATGAAAAGAGGGAAAGAGGGACAGAGCCATTGCACACGATCAACCCCGAGCTGCTCTCACGCGGTGCTTAATGGACTGTTATTTTGCGCGCCTCTCTCGCACGCGTGTGCAATTACACATTCAATCAGAGAATAATCATCTCGGCCTCGATACATCAGGCCCTCTAACTGGTAATCAAGGTACTCAAGTTCGCTCGTTCCAAGCTCTTTTTCGATCCGTAAAACTGCCCCGCGAATGAATCTATGTGTCTGCCTCGCGGTGTATAAATTGTTGCACGTTTCTCGATAAGGGCTCATCATGAACACGTGACGTTCGGTTTAACGTTATTTATTGCAGAGACTGTTCGCTTCTTTAGCCGCTCTTATTGAGAATTCTCTTTTGATTCCCTATTCCTTTTTGCTTTTTTTATTTCTCTGATCGTCTCTGATGCACTGCTTTATTACCCAGTCATATATATATATATATATATATATATATATATATATATATATCGTAAATGGGCGGACAAGAGGGCACTGCGATCACAGTAGCGTCAAAAATTGATTTTTAACAATTGGCTTCCATGGAGCGAAGTGATCGTTTTGATCCGAAAGATATACTGCAATAACCCCATATATATATAATATAACAATTACAGCAAAATGCGTTTCTCGAATGATTTACAGTCTCCTATAGTAGTGCAAGAATCGACCTCAATCTAAATCAAAATTTGTTATACGAAACGTATTGTGGCGAGAGCGTATGAACTCGAACATTCTCACGTGTTGAATTATCGATAAAAGTCTAATCGGTATTAATCCCTTTGGCATGTAATCTGGAGTGCCTCACAATCGCATTCTTTTTGATAAATATACACAAGTATCAATAACTTGATATTAAAAGGGCGTATTCAATTCGTTTAAGTCATTCAATTCATTAAGGCCATCGATATATATAAATGCAAATGTATTTACAAGCCAAGAACTCTCGATCTGTAAACGACGCAAGTTGTTTTATTTAATTCTTTTTTCAAACGTTGACGTGAGAGTAAAGGTACTAAGAAAAAGAGCAGTTATAGCTCTGCTGTAGTATATACTACCGCTGCTATAGCAAGTTACGATGTAACATACTTGTTGGTTGTAACGTGAATGCGCAGATGCAAAAAAGTAAACTGATATGTTTTGTCTGCACCCGCTGGTTAATTGCTTTCAATTCAGGTCAGATTTATACCAGCTTGACCTTTTTGCATATGGACGATCCAGAAAAAGAATTTGACCAACATTAGGATATTTGAATTCATACGAATTTAATTAATATTTAAATTCAACTCAATAAAGCACCAAATTGACTTCATTATTGTCGAAATATTACGGACTGTTAGAAAAATATTGTATTCCGTCGAGATTATTTTTCTTCAATTGCATTTCAATAAAATTAATCGAATTATTCCGTTATGAATTATGCCATTTGTAATTTCTTCTAGAACAGAATGGTATTTTATCGTCAAATGAAAAATAAAAGTGGTCGATAAATGTTCAAGTATTATTTCTCCTACGAGGATATCGAATAGAAAGTTGTTATGTGGAGAAATATGGCAAACTCACTATTGTTTACAAAATATGTATTTGTCGCTCGATATCATTCCGTATTAGCAAAGAATTCAGTCGATCAACGATGATACAGGATTAGTCTGATCGTTGTATCAGATCGCGTGATGAATTTCCAGGGGTCAACGTATATCAAACACGACAATATCGCGTGCTCATTGTTTTTCCCCGCGAAATACGATAATTCGACCTGTTGATTTTTTACATTTTTATTATTATTTCGTTTTTAATATGTTAATACTTTGAATGCGTTAACCTAAAATAAAATTATGATTTAAAAGAGTTTGAAATGACCTGCGAATATTGAAGGAAAAAAAAAATTAGTTTCAAGCAGAAACACTGACCGCTGAACGCTCTAAGTGAGTAAATACAATGATTAAATCTAGCGAAATGCAGAATAAAATATACTGCATTAAATTCAAATATATTTTAACAATGTATATGTAATAGTTTTGGTACAAGTACGAACCTTGCCGAAAATTTTTGGCTCTTTTCATTTTCAAGAGGTTTCATTCAACGTATCTCTCAAATAAAAGCCAAAAGGGACAAAAAAGAAATACGCTGGTTTTTGACGACAATTCGTCATCGTCTGAAGCAGTAGTCTGAAAAGTCGATCTGTGCATACATATTCATTCAGAAAAAAAGATTGATCTTCAACGGAGCAGGTCGAAAAATTCACGAGGCAGCTGGGACCAATCGATTAACTTTACACAGGTCAAATTTAGATCGTATACAGACTTATAACAATAATAACGATATATCAACAACATTGTAAAAATCATCGATCATCCTTGAAGATCTTTCCAATTTCGGTGTTTATTGTCAGTGAGATTGATGCCTTTTGCCATGAAAATCTGTACTAAATTGCTTTGAACCAGTTCTGTTGAAAATCGCTCGATCTATATATATATACATTCAGAGAGTTATACATTTATATGCTTCCTCAGTTCAAGAATTAAGTGCTGTAATCACCGGAGTTTCGCGAAGAATCCTTTCACGCTGCGATTAATCAACGAAAAAGTAAATAAAATTTATAGTATTTGCTGATATTGCCCTCTGAAATTGACCACAAATTCCAACAAGACCGCCCTCAACTGAGTTCCGAAAGATTTCTTCCTTTCCGATCCTTTAATCCGCGTGCACTTCAGTCTGGCTCGCGGTTGGGCGTCTTAATTCCGTTTTAATGGACAACGATAAAACTGTGATATACGCACGATCTTTTCACAGGAAAACAAGGCTACAATGATCACAACATCCCCTATCTATTTTTGTTTGTCGGTAGTTGCTGTTCAACTCATATCTGATTATAGCCATCATTGATTCAGTTTAACCTACAACAAAATACTTGTTCTTATTGCTAACTATTGATGACACCAAACACGGTGACTGGACATTTTTTTGACTATTTTTAATAGACAAAAATCATAGATTTTATTTAATTTATTCTTTAGTATTCTTCTTCTTCTTTTATTCTATTTATTCATATTTCTGCACATTTAATCGTCTATTAGAAACATGGTTCAATCGACTTTCAAATTTAATGAGTTAACGGAAAATTATTTCAACGTTTTACTTCAATGATTTTTTTTTCTTCGTCGAAGAGGTTTCTCTCTTGGATGAATTTGTGCGGGCGATAGCCGTGAGGAAATATTGACTTTCTTACTGAAAATGGTTTGCCAGTCGAACGGAGAGCGAATTCTCAAAGAATCCCGCGGAACTTCGCATATATCTGCTATATAAATATGTATAGCACACTTTATATATTGTTGGATGTATATGAATCGATCGACCAAAGTTTGACCAACGTTTGTACATCAAGCCTCCCAATTTAGTTCTAACATTCTGAGTTATTAGCACTCCCTGCTTGGGGATCCAGCGCTTTTTTTCTCTATTTCATTCTAGGTTTCATTCTACATATTTTACGTACTTATGAAATTAACAAGTTCAAAGATAACTTATGTGCGGTTATTTTATTATGTGTGTTCATACTGCTGTTAGAACTCACATACATAGAAAAATAATTGTAATTTTTATATAGCAAATATTCAAACTATTAGGTGTATAACTTAATTTTTATTATAATATTTTATTATAAAATATACAAAACAACATTAATCTTCGAAATATTATTCACTGTTTTCGATGACCTTTCTCCATCTATCAGACAATATATAGATGCCATCTGGAAAGAAATGAGGAGGTTTTGAGGCAGTAAATTCATCGATGAATGATCAAAACTAAGTTATACACCTAATATTTAGACATATTCTAAATAAATCTGCATTTTTTTGTTTTCGCTAAATTGCTTAATTTATTTAAAAAGTAGTAAATTGCTATTTACAACGAAAATAGCGAGAACTTAATTAAATTTAAAAATTAAAATCACTAGCATATACGTTTGACCGTTGATCAATACTATCTGCATTTTGTAGTGTTCAAATCCGATCTTAAGTTCATTTTGTTTGAATCGAGTATATGTGTAAGGTTTGATTTTATCGATCTTTTTGCAATTTTTCTTATTTCGTGATTATTTGCAGCGTTGTATTTTTCTCTTTTTCATTATATCGATCGATGGATATGTGTAATTGATCGCGACATATTTGTGTACTCATATCGTCTCGAATAAGAGGAAGATACAAAGAATGGAAGAGATCAGCGTGTGTACTATCGTCGTTGCGAAGGAGAGATTAGATTGTCAGCAATTGAGCCAAGTGAGCAATGGCGCGACACACTTGTCGAACAACGCGAATGCAGATAATCCTTCGCTGCCTATACTACTACATTTTTTACAGCTTTTTGACGAGAGGATTCCAAGTGGACGCCACTAAAATGTTGGCAAAGAAATTTGTTAGAATTATATTCCGACGAGAATCTCGTGTTGGCGGCTTAAACTCATCGGATAAACGAGTGAAAAGACCATGTGCAATTGATGATAAAAGAATCATTCAATCAGATAATTGATTTGAAAAAAAAAATATCTAGCCCACGAAAATGGTGTGAAAAAACAAACAAGATAAAGATGAAAAAAAAGATTAGCTTTCGCAGGATTTCATTGGAATTTGAAAGAGTTTCTACGAATTACTCCCTCGGGTCAATCGAATTAACGCGCGCGGGATCGTCGCAAATTCACAAATATTTAATGTTACTCTCGCGAACGAAGATGTGGGCACAGCCTGGCACTTTGACGCGCCGTTCCTGCCTTCAGAGTTACGAGCAGGCAATGGTAATATATTATTATATACTAGAGAATGGAGGAATCTCTGAATGTTCTGAGTGCAAATATTTTTGGCGCCAGGTTTTCCGACTGAGGTCTTTATATACCTGTACTTATAGCCTTGTCTGCGAGCGCGTGCGTGCATGAGAGTGACGTACGTACACTGTAAGATGTACGTCTGTGAGCAAACTAAAGGAGAAAAAAATCATCGTTATACTACGAGAGGATCCTTGCGAATGCCAAGAGGATCTCGCGGTCAAGCTCTTCTTCTTACTGTAAGTGCGTAAGTGCGAACGACTGTTGACCCAAGAAATTATCGTGTGGGAGTATAACGAGCGTTACGAGACCTTTGTGAGCATATATATTCGTTCTTCTTACGAATCCATTGATGCCGATACGCATACACGTTTTATATGTATGAAATATGCCTATATAGGTGTGAAGATATTTATTCAGAAAAACTTCGATATAACGCTCTCGGCTGTAACTTTATCCCGGTGTATAACTTTTTTTTTTGGCGGTTCCACAAATAAAACTATTTTGTTTATTGCTTATTTCGCTCTCTTCTAATTACGGGGGTTTCTCCCCAGATCGTTGAAAAGCGTCGTAATAAAGTTTTGCTGTTTATAGACATTACAAGTCAATATGATGAAATCACGTGAATAATCTATGCAAAAATTATTTTTTTTTATAAATCTGATGACTGACTAAAATGACAGAATGTGCTTGTATTGGCTTTTTGAAGATTTTGGTATTTCCACCTGCATATCAGATCACATTATCTTCGCAGTACTTATCTGCACATTCTTTGACTGAATTTTCTGCGCTTGCTTACGATATTTTCGTAATTACCACCGTAAGCTTGCGAAACAATCGAGAACGAATGCATCTGGTGTTAATCCTTTGGATTGGTTTTACTTATCGATCATTCGGCGATATGAATTAATCTCTAAAATCCAAAAATGCTGAATTGTCGAGATCGAGAAAAAAGATTTTGATGTGATTCTTTTCGTATCAAAATGAAAAAGAAATAATGAAAACGCTTCGACATTAATTTGCCTATTAATTGGTGTTATAATGTATGCGAAACTTGCGAGAAAAAAACCTGTTTCGTAAGAGTTCGGAGAAACTATATACAGTATATCTACTTAAATTATAGTTTTAATGGAAAAAAAATCATATTCAAATAAATATAAGATACTGTGAAAAAGATCTATTCAATGTGTAGTTCATTGGACCGAGATTTATTGACCTGGAGTTAAGGTTTCTGCCGTATTAAATTTTCATATATTTGAATCAAGTTTTTTTTTCTTCATTAAATAAATATGTGTTTAGGATTTTTTATGAGTTCATTCATACGAAATATTGAATATTCTTAATTTCAATCAAACACATCGGAAAAAACTTATCATCCAAATTACTCGTACACGTTCGTCATATCTAACGTAAAAACTTTTTTGAAATATCATGGGACTTCAATTGGACTTTGCTACCGAGGCCAAGAGATCAGCTGATATACGAATGAGTTATTTTACCTCGATTCAATGACTACACTTTGCCATTGATAATAAAACGTATTGCTATGGGATTATACATTAGGTTTTTTTCTATGTTTATTTTTCGAGGTAGGACAAAAATCATCATATAAATTTCGATTTACAGTAACGTAAAAAAATGAATAACGTTGCTTTGATTCATTACAATAACTTCTTCATTAAAAATGAGAATTGATATATTACAACAAACTGGAATTTAGTATGGAATGAGAATTCGTATTACCGACATTAGTATATAATGAAATTAATGAAGAAAAATTAGTGAGGGTCACGGCCCTGATGATTTCCTTTAAAATGGCCCACTTACATTTTTGTTATGGTATATAAAGATAACAATATATAGATTCGAGTTTCGATATTCCATAAGTATAAAGATATACATGCGTCCGTTTATCTGTTATCTATTTGACCGTTTCTTCTTTGCTGGGTGTAAACCGCTTGTTCCGCCGCTGGCTATCCGCTAATCTTTTAGTAAGCATTGCGCAAGTTGACTGTTACTTTTTCTTTTCGAAGTGAATATGGGTGTTCCAAATTCCGATCGATCCAAAATGTCGTGAATTATATCAGTTAAAGCTGCTCTGCCACACTCTGTGAGGACTGTTGTAGAAAAAACCGCATCCCATCATTTTACTAATTCTAAACGGATGCAGAAAAATGTACTTAAGCTCTATCTCAATTTGTCTACAGTTCCATTAACCAAATTTCACTTTCATAAGACCATGTTTTTATTAATTTCTGGGCTAATCTATTCAGATATTTCAAGAGATCGGAGCGTAATATTCATTACGCTAGTAAATCTGCTGTAAAAGCTTCGACTCAAAAAAAACTCTTAATTTCTTAATTGAAAAAGGATTTCGTTATCGGAAGCTTGGTCCACTTTGATAAGAACAATACTCGAGAGAGTTTATTGAAAGTTGTTGAGATGTTCACTTTCGACTAGTTTGACAACTAACTGGGAATGTGTAGGACAAAGCTCTGTTAGTGTAGGAAAAAAGATCAATATGTAAGGAGCTATTAGAGTTTGACACTTTTGAGAAATCAATTTTTTTTTATTTTTCGAAAGTATATACATGTAATATGGTTATGTAAAAATTTCAAAACGATCGGAGCAGTCTAAGTATATTTTTGAACGTCCTTTACCTTTGGCGCGTACCTGAGCGCCAAAAACTTTGAACGCGTTTTTCTCGAAACACCATTTTTGAAATTGGTCTCCACGAGATCTCAAAAACTACTTGACCGATCTTTATGAAATTTAAATCACATATTCTACATATATATTCCTAGAAATTAACGCTCTACGAAGTTAAAATTTTGATTTTATATTATATTTTTAATATCTTTTTTGTACAAAAAACAGTGAAAAAAACGTGTTTTTTATTTTTTTTCTGTTGTCATTCGCCATTTTGTTATTTATCGATAAAAATTAATATCCAAGCGTCATTACCTACCTGACGTTATACTTAATCTAACACACTTTGTTTTTTTGGTGTCAGACAAGCCGTTCCTGAGATATGATGGAGACCGTTTGCCTCTTACTTTTCGAGGCGCTCTGTTCAAGTGTAGTTTTTGCACGTAAAAATGTAGTAAAATGAATAAAAAAAATTTGTGTATATAAATAAAGACTAGATTTATCGTCCCCAATAAGTTTTATTTCAATATTTTTAACAGCATGCCCAGAAAAAATTCCCAAAAATAGCCTTTTTTTTAGCGTTCTCACTCTAATAGCGTTTTAATATAGCAAAAGTTTGATGTCAATTCGTAAATAAATATACCAACAAAAAGAAAGTTGAAGACGAAAGTTTAGTTTCAAAATGGCGTGAAGCAGGATAAAACCACCTCGAAATATTTAAGAGTAGAAGAACATGTTCGACAGCAGTGTAAGTGAAAAATGAGCCGTTGTATTAATTTGGTATTGTGCTTCCTCATTCGTTAGGTTCATTCACAGGAATTTTATTTATAAAGCAACGTATATTGATAAACATATTTGTTCACGCGTGAGACTCTAAAAATAATAACAGAAGAATGTGAAATAACACGCAAATATCATTTATGGCTTTTACCACGGGTATTTGGAATTTATTTTTGCATAACAGTTATAAATCACAATGTATTTTACATGATATGAATTAATAACGTTTATTAATCCTCTAATATTACAATTATATCTGTAACAATCATAAATTAATTTTGTTTCGATGACAAGATGAAATAATAATTATGTTTAAAATTATCTCATTTATGGTCGCTTCTTGGCAATCACGTATTTTCGAGAGTCTATCAAATTGAGACAGTACATAGCGCAGCTATATAGACCACAAAGTTTCGGTACTACCGACCGTATGAATGGGCAACGAGATGAGCCCCTTTCTCGCTTGAGAGATTTCAAAACATGCGAGGGACAAAAGATGAACCGTGAGAGTGACGGAGAGTGACAGAAAAAGAGAAAGAGAGAGAGAGAGAGAGAGAGAGAGAGAGAGAGAAGAGAGAGAAGATAAGAGGGAGGAAGGGGCGATGTATAATCATGCCATTGAGTGTTATAGCTATAGTTTTATATGTATGCGATCGAAGGGGAAGTGAATAGAGATTCTCTTGTAGCGCGCGGGACATCGAGGAGCACTGGCACACAAGTGTTCTGCAAACAGGGTAATGTATTTATAGAGGGAGTGAGCAAGAAAAGGTATATATCTATATGCGTTTTTGTGTAGATAGATATATCAGGATGTAATATTGATGGCATATATTTTCTCAAACAATCTCAACTCGTCTCTAGCGCAACAGCCTCTCATTGAGCAATTTAGTCTTGTTCACGTGAACTTGCACTAAAAAGTGGGTGTCCTCCTTCTAGAATCGTGATACAACGAGTAATTGCTCTCTTTATGAAGATCCATGATAAATACATAAATTCGATCATTTTGTAGAAAATAAAGACAATCATAAAATTCAACTATTTGCTAAAGGTAGTAAATTCAACTATTTGCTAAAGTAGTTTGGCCAAAGCATTTTTCTATAGAATTTTATTTAATTTTGAGGACACATTGAGGATACTATTATGCAAATGCGTGCAAAATTTCTAATGGATTCACCATTCCGTATTCGAGATACTGGAAATCAAAGATTGCACAGTTTCACATGTGCTCTCATAGGGAGCCATAGAAAATTTCACATTTCATGCAATAACTCCGAAACTTTTCTACAATTTTTTTTTTCTCAATTCTCATTTACAGAGGAACATACGACAAAGCTTGTCAAAAAAAAAAAAATAACAAGAATTTTGACCATTTAGTTTTGGAGATACAGCGATATAAAATATAAGCTATATATGTATTAAATATGGAAAACGTGCTGGTTATTTCTGAAACTCTAAACTTTATATCAAACATTTTTCCCGAATGTTTATTGTTTTTACATTCCCGTAAGATAGAACAACTAACATTATTAGATTATTCTACAAGTTCTATTCAAGTTTTCAAAAATTGACCGGAGAGTGAACTTTTGAACGTGACTATGGCAAGACTACTACCTTAAAATGTGACATTAATTGCCCATCAATGATAACTAGACGATAAGCAATAACTCACTGGAAAACCGCGTTGAAACCTCGAGTGTGTGTTGTGGCTGACCACTTTTGCGGAAATGAGAGTGTCACTTAAATAGATGAAGGCAGGAGGGAAAAGACAAAAGATTGAAGTAAAGAAAAAAAGGAATCTAAGAAAGAGAGAACAAAGAAAACGAGAAGTTTTGATGGCAGTACTTCTAGCTCGTACAGTTTATGTCGTATTCCCGTCACACATCAGGTGGCTTTGTATGTATATTATCTTGTGAAGATGACTATTCACTATTACGAACAATATTTCCAACGACCCTTCAACTTTTTTATTCCTTCTTTCGTCTCCTGACTGCCACTACTGAGTCGGTACAGAGTTGGATTTCCTTCGTGACGTATTTTATCTCACGCGACGTATCTAGTTAATTTCGTGAAGGAAACACGCACTGTCACTCTTGGCTCTCGCGTGTTCCGCGCTAGCGTCTCGTTTCTCACTGATGTTCCTAACGGATCGCTAATCCTCGATGGACATGCGTCAGGCTCTTCCGTATTATGAAAATCATTTCTGCAATCGTTATTTAAATAAAGAAATCGACCCACTTGATGAATTGTGTTGTAGTATCATCAATTTAATATGATAAAAGGATCTTGATTATCGATCCAGTGATTATAACTTATGCACATTTTATTTATACAGCAAAACTTTCTGATAAAGTATCATAAAAAAATGTCGCAGTTTTGCATGGTCTTTAGAGTCTCCTAAAGAAAATTCTGTAATCACAGTACATAAATATCTATACGTATCTACGAATATTTGTATATTTCCGTGTATATGATTATCATACACAGAGTGACAATGCAAAATCTTTGGGGCGCCTGCAGTCACGCCTATAGATCTTACAAGAATAACAACCGCAATGGACGTGTTAATACCCATAATTATCGACACTAGAAAATCTTGTAGATTAGTCACACTATGCGGAAAATATATAAATAATAACATTCTTTTTCTGCCACCACACGCACTCGCGCATTAAACGCTTCTTTTATATATTATGATTATTGTTATTAATATTCATCATCGTTTCAAGCGAACGTCAATTCTTTGACCATTTGTTTTTTATATCCTCGAAAGCCCATGACCCAGAAACCATGTTTTCTTAGAAGTCTTGAGAGGGGAGGTAGTTTCGCACAAGGGCGTTATATTAGTCGAGAATCTCATATTACCTACTGGTTGATGAAGTCGACCGCGAAACCTTATCATCGAGTATTGAAAAACGAAAGGGCGTTACCCACAAGATTGAACTGTGAAAGCAAATGCGCAGTTGTACTTTTTTGTTGAAATATACTTTTTTGGTCTTGTCTGAGTTCTGAAGCTTGTTTCTATAGTATCGTATTGTATAGTGTATTAAGATACGTTGCTGTATACGTTAGTTGCATTCTATATTACATCTATTTTCTCAAACTGCTACGTTACGTTAACAATAAAATGGGGCCACATTGTGTTGAAAATTTAAGATGATCATTATTGTCAATATCAAATAGTAACGACAGTAACAGTAATTAATCATAGAGTTTTATGATAGTAAGTAGGCCACAAGCATAAATCATAAAATGCATCGAAATTGAATTAACACAGATAGCATCCAAATAGAGGAGGAGAAATTAGAAAATAGCAGAGATTCCAGCAATTGAGTAAAGTAACTATTATAATAGTATAAACAGTCTTATGGGATAAAACATACCTTCATGTAAAAGAATGTATTAAAAAAGAAGACCAAGTTTCTCAATGATGAAATATCAAATGTATTCATGTAAATACATGAAAACGACCGATATTTTCTATTTGAAAAAGTCGAGCTTTTTTGAATAAGTACAAAGATTCTATTGATGTTTCAAAAAAAGAGTTTATGAAAAGAATTTCAAGATTCATCAAAAAAGAAAGGGAAAGAAAGGAAGTACAATTTACAATATACAATATACAATATACAATATACAATTGTAGGATAGTCCTACAAAATACAATAACAAATATGAGAATTTTCGGGTTAGTGAGTAACTTCCTTCTTCTCTCATTCTCTCCTCTTCTTCTTTGACGTCAACGGTCGAAAAAGCTTGTCAGTCTCGCGAGGGTGGAGACGATTCGCTGTTGCAAAAAGAGACTAGCTGAAGTGCGAGCTGCCTGAGACATGTTCGAGTTAGACGAGTTGGGCGGGGCGAGTTCGCAGTCAAAACAAATAACCCAAGACGTTTCAATCCGGGCAAGTGGCAGCGAGCTTTAACTATACTCTTCCGTTACTGATGCACTGCCTCCTTTTTTTCATCCGGATACTCTATATCCACCTATATAAGCTGTGAGACTAGCCCAGTCGTTGATTACTTGAGAGAGAAAATTTTTACTTCAGGGAATAAAAAAGCCGCCAAGAAGAAGCTGAAACTGTGGAAAGAGTTTTTAAATATTCAATATACAAACATTTCTTGAATCTGAGAGAAAATCGTTTCTTTTTCGTGTGTTTTCAACGGAGTGGAAGTTCAGATGAAGTTTTTTTTGTGTCATTTGTTCATTAGACTCATTTTTAAGTTCTACTGATTTTTGATTTATTTTTTTGTACTTGGTTCAATTTATGAATAGTCGTTAGTGTATATAATGCTTTCGAGAGTCCACCTTGACCCTCGTTTAAGCCTCCTTCAGCGATTCTCTTTCTTACAATAATTTTCTTTCATCACTCTTAAAACTTCCAAATTCTACTGTTCTTTCTCCGCGGTTCATTAAAAATCACAAGACCAGTCGAAATCTTGGGTTCAGCGTGAGTGTGTCTAGATATGGTACGAGTGATTCGTGATGAAACGAAATAAAACGCGCGGGAATACACATCAGGCATAATCGTTATAAATTACGTTAGACATGTGGCGTTTAGGCCCGCGTAATTGATTGCTTTCTCAGCGTGCTAAGATACACGAGTGAGCGTGTGTGTACACACGTGTTTGTGCAGGAAGAGAGTCATATAGCTTGCGCGGGAGAGCTGTGAGAGGCAGAAGAGCCGAAGCCTCGAGGTATAAATTATTATTGAATTAGCCTGAGCTCTTAATTAAGCCAAGAAAGCCGAGGATAGGATTCAAACGGGAGAACGCGCCTGGCCCCGAATGGGCCAACATCAACGGCAGCCACGCAGCAAGTTTATATACACAAACAAGACAAAACGAACGAACGAGAACACGACCCGTTTTATTACACTTCGCTTGAGAGATAATAGTCGAGAGGAGAGTCCCGACTGGCGAACGATGATGATCGCTCTGTCTCCCGGACTCTTCACGTGTGCAGCAAACCGTCATGACGTTGTGTGATTTTTCTTTCGCCTCTGTCTATATACCTCACTCGATCTTTCTTCTTTACCTCTCATTTTTATTTTCCTCTTTGACCGAGGGGACGAGATGGTCTTCCGAAACTTTGAGTAGAAGCGCTTCTCGTACATTCTCCACATATATACACACACATAACACACACGCATAACTATGCGCGAGATATAATTTACAACGGGGGCGTCACAATCGCATTTATGATGCGCACTGTGTGCTCTTCTCCTCAGAGTCCTCTGTATAAACGCCGCTCGTTTTTGTTTTCCGCTTTTTCTGTTCGTTCCTCTTTTATATTTCCTTTTACCATTGATATACGTATATCTTCACGATCAGCGATACGCTCCCGTGAATATTACTACAGTCGAGTCATATCATTCAACTATATAGTGGGTTATGTATGATCAAATCGAATAAGAACGAAGAAGATCGGAAGAGACCAAGTAAATTAGTAAACTTCATAAAAACTATAACTTGCCTAAATTCTATAACGCATTGACGATTCCGCAGCTTGAAATGTGTTTATTCCTGATTCCACATTCTAGGTGTGAACATCAACATGAATATTGTATATCGAAGAAGCAGATTTTCATCCTTGAACGTTAAAAATGTATCAAACATTAATTTTAAAAAAGATTTTTGAGATAATAATTATCAATTTTGGTAAAAAATTCAGTGAGTTGGGACATGGTGCGCGACAGTCCAAATCAGGAAATTGATTATTGCTTGAATATGTAATTTTAAAACGTGATCGAATGTAAAACAAATAGAAAAGTACATGTGACAATGGTAAATAATGAATTTTTATGAAGCCAGAGCATTGCGGTCGAACAGATTTTTTTTCATTGTCTTTAGAGACCTACTTTGCATTTACTAGCTTACTTATTTATCAATCCGCCTATAAAAATATTTTCACTCAGCCTTCCTAACAAAATTGCAATACTTTTTCCATGGTTAAATTTCTTTATCATTCCAGATTTAGGTTCAATTGCCTTGCTAACAAAACTTGATTTGATCAAAATGTCCATATTTGTAAAGGCTGAAAATTGTGTTTTGAATTAAATGTTGAAACAAAAAGTAGAGCGGAGCAAATCGTTGGATGTGCCCTCTAAACCGAAACAACCCACATGACAAACGAACTATTTAATTTGCCATAGTAATTGCAGCTTATAGTTAGCGGCTAGAAAAGTTAAATAAAAAAAAAATGTTGAAACTCGAAAGTCCAAAATATTGTTATTCTCATTATCCTTCTATTTAGAAAGGTTCTCTTACCGTAGATTCCTTGAACCAAGCTACTTTTTATCAGTAAAGTTCTCTACCTCTCCCTGTCATCCTCGCCCCTCTACCACTCGGATCGTCGCTGTGTAAACTGGAGTCCCTCCCTTCTGTAGACCCTCATGAGATCTTTCTCGAAGAATCTCACTCGCGTTTCTCGTAACTCCTGTTTTATCGCGTACGTTTTCGTTTCCGGCGGGTGCGCCCTGCTGCAAAATACGAAAACGACGCGAACTGCATACAACTCTCGGTACTTCGTGACTCGCTCTCTTTCTCTCTCTGTTTTTCTTGTTACAGAAACCTGAACCAAATTTCCCATTCTCCCTTTAATTCTTCTACTACACTCGTAAAACCGACTTTTACAATCGTGACACTCCAGCGATAAGAACATCTATCCTCTTACTCTCTTACGCAAGAACTTCCGTCGAACTGAGAACAGACAGAGATAGAGAAGACAGAGAAAAAGACTGCGGTAAAAAGAAACTGCTGGAATCTTGGGCCGTTCCATAAATTATGTGCCTCTAAACGTTTCGATTCGTCAAATGATTTGTTTCCTATTACTTCCCTTTGCTACCCGTGTCTTCTTTTAAACTTCTACACGAGAAATGTTTAGTCGGTTTAATTTTTTTTTAACCCTCATGTGGTAATGCTAGCAACCAACATCTGCTTCTCTTCATCAGTTGTATGACAAGCGTTGAGTAATTTTTTTCTTTTATCCAAGTGGGGCTATGTTACGTACAACTCCATGTGTACTCTAAAATCTACAAACGATCTGTCATGTGCGTATCGCAATTGTTTGAAAAGTGTGTGGATTACGTAATCCACTCATGAGAAAAAAAAATCGAAATTTTCGCGACCAGATTTGTTTCGTCAATTATGGCGAGATAAAATAACCAAAAAATACATTCATTGGATGGAGTATGTGTATGTGAGATTACCGAAACAGAAACTGCTATTTTCTCGATGCAAATTCTTTCTACGAAAAAAGTTTCGGAATGTATAATTTATCGTGGCCCGGTGTCTTTCTCTGTACAATCATTGCTGATCTCTACTTTGAAGACTGAAGTAAACATGAATATCATATGAATATACATATATGAATTTCTACGTGCGCTGGGTAACCGAAATACACAAAGTTTGTAGTCGGACTGAACGGAATCCCTTATGATTCTAGGATGAACCATCTTGTCTTTGTTCCAACAGGATCTTATATGTATACCGTAGAATACATTGGAGCAGGCCAAAGAACTGTGAAAGAGTGAAGAAAAACTGTAAATCATGTTCAAACGTTGGCCCACGCTTAAAGATCGAACTATATTTTGCAAAAGGAAGAGAGAGGACCAGCCGATTTTCTTTTGGAGCCAATTTATGAAACCCGTTAAAACTGATTGAGAAAAGAAGGATTTTAGGAAATTAAATAGAAGCTCTAGAGCCTAAGTTTGTGTAGTATGTTATTAAACCTTGGTCTACACGTAGGGGTCAAAATACTTTTTTTGCAAAAGAAAGATTATGTTTTTGTGAAGGAATTTTCTTAGGTTGACTCTAATCAACCTAAGACAATGATGAAATTATTAATAAATATTAATAAATATTAAGAAATAATAAAAAGACGTGAGACCTTCGCTCCAAAGTCCGCAGAATGGCTTCCATAATTGTGCAATACAAACGGCATATGTCTCTCGTCTTCTGGTGTATGTTCATCGGCGGTCTCTATGGTTTTCCCCTTACGTACAGTGTCAATAGAAGCCCGGTAATTATAGGAGCTAAGTGGTAAATTCCAACGTTCGAGAGCGTTTGTACCTGTTACATGTAGGATCGGACTCACACATATATGCAAACGTATGTACATGGAATAAGTATGTACTACTCTTGAGAACCACCCAACTGTCGTCCTTGGGCTTCTTTCCTGTTGGAGATTGATGTAAACTGAGAACTTTAAAACCTCGACTGCTTGGCATCGAATAGATCATTTTATGTGCTGTACGTACAATTGCAATGCGATACATAAATTGACGCAATTTGAATATAATTAAAAGCCTAACAGGTTGTTACTTAATACAGGATTTTTTTAAGCATGTTTAGTTGATTGCAAGTAGAATTCTCTTTTTAGTTGGAACAATCTTCGGGTTAAATATGATAATTAGTAAGTGATCGTTGAGTTTAAATTAAATGAACGTTCTACGATTTATAAAAAAAATGTAATAGATTGCCCGCTTGAATGTAGCCTACGTTGCATTTTAGTTAAATAGAGAGAAAATAGATTACCAATTTTTTAACGGCAGACTTTTTGTAGAAAATTTGAATCTGTTTGCATCGTCTTTTTCTGGTAAGTAGCCTGACGAGAGCTTCGAAAATGCATTATAATGAAATGAAAAGCTGCATATAACGATAAAAATAGCCGACGGCTGATTTGAAATAAAAAATTGTCGATCGATCAAACGCGATATTTTTTGGTCACCGGGAAATAACAGAGTGAGAGAGGAAGATAGCGAGAGACCGACCCGCCGGCGACGAGCGACTATGGTACGTCGGGTCGAGAGGGCCCGGCGCGTCTGACCAGTCCAGAATTTATCTACTTGCGCGGAGTCCACGAGAGTAGTTCGGGGGTTGCATTGACCGCGCCGGCGTTTCTCTCTCTCTCTCCCTCCCTCCCTCCCTCTCTTTCTCTCTCCCCCTCCCTCTCTCTCTCTCTCTCTCTCTCTCTCTCACACTCACTCTGTCTTTCGATCTACACAACGCCGACGACTTCCTACATTGACTATTGACAAACGAAAAGGCGTGGCTCGCATTAATTTTCTACTTAACTCATTCAAGTTACGCCTTTTAGTTTGCTACAAACTGATATTTATACATAGGATGATATCATACCGGTTTTCGACATGAAATTCAGCGGTCCTCGACCTCCCTTCTCCACACCCTCCATCGGTGCAAACTTTTAATGCGACTGACTCAAAGTTTTCGATAGATATCTACTCGAGGGAACGAGGAAAATTTTTCGTAGCTTCAATGTGGTCCACGAGACAACGTCCGGTCGAAAGCTCCATATTTGTACGACTAGTTTTCCACAACTAGCGACCGAGAGAGGGAACGACCTGAAACGGCTCACTAATCTATATATTATTGTTCGAAAAAAAAGACAGTAAAAACTACGACAACGGTTTTTCGATTCAGGTCGTTCTGCTCGGAAAACAAAGATTGTATAATATATTTTTAAAGAGTTTCTCGAATATTTACATTGAGATTTTCATGTACGTATTCTAATATAGTTCAGCACAGTTTCTTTCTCTTTAGTCCATTAATCCCACTCTTTTTGGGACTCGAAATAGGTACAGGCTCCGGAACTCGCACGTTTACTTTATATACAAACGTGAGTAAACTCTGATGGAGAAGGTTTTCTGGTGGAGATTCGCAGACCCAAAAGAGGTCCAATCGAACGGTATTACTCTTCGAACCACGTCCTCTTTACCATGTTTGCTGCAATTAGCGAGCGTTGGTTCAGGCTCTTCACCCGTATGTACCAAATGTACCACACACTCTGCTGTTACGACAAGGAGACTTTCGGCCTCGGACCCATGTCTCAAGTGGGTAGATTGTAGTCATGAGATCCATGAAATCGATTCGTCGAAATTGCGTGTAGACGAACGAAAGAGACATGTTTATTTGGGTTTATCTGGATTTGTTACCGTATATTCTCAGTTGCCTCGGCTTATATTCATTGCCTTTGGCATTCAATAAAGCGAACCAACAACACAAATCTAGACGCGGCAACGTCTTATTACCAAGAATGAAGAAGAAAGAATTTAAACGTTAAAGGCAAGTTGTGGTGCCGCGTATCTATATTCGAAATTTAATAATAAATTCTCGTGATTTTCTTTCCTGTAAGTTTCATAAGGCAACCCGCACTCAAGTGCCGCCTATTTATTACGTATTTATATAATTGACGAATGAGCATGTTGTATATGTGTAATGAACGGTATATAATTCATTCGCTTTTAAAGACCTTCGTTTTGCTGAAAAATTTCAAATATTATCGAAAAAGAATTAATAAATTTTATTAATGATGAAAATTTGCTAATCGTGCAAAGTTAAATACACAAATTGTATAGAAACAATTTATTCTCCACCCAGATTTCCATACTAAATACGGATAGAACGGTTTCCTTTTCGAATGTTGTTCGGACGTGAGATAAAGAGGTCCCGTCGTTTAATACCACATTAAAACGGATTTTTGAGCGAACGCCACGAGAGAATTCCCCGTACAGTGTCTCGTTGTGTTTGCGTGCGCATATTTTTATTATTATTATTTTTTTATATGTATTTTGTTCCTTTTTTACTGATTCTTGTTTAGTATGCTCGCATGGAAACTGCCCACGCCCCTCCTGTATAAACGTGCGAGCGGGAGAGAGACTTGCAGCCACGGATGCTAATTAAGAAATAAGTTGGGCCACCCGCGTCGTTTCTGAGACTATCTCGAGTCTCTCGCAGCAGGGAATCCGCTACGTGAAAGCCGGTATAGTCGGTTTATTAAATTTGCAAAATGGGAAATCATGTGACAAAAATGTCGGAGAATTTGCCGCGTCGGAATGGCATTAAAGTTAAATAAGATTCAAGTATCTCGAGCGAATGAACAGCGATCGTTTGTGTTAGTTTTTTCTCTCATTGGAAAGCGTGCCATCAAGAGAGCCTGCCACGAGGTATTCTGCTTTAACTGCAATTCTCGGAGGTTTTTGCTTCTGTTGGTTGAGAAAATGCTACATGGCCTATCGCGGACCACCTGGACAGTGACGTTGGGTTCAACCGTTCAAGCGTATCGCGGCTAATTAGTCGCAATCCGCTCGACGATTGGATAACGCTGCTAAAATGTACACTGGTTGTTCAGTCAGCCATGACCAAGTCCCTCCTGCGTACGGCCATGCAACAGAGTCTATAGTCTCACAAAACACGCCTTGGGCTGCTACCGGTGGAAACTCGTGGGCTTCTTTTCCAGCCTGTTCACGACTTTATTTCCATACTAATGCCTCTATAGCTTTTCTGTGCACGAGCATGTAGCAAACTTCATATTTGTATAATTACGTGCATTAGATAGTAAAAAGACTTCCCGTTTCAGCACCTCAAGGGGAACTTGATTTTTATACTTGATGCCTGTATGCTACTGATATTTAGCCTTGTCTTCGGTAAAATGACAAATACTAGAGCCATTGCAAATTTCATTTATGTCTTGTTATTAAGAAAGAGTGAATTAAATCTCATGGTTTCGATTAAATTAATTTTTATTTTTATTATTTATATGCAGATATTAAGGAAATGAATTTTCGAGAGGTCAGCGACTGGTATCTTGCCGTATTAATATCTAGTGGAAATTACTTGCTAATTGCATGTTAACTGCTACAGCCAAGTTACTCGAAATATGTCAGCGAGGGAGAAGGGATACGAGTTCATATATGCGTATAGATATTACTATATCATTGAGTGCTTTAAAAAGACGACTTACGCATACACACTCACGAATGCTAATGGCGCCTTTCCGATTATGCATATTGATGACCGTGCAGCTGCCGCGCAAGGATTGATTCCGCCGCTAATTGTGAGGCTAAGAGTGCGCCTGTTATCGCTCCGTGAGCTCGCTCAACCACGTTATTCATCCTTCATTCCTTATCTTCACTCATATAGTATACAACTACTTCTCTCATCTGTTTCTTTCAGCGTTCTCTTCGTCAGTCTTTCTCTATCTTCCTCTCTCTCTCTCTCTCTCTCTCTCTCTCTCTCTCTCTCTCTCTCTCTCTCTCTCTCGCTCTCTCTCTCTCTCTCTCTTTCCTGCTACGTCATATTTATCGATTTTGGATAGCTTTTGCGTACAAAGATTTAATTATATAGTGATCGAACGCGGTCTTGACGCTTTCCTGATAACAATTTTCCTATTTTTTTTCATCTTTTTTATTCCATTATTATAGTAAATACACACACACACACACACACACACACACACACACACACACACACACACACACACATATATATATATCGATATCCTTTAGGTTGTAATAGGTTGTAAATCATTATCAACATTTTTTTGTATTTTTGAGAAAAAAATTTTGCATCTAAGACCGATTTAAACCGGATAGATTCTTGGTTTGGAGTATTTGGAAATAAATTTTTAGAGAAATCCGAAAAGCCACTTCCTTTGCAGATTTTTTATACAGTTGGCTTTTGACTTTTAAGTGAGAACTGTCTTCATGTAATACTTTACCATTAATTGCGACCTTCTCATTTTTAAATGGATTTATATTGCGTGTCTAGTGAAGAAATCATGGGAGAAGTGTATATCTTCTCACAATAAGTGGACTTTACTGCGCATGGCTTTAGAGTTTTTCGTATGCAGCATATCTGCGAATGAATGCGAAACGATACAGCTTTCAGGTCTCGTATTACAATAATTATCGCGTAGTCGTATAACAAAAATGAATGCTCTTGCTTTTCTGATATTATTCTTGATCGCCGGTGTTCACTGATAAAGCGCGAACGTTTCGTTCTCGACCCTTTTCTGGGTCACACAAACACCGTCGGCATCGGCCAACATGACCGATTTACAACCAGTCCACAAGGAATGTTAGCATCGTTGTATCTGTAAATCCCTCTCTCTGATATATCTCTAAGATGTTTTTCTTCCAACTATTAAGACATGGATCGCTTGGTACCACTCTGAACCATTTATTGCACCGAATTAACTGACAACCACATAAAGATTTAATAATCCCATTAATTCAATAAATTCAATAAAATTTGAGAGAAAATAGAGAGAAATTCAATAAAAAGTAGAACGAATCTTTGAAGTGAATCATTAGTTCATCATAAATATGGAATATCCATTCAAACTGAAAGGGTTCTCCAACATCCTGGTTATGCATATTTATTAGGAAAAAATATAAATGACCAAGTTCTGAAAGAGATTTTGAAAACGAAGTCAAAAACTATACCAAGTGTATAATGTTCAAACAAAAAAATATTGTCCTGAAGGAATTCCAAGCAAGTTTCGTTGAATCACGGCATCAAATGATTTTTTGATATCTTTCAATGCTAAATGTATTCAGCAAGGTATAGTAAAATAACATTTTTTTGTATTGAAATGAGTTTGGTAGATATTCTTGTGAATAACAAAAATATACTTCAACATAAATATTTCATTGTATTGCATATTTTAAAATCCCTATAATCGTCGAAAATTTTTGTTCGCTGTTCCTACGCCGCTCGAACTATTTTGGCATAGAATGACGTCGAGAATCCCCTTACGGATTAAAGTACACCACGTTGGGCTATATTCGCGTAGAGATATGAGCGCCGTTTTGTCGATGGTACTTGAATCGATCCGGCCCTCTGTCGTATTTTCTCATATACAGTGAGCCCACTTCACTTTTTATACAGCAGTGGATATATACGATAGTTGTGGATTTGATTTACTCTGTATATATATGACATAAATATAAAATATACATATAAAAGTTGTTATATAGATAAAAATATATGCCAGTTTATGTTACGTACAGACAAACTTCCGACCGATTGTCGATTCGGTGCTGATCGATCGGTCGCCTCTCGTTTAGATTGGACTGTTTGCCGCCTTGAAGGAGTCTCGGGTTGCTCCCGAGGAAGGCACCCTAAAAGTGCGAGACACAACTCTCTTGTGCGGTTTCTTTCCGACCCAAGTTTTGCGTGACTAACCCCTCGACTTTCGTGAGTCATCGGGACTTGTGCGTACAACGACTATACGGTGATAACGGGTTTCGTTGACGAGAGAGAAAAAAAGCGGCAAAAAAAGACGTGGTATAGTTGTACGTGCAAGCGCCACGCGAAATCGATTTAATGAAGCGATAAACAGGAATGAAGAAACAAAAGTGTATTACGACTATAAAATGTTTTTATTGGAATGTACTTATAGTATTTTGACTCGGTGATATCTGGGTCTCTGGGTGGCCCATTCGGCTGTTGCGATACTTACTTAAATGGTCATAGAATATCCATTTGAGATTACGATTGGGACAAGTGCTGACTTTCACACGAGGCCAATAGTGTCTAAACAAATCTTAATGTTCCTTTTTCTCTATTTCTCTGTCCCTTTCTATACCATTCACAGATTTGAACTAACTCGTTCTTATATTTCTCATCTCCGGCTATCTTCAAACCTGGCTGCAAGGTTCCTTTCTTTCCTCTCATCGTACATTATACTAAATCCTCTATCTTTACTCCGGCCTTTGACTTATTCCCCCTCCAGAATTCTTTCTTCATTTCTCAGACGCGTTCTCTTTTTCTCTTTCTCTCATTCTCCCCACGTAAAAAAGAGTAGTTTATAAATGAGGCTGGAGCCGAGAAGAAAACATGCCACGAGATTTTGTCTACGTGATCCTCTCGCCAAACAAACGTGGCTCTTTTTTATCCACTAAGACCAAGTATTTTCTATACGTTTGTCTCATTCGCTCGTGAAATGAATCTTTCACTCTTCGGGCATCCCCTCACGTTGATATAAAAATAAGTCTCCAAATTAATACACGCCGTGAGCTGTTCCAATTTTCGCAGCTAATTCTGGACTTCTCTTATTTCGTAAAGGGTTGACGTCCCTTCGAATATGTATCAAAATGAGAAAGCTTGAATGGGGTTCCAAGGTAAGATACAAAAAAAAATTAAAGAGCAAGAAAACGAGATAAAACATGGCAACGCGACCTCGACTACTCAAAATGTCCCGGACCCCTCAAGCCGGTCGAGAGTTATCGGCGTCACAGTTCGACTTTTTCTGATCCACTCTTACACTCTCTCTCTCTCTCTCTCTCTCTCTCTCTCTCTCTCTCTCTCTTTCTTTTCCTCTTTTATTATTTTTTTGGGGGCTCGGATACTACATACTTCCTTCTTCGTCAACACATCCCTTTTTTTATCTCGACATATGCTTCCGAATCTCTTTGCTAACGGAGGCTTGGATGACGTCATACATCGATCACCTCTCCATGTCGAGACTGGCAGACAAAACGTGAATCATTTTCTACGAAATATTAAACAGATATTCACATGTAACAAGCTTCAACGTTTGAACGTGGCGGGATTTGTAATGCATAAGCAAAAAAGTGCATATGTTTCGTTTCCACTATGTGTGGATTTTTGTTACATTAAGCCTAATCAGCTATTCCTCACTTTGCGTTCGCGAAATTGAGTATGATGATGCTTAGCATGATGCCAGTTCCGAGTACTCTAGCGTTCCTAACTGGAAGCGCATCCGCACCCTAGTTCAACGATTCTCCTTGACTATATCTCTCTGTCTCCGTCTCTGTCTCATTCTCTCTACGGCGGTAATATATGAATCGCGTGGAATTAGTCAACCCGTTTTTTTCACACGTCTGTAAAAGCAAATAGAGGACCCCGGAAGAGCGTGCGGGAGGATTGAGGCAAAAGAACAGAAAAAAAACGGTGACGCTAATGTCTGTGTCCCAAGAGTCGCGGATGAGTGGCGCAATTAGAGCTACCCGCGAGGCTCTCTCGTTCTAATGCGCGATGACGTGTCGGCACTTTAGCCAACTCTCGCTGTTACACATCTTTCGTTTCTATAAAGATTCGCCAACAAAAATTGAAATGAAAATATAAAAAAAATGACGCATTTATTTCGTGTGGTAACGAAGAATTAATATATTTTATTTCATCGTTTCTTTTAATGAGACTTTCTCACGGAACGTGAATGAAGGTCAAAGAATTTCTTCTGGATCACTGCGCTCGAAATATATACTTAGGGGGAAAACAGAGTGAAATGGAAAGATTTGATTATACACTTCGGCTTATCGGCGCTGAAATGAATTCCTAAAACTAAATTAACCGTATAGCCCATCTAAACAGTCGCTCGGCTTGACACGTCCTCCACATACTTAGTCGAAGAAAGTGGTTGAAATAGGCCTTGGTCAATGAATAGTCCTTCAGAATATATCGAACGTACCGGTATTGAAGCTGTGTGTGGGCTCGACCAAAAGATCACAAATACGAAACCATCTGCTGTACACACAACTCATCAGCTATTAGTAATTAAAAAGAATTTTCGGCATCATAACTTTTTGCGAATTTACGATTGTACTGAATATTTAAGAATCAGTCCCGGTCAGAGAAACTCCTTGAATAAAGCGGACCGAAAAGCAAGCAATTTCTAGGATATGGGACATTTATTAGTGGGGCGAAATCAATGATGATTCATCAAAGCTGCTATCTCACTCCGTCAATTCTTCTCCTCATAGGGGAATACCGTAGACACTAACTACATATGTCGCTACCTATCATTATCTACCGAAAAAAGTTCCAAACTCCTCCCTTGTTTTTCGTGCTGTTTTATCGTCCTGTGGTCAGAATTTAACCACGAAGCGCTATATCACCCTATGCACGAGGGTATTGTAGAGGATATGCGTGTATCGTAGCACGTAATCTTACAAAACCGAGATAAAACTGACGACCGACAAAAAAATTGGTTTTCGAATAAAACTTTATGTGTCTTAAATACTGTTTTTTTTTGCTGTAGAACTCGAAGCTCTTTAAGTATCAGTAATCATTTTCTTGACTCTCTCCTTTTTATGGAAAATCAAACCTCAAGTGATCATGTGCATGATAAAAGAAAAGAATTCTGATAATGGGCTTTTGAACGATATTGCCGACTGTCCTGTTTCTCTTTTCTGACAAACTATTCCTAAACATTATCATTAAAGTTCATTGCCGTCTTGATATTGACCCGAAGAGATACTGATTCCCATACGTATATCAATACCGACAATGGAAAGGGCGTAATTTCACCGAAATTAAAGTTTTATATCGCGTAAGATACGCCTATTGATTGTTAAATTTTTTGCAAGCTATCCCCTATAGATCCCCCTTGCTTTTCTTGGCTCGACATGGACATATGATACCGAGTCAACTTTCGTAGAAGGCCGTCATGCTCACGCGGATGAACGCGTTATTCTTCCCCGTGAAATTTCATTGACACTCGAATACACATGCTGAGAAGATAGAGATCTTAAGGGTAGGATAAAAAAAGAAAAAAACGAGTGTGTAATGGATCTTCTATATTGTCCCCTTGTTCCGGGAATAATGCGTTTTATGCCTTGCTTATGAAACAAACGAACCAGGCATGCTTCACTGGTCAATAAATCTTTCGCTGGTGTGCTGAGATGAGTTCGTCAACTTTAACGTACAAACTTAGATACACACAGTTTGTGTACTGATAAAATATCTTCTACAGTTAACTTACTTCATACTCGTACGTCCCTGGAGCTGTTTTCTGCTCTCTTTTCTGCTCTCACAAACCCGACACTCCCGCAGAGAAACGTCGCGAAGCGTGTCAGAAAACGAATGTGACGCCGGTGGAACGGACTTCGGCGTCGTTGACGTCTTGCACTTGCCTGCAAAAAGCACATCGCTCGTGGATCCTCTTAAGTTATACAAAAACATAAACACTTTGAGTCTACCATAGAATAGGTCGAATGATTTGCAAAACATAAGGCATTAAAGCGGCAGGGAAAAGTGCAGTGTATCCCGCGGCGCAGAGAATATTTGCAAGCCTAAACCAACAATAGATCGTAGTTCACGAGGTTTAAGGAATAAGTAAATTTCTGGTTTGACGCCTTTTAGATTTTATTTGCAGTCGTTATGTATAATATATTCATCGTCCCGGTAGAGCTGTAAAGCGTTTACCTGTCGACTACGCGAAATAGTTTGCCCTTCGATTTTTTCTTAGCCATTCCATCGTCATGCGCTACCAAAAAGAACAAAAATGCTCATCGTTTTTCGTGCAATACGAGAGAATAAAACATATAAAGAGTTCCTCTTTTTATCACGTTTTTTGTGTTTTCTAGTCGTTTTTTTTGTCTCATATAAAGTTATTTTTTTACGTCTTCTTCTCCTGTTTTTCTGAAATCGTTTCCACATCTTGTTGAGTAACGATACATAGATACGGCGAGGTACATTATTGATAGCTCTACGAGTCAGGGAGCGTACCGTAGACGGATTTCTATTATAGCCCGAATGCCACGAAATCATATAGCAACCATGATAAAAGAAAACTAAATAAAATCGGACAAAAATAAGAACATATAAATTCTATACAAAAGAATAATGTAGCTTAAGTACATTTGCAAATATTTGTAATGCATAATTCGTGAATTAATACCCGTAAACTTTGGCTTAAAGTTAAAGTTAAATAATATATAAATTAAATAATGTGGCTTAAGTACATTTGCAAATATTTGTAATGTATAATTCGTGAATTATTACCTGTAAACTTCGGTTTAAAGTTAAAGTTTCCTTCTCATTACATTTATAGTATAAATTCTATCCAAATAAAAATGTTGCTTAAGTACATTTGCAAATATTTGTAATATATAATTTGTGAATTATTACCTGTAAACTTTGGTTTAAAGTTAAAATTTCCTTCTCATTACAGCGATCATTTGGGCCAGTTTGATATTTGAAAAATTTGTCAAGTACAAAATGTAAGATAAATTGACAGAACCGTTGACACAAACATTATTTTTTCATTCGTCCTCAATGTGTAATTTTTTACATTTATAGTTGTAAATTGAAATATTTCAAAATTAAATAAACAAATGATTTTACGTCACACTAAAAACCACGGATATCTCGTCAAGGTGCAAAGACTAGTTCGAATCATTTACTAGGATGCCAAGGACTTTAGATGCGCTCTTTACATGGACATGTGGTAAACGCCCAATTTATTAGAAAACGAAAACGAATGAGAAAAGCCCGGCGCCTCTTTCTCCACAACCCTCCTTAGTCAGTTGGCTCGCTATTATAGAAATTTCCCTTTCTCTATTTTCTCTTTTCACTTCTTTGATCCCTGAGTCTCGCACCCACAATTTTTCTCCAATTCGCTACGACAAATTTTCTACCACCGGTTCTTCTCGTCATACGCACGTCGTCAGGGTATTTTTCCCCGTACTAGATACACACACAGTTATATATACATATATACTTAGATATTGTATATAAACTAGGACATAAAAACCTACGTGATTTGTCGCAATTCGTTATGCCTGTTTGGAAAACAGTTCATACCTGGGCCATTGTCCGATACTTGGGACTCTACCAGGGGGTGACCAGGTGACTTTTACACTGGCGGCGTGTAGGCAATACGGCGCTTTCCCCCGGAGCGAGAGAGAATCTTACAATGATTCCTGCTGCCGGTTTTCCGATGCTTTCTTTCCAAACTCTGATGAAATATATAGCTCGTGCGCTATATCTATATCTATTCATGTATTCAACGGAACATATATTATGGAGAAGTTCAACTTCTTAACAATGAGATCCACATAGAGCCACCACTAAGTTTCGTGGTTTTTGTCCTCTCAATGGAGACGTAGATACTTTTCGTCCTGTATTAAAAGAACAAACCAGCAGTTTTGACCGGCTAAACCGGTATACGATATATACCGGACGAACCTATATGCGTGGTAAGTGCCCAGAGGTCAGATAATAAATTTAATAAATAATTTCTGTTACAGCACACCACGCCTAGTCTCCCCTTTAATCTTAAATTAATATAAGCTCCCATTCGTACAAAGTAACAGGCTTGTACAACCCTAGCAGCTTTACGACTCTCCGGAGACACACCTAACCCTCTTGGTAGTCTCGTACTCCTACGTGACGAGGAATGCTGAATTATCCTTTTCCACACAATCTCCTCTTTCAGAACGATCCTTCAGACTATTTAGAAATTTTCGACACGCACTTTTCTAAAAAAAATAAACACCAATAAATCGTTTTAAAATGAGATTCCATTTCCATGGCTTTTTCGAATAGCCTTACCCGGTGAAGTTTCGAGTCTCTTGAGAAGCACGAGTACTCAATCGCGAGACTAATGATCATCGAATGAAGTCTACGGTTACAAGAGGATCAGCGCCGCGCCGTTTCCACTTCAGGAAGGAAATGACGTTTTTGGCGACCCTAAGACCATTTGAGGCGTTTGAGCTCGCGTTTCAACGACATCCAGTATATTGCCTGCAGACCCATAACCCTCGTGATCCTACTTATGTATATATACATTCATGATGTACATCAAGAATCCCGAGAGTGCGGTAGCCGAGTTTTTCATCCGTCGGCCTATTCAAGTGTCCACAGTGCCGTTTTTCACGCTTCCAATACGCACGACAATACTCATACATACATTCAAACAAATGTATATGTTCATATACCTATATGTATAATCATATATGTATATATATGTATCATGTATCCCCACTAAATTCTCTTTTGGATGAGTCCCCACGTGGCACCGCACGAGGGTGTCACACGCCGGTTCTATACCGTACCCGGCGCACATTCACCGTGCTGATCTCGCACTGCGGTGACCATCGCGTACATCTCTCGT
The DNA here is from genome assembly GCA_963989365.1 of Rhimphoctona megacephalus. Taxonomy (NCBI): domain Eukaryota; kingdom Metazoa; phylum Arthropoda; class Insecta; order Hymenoptera; family Ichneumonidae; genus Rhimphoctona; species Rhimphoctona megacephalus. The sequence goes on along the minus strand of OZ022415.1, from coordinate 40,404,113 downwards.
ACTCCGGGATAGAGAGATGCCGATTTTTCACCGCGTTTCAGGCTCTTGAAATGAAGAAGTCTGCTCATTTATCATCACGTATACTTTCGTCTAGTCTCGTTTCGCAGCACGTCTTGTCCAGTCATTCATCGAACGTCAATCACGAAGTGTCGGTTTGTTAGATTGCGGAGTCTTGTGACATTTTGTGTCGGACAAACTGCTGTAACACATAACAAAGATCGTGTTATTGAGTCATCGAAAGAAGTTGAAGGAAATAATCAGTGGTCAAACTATATTCATTTGATTGTTTTTAAATCGAAGAAAATTCGATTAATGGCTGCTGATCTCTTATTGGAATAGAGTTTATGTTCGTGATGTCTCCCTTGATGTTCGACGATGTCTGCAAAACGTTTCTTACGGCTTATCGATATGATACATCGCGATACAGTGAAATTAATTGGATGGGAAAATTGATAAACTGTTTGGAAACATTTTTACGTGCATTTCAGCAAGGGCAGTTATTTCTGGGTTTCTACGAGTGATATAATTGTTCAAACGATTACATATACTGTGATTCCATTGCGTGAACTCAAATTCCAGTCAGTGTTTTCTTCGCTCACTAAAGAAAACAAATAAACAAATAAATCGCTGGCCCCGTCACGCACAGACGTAGAATTTCCGCCCCGACCAACTGTCCGATAAATCATTATTTATCTGTGCCATTTTAAATCGGGATCTGCCTTTATATTTAGTAGCAACGTCGTATTATTACATTGTGGTGACGCGTGAGCATCACGAGCGAGATTGCAGCTCGTAAGCTGCTGCTCAATACTGGGATGACGCGAGAACGTCGTTGGCCGTACTCGCAGCTATGACAGAGATTGTTCGGTGAGTTTTTTTCTCTTCATCTATATACATATGTATAAAACTTATATATATATATATATGTAGATGAATGTGTATGTACGATGATAATGATGCGAATGGCTCCTCGTGCGGAGGCGCGCTCGAATTATATCAAGTCCCGTTTGCGTTTACCGTGAAATTTGCGCGTCATCGAAATTCCACACGTAACAAGAAATTCCTGAAGCTCTCGCGCGCGTGTCCTACTCCCTCTTTACTCGCACACATAATGCGGTGAGATCACACGGGTATGCTGATGCTGTTGTGTCGCGCATTGCTGTTGCGTCAACAAGAATTCGATACACGCGTTGGTACAGTATAGTTTGCGTCACATGTTTGTAATTGATGAGAGCTCTTCTTATTCAGCAAGAAAAGTGTTTACGAGCACCATGAAGATATATTCTCATGAATTACATTTCACCATCATAAAATATTATATTTATGCGAAATGTATGCAAGATTCAGTTTTATAGAGTGCACATATAAATTGGAATCTTGTTTGTCGGGCTCGCAATAAAGGCTTTTATGTTGGTTTTGCTGACTCATTTCATCGGGTAGGGTGACAACTGACTGATGTTTTAAGCCAACTATCAGTCAATCCTAATAATGTCCTTCGAAAACTGATTTGAATAAACTATTTTGTGATTTTTGGTTTCATTGTTCGGACCCATAAACAAAATTAGAACGGATGTTAAAATAAATTTTTAAAAATTCCGTCTCTTGTCCGTAAGTGAGAAAAGTTTTTGAGATATAATTGAAGAAAAAATTTTATTGCGTGAAACGTGCTATTAGTTCTTTGGCAAAATCAGCGCAGTATTACATTTTTGACGGAATTAAGTTTATTTACGTCACAATAAATAAATGCCTTTTTTAATATTACGAGATATTATTTACAGACTATATCTCGATCTGTCTCAATCGATTTCACAAAAGGTGGAACCTTTGTAGCCATTTTGCCACATCGACGCCTTTATACCTACCTCTATATCGCATCAGAGTGAGGGAACTTTCACGTTTGACGGTGATCTCGCAAAATGCGCACAGAAAGTCTCGTCGCCATTCGCGGTTATACACATTCTCGAACTCTCCCCACAAAGCAAAGTGCAGTGAAAGGCGTGGCTTTTGAATTGAATACACGGGAGACAAGTTTCATAGTATTCTTGGTATGTCCATGAAATATGAATACACACCCATACACGAATCTTTAGACGAGTAATATACGTCTGCAATAAAAGTGTTCTCACGTAAACAAGTTTTAAGGAATTGCTTTTTCGGCGCATCATCGACGGACCAGGAGAAACTTTAAAATTCGTTAATGCATCGCGATTCATCATTCTCTCGAAGCCAGTAAATCAAATGGTTGATTTCTGTAGATTTAAGATATATCTCATCAAAATTTATTGATCTTCCGAGATCATGGCTCGATGCAATGGAAGAAAAAATTTAACCAGATGTATGTATGTATGAAGGAGTACTCTGTGGTTTAGAATTGAGCACATTTCGATGAGCGAACAACTCGAGTGAAAATTAATAAATCGGTGAATCAACACCGGTTATCTGATTTACGATGAGGGATTTCTCGTCTAAGGACCCGTTGATGCGGTTTTAATCATAACTACATAAGCATAAATATAGTTTTATTACTAGACTTTATATTCGTATGATATAATAACACTATTGCGAGATCGAGGTCCCACCTGTGTGTTTTCTGCCTTTCGTTTGTAACACGAGCTGCACTTCGCTTGCGCAATCCACAACGCGACTCTCGCTGTTCTACGAAGGCGAGAGTGCAGCGCGGCGCGAATCGCTCACCGCATGGATCAAATATATGCCCTCGATTTCTTGTATCGATTTGCCTCTTTCTAATTCATTGATTATTTTACATATTATTTATATTGCACTATTTAGTTTATTGCTTGTTACGAGACTTTTTTCATTATTTTCTTCGCGATTCTAGCAATTTTTAAACGGAACTGTCTGTCATACAGAAGAGTATTCCGAATTTGAAATCTTTTTCTGTGTAAATGTTGGATCGTAAAATTCTGAATTAAATCATCGTTATACGTACAAATATGGAATTGATCAATCAACGTGGAGTTGGCCAAATCTAAATTTTGTGCATGAAAGATCACAAAGCAGCAATCAAATAGTACAATAATAAATTTAAAAAATGCAATAATGATAATGGCGCTAGATATTACTCCGATCTCGTCATTTTAGGAAAAATGTTGAACTGTTGGGAACTTCTGAAACTGATGAAAAAGTAGTGCGATAAATGCCATGAGACGTAATAAAAAATAAACATGTAATGGACCGATATTTGAAATTGTTATTTTCGCACCTCTGCATAATTTTTTTTAAAATTATTTATGAATCTATTCAAAACAGATGAAACTATCAGCTTTTTGCGAGATGTAAAAAGATTCCTAGTACTCTCGGAGGATTTTACCAAGCCAGGAAGTAACTCGACAATTTGACTTGGCATTGGTGAAGTTCTTGTGTTTCTGTACTGTTTATTCCTTCTCGTATTTATCACCCATAATTTTTTATTACTGTTTGTGCTGTATGCACACACACCGCACGCTTTTCTACTTGTAACATAGAACTTGGATACTATATAAGTATACTTTGGTTTGCATGTGCGTAAAAGCCTTCAGGAGACCAGAGGGTCTCGAAGCCTTTGACTTTGTCCATTATATCCCGCTTCTCATCATCCTCATTCTCTCTCATCTCTCTTTCGTTTTTACTCTTTTTTTCTCTTTCTCTCTCTCTCTCTCCCTCTCTCCCTCTCTCTCTCTCTCTCTCTTTCTCGCGTATTCTCTTTCCTGTTGAGCCTTACTGAGTTCTGGCACGCGCCAGGGGCAGGTTTGCCGCTGTCGATGCGCCAGTGGCGCGAGACGATTGCCAGAGATACCAGATATCCTCGGAAAGTCCTCGCGAATCACACGTATATACATCCCATACCGTACAGTATCACTTATCCCACTGAGAACAGATTTAATTTATTATAATGGACTAAAAGTCCAGGCAACAAATCAACTACACCCAGTCATTTTTTTTTTCTAATAGCCCACTCGTCTTTTAATGTTTTTCTTTTCTTTGCATCGTATGGCCTTTTATCTATCAGATGAATAACAAAAAAAATTCATTATTTATCTATCTTTTGCTTATTTGTTCGTATTTCAAACATTATTCAAATGCTGCTCTAGCACTGGACAAAATACTTCGAAAACAATTTTTAATCGAGAATGTCCAATATCATTAATTCAAAACTTAATATAACTATTTTATATATACTTAATAAAATAATAATATTATTTCTACATTAACTGGTGCTGACCCCATGATGCTGATATTTATTTTGTGCTACTTGTGAAAATTGATTGATATTTATCAGTAGCCTGTTTCAATCGAGCCAGTCTGAACTTTGTAAAAGTCATTATATTTCATTCAGCTTTATTTAAATCAACTAATATTTTTGGACCTGAATAAAGAATGATAATGATAAGTAAATATTTATTTCGTCGTATCCAACAAAAGATCAGTTAACATTTAATTAACTCTGTTCTGAGTGCGGATTGCTGCATACATGCCTCGTAAACCGTTATATATTACTGCTCTTTCACGATCGCGTGTGGCCTAAGGCCACGACCCAAGATTTTCGACGCCTGGCGGTGCCTCGTTAAGCCGCTTCTATCGAAGAAATATTATTCAAATTGCGTATATATACACGTATATAGATATATGCAGATGTATATAAAAGCTAGGGAATATTGATAACGATCGAAATATTCCTGCGTTTCCAGATATTTCACGATGAATCGCGTGATTTTAACGTGTTTTCATCGAATTTTTTTCCTTTTTTTCATATTGTCGAACACACTTCTTGTTATTCTAATTTATACTCTCTAATTATGACGGTGAGCTTTATCGCACAACACCTCTTTCGCTCGTCACTTCATCATATAATTTAGTTCCTCATTTCAGGCTAACTCAAAGTTCTCCTTTTTTGTATATTTTAATATCTTACTCGTACTAATTCATGTCCCAACTGTACTTTGTTGGAGGTTTCGAGTTTCGAGAGTGTCGCGGATTTTTTCGATCATTATAATTCTCCCCATGTCTTATATGTATACATATATTTGTGCACATATAAAGGTTTCTCGTCGTTACGAATCTTCCGTGTAGAAAGAGAAAAACGAATGGTGAAGCCCACCGGGAGCGAAAACTATACTAACGTCGTGTTTTATTTCTCACATACGAGGTAGATACCACAGTGGGAAATAAATTCAATCGAATATCATGTGGCATTGGTTCAGCCACATCTCGATCGTACAACATGTTGCTGGATTGTTTGAACCAAAAGTTTTTTAGAAATCGAAATTTGAGCACTCGAGTTGTTATGTGTCTATGATAGATATTAAATCTGTTCAGTATGTCACAAGCTCCACATATGGTTTTTTGTTAAAATCCTCGACATTTTTATTCTTTTTGTCATGATAATAACGAAACGTTTTCTTATATGTTTCAGGTTACCACAGCTTGCCGTCTTAGCGAAGATTTTGTGCCTCCTGATGGTGAGTAAGCCCAGTTACATCCTCATCATTTGAATGTTCATTTGAAAGATAAAAATTGAAAGTTCAATACGTGGTTTTTGACCAATTTCGAGAAAACTGTAAAAAAATAAAACTCGTAAAAGGATATTAATATTAGATTTTTTAATTTTTTATATCTAAGGCACCAAAATATAATGATAGCCAAATATACCAGAAAGAAAATATGATTTCTATTTTTTCACTCTAAAATACAAAATTGCGGAGTAGAAATGCGTTAATAAATTTTTCTAGTTGATCGAATCTCTTCAATGGCAAAAATAATACTTTTTTCTTCTTCAAGTATCGGTGTACCTTTATAAGAGAAAGAGAGAGAGATAGAGAAATGGAACAGAGATATACAAAAAGGCAGCGATAAATTCTGCAAACCCATGCTCATAAACTCTCGGAACTAATGATCCGAGGCTTGCTCTTTTTTCACTCCAAAAACTCGTTTTACAGCAGTGAATATCGAGTCTCGAATATCAGACGAGGTTTTTCTTTCGTTGAGTGAGTAGTTGGCGAATTTTATAGACGGTGTTATATTTTTACATCTGCTTTGGCCAATCTGCGCGTCCAGATCGTGTTACTGTTATTGCTGATGCATTATACTTCTTAAGAAACCGCGAATCCTCCTGGACAGTGCAGTTGGATGACTAAGACAGATTATCGATTATCGCGGTGCACCACATCGATAACGTCGCATTGATATATTTGTATATTGATGACTACACGGAGAAAAATATTTCAGAATATTTATAAGAAATTCCGGCAACAGGAACTTTTATTTTGTAACGAGCCTTTTTACAGTGCTGTTTCCGAAATTTTACTGTGTCGTATTATAAAAATTCATAGCCTTATTTCAAATACTGTGATGCTGATGGGAATCTTTAGGGGAGACCGGGGCTAGTTGGCTCTCGAGGTAAATTGACTAACTCACAATAACATCCAAACCACGGAATGTTAACAGATGCGCGTTTGTTATTATGTTCATTGTAACCTCTCGCTCATTCATGTGTCTCAATACGTCGAAGCGACACATCGTTTAGGAACAGTAATGGATTTGCGAAAATCCAGGTACCAAAGTAAATTTTTTCGTTGATCTTTTCTATCTCCACCTGCCTCGGACATTTTTCCAATTGTTACAATTGTCCACTATATGAAAGTACATATATTGAACCATAGTTCTGCTTAATATTTTTTTCCAATTATTGTTATAATTCGCATGTAGGGCGTTTTGTTTCTAAAAAAACGAAGCGGGGTAAGTAGGCCAACACTGGTGTGGGGTTGGTTGACACATGTGCAAACTGCAATGCTTATTACGACGACGAGGAAACTGGTGAAGAGAATTAAATACTCCTTTTCTTCCACAATTATCACCAAAAGTAACCTTTTATTTCATTCATGTAAGCATTTGTGTTAATTTTTTGAATTATTAAATAAATAATATGGGTAACCATCCGTTTTTTTAAATTCATTCGTAATGATTATTAGGTAAAATTAATTGCTTTAATTAATGTATTAATTGTAGTGATTATCAGGTAAAAATCGTACTATAGTCAACTTGCCCTATATCTTGAATCAACTTACCTCGATGCAGGGGTTGGTTGACACAAAAATGGATTTTCAAAAAACCGATTAAACAACCCACTTGGTATTTCATAAAAAAATCTTAGATGATTATCTGAGATAGTGGAAGAATACTTCTATTCAGAAGAACAATTTGTTTTTTGAAATATTGTTTAGTTCCTTTTTTACAAGCAATAGACTAAAAAGTTAGCCAACCAGTCCCGGTCTCCCCTAATTTGTTTTTCGATAAATTAACCCAGTATTGTCTTTCGCACTTAATTTTTTGTGCAGAGCACGGTAATTTTTGTGATATTTTTCTCTTCGTGTAACGGAGAAAAAATGTAACTAATGTGATATGACACGCGAATTTTTACATTTAGGGCATGTCCCTAATTTCCCGCGAACTAAACTAAAATTACAAAAATTTACATACCATAACCAATTTTCGGTAGTTTTATCTAAGTTGATCTACGAAGCCAGAATTTTCCCGTTAAAATTTGTAAAACGTCTTTAAAGACGGCACGTCTAATCTGTGGATTCAGAGCTTGAAGTTTTCTTTCATACAAGAGAGTGTTAAGCAGTTGAAAATTTTCTGTGATTTATATGGAAGACCTGTGATTCCAAATACTTAATGAAAACACCCAAAGATGAATCGGTTACGGTTTAATTACGTTACCGTCTTGCCTGCATACCCAACGAATAGTTAATCGATTTTTTGCACACACCTACTCTTTTAAAATATCGACGATTTATATAATGCCCCGCTTTTTTCGATACTCGTATGAACTGGATCTTTCGATGAGAGTTTCGGAATAACTGTTTTTCATTTGTAATTTTTATATAACGCCCTATTCGCACAATGAACCGCAAGAAAGACTCAAAATCGATGCAATAATTTAAGTCGTCGGGACCAACACCCTGTAGGCAAATTTTTATTTACAGTCTTCATTACTTCGAATCGATCCAAATGTCCGATCGTATATACTCGGTATCGATCTGTAATTACGTGAAGAAGGATCACTCTTTTCACGGAAAGAGATACCCATGGGGAACTCTCCGTTATTATCTTATTACCAAAAAAGAAAGCCATAGTTCGGATATCTTATATTTAAAAGAGATTTATGGACCGACGAATCCCCCGCACGTGACGTAATATATATACAGCTTGATAGTCGCGGTCAAACAAATAATTAAAACGCTTGGGGTCTACCCGACGAGACGAAACTGTTCAGGAGCGGTAAATTAATCGTGTCTCTCTCGACATATAACCATATATATGTACGTCAATACTGCTCATAGAATTCATTGCCGGCGTCAATAAAAAAGATAAATAAATAAAATATTCCACGTCGCGTGGCCCGTCGCAATAAAAAAAAAGTTCTTCTCGCTATGAGATTTCTTTCGCTTCTTACTCCGCACAAGCTTCCTCTGGCTTTCGACGTTTAATTGACTCAAGCGTAAAATATTATATCTTAGAGAAGTTCTCAATCCGTACATTGTCGTAAAATCGAACGCTAGTCGTTAAAAATGGATATGCTGCTGGATAACTCGATGAGTCTGTATATCATGAAAGCTTTGTCTCGCTTCGGACTATTACGAGAAAAAGACGGAAATTGACGTCGCAGTGTTAATGGCCTTTTTGTACAGTTCGGAAAGATAACTTTGAACGTATCTAGTAAGGACAAGAGGGGAAATAGTGACCGAGAGAATGTATATGTATATAATCGATCTTCGAGACTGTCGAACGACTCTCTAGCAATTTGCAATAGCACCGAGAAGAGCTCGACAACGTCGCGATATATACACGAATCGATCGTAAAAGTCAAGAATACTTCTCACAGTAGAATATAAAATAGCATAGAAGCACAACGATATTCGATCGAATTAATGGCATGGGAATGGATCGTTGAACTTTTGTTCGATTATTGCAAATTTTCGAACAAGTGAAAAGATAAAACGACAAACCGATCAAATCTCCAAGTGGAAGTTCGATCGAGCAACGAATCGAAATTGAATAATAGCAAAATTTTGAAGTTTTCTTTCTCTGATTACTTTGAACCATTTATGAATTGAGATAATCACGTATTTCTCTGATTTTGTTGCAGGTGGTGATGTGCGGGGCGATGCCGGCAATGGTGCGCTCCGTGAGTCTCTATTCGACTTGCAGCGGCGACAATGTTACCGTAATCGGCCGCACGGTCAAAACCATGACCAAAGACGACCAAATAGCACCTTTCCGTAAGTTTTATAATTTATTATTAATCAACTGTGTGATTGATAAATTTTGATAGGTCGAGTTTACTCGTATTGAGATTTTTAACATAAGCCAAACTATGAGAGCAACGAGTTCCAAACTTAATCTTCATTCGAAAACTGACCTCGAAGATTCGTTTACAATCTATATATTTATATATTCTTCTGCGAGTACGAGCGCGCGCAAGGTGAAGCACTAAAAACGATAATTTATGCCTACAAGCACTGATCAATCGGTTCTCTTCTCTTATCGTTCTGGTATCTTCAACAAAAGAAAGAGAGAAACATAAAAAGAGGAAATATAAGCAAAAGAAACCGCCGAGAGTAGATTCGCCACGTTTTTTTCTCATTTCAAAACATTTTTTCGTTTCGTTTCCATTCTGTAAACTAATAACATTGGAAGTTATCGGACGGCTCGCAACACTTTTGCTCTCCCACGAAAATATACCATAATATTAGGAGTGGCAGTCGGCGAAATAACGCAAGTTTCAAAGGAGTATACGAAATATAGGCAAGCCACACAGCTCATACAACATTTGTATGAGTGTATATATTTGGAATGTATAACTAATGAGAACTATCATAAAAATGGTCTAATCTAGATCATTTCGCCTTGAGTGTAATTTGGGTTGTGTCCTTCTAGTTGAGAATGACAAAGTGAACCCAAAAGTACTCATAGCTCTATGACTATATAACTTCAATATACATCTTCGATCTTAGAAGCAAAGTAGCGAGAAGCTAGAGAGCTATAGAGAGATGCGAATGAAGAAAATAGCGAGATGAGTTACAGCATCCCCTCTAGATAGGAAAAAAGAGCTCCGTCTGCGTCTGCATCGCTCTCGAAGCGCAATTGTTTTCGACTAGACTGTTTCTTTCTCTATACCGCAACAATACCATACAAACATGTATACGATATTAAATCTTTTTCTATTACTGTCGCATTACGAAACTTACTATTTCTGTTTTCTTATTGATTCACTGTATTTTTGGTTGAATAAAAATAACGTTTCGTGATGGAGTGTAACATTTTTGAACGTATTACGTGAAAATCTGTACAGCCTCATCAATGCGTAGACGTTTTGAGCCACCTCCAAATTATCACCGTAGCAAATTTCTCATCTACAGAGTGCTTCACTCTCGCGTGCACGGAATAATTTCATCGTACAAAAATTGTTGCGGCGCCTGCTTGTTCATGGCTTGTTGCACGAACGCATATCACGTTGTATAGACACATGGTATATGGCACAAAACGACTGGTTCGCAAGTTAGTTGAAGGAATGTGAAAACGTACGAACGAGAACGAGAACTAGCTGTCCGCCCTCCTGCGGCGGCTCTCCTCTGTGAAGTCGATATCCTCGAGATTCGAGGTTTTCTCGCTTATATTATAGGGAGAAAGAGAAAAATATATACCAAAAAATAAAAGATGAAAAGTAAAGGGCAATGTAACGGGGTAAGGCATAGGGGGAGGAGAAGAAAGAAGAGAAAATATATAAGCGCTTGAACAAACAGAGGAGCCACTTTTTCGCACCGCACTCGCGTTGCCGCCTCCCAAGATCCATCATATACGTTCCCTGGTATTCATTCTCTTCTCCTGTAACCACCACGTTTTCTCTAGCTTCGTGTGGTGTGTATCGCTCGTTATCCAGATCTCTCTTTTCTGACTTGAAAAATCGTGAGAGCGTCTCGATCCATAGTGTATTTTTTTCTTCTCTTCTTTTACAAACACTTTCATGCTCAATCGATTTATTTTCCAACATCTTTTAGATGTTTATATTGTATGATTATTTATTCCCCGACATTGGTTCGAAATACCTGTTTTTGAATAACAAATTGGTTTATTGAAAAAAATTATGCTGGTAAAACGAAGGTCAGTCTCGAAACAAGACGAAGATAAACAAATTTCGTGGTTTTGGTGTAATGGAGGAAATGCGTGGAATACGCAAGATCCCGCACTGACCTTTCCTTGGGAATATCTTTGGTATATCGAAGCTGTGCGTTCGCGAGCACAGTGGGTGGCCGTCGCCACAATCGCAACCTTCGTCGTCGCGCTTCCTTGGCCAAGTTAAACCGGAAGAATTGTATATACGCCGTTTGGTATAGGATAACCAAAAGCGAATAGTGAAAATTCTTCTCCTACCATCTTTGGCCGACTTTCTCCGAGCATTATTTTCGATTAGGACGACTGAAAAACCACTCACTGAATTAAATGTTCAGCTTCACTCCCTCGCTGTGTATTTATACGTGTATGGTTACGTGCATATAGACATGACTACACTTATAAGAACGTAACAGCGTGCCTGGAATTTAATTATTCTAGTATCAAGGAGAACTGTGATTATCGCGTCATGCTGGCAAACCAGGCATATCATATACCTGTCGCACCTTTGATCCGCATGGAAGCTCTCTCACAGATACACGCGTATGAGCACGTTTCTTCTTGATGCATCATCGCATCCGAGTTCTTTTGCAAGTCCGTATGATATGCTGAACCAAACGTGGCCACCGATCGTTTTGCCCTCTCTTTCTCTCGCACACATTATATGCGAACGATCTTCGTGGAAAGAGCACCCGAGAAGATGAAAAGACCGCGCGGGATGAAACCCACGAAGAATAAAGTGAGAAACAAGAAAGAATAAGAAAAGGTCGAAGAAGAAGAAGAAGAAGGTGCATCGACCAATCGTCCGTTTAGGTGTTAATGATAGGGTCACTATATACTCGCCCGTTCATAACAAGAGCAACGCTATAGCAGGATGAGCACAGCCTCTCTTTCGCTTTTTATCTTCCGAAGACGGACACGCTTGCTCATTCATTCCCTCATACGTTAAACCGTTCACTCACTCACTCACTCGCTCTTTTGCCTCTTCTGCTTTGTATTATAGCTTTCATGACGCCGACGCCGTGTGCGCGAACTTGCTCGCTTCCTTTCTGTTTTTTACCAGTGGTTCTCCTTTCCCCTTGCCCTTTCATTTGTCCCATAAAGTTTTCACGCTTCGGGACATGCAAAGAGCTTTAAGGGTTTATTATACCGACGAAATTCTTTCTTAATACCGTATAGAGAGATTTTCAGTGAATTCTCTCTCAGCTATAGCATGAATTGAATCGCGAGTTGCGAACCCCGCGGTGTTTTCGTTCTTGGCGTCGCAAATCGGTTCCCTCGCGCGCTCGCGCGAGAACACGTACGACTAATATATATGGGGGGGAATCCATTCTTCGCGATCGCTTTCTTTTCTCTTTAAATCTTTAACCCTGCCCGTACACTCTTCAGGACTTGCCTCTCGCACTTTTATAGTAGAATGTATATAGTTATATCAATGTACACATATAATCCCCCGCATCATAGCTCTACTGGACTCCTCCCACCCATGATTATCCAGCGTAATCGTGCCTAAAAGCCGGTGCCCGCTTTTGATTAAAATTGGCTTTTAATTCATTTGGCAGCCTCTAATCTAGCGCGGCGTCGGCGCGCGATCAGAGGCAGTTTACCCTTTCGCGCGGCTCGAACCCATGCGCCCTCTTCACCCCGATCATCCTGATCATACCTCAGTATCTATATATTTTCTGATCAGTTATTATTCTGCCGGGAAGGGTGCCGAGGAAAGGGTGAATTGAAGCTTATTGCGAATAGAAATTCATTTTCGCGACGCCTGATTGCGTTAGGTCATATTAATCACGGCGTTTCAAAAACCATCCATTTATTATTAATGGTATTTCATTATTAGTAGTGTAGCTTCATTTGAATTGACATCAATTCCGATTAGCTTGTTTTTATAAACATTCGTGACTACTCGATTATTCTCCTTTCGTGTGAAAGCCAGTCGGTTTGCATGATTTTCTTGCGCACACTTCACTGGAAAATTGCCAGAATATCTCAGAGTTATCTATACAATGGTTACGATATTCAAATATTCATCCATGTCATTTGAATTTTCCAAGGACTGCGAGCCACGACTGGGCTCAAGTATCTCAGTTTAACTGCCGATGATAGAGCAAATGTTATGGCAAACTAAGTGACATGAAGAAATGCCCATCACTCGGCGTACTTAAAAATGCTACTTTTCTCCTCAACAGTCCCTTTTATTTTATTATCGACTCTAGGAAAAGAAAGCTTTCTTACAGTGATATACCAAAAAAATGTATTTTCTTTGCTTGATTTTATAGTACCGTATATCCCATAGATATATTAGATATACATATAGTATCTCATCTCGAGAGGTCTTTAATTAGTACGAAGGAATTTTTTCAAGAAGCATCTTGAGCTGGATGAGAAGCCGCTCTCGAATATTCTCTTGCTCTCTCGTTGAGTAATCTGCATCTCGAAGCAAGAGCGTATACGAGATTGCGCGCTCGTTTGAAACGTTCCCGCTGTAATAACCGTGATAAAATCGTCCTTGAGAGCTGTGCGCCGTGTTCTGGACCTGGTCGCAGCTTCTCATCGTCAACTCTGTATAGGTATACACCTTACCTGAGGAAGAGCGCGCGCGCGTTCGCTCGAATTACCCAACGATCGATTGATCTCGATCCACGAGATTGCGACTCTTCTCTCAGGAGCGGGCTTAGATGTACAAGGATAGAATACGATTAGCCCCTGAGGGCACGATAAGCGGTGTGGGCTACAGAGGCTTCCGGAGAGAGAACAAATTGCGAGAGAGTTTGCGAGACTGTACTAGGGTTATCGTCGAGTTCTCAGTGCGAGAAAGAGAAATAGAGAGAAGGAGAAAAAGAGAGGGAGGGAGAAAAAGTGAGAAAAAGAGAAAGAGATCTTACTGATAGTTGAAAGGGACTGGTGTATAGTAAAGAACATTCGAAACGCCCGTGGTCGGCTTAAGGCGAGAGGAGAGCGCATCAGTGATAGCCACCGTGAGAGATGCAATCGGCGTTCCATCGCTGGGATATATTCAATTAATTAATGGAAGCGGTGCAATTAATTGAAGTGGATCGTTCGCGGCCAGTACAGCTACGAACATTAATATACATATTCGCATACACACTCCGGATGTATGTGCCTGTGTGTGTGTGTGTGTGTGTGTGTGTGTGTGTGTGTGTGTGTGTGTGTGTGTTTTTGCATTGTATATAAGCTTGGAGGCTTTTACCGATACGTTGACATGCTTTTTGCTTTTTCTTTCGATCTCTTCGTCACTGGCGTCTCAACTCTGTATATTGTACACAGTACACACGTTGTCGGACAGTTTCAGATTAAGTCTTTTCCCTTCTCTCGGCCCCTTTTCGTTGATGCGATGTACCTTTTTTTGATGGCGTCGATGAACCAAGAAAGCCTGCAGGTGGTAGTGCATGATGCTGCAGTGACGTTTGTCATCGTCGTCATCATATTCACGTTTACCTATACTCATACATACATATTATTCTTGTAGTATTGAAGTACTACGACAAAAATATGAGGACGAAAGAGAACGAAGATACGAAGAAAAAAAGATCGAGAACAGGAAAAGCAGCGACAGCAAAGGAGCAAGAGCCTTTACGAGGCAGTTCGGGGACATTCTTGATTCCGATGTGGTTGCTCTCCTCATCCAGGCGTGAGCCACCCGACGAGAACCACTTGAATTTAACGAGGTACCGGTGGCGGCAAATGGGCCACCCTGCAGACCGGCCTCCCTTTCTTTCTCTCTTTCTCATTCTCTCTTATATACGGTTCATTTCTCATTCAGCGTCATTGGAGATTTTTTTAGGAACCTCTAAAACTTCTACCGAAATCCCTTGTTTCTCTGATTGAATCGTAGGTGCACATGGATTTTTCCAGTTTTGTTGTGTGTAGTTGATTTATTACGGTATCAATCGACCCAATCATAAATGAGAGAAACGAACGTTGGGTTATGCCACAATCAGTAGGGAGTAGGGAAATTAGGAGGTAGTATAAAGAGTGGTCCATTAAGTATAATTTCGGAAAAATGTGTATACAATCTTACTTGAAACAGTCGTCATTAGGTAAATATCAGACAGGAAATTCCTTCCATTTTTATCTTTTTTGTGCTTCTTCTACAAGTCAATCCAAGGCTATTTTCGCTGTTCAATCGGTGCGAATAGAAAGGTGTTTTCCATCATCACTCGTGCAACCGAGTGCCTCTGTTTTTTTTTTCGCATTACATTCCTACATGACGAACAAAGAGAGATTCTTCAAGATGTGAGAACGCAGATCGTGCGGAGAACACAAAAGAATGAGAGTATATTGCATATTGGGATTTCGTAATATTTTTCGAATAAGAACTGTTTTATGTGTTGACGAGTACGAGTTGCGCGCGTACCCATGGAGGGAAAAATGCGAACACAGCAAAGCTTATACACTGCGAAGAGCTGCACTTTGCGGGGTCGTGGCTCGGGTATGCTGCTAGCTAGCCCGTTGTGGCCTGTTAAGTGGCAAAGCACACACCGTCTGTGTCTCCTTCATTAGCACCAACTAGCCACAAGCAAATGGCTATAGCAAGTCCGTGACAATTCACCAGCAGTCCCTCTTTCTTTCCTCGTACAACTGTCTGTACATGAGGCAATGCCGCCATCCTCCTCGTAGTGGCGTTCGTTCACCAAGAAGAACCGCGGAGAGGCTTCTCACCGGTGTGGGTACAAGTCGCTCTTGCCATAAACCTCGACAAGGCTTCTCTTCTCAGAAACGCCACTTTGCATACAAGTGTGTGTATGTGTCCGTGTACATGTGTATGTGAGTATGTGCGTGTGTTTTTTGACGCACGAATCACCCGTTCACGCCCTGCGCATAATCAAACGCACATACGCATTTATAAGTTTCCTCGTAACATATTCCTTAGAGGTCAGAATATTTCCTAAATACTAAAATTAATATCAACAACGCACCGTGTCGTCGGAAAGTCAAACTTTAGTTTCATTCCAACAAATTCTATTATCCTATGTTATCTGCATTATTAATAATACTAATAAATTGAACATTTTCATTTTGTTCCAGAGTTGCTGACCACACAGTCGGAAGACTTCAGTGGAAAACTGTACATCTACGCTGAAAAGACCCAACGTTACATTTGTTTTAACAAACGCTGGAAACCCGTCGCCTTGGTAATTATTATAATTCTTTGTCGCTAACTACTCTCCATTTAGGCTTCAATTTCCACCAATAAACTTAGATTCTACATTTCCTCATCATCTGCCTCTTTAAAATTACCTACGTTCCAAACTGCTCTCCTCAAATTTGGTGTAAACGAATAATAGAAAAGAAAAACGTGGATCGCATGTAACTTACGTGGAATCCTTTTTATTTTGTGATTACAGCCGAAAAAGCAAAGGGACGCAATGTGCCAGTTCTACGAGTCATACAACGGGGCTTTTTTTAGGTACAGAAGCGCGGTGGATAGCAATCACATGCTCGGTTTTAACAAGTGGGGCAAAGCGATAAGGAACCAGCGGGGTCGTCAGGAGTGCTTCAATTTTCTAAAATACAATCCAAACATGGAAGAACGTTTGGAACGTCACAATGACCTTGTCTCGGGCAGGACAGGTGGTAAAAATGGTGGCAAGGGTACCAACGCGAACGGAAACGTTGGTGGTCGTCATGGAGGTTCAACGTCACGGCGGGAAATCTTGCAGCATGCGAGAAAGCATCAGCAGCCACCGTCAACGTCGCATAATCAGCACAGAGCGAAGAAAAATTTATTGCAAGCGGATGAAGTACCGAGAGAAACGATGATAATGTCGATGTCGCATCGTCACAGACACTCGAATCGTCTGAAGCAGCCACACGAAGACGTCACGAGCCCCCGGAGACGACATCACCAGAGTCGTCTCCTCGAGGCTAGCAAGTATTGAGCCAACGTTCGTATACCCGTATATACATAATATATAGGATATATATATATATATGCATATATATAGAAACACATATATATGTATACATAAAATACAGCTCGGCTCGAAGATCAAGACTGCCTCTCACCTGTGACACTACGAGATCTACTCGCGGCTAGTACTATTAAAATAATAAAGAAGACAAAAAAATCGAACAATGACGCGCGGTTTGAGACTCTGAAGGCTTCACAGGAATGAGCATTCCGCGCGCTGGAATTTTATCGATTGTGTCATTAAAACTACTATATATTTATATGGTATACATGTGATCAGCGAAAGAGAGATCAAATAAAATTCTGCATTGGTCGCCTTCGGAGATCTCCTGGTTGATCCAACACAAAGCTGTCAGGTCTAAGTCACAAAAAATCCGTAAAGGAGTGCTGGTCTCCGTCTTGTAGTGCACATGGCGTGTCCTGTGTTTATCGACCAATCACACATGCTCCGTAGCTGTATCTGAGCGTGCGCAATGGATCAACGCCGGATCAATGAACGGAACGCACGTGTCGTTGTACGCGAGACCCAGCGTCGTCGTCGTCATCGTCGTCGTCGTCGTCGTCGTCGTCGTCGTCGTCGTCGTCGTCGTCGTCGCCGTCGCCGTCGCCGCCGTCGTCGTCGTCGTCGTCGCCGTCGCCGTCGCCGTCGCCGTCGCCGTCGCCGTCGCCGTCGCCGTCGCCGTCGTCGTCGTCGTCGTCGTCGTCGTCGTCGTCGTCGTCGTCGTCGTCGTCGCCGTCGTCGTCGTCGTCGTCGTCGTCGTCGTCGTCGTCGTCGTCGTCGTCGTCGTCGTCGTCGTCGTCGTCGTCGTCGTCGTCGTCGTCGTCGTCGTCGTCGTCGTCGTCGCCGTCGCCGTCGTCGTCGTCGTCGTCGTCGTCGTCGTCGTCGTCGTCGTCGTCGTCATCGTCGTCGTCGTCGTCGTCGTCGTCGCCGCCGTCGTCGTCGTCGTCGTCGTCGAAATGTCGCAATTGCTGTCAACGCCGCTGCAATTGCGCTGCCGTTATTCTTCCGTCGTTTTCAATCACTTCGGAAATAAAGCGTCAAACTCTCGCTCGCTGCGTCGCAAATTCGCCTGCGCCATGGAAAAATGACACAACGCCTACCGTAGTGTGTTTACGCATGAGTGTTTTTTCTTTTTTTTTTTTAATTTTTTTTCGTCGTGTTGTACATTTCGACATCATTGCGTGCGTCTACGGTTCATGGATGAGTGCACGCGTGCATTGGCACTTGTTACGCTTGATTATCAAATGACGGTCAAGACGTGAAATTGGCCCGTATTGTGTCCCTCTATCAGCGCGTTTTTGTATCTCCTTCGACCCGGTTACAAGCATAAGAGCTTTTTTTTACTTGTACAGTTGCGTAATTGGGTTCGAGCGAAGAATAAAAAAAAGAGGGATTCCCCGCTTTATTAGTCCATATGAGAATCACGGACTTTTATGGAACGTTCAACAATGAATTCCTTGTATTTATTTAATACGTTTTTCTTATCAATCGTAAGAAATATTTATACTCGTTTGACGTGATGTTAATCACGGTAGATTCGTCTCAGCAATCTGAGTTTTTTGGGACATATTCCAACAATTCATACAATTGTATCGAAGGGCATTATCCAGGACATCTTCTCTGAATAATAAAAAATCTCGAACTCTCTCATGTTTCATTAATTGACAATTATAAACAGAAAATTCTTGTAATAGAGCTAAAGACAAGTCTTGAAAAATAGCCTGTACATGTTCTAAATAGCTACTCGACGTAGGCCGAATAAATCGATCGTTTACGATGGAAAGTTCAAGAGGCAAATTACCATTCCCGGATCTTAACCCAGTTTTTATTCCACTTTTGGATCCAGTGTCATAAAAAAAGCCTAGATCTATCGATGTAAAAAATGTACGGGGCGAGTACGCACTTAAAATTAATCATTAGTTTTTTTGTTCACGTTTCCATCAATTTTGGGACACGAGCCGCCAGTCACTTCGTCGTAGCGATACAGGTGTAATAAGAATGCACGCGGGTTATTCATACGCGAAAGTGAATGCTCGTGCATCCTCCCGAGTAATCGATGATGTAACGATTAGAGAGATTACATGCGAAAGCAAATGTACGTGTGTGTCGTTGCGCGTGTGAGTGACCGATTGTAAGAATGTCTTTTTTGTTTGTCTGTTTGTTTGCTTGTTTGTGAACGCGTGCGAGTGCGTGTAATATACTTCATACCGTTAATGAATATAATCCTTAGAACGCTATTGCAGACTGTATTACTAGGCTAGGTACACGATATATATATAACGCGGTGACGACTCCGTGAAGAGATTCTTATCAACGACGTCAGGAATTTTGGTCACTTTCGATTCTCGTTTTGGTAAAAAATGATAATAATAAAAATAAAAATAATCATAATAATAACAATAATAATTAAAAATGAGAAAAAAAACATTAGGAATGATTTTCGTGAGGTTGAAACAGAGCCAAAGTGCCTCACGTCGTTATTCTACATTCGCGCGCAGAGTCGTTGCTCAAGGAGCGCCTGTCCCTTCCCGAAAGAAAAAAAAGAAAGACATGAAAATTAGAACCGCTCCCTAGGTAGCTTATTTATTGAAATCACGATTAGGTACTAATACGAAACCGACCCGACTCGATCCTTCCTTTTCTTCGGTACGTATTTTAGAGAAAAACCAAACGAATGAACAGAAAAAAAAAACAAAAATTTTGAACAAAAATGTATGTTGCTCTCTTTGCCCTGGTTGCTGCTGCTGCTGCCGTTGCTGCTGCTGCTATATACAACATTGGGATCTTTCCTCATCGCATTTCACCTTTTTCAATCCAAAGACTCCCCCCATCACACATCCGAACGAATAAATATATATTTTTTCTTTCATCTTGTTGTTCTCCATGCACCTTTTTTCTTCTTTCTCATCAATTATACATACTGCAATCGTAAAACGTCTGCGGGTCAGGTAAAGTCTTCACGTTATTATTTTGTGTACTCCTGAACTCTCGATTATTATATCCCATATTTTCACCTTTTCCAACACTCGTTCCACAAAATCTGATAATACTCAATACCTCATTAGTTAACTGTAAACTTGCCCATGATTTTTTCATGCATTCTATGTATGTCATCTGAGATTTACAGGCGCGTGCGATTTTTAGTTTGGGACGTAAACACGAAATTAGAACAAATTGCGAGAGAGATTAACGACATAACTAAGAAAAAAAAAAGAAAAAATGAAAATTGGCATTCTCCATTCGACGTCGGAACACAAACGCTGAATCTTAATTTTTTCTCGCCTTCCCTCGTTCCCATGTTTTGTAACAATTTTTCACATAAAAGTTCTATCAAATTTCCGATAAAACCTTAGTTGTGATTGTTTGTTTTTGTTTTTTTTTTTTTTTAATTTCGACGAAAACAACTTAAAACGAGGGTTTGGTGAGAGAAAAAGATTCGTTTCTCCGATCTCAGACACGTCGTTCACAGGACGATCAATCCGTATACTCGAGATGAACGTGATACACGACCAAAATCAACGAGAAATAAAAAAAAGCAGCCGACAACATTTATACGAGCAAAAGAAAAAATGAAACACGGACACCTGAAAAATAACATAACATACAAAAATAAAAAAAAAAACCATAATTGACAATTGAAAAATCCGACGCTTATAATTTAATAACAAGACAACTAATATAACGTGTAATGTATTGTATTGTAATATGGTATTGTAACGCCACGTTTAAAAATTAACCTATTCGTTTTTGTATGTATAAGCATAATCTCACGAAGCGTCGACAATTAAAAAAAAAAAAAAAAAAAAAAACAAATAAAATAAAAAATATGCTGCGATTCGCGGCATTTTTGCTCCATAAAAGAGAAAACAAAAACAGTACTCCCAATATTTCCGACCTAATCTCACCCTCGTATCTAAATGTAATTATTCGTAAATGGCCCTCGGATCGCAGCGGGCGTCACACGGTACATCAATTTTGTTCACGAACTCACTTGAAACAAAAAAAAACAGACCCACAGTCGAGTCGTTTGATCGAACGACAAATATTCGTACATATATAATATAAATATATACGTAGATTGCTACAAAAATTTTGTCACTCCTAAGCATTACCCCACTATGCAAGATCGCGACAAAACTTTTGTAGTGACCTACGTATGTCATCGTCTATATGCCCGTCGAAGCGCGAGATACAAGTGAAACGCAGCGATTAAATTTAAGAAGTGACAATTACATTTTTGAAAGGTTGAAAGAGAAGAAAAAAATCGCTGCCGAATCGATTCACTGACTTCGCGGCTCCCTCCGGAACTCAATTAACGTTCATCCGATCGCTCATCCAGTCTATAATAGACATAATTCAGTTACCAGTCAATCTCGCCAACGGAGTAGACCGACAGACAGACAGCAGATATAGCACATTGATAGCACCACATATATATTACTACATAATGCATAATCCATCTCAGAGCTCGGCGACTACGATGACGACTTGCGACTCGACTGTGAGGGTTGCTACCCTCTTGAGTTTGTTTTTTTCTTTTTCTTTTTATAACAAATAAAAAACATTCTTTTCTCTTCAAATTCTCTCGCCATGGACGAAATCAGCGACAGGAGCAAGCGAACGAAACAAAAGAAGAATCTGACTACCTTAGATAGATAGTATACATAATGAATAATTAAATAAATAAAGCAACAACAAAAAACTAAAGTATAAATATTATATATAAAAATAAATATATGAAAGATGATGTGTATTGTAAGATATTTAATACCGAATGTTAGGCACACTCGATTAATAATTATAATGATGATGATGATGATGATGATGATGATGATGATGATGATGATGATGATGATGGTGATGATGATGATGATAATGCTGATGATTATTATGAAAGATTATGATGATGAATGACGATAATAATAACAATAATATTGACAATGGTAAAGTTGCGATCGCCGATGTATTTTTTTTTTTTCGTATAAATAAAAAGAGGAAGAAAAATAAAAGATTAAATGGGAAGGAGAGTTAAAAGTGCAACGACGATCGCGTCTGATGACCTACACACACTATTCGCGTTGTAACATAGAGGCCATACTCCCGTTATCCACTAAATCGATGTGTTGATGTAAACGGGCGTGCTACGATCGTAAAACTTGGCAGCAAATTAAAAGAAGATTTTAACGCTGAGCGTGACAAATCACTAGGAAGATATACGCTATATCTTGTCGTTATTTTGTTACTATACTGTCATTTTCTACTGTCTACTGTTTTGGTAAAAGAGTTTTTATGTCTCATATTTTTTTCTTCAATCATTTTTATTCCATACGTTTCTAACGAGTTTTCGGGCACTGCGAGTACAGGCCAGTGACTTAATTAAATTTTCCTACGTACGAAAGATATTTCACCGAAAGGACCTAATTATTACGAACATCTTTATTATACTCGCCACGTAAACTCCTTCGAAATTGAACAAAAACTCTTTCGCCCTGCATTAAGTGTCTCAGGTACACCTGCGAGTACAGCACGCCCGGCAGCAGCTAGCAATAAATAAAAAAAAAAAATAAGTAAAAAATAAAACATTCCAACGTAAAAAGAAATCACATTCATACTGCGAGTTATGTAACTGTGTGCCGCCGTACAAGAGAAAAGAACACTGTCGAATACATGCTCATAAACTGCTAAAAATTTTGTAGTTCAATTATTTCACATTCCCATTCGAGTCCTGTTTTCAACTGAAAATGTTGGTGGACCGCTACAGACATAATTGTCTCAAGTATTATTACAACTACTTCGGAATATATTTTGCCAAGCTATAAACACAGTCAAACATCTCAATGAAAAGGTAAAATCGTTGTTCACAATTCTTTACAAATCACACGAAAAAAAAGGGAAAAAAATCGTTGGATAGAAAAAAAGTTTGGCTCGAATGCCAAGGATCTAGATCAATCGGTTTTATAAACCAGAATCAAATACTCGAGAAGGTGCTATAGAAAATAAGTAGTAAACGCTTCGATGATATTTTCTAGAGCGGCTCAGACTCAAGTGCATCGCGACTTAAGCATATAAAATGTGTGGAGTGTAAGGGACGGAGAGAAACGCAAGAGTCGACACTCCAATTCCGACGGTTTATTTCCTCAAGAGCATTTTGAGGGTTCGAACAAACAATGTCAAAAAATTCTTTCGCCCCCTCCCACTCACATTTTCGAGTCTCCCCCCCCCCCTTCCTTCGCTCCTTTCCATTACGACCAAAAATCGAATTTCGTACAATAGTGTTTTGTAAAACATTGAGCTTCGGTTCGCGTGCAGAATAAGGGATCCAGACCGTCGTATTTCTCCCTGAACTGGAGACTTGGCTACTCTGCAGCTTCCTTCTTAACACCGCTCGAGTGTTTGATCTAAAAATCATGAGCGAGTGCTCGAAACACTCCCGGTATAATATAAGTACCGGGTAGAGCCGTTAGATTTCACCCCTCGAACTACACTGGAAAGCCAACACAGAGGCAAACCACTTCGTTTCTCCCCACCTCTCACCCTTCCTGTTCACGCTGCAAAGAGCGGCGACCACAAAAAAGGGTCTTATCTGGATGGATCGACGAACGATTCAAGAAGGACCGACTACAGTTATATATCTATTTGGATATACATATACACATGGCGATGCTTTTACTAAACTACCAACGGACACGCCATCGATCCACCCGTCGACCACCGGAAACTTTGGCTTACCGGTAAATCTAACCAATACGCTATTGCCGGATCTTTTCAGCATCCCTTCTTCGTCGCTGGCCGCCGTATCACACTCGTATGCCACCGAAAAAAAATAATAATAATTCGTCGGGGAATTTGGTCAAAGATATACTTTCTTCCTCGTTGAGAGTACCGTGTGAGAAAATAGGAATTTCGTCATTGAAAGCATTTTATAGTACAATGTGATTTGAACCATTATAATTGTTTTGTTAGGTTTAATTCTGATTATTCTTCGATATTTCTTATATGAGTATAAAGTATATTACCAGTTAAGATTAAATTAAATGACCGGCGATATTAACGATAATTGATGAAATCCAGATTATTTACGGTCCTTAAAAAGCCTGCGGAAGAGGCGTGAGAGACGTTACAATACAGAAGTGACTCGACGAGTTATAAAAGCGAGCGAATACGATTCCCCCAATTAAGATCTCTCAATTAGCGTATCTTATCTCGTGGTCCCGATGAGGTCCTTATCCATATGAGGTCGCGGCTCCTTTCGACGTTTATATATAATCTCACGAAGCTCGCCTCTCGTGCTACCTTTTGCACCGTTCCAAGCTGGATTTTCTCTCGTATTTGCTTCTTCGCAAGCTGAACATCGATGAGATATCATTATTACTACGGGCTCTTCATTAGAATTATTAGCCATTGCGTCAACGAGAGTCGACCGCAGACGTCGTAATGAAATTCAAAGTGGAATCAGCTTTGATCGCCGTCGGGTGTGTAGTCTTTATAACAGCCTTGATTCTCTAATCGATTTGCAGATAACGAATTATGTCGCCGTTGATAGAGAAAATATTTAGGATTCTGATAAAGTATTAAATTTCCTGATTAATTTCCTCTTATCGAGGCGTATTTATCACAAGATGAGGGAATAAATTATTCCGAGGAGATTTGTCGACAAAATGAATCCTCACTCCACGTCTTGGAAGGAACACAAACATCCAGTCTGGTTAAATTTTTCTATGCTTGTAAATTTAAAAGTCGTTTTCAACAATGGTGAAGGTTTGTCCACGAATTAGAGGCGTCTTTGAAACGGTTATTCAACGAATTTCACGCAACAGCGGGGACTTGAAGGGAGCAAAAGGGAAAGCTGGTTGGGCACACGCTATATCTATGTGTCTTGGATACTACGAATATACTGAAACGTATTTTCATGCAGGAAGTGAACAAGGAAAATGCAGCAGGATGTAAGCCACGTTGTTCGACGAATAGAGGCCCGACAATGTGCCGACCATTCCCGTAAATAATCCACGGGTAGGACAGCAGTGCGGTCAACGCAATTGTGCACAACGCCGCGGTTTGCCTCACCCTTCCCCCTTTAATTGTCACAGATTCGTTGAACGTCGAAATTTATGTGCTTGGACTTCTGGGTGGGCAAAGCAAGTCTTTCTATCACCCGGCATTCGACGACACATCGGAGGACAATTCTTTCCCAATTTTTTCGCACATGGACGTACACTTTGTTTGCTTATGCATTATGTATACAAAAATGTCCAGAGCTATAGAGTTCCCCTAAAAATATTCGAACGAGGGAGCAATTGGAGTAAAAAAAAAAGTTTTGTACCATCAGCATCTTACTTCGTACTTCGTCATCGGTGATAACTGTCGCTATCGTGAATCTTGCATTTTACGATTTACAGTAAAACTTATCATATTTGAAACTATCAATTTAATAATAACTGCCCGAGTCCTCGTTCGACCGTCAAACTATTTCGGCCAGCTCTGTCGTTTAGCTCTCCCCGGAATTCCTCTCATTGCGGACCGTCTCGTCGTTCAACTCGAACGAAGATCGACTTAATTGGGCCAAACGAACGAATTCTTTCTCTAAAAAAATTCAGTGAGATCTTTCTTATCTGACTATTATCCGATAACGACGTTGAAGCAAACTCAAGTTTTCGTTCTCCACCGGAAATATTGTCGGTCCTAAATGCTTACACGAGCACGGGGACCATGAGGCAGACCCCTTTTCATATTACCTCTCTCTATCTCCCTCTCGCTCAAGGAAACTGTGCTGCATATGGCGAAGTGGACAAACAAAGACGACCGTCACTGCATTTACACTCTAGAGACATCATCAGTAAAATAGATTCATCCACAGATAACAGACGTCCCCTCGATAAGACAAAAGGACCGTTCGTTTTACAATTGGGTTATACTGACCATCGGAATCCGCTTCGGTTTCACTGCGTCTGGCTTTTTCCTCCGGATTAAACGGTAAATACCGGTTGAAAATTTTTTTTTTTATGTTTCTGGCACGGGTAAGTGCACCATTGAGTGACACGAAGTAGTTTATAAGGCCTTGATGTAATAAAAAAAATTGCAAGTATACCGCACTGTTTACGTTAGGCCTCTCATAAATGTCTGAACTCTTTCAGCGATGAAGCAGACACATCGAGATTGTGTTAAAATTACAGAATCGTGACTGGATAAATTGGAAATAAAATATGACTTCAAAATGCTAATTGCACGATAGGTAACATAATTCGTCGAGTCATTCAGTG
Organism: Rhimphoctona megacephalus; assembly: GCA_963989365.1. Classification (NCBI taxonomy): domain Eukaryota; kingdom Metazoa; phylum Arthropoda; class Insecta; order Hymenoptera; family Ichneumonidae; genus Rhimphoctona; species Rhimphoctona megacephalus. Next base: position 40,377,745 of record OZ022415.1, on the reverse strand, counting down.
TTTCAGATCGATATAGCAGAAGCTGCACGTAAATGTTCGTAAAATATTTCAATTTTACACGAGTGTTGCGACCTGATTGTATGCCAGAAGTGTACTCGATACATATTGGCAGAGCAATCGCCGTGCTTGCATTTAGAAAAAAGTAATAAATCTCTCGAATCGAGGGGGCCATTAACCTGTATATCGTAAAGTTAGTCTCGTAAAATGAACTTTGTTGGGTTGTTTTTTGTGCCAAGCACTATGAAAGCAATGATATTGAAAACTAAAATTTAACGGGACAGACCTAGTTAGAATTTTCGAAAAATCGATTTTTTTTTATTTCATTTTCAAAAAGTAGAATCTCTTACGAACATTTTCCGCCCAGGTAAATGTAAATCGGACCATTATTCGCCGAAATACAAGACTTTGTAGCACATCGTGTCTGAGCCATAGGTAAGCAGGTAGCGGACTTCAAGTGCGTTTTTCTCGAAACCATGTTTTTGAAGTCGGTGATCACTGTAGCTCGAGAACGGCTTTACCGATCGGGTTGAAATTTATATCACTTCTTCTATACATGGTAGTCCTTCATATGAACGAAGGATTTTTTTTTTGGATAATTATTTTTATTTTTAATAGCAAAAAATGGAACTGATATTTTGGTCAAAAAAACACTTTTGACTTTTAACGGCCGCCATTTTGTGAAAAATGGAAATTTTTCAAAACCCTTCGTTCAACTGGAGCATTATATCATTAACTAAAAATCCCCTCCGTTTTTTTTGTTTCAGATGAGCCGTTGCAGCGTGAGCTTGATCACCGCAAACCGTGTTTTTTTTTGCAGCGTCCTCGGCAATTGACGGTCACCAGCTTATTTCGATATGTATTGCGTTGAAAAAATTGCAACATATACATTACATATGTATCTTTTAAACGGAAGAACTTTTGTTGTGAATTATTTTATCGTTTGACCAAAAAAAAATCGGAAAAAAGGCCTTTTTTTTGACGTTCCAACTAGGTCTGTCCCGTTAAGGAAAGTCGTCGTGTAAGCGTGGTCATTTATATAATTTTTTTAATATACTAATCGGTTTTTATTATCATATAGCTTTCTTTATTCCTTTTTCGTAAACTATGATTGTGAGACCAGCATGATCGCACTCATATATATAGCTACTAGTCTGAGCGGGAACCCTAAGGAAAAGTTATAAAAGAGATTTCGTCCCAAAAAACCAACCTAGCGAAAATTCTCTAATTCACATCAAACCTCTTAAAAAATTATAGAACATAACTCCACAACATTTTTTCAATAAATTAAAAACTGACAAAAAGTTTTAAAAGAGCCTTACAAAAATTTACTAATCAAATCTTGATCTCACCCAAGTTACGAATTCAAATCCGACCAAAAATTAAGTCTACACTTTACAAAAATAAATTAAAACTACAAAAGTATTAATAGTAAAATACATTGAAGCCTATTAACCTCAAATAAAAAATTTTACAATTAATTGAAAATACAAATGTACAATTAATTGAAAGTACAGTTATTCTACACAAAAAGAACAAGAATAAAAAATAAGAATGAAAAAACGTTCGGGTACAAAAAAAATTTCAAACGAAAAAAATTAAATTGAAAAAAAAATTTCGGTAGCTACTATAAGAATATTCCTACATGTTTTCTTGCAAATAAAGACTTCGGAAAATTCTTTTATTACAGACACATGGTGAAAAGTATTGAAGTTCCGTTTTATCTTGAAAACATGAAATAATGGGCTAGTAAATTGTTGTGATTTTCCATCGACAAGTTTTCCCGTAAAATGAAAAATGTTAATATTGTGCTTAAAACCTTATTTTCTTACGGACAGTATAGTTAAGATTATTGAAATTTCAGGAACAGTCGTGGCGCAGTCTGACGAATATACCAGCGGAGTTTGAAAGCTAAATGTGTCGAACAGAATAAATGTTTCGCGTTCCACTAGCTGAAATAATATCGGGAGAGTAATATCAATTTTTTCCTCCACGGAAGCTCAATAACCATCAACACTGCCAACGACGAAGCAATGATTTTTGCGTGCACAGTAGAAGACAGCTAATCGTACGGCACTTTACGAGGACGATAAGTTAGCCGGGGCAAAAACTAATACCCGGCAAATAACAGGTATTAGTTACACTTACAAGAGATACCCAAGAGACGGTCTTACAGTGAGATGGGCGCCAGATGTCATGGAGGCCTCTGGGCCAGAAGAGCTTCGCCGATATTGCATTACGCGAGAATGATATATGCGTTCACGAGTTTTACACCTCTGTGGGGCTCCTGACGGTCTACATGTACAATCCATACACATATATACATCTGCAAGCGAATTCTCTTCCACTACATACTCTATTCTCTTGGGGCATAGCTACCACGAGCACTTCTTAAGAATTCATTATTTTTTATTCTCCTGATTCTCTCCGGGTACTCGCGCACTTAAACATCCTAGTGGTGCTCATACAATAAATTAAAATCCTCTTAGAACTGTATTGGAATATGCAGATAATACACACAGTGCAACCATTTGAAAAGTTGGCGGGTAATAAATTGGTCAGATTATTCACCTCGACTAAAAGTGTCGATATGTTCAAGAGATAAGAATCTGTAACGCTTTTCAATACATCTTTGATATTCTCCGAAAGCGTCCCTACAACTTGTTGATAATTAAGCGTCGATGCGTTTGAGAAATGGCTATTCTGCGCTATTCTGTAACACTTTTCTACAAATCGTTGAGGGATTCTTTGAAGCAATCCTTGAAATCAGCCTGTTCATAATTTTATTCTTGATCATTTCCAGCGTTACTAGGTTATACATTTTTTTTGCATTGTACGAACCTCCAAAATCCGAACAACTTACACGTTTCTTCCGGTCATTTCCGAAGTCTACGGAGTTTTTATTTTTCGCGACTACAAATATAGGCATGACATCTTCAGCTACGTTGGAGCAACCGGACTCCAAAGCGTGGTCTGACATTGCATGGAAAATCCAATTTTGTTGAAATATTAAAATTCTTTGTTGGACATATTCAACATAATTATTTTGTTCAGCCATTAAAATTTTGAATGTTCCAACAAAACTTCGTTATACTGAAATAAAACTTTGTTGAAACAATAAAAATTTTGTTGCCTGGACGAAATATATTTGTTGGACGTATTCAACAAAATATTTTACTGTTTCAACAGGATTGGTTTTTCAGTGTGCATGTCAAGGACATATCGCAGGAATACATATTACGTGCATCGGTTGAGCCGTGGTACTACGGGAGTCTACCCTTTGTGCAAACAAGAATGGAACTCGAAGAGACTCGCTAAGGTGAGAATCTGCGGAATTCATCAAACGCAAGACATCATCGCCAAGAGAAAAACTCTCTATAACCCGTAGGGCTTCGTATAATATACAAAATATACACGGGGAACTAACGCTTCGTAGATAAAGCATCATCAAGTAACAGTGGTAATTGAATGGTGAAGTCGGAGATTGCTGTTTCATTTCATAAGTTTTTTGATTGTTGACAAAATATTCTTGTACTACCTTCCTACTCAGTCATTATCACCTTGAGTCGAAAATTAATTCTAAGAAACGTATTAGGAGAAATATAAAATGTTTATTATGAAAATCGATGAATTAGAAGAATGCGGTTTAACATTTTTTGAACAATAAACATCTCACGGAAGAAGGTCCAAAATCGATCTCCCTCCTTGTCACTCAAAAATCATCATCATGTCTCCAATTTTGATACACGTCTCAACTAACATGCAGAGAAACTCATTAAATATTAGAAAAAAAAAAACATTCAACCTACTCAAATTTCCGGTTTTCCAGGCATTTAAAAGGTCAACTGTGTTGATGTTAAAATCAAAACATAAATGTAGGCGTTGGCGCCTCCAAATTTAGCATTGTCGATAAAAAAGCAAATGTTTTGATGTTTTTATATCGTTTACCTATGGAAGATGCACGCTTCATCGCATTAACAGCCAACGGGTGTACAAGAAACTTCAGATAATACCGTGTTGATCGCGCGTGCGCTCTGTTCAACAAGAGATAGAAAATAACACACAATTTCATCTGTCATAGAATACTAATGAAGGAAGATAAACAATGAAGACAAACGCCCGAAGCCAAGCTAACTGCGCATAGAAAACAGGCTGTGGGTGAGCGTGGGTTTGGTATATTATATTGCTATGGCCACTGCAAGAAAGGCTTCAAGGCAAAAAAGTGAGAAAGAGAGAAAGGGAGCGAAGCCGGGATGAAGTAGCGCCCGATGATAATCATTGCGAGCACGTCTGTGCATCGAGGGGCCCATAAAGCATCCATTACGCGAGTAATAGCCGGCCTCGGGTATTACAATAAATGTTTTATCGCGGGCGTTCTAAAGCTCACGAGCTCGTGGACTTTTGTTTTATGTTGTTTTTTTTTATTCATCACGATTGAGACATTAGCTGTTATATGCCTTTTAATCGCGTCTTGTATATATATTAGTAGCTTCCAACATCTTTGGAGATACATACAGCATTGTCGTGAGGGATTCAATATTCTACGGGAGAAAAACCAAACAAATGAAACTATGAATTTCTTGCCATAAAGAGAATCAGAACGGAGTGGACGAAACCATGTCCGACCACATGGAAATTTGATTGTACCTTGTAAAATTGCTTTACGTCAAGATTCATTCAATTGAGTTGATAAAAGTCCTAAAGGCTTCAAATTAACCTACATAAAATGATAAATGATCAATTTTTATCATTTTTAGGATCCCAGACCAATACTTCATCTAACTTTGAGTTGAACATGACAGTTTTAGATTCTATTAATTTTACAGTGTAAAGTGTACACCAGAGTTGATCTATGAATCGAATCATTTATATACCTATGAGAGATCATAAAATAGCCATGACTTGATTATGCAACGTAGAACCGTAAAATTCGCATAAATCTTTACGCTGATGGAACGCAGATCTTACTGATTATTCTACAACTATATAAAATATGGGGCGTTTTCTTAAATATATTGAGTTGCGTTATCGATTTAACATGTACTTTTTTGGATACGGTAGAACTGGCAAATAATGACTTACAAATAATTATCAGTTCTTTTTTTCGGTCAAAATTATTATCGAATTATTCGACTTTGATCAAATTTATGTCGACATGCACAATGAAAATTTTCATTCAAATCTGATTCTTGAAACAAATGTCAGCAAACAGACAACATATTAATAGTAATCATTACAGGATTGTTCGACGATTAATAGAAAAAAAATTGATTAATCGTTTTAAATCTTCCGACCACGTCAGAATAAAAAAATAAAAACAAAATAGAATGAAATGATTAATTATCATTTACCCTTTACATCTACAGATGTAATCTATCACGCGTTAGTCAAATCTGCAGCTCAAGAATTGACATAAATATAATAGTATCTATATTTATTTTTATTGGATTAAAGCACATTACGACTAATCAAGATCAAGTGCAAGAAGCAATTTAAGACAATCCTTAGAATAAAGATAATGTTATTGGTGTAGGAGTGAATATTTTAACAAAAGGAAAAAAGTATTATACTCAATGAAATAGATGATTAACTCATTTATAACGAGTGAATTCTTATTCTTAGCATATAATAAATAAAAAGATTATGAAAAGAATGAAATCTATACAAATTCAGCAAATTATTTGCTTTTTTAATTTTCAATCCATACCCACAAAAACTGTTAATTCTTGTAAGAAGACATATTGCGAACTTGTGCTCATAATGAAGCTAATCTTTATCAGATTAAAACAGGTGTTTATATCGTGAGAAACTAAAATACGATTGTCGGGCAGAAGGGTTGTTGGCGCCACAGGGTTATCTGTGAATTATTCATCAGTTATATATATATATATATATATATATATATATATATATGTATTAAAAGGGTTGATAAAGATAGGGAAGGCAGTGAGACTCTCTCTTCATTTAATCGCTCGAACGCGTCTGCGTGTAGACGGGGAACATTTAAAGCCGACGATAAACCACTCTTCACGGTCGGCGTATGCTAATAAATTATATTCTCTTCGGCCCGCAATCTCTTTCGCTGCAAACCTACTATGTATACGAGGAACGATCAAGCGGACTTGATCAAAGTTGGACGATGGATGGATCTGGGAATACTGAGTGAAAAAGTCATCTATGTCTCAATCCCACACACCACGTGAACAAACTTGTCCAAATTAATTAAATCAAACTAAATTTTAGCTGTTCAATAATGGAATCATTTCTGAACAGACCCGTTTTGTCACTTGAAATTCAACTGTGAATCCAAGTAGACTGTGAAAGTTGAAGGCTAAGAAAGGAAATATATATAATTGCTGGCTAAAATATCCCTACCGTCATCTATGTTGCTCAAGATTGCCAATTATTTCAAATATTGGAAGAACGATTAAGAACAATTTCATTTAGAACGATAAGTAGGTCATCGACTAACGAATGGTGAGCGGTACGTGATGCCACTACCATCACCCACTAGGCTGTAACTTTTATCGAGCGTTTCAAACGAAAGCATGTAATTCCCTGTGGTATATATATATATATATATATATATATATATATACCTTCAGCACTTTCATGTGCATTCTACAGTGGACTCTCACTGGCTTAATTCAAATTTGACAGTCTGCCAAGCCCAGCCAATTCATGAACAGCCTTCGGTGTAGCAGTAGTTAGTTTGTCGAAATTCTCGGCTGACACGCTAGAGGGACCAAGGTCTTTTGGAATAATGAATGCTTGTCATAGATGTTTGAATTGCTCAGCGTTATCCGGAAAGGTTCGGATGGATGCCTTCATGCCATTTTTTTTTACTTTTTAGGTCGTTTGTTCGTTTCAAATGGATCCATAGTTAAAATATGCCTTAAGCATTCCAGTCCAAATAATCAAATAAGTATGTTATGAGTGTTAAAAGGTATGAAAGGACTATTTGGAAGCTAATTAATATTATATAGTAATAAAAAATAAAAAAAGTAATAGTAATTAATATAATTAGTTTGTGATAATAATTATTGTTAACGGTAGCAGCTTGTGAATCAGCCCCGTTAGCAGCGTATTTTTCACGACATGCTTTTTTCAAAATGTTACAACTTTTGAACATTTTCTATTTAACAATTGTTTTTTTTTAACAAGTATGTAAAACCGATCTGAATAAAAGCTTTTAAGAAATAAAATAATTACCGATCGACTATTACGGATTGTGATATTTCGGAAAAGTGAAAATGAAATTCAATTTTATGGCAGAGGTGTCCTAAAAGTTCTATTTGTTTCTGTATGCTGCAGAATACTAAAAACAATGTACCTTTTCTTTTTACGATAGTCACTTTTGACATACTCCATTGAGTGCCATTTTGACATGGAAATAAATCAGATAAAATTACATATATCAATGTAGTTTTTGAGGGTCAAACGAAATAACATTTGTTGAAAAAGATAGATAAAGGACTAAAAAGGATAACATTTGTGGATTGATTATTCCTGCACAAAACACTTCATACGAAAAAAAAACACTTAATTTTACTGTAGATTATATTATTTTAGATTTTGGATCATTAAATATAGAATAAGATTGTTTTCTTTCAAAGAAATATTTCTTTGACCCTATATTCCACATACAAAAACAAAGGGCTCTTTCTTTTTTCGAGTAAGTCCCCGCATTCGCCTGAATCCAAAGTGCCTGCTAGACTGTAGCTTTTGATAAGCGGTCGTATTCGCATAGTGATAAGACGCAAGAATGAGCATTAAATGGAATCTCCGACCCTCACTCGCGGAGGGTAACGTACTCTCTCAACGTTGTGATTCCCTCGATCTTTTTGTATATATAAGGTACAATGTAAGTGCAAAATGACATTCAACAAAAGTTGGCAAATATAAGATTATCCTCATGATATACAGGTATTATGTTGCAGCCATGATGAGAATTTGCATGCGAAATGTTGATAAGAAATCGTGACTTAGATAAGTACTCGAAGACACCGAGTGTATCCCAGTCCTCAGAAAAGAATTCTTTGTTACTCATTTACGTTTTTTATTTATAACATCGATCATGAGAACGACGGTTCATGGGCGTATATCCTGGTAACATATATTAAGAAAAGGATCACGGCTTACGAATAGCATTTTCGTATATCAAAATCCTATTCGTATATTCCAAACTTCTAATACATTTAACAAAGTTGAATGAAATAACGAATGGAATGGGCACTGTTTCCGTTCATTATCATTTAGACCCGCATATAGTCGATCTGCTAAAAAAAGGTATTATTTATTCGTAAGATAATGATGGAAATTGGAGCATTCTTTTTACATTATTTAAATCTCCACTACGACATTTTTCTCCAAAACGTAAACGTACGTCTCCAGACGTAAGCATCTTTCACTCGCTCGAAGAACGCAGGATCTGAATATCCAAGTATTATTTATATCAACGGTTACGTTCGTATGTACAAATGCAATGAAATATACATATATGCATGACTTTCTCGCTGTGCGGGAAGACCGGCGAAGCGAGTGAAGAAAATGATGAGCAAGATGAAGAAAAAAAGAGTAAATAGAAAAGACGAAGGAGGTGGGGAGAGGGTGAAGGGGGCATGGAAAGCCAGCGTAGAGAATCGGACACGGTGAATACACTCCGGTGTCCGTTCTCTCGTACCTCGGTTAGTAACGCGTGGGTGTAGATGCAACGAGATTACGCCTGAAGCTGGCTCCAGAGAGAGTCGCGTGGCGTTACTCCCCTTCTCCTCTCAATCCGGTAGGATTGCTCCATTCGTTCTCTCTCTTTCTTTCTGCGTTTCTCCTAATCCCACCAGCGTGTCCAATTCCTTCCTTTTCTTCATCGTCCTCTTCACCGTCGCTGTTGTGATCTTCTTATTCCTCTTCTTTCTCTCCTTTCCTTCTTCTTATTCGGCTTGGTACCCTTTCACTCCTTTTTTTCGTCTTTCTTCTTTCTCCCTTTCTCCCTCACTTTTGGTCCCGAAGACTTCTCAACCACGCGTTGTATACTACCTCGTGCACATAAAATACAACCTGGAATTTTAATAAGCCCGCCATTGTGAACGCGCGTTTCTCGGTTCCCACAGATTTCGGCCGGAGACAACACACCACACACACGCTTGTCTGTTGAATCTTCTTTCTGTTCTGGTCTTTCCCTCTTTCTCTTTCTCCCGAATATGCTGCTGGCATGTTTTTTTGCCTCCAGCAGAGACTCTCATACTGTCAATGCTGAAGTATACACACACTCACACATATATACATATATATAATATATTTACATACCATTGTATATTGAATACGAAAAGTAACACACTTGTTAGGAAAATAGAATGAATGAATCACTTTGTCAACTCATGTCAGTCAAGATTACGCATGGCGCGTTTATAAATACAGGCGATTGACTCTCTTGTAACTCGCTGCCACAAATTTTGGAATTAGTTTGTGCACATGAATCATCGAATTTTTCTTTATATTTCATGGATTATATCCAAAACGTCAAAACGATGTGACTTCGGGTTTTATCGGAGGAACAAATGGATTAAAGGGATCTGGATTCTGAGATATCCATAACGATTATCTGGGTATATACGATATCGCTATAAATATCATAATCGCCGATTCACAATGATCTACCCTACGAATTCGGCATAAATGCGTAGTATCGGAAATAAAATCCTATGCATTTTTCTTTAATTATTCGAAGAATGTTTTCCGTTTTCATTTCATATTTTGAATATCCCGACTTATTTAGCAGATTCATTACGAAGCTCCTGATAAAAGATTCATTTTCTTTCTGTCATTCATCAGCAAATGATAAAATTCCAATTTGCTGGTTACACTTCCTATAAGAATAACAATTCTCCTCTTGGATCCGTGACTACGAAAAAAGTTTTGCAATTAAGTCACCAGATATAGATTCGAGAAAGAGAGAGAAAATACGTCACGGATTTTACGTCTGTCAAAAGAGTGTGAGACGTCGCCTCGATTTTTGGCGCTCGAATAAAATGTATTTATATACGGGACAGTCAAACTCGAGTCACTTGAGACTCGACAGAGTGGAACACATGTATATATACACATATACACATATGTCGTTAGGTATATACATATTTAAATGTATATAGACGGCGTGTCGAAGCAGAGGCGCCTCTCGTATTCGCCCGTTAATTCTTCGTTCTTGTTAACAGTCCCGCGTTAATGTTGAGTGGCTTGAGGACGTTTGAGGATCGAGAGAGAGAGATAGAGAGAGATAGATAGATAGAGAGAGAGAGAGAGAGAGAGAGAGAGAGAGAGAGAGAGAGAGAGAGAGAGAGAGAGAGAGAGAGAGAGAGAGAGTAGATCTCTTGCGAGATGCCACACGGGAGGGACCGCCGTAGCATTTCTCGCACGGGCCATATAATGCCATTCCGGAAATGCCGGAATGCTGTTGCGGCGCCAGAAGCGCGTGTGAGTATATCAGCACCCGGCTAACCGCAAATCAATTTGCAGGTCTCTCTCAGCCCCCTCCTCTCCCGGTTCATCAGAGCCTCACCGCCGCAGCCGCTGAGCCAAGAGAGATCCGTCCCTCTCTGAGATCCCAGATGCTACCATTCATCCCGTAGCATTGAGTGGCTAACGTGGAGATTCGATAGCTCAAATCCCTTGGTAAACAGATACAACAGAATAGCAAATGCCTAAAATAGAGATGGACGAAGAGATTAGGCAAAGCTTCACATCCTAATAATTCTGCGATTTAAATTAAATTACACTTCAACGTAGCCGTGTTCGGAAGATAATCAATCTAGAAAAGACCGATTTTGATCATTGTTCAGCTATGACGAGGAGACATGGCTTTTTTAGACGAAAAATTATAAAGAATAGTTGTGTTTTGGAGTTACTGAAACTTTTGATGTTTTTTGTTTGACGTGTGAAATGTTTGATTTTATTGACGTAAATACCGCATAAGAGAAATCGGGAGCATTCCTACCACGAGTCTAATTATCAAGATCGTGTGGGAACCCTTTTTCTCTACTCCTGTAAAAGAAATACGGCTCGGTCTCATTTAGATGAAAAAACGTCGAGTCAACGAAGGCATTTACAGAATGTCAACGAGTCAAAATAATTTTCGGATTGCGTATTGTCGTTTATACGCTACACAAGTCTATATATTTATGATCATAAAAATAAATGGTAGAATTTCGGTACTTTGTATACTCATACGAATAAGATATATAAAATTTCGCGGTAAGGATAAAAGAGTTTAAATGTATTATGATCAAGAAAAAATAAGAGAAAACCATTAATGAATAAAACACACAGTGTTCGTTGGATGTATAGATCGAGGCGAGGAAGAATAATCAGGTAGACTTGAAGACTCGATATATCGAAAGTCAGGCTTCATGCATGCAGGGTTCTTGAGATCGAATCGATTGGTTCTTTGATTGGATAACATTTTTTTGGCTACCCATCGAGAATTCATTACATTCATTTATATACAAGCTTAGATCGTGCAGAAGGTGCGCGAGAAAAATTACAATGGTGTTTCATCGATATATCGAAGCTCGGAGGCACTGAATCATGTATGGATACGCATGTATCGTATTTCCCAGTAGCGGAAAACGATCAGAAGCTCGGAGAGTGTGTGGTAGTTGTAAAGAAAATAAGATGATGCGCGGGAGGAGAAATGGTTTCAACTGGCGCTGCCGCGGCTGATGTTGATGCTTTCAGTGGCCGGAGCGTCGGCGTCCGCAGCTCACACAAGACGAAGAAGAGTAAGTAGAAAAATAAGATAAAACTAAAGAAAAGGGGAATAGAAGAAAGGTGCCGAGAAGAAATCGCGCGTGCGAGTGTAGTAGAAGATAACGAAACGAAGAAGGAAAAGCAAAGAAGTAGAGGAGAAAGACGAGAATGATTAACCTGTGGCGCCGGAGCTCTCGATCGTAAAGGCCAGCTCTTGGGATGCTGTGAAGGAGAGCCCACTCGTTCGAGAATAGCGAAAAAGTTCACAGTTTCGAAACTCATTCGCATCTTGGACATTCAAGTGTTCATCACGACCGATTGGATGAAAGCCCCTAGCTCGGAGTGTATCACATTAGCGGTAGTAATTACAAATCACTGGACGCGAACTGGAACCAGCGATGGTTATGGCTGTTGCTAACATTTAGCCTGTTGCTTGTTCCTGCCGCATGCCACAGTCTACTCTTGCATCGTGAGAGAGTCGAATTGACGTTCTTTCTTGGTTTTCTTCGCACGATGCAGCGACGAGTCCTTTCTCTCTCCCCAAGAGCTCATAGTGTTCGCTCTCGGGATATTATGATCTTTCTCCCTTTGTGGCCTTCTTCAAGTTCAAAACAGTTTTAATAAATGCATTCATATGTTATTTATTAATACATGAATAAATATTGAAGAGCGAATAATTTTCTGCTACACACGTATCTAATTTGACATATTCTTTTTTTTTCGTGATGTTATTACACATTTCACAAAACACCAATTACAAAAAGTGGTCAACATTGTGGGAAAATAACTTGCAAACATTTCTCCATAACATAATAGCTCATATTAAAAATAAAAAAATTAATTAGTGTGAGAAAATTGCTTTATGACGAAATGGAATTTTTCTTAAATTATTTTTCCACAATTCGAGTCGTTGTTTCACTCTAAAAGCAAGTGTGTTATTGCCAATACACATTAAGTGTGTTCTGTACTTAACGCCATAAGCAAACTATAGATTCTTTGTCGTCATTTTCTACACGTTTTAAAGTGTGTTGAAAATCTACAGTTTGCTTATGGCGTCAAGTACAGAACAAACAAGTGTGTTGTTTTCGACAACACACTTGTCTTTACAGTGTTTATGATTGCTTCAGGCAAACGTTTCAACTCTTCTAGGCAATTTTTCAAATTATATTCAAGAAAAAATGTTCATTGGCCAAAATTGAGAAATCACCGATCTTCTTTGTAATCGATATACCATGTCCATAACCTTGAACATCTATTATCGTTTGAATTGCATTCGAAACGGTATTAGAATCGTAGACAACAGAAAGTACATGGTTGAATGTGAGAAAAAATAAGTCGATCCTTACAACTCCGTTACATGAACATCATATTCGTTTTTAAATCCATCCTATGAGTGCATGAATAATCGCCTCATAAAAATTCCTAATTCACCGAGGAATTTCCCGTCGTAAATATAAAAATATAAATAAGCCATTCACATAATAATTACATATTATCGCAATATCTAATTATTTTCGTTGGGCGGAATAATTTATTCGTACCTGGTATAATTCCGGGGTTGCTTTCGCAGGTTCAGAGCTATGTTGAGGCAGGTCGTGATCTTCGATGATGCGACTCCGTATCATAGAAAAGAACAAGGAAAAAAGTTGTTTCTCTACAACATGCATATGTTCAGTGGAAACATGTTACATAGTCATATTCGGACGCAGCGGCTATCCGAAAGATCGGGTGTGCATATGTCGCGAATAACGCTTTAATAAAGACGCACTTGCGCGTGGCTCTCTCGAGAGTATACACGGCAATGACAGCGGTAATGGCCCGAGGTGTAATAAACCTTCGTAGTGAGATATGCACATTATATTCGCGCGGGGAGGCAAACGCAACATTGGATAAAAGAGTATATTGAGATAAGCCATGAAATCGCTTATATGTGTGCGGGTGACGGCCGTGCGTACGATGAGAGAAATGGGTAATCGTGCATCTCGTGTTTATATATTATATTTATATACATAGGTGCATTTGTATATATACAACGCGGTCTTATCCGCAAAGTCCGCGCGAATTAGCCTCGGTGATGATGAGTCGGTAATTCGCAAAGTCACCGTATCGAGTCGTGTGTATACTAATCGCCAGATACATATATTGGTACATTACCAACAAACGAGTAAGCTCACCCGAAGCTGTGCGAAACAATTCAAAATTACAGTGAATATTTTTATTGCCTATTGAAGAGAAAATCATTTATTTTCTCTACAAATAAACTCTGAACGAAGGGAGTGCATGTTTTTCATGAAACTTTTTTTCCTGCAATGAGGTGTAGTTTATTCCCATCAAAAGAATAATGCTTGTCGTAAGATTGCACGCTATTTTGGTGGAAAAGTGTTTTGGGATATTCGTTAGTCTTTCAAACATTCTTAGAGTTAAAACTAATGATATTGGTTACATTTATTTGCAAGAATATATTGAATTTTGAAAATTCAACGTGGATTGTGAATAAATATATAATAATCTCGACATCGTTAATTGAATCGCCGCAAGAAATTCCAATAATCGAACCCTCTAAAAAAAAAATGCTCCTTTGGCACTTTGGAAACCACTTTTAAGGGCTCTTCAGGGTTAACCCCAGCATCAGCGGGTGGTATTGCGTTACCTGTGTGGTGTGTGGTTGAGAGTACAATATTCAGGATCGTAAATTACCAACCTGAAGCTCTCTTCAGTTTGGGTCCGTTGGTTTTTTCTCTCGCCGGTATTTCATTTAAGTCGGCACGGTTTCTCTCATTGTGCCGTAAATGAAACGAGCGCAGACTTAATGAATTTATTATTTTCAAAAATATTTTCGCTATGGCCAGAGTTAGGATGAATTTGGTGTCAAAACAGCGTGACGCTTTTGAGTGTTTATCGACGAGTAAAACTAGCGGAATTTGAGGTGTATTTCAACTATGAAACATATATCTTGCCAATGCTACTGTCCACGATGGGTAACAGCAAGAGAGGCGCGCGTGATGAGATCGCGCGGTTGAAGAAAATAACCGTGCGAGAGAAAAGAAAAAGAGACGGTTTTGCGGTTGTTCATTTTCGGCGAATCGATCAAGCTGTCTGCTTGGCCCACCAATTATTTCGTTTGTTCCTTCCTTCTCACGTGTTTCTTCTCTCTCTATCTCTCTACCTCTCTAAAAAAGAAAGAGAAGTATCGAAAAAAATGAAAATAGTTTGGAAACATTCGACTCTGACACTCTGCGAGAATAAAAAAAATGAGAAAAAAGGGGCACGGACAATCCTGATACTACTGGAGGATTCGTGTGAGGTGAAACAAGAGGCCATCTTTAGCGATCGTACGCAGATAAAAACGTATCTTTCGATCGGTGAAACGCCTTGCTAAGGTTCGGTCCCGAGAAGAACGAAAGAAAAATTCTTGATTGCGGAAGAAAGGACTTTCTTTTTCTTCTCTTTGGGCGTAGCAACATTTTCGTCGTGCGTATATAAAACGAGAAAGATTCTTGGAGTGTGATAGCTCGCCTCTTTCTTTAGGTAGCTGATAAAGGAGTTACGATCTTGAAACAGTTTGACTTTTCGTTATACATTAGCTATATGGTTTGCTTTAGAGCTAAATGCTAAATTTATTATATATAAAATATAAATTAGAGCGATGCTAAATGTGTATATATTTCTATGACTACTCGTGAAGAACTTTATAGAAGAATCGTCATAATATATATATATATATATATATATATATATATATATATATATATATATATATATATATACCCTGCCTCGGGTTGTAGACCACCCCGATACATTTAGGTGCTACTGTAAATGGTGATTGCTCGTACAGCAAAGTCTACACACTGTGTACAACGTGTAACGAACGCCCAGCCTTCGTTCACCACCGCCTTCGCCCCGCGCTAAAATTAATCGATTTATCGTATACTCCCCAGCAATCGAACTTAACTTACAAGTAATTTTTCTCATTTCATCGTTATACCTATCGAGTCGCGTATTTATGAGACTTTATAACGCCGACGGACACTGTATTAATGGTGAGAGAGAAAAAGAGGAAGATAACGACTGAAAGGAAAGTTTTAAAGAGAAAGAAAGATGAGGTATACAGAACATGGCGCGCAAGAGATATATCGATACCACGATCTTGTCTCTCGAATCTATCTCTTTTCATTCTCTCTTCTCAGCCTCTCATTGGCGTTTATCGATGTGTACCAATCTTAACGCCTCGTATTCCATTCAGCAGGCAAACAGATACAGCTTCTCTTTTCTTTTTAATTTTCCTTTTTTTTATCGTTGCAGAAAGTGGACGCCACCTTCCCACGCGAATCGCCTATCAAGAACGTCACTCGTGTTTTATCATACATACTTTATACTTTATAGCCATCATATTTGTACCATGAAGAGAGTAGCGGAACGCGAGAAAGGCAACATATATTCATGAGAGCATATTAGTGAATTCTTTTCGTTCATAAGATACATCTTGTTTCTATACACGCATTGCCTTTTTTGTGTCTCCTTTATGATTCAAATGCGATGGTGCTTTTTCTTCCAGTCACCGTTAGAATCACGAAAACTTGTATGTATCTATCAAGTTTATTTTAACTTTTAACAAACTTAATAAAGTATATTTTACGAAATTTTAATAAATTTTATATTTATCGCATTTTTTCGGACTTACTCCGGCAAATTAGAAATTTCTCGGAAAGCGCTGAAACTCAAAATTAAATTAAAACAGGAGAAATCAAGACGCATCCCATGTGCCAGGTAGGGATAATACCTGATCTCTAATTCAATGTAGGATCCGTAGAATCGTGTAATTTGGTCGATGTAAACACCCGTTTTGTTCCCTCGGGGGTTTCGAGAATCTCTTCTCGTTGGGCTCGCTCGGGAAGCCAAGATGTATATAAATTTGTACATGTATATCTATGTATAAAAGGATCATCAGAAGAAGCGCGAGAAAACGACGCGGAAGGCAATATAGTGGAGCTAGCGATGTGTGAGGTCCAAGTCCTCGCGCGACCCATTGGCTAGCACGCACCCCGAAAAACTCCAAACTCGCGCGACCCGCTTTGTTTCAGATTAAGGAGCCGTTTAAAGCCGTGGTATAACGTTTCGCCACGGTTCGAATATAATCACTCTGTAACGTAATACGAAATTAGCGATGGCGTCGGACCGTGTCCGGTATGCCTCTCTTCATCTCGTTCTGTTCGACTTTGCTTTCGTCCTCACGTTTAACCCTTTCAATTTATTTGATCCACAAGAATAAACCTTTGTGAGATGATTTTTCATTTCACCCTCAAAGAAAAAAACTCTTTGTGTGGGACTTAATCGTCGCATCCACTTTATTGTTATTCCTATCATACATTTGTGCGCGATACTTTTAGCTTGGGCACTTGAGCCTGTTCAGATTTGCATCGAACTTAGGACAATCGCCAACTTTTGATCTCTTGCAATGTAATTTTACCTTTTCGAAATATTGCCTCAATCTACTTTTACTATTTTTTTTTACCCTCCCACAGGTAACAACGAACGGTTAAGTTGTCCGAGCGGTTATAACATCTTGTAATGATGTTCGTAGCACACGCAAATTATGTGACAACCTCCGAGAGCCATATATGTTAATGACGAAATGTAATAGTTGGTGCTAAGACAACTTATGTCTTATATCACTGTATGACCTTAACCTTAAGCATTTATTCTTCTCTTGGCAACGTGTTTTTTTTTCTTTTAACGGATTATTCTTTGCCATTCTCCCGTCCTTTTTTTTAAACAATGGCGTCGCTTTCATCGTCTCAACTAGCATGAATCGTAATACTTTTACTGATGATTTCATCTACGGTTCGCTTATGGTCTTAACAGTAGTTTGGTTTCGTACGGATATTTTGCATTGAAATTTTTTTTTTGTACTGATGAGCTTAGAGTATTAGGAGCCTGTCATCGGAGAAAGTTGTAGAAGATGCGGGCGGTCTAGTTACATAGATGAAGAAGATTTTATCGATGTCGGTATGTTTTAAGTCTTCCGTTATTCCAACAAAACTAACGAGCCTTGTCCATCCTATTAAAGTTTTTCTGCAAAATGTTGACTTTCATAAGTCGTTTAGTTTCTTTACTTTGTTTATTAATTAATAATACTACGTATACTGTTGATTCAATCAATAATATATTTCGTTTAATTGAAAATTACTGTAGACTGGTAACATAATGGCTTTTCTCCACACTGAGCAAAATTGGCTTCTCTAATATGGAAAAATGAAAACGATTGGGGTTCCATTAACTTAAGAGGATGTATCAGTCACCTAACCTCACCTCGAATTTTCGAAGTTGAAATTCTTCGATACGGTTTGACCGATTACAAAAAAGCTCTGTCAGCCCACGCAGGACAATGGCAAAAATGGGTTGACAAGGTCTTTTTGTAATCGGTCCAACCATGTCGAAGAATTTCACTTTCGAAATTTGCAGCTATCTCTCTCGCACTCATGGCGGCTCAGTCGGTATGACTCCTAGCCTTAAATTCGCTCAAGGGGTTCCAGATTGGAAATCCTATTTTACCGTGGGAGTGTAACCAAGAGCTTATCTTATTCGTCGATACCTTCTAAACAGGCTTTTCATGTAAAACAGTATTCTATATTACCAATCGTCGAATTTCATCGGTACTGCAGTTTGGATATACTCTAGAGATAACTAATCCTTTGATAACCAACCGATATTACTGGATGATGGTAATATTCGTGACCATATCAGCAGATGGCATGTTCATCAAAATTAGCTTTCGATGATAGAACAAATTTTACACTGATAAGTCGTACGTCACTAATATTTCTTTTTCTATTGATACTCAGATAATTTATCATAATTATCTGATAATTTATGATAATTTATGATAATCAGATAATTGATATCAGATAAAAGATATTGATATTCAGATAAGTTCATCACCCAAAGGTATACAAAAATACTTTCTTTCTGTTTGCAATCTGTTTACCATTGGCAGGAATTATTATTGAAGACCTGAATAAAAATAGCACATAGTTTGGATGAGAAATCTTTATACGAGATGAAAAATAATTCCACCATTTCTTTTTTTCAGTTTAAATATTTCAAATTCAAGTTAAATATTTTTGCGGTAATTTGACGATGTTTGTTTTTGCTGTTTCTCTCTAATGACGAGTAGGAAGATTTTCGTCATATTTTTCGTAGCGATCGATTGGAGAAGATACCAGATGGTTCCATATTAGCCGACGAAGGTTGCTAATTATTATATTCTGTTCGGCCAAAATTGTACCGATCGGTTGATGGCATTTGGAAAATCAGCTGAGTAAAGTAGCAGCTTAAACTGCAACTTCGGCTGAGTTGAATGATTCAATATAATTTTGAGTTGACAGCTATGAAAAACCGCGATGTGGAAAGAACCTCCAAAAACCTCATCATCCAGAGTATTTTCTCTGCTCAAGCTTCCTCAATCTCACTCAAATTTAATCTTTAGTGTTCTGGAGTTTTCTGCGTTATCGACGTAGAAATTCGCCTCGGTATTACATCATACTGCTATTACCGTCTCATGGCAAATAGTTCTCAATTCCTCATAGACCACGTATATATACATCGGTTTTCTTATTTAATTGAGTCATATGAAAAATAATTCTCTTACCTCGTTTTGCGTCATTCGAAAACCAGACTTTTTTCATATTCACATATTCTAGTAGATGTCGTTATCATTGAAAAAAAGGTATGTTGCTAGGTGTGGGGTTCGAACCCACGATCCCAGATGGGAACCAGAACTTAAGTCTGGCGCCTTAGACCGCTCGGCCAACCTAGCTGTACCAAGTTAATTGGTTAAAGTAATAAATAAACATCACAGCTAATGTTGGTATGTATATTAAGCACTAATATTAGGTAGTTTACCTATAACTGCGAGGGTCTTGCACACACTTATTTCGCAATAGTCAAAGTATAGTAAGAATTATCATGACGTCGCTGCTGATCATACTCAAAACATTTTTTTTCACTGTACAATTGGTACCGACCATTTTTTGATTCTTTTTTTGGCATTTTACAATCCGTCATATATAAAAAAATTTTTTTACTGAATTCAGAGTTCAACTTAGTAACTGTATTGACTCAACTTAGAGTTAGAGTTAGAAAGTGTACTGAGGATTAGTATTTTTGACAGTATTTATTTGCAAAAATAGTGTGCAAGAGTTCGACCATAAACTCGTAGTGAAAAGACCGCGTGGACGTGAGATAAATAATGTTACATTGTTCAATGGAGATTACCGGTAATCAGCAGATGTTAATATGCTTTCACATCCCTTAGAAATACAATAGCCTTGTAAGGGGAACGATGGCGGCATGCGAGTGGAGCTTTCATAAACCGAATTCGAATGGAGCCAACTCGATGGAAATCCTAGATCGTATCGTTATAGCTGTCAGGGGTCTGACATTGGATTGCTCGTATCCAGCCTCACCCTGCTTGTCATCATTCCCCTAAAACCCCCTTAGACTGCTATTCGAATGCAGCCCTCGGTGGTACGGCGTACTTGACATAAGAAGGGTGCATTTGAATTCTGGAAGATTGTCATAAAAACGGCACTTACCAAAAAAAAAAATATATATATATAAAGTGAAAAATGATGCAAGGGTTAATACAAATATTCCTTCAATTATTTTTATTTTTTTCGTACCAACCGAATTTCTTCCTTCGTGTCACGATTTCCCTTCAACCCAATATAAGTCGAGTCAAATGACTAGTTGGTCATTACGAATATAGAAAAGATGCCCGCCTCCGATCATGTTACTACTTGTTATTGTGGCATAATAGAAGCCACGCGAGTCACCGCCAAGGGACAAATATGGGAATTTGCATTAGAGAAAGAGAAAAAAAAGGAAAACGAACGAGTGCCCCCTACTGCGTAAAATAATTCCTACACGATTATTTTGTATCGTTCCCAGTTTCTTTCGAACGTTTGTTCTGTGTAGTAAGGCACGTGGCGTTTTGCAGGGTTGCGGAGGCCGGCGACCCATATAGCACGTGCCGACCAATCTAAATCTAATAACGCAAACAGCTTCACAATAACGTTGTTCCTTGTTGCATTTTATATCGTTGGTGCTGCCGGAGGTAATACGACACCATGCGAACTAATCGTTCCGAAGTGGTACTCAAGCGAAAGACAGAGAGATAGAGATAGAGAGAGAGAGAGAGAGAGAGAGAGAGAGGGAGTATCCCGTTTCACTGATCTCATTGGGACCGTCCCGTTACACCCTCTCTCGACTGTTTTCTCACTAAAAACACTGGGAACACAAAAATTGGTTCATGGATTACCGTTTTTATTTACTTGTTTGCATTCTTTTTCTACATACAAAGCTACCTACATATGATATAGAAAAATGTGTACTTCGTGTATGTACTCACCCGCCTTGTCAAATAGATCAGCCTGTCTAGATAATATCACCACTAAGACCAGCGATGACACACGCGATAAGTCCGCGTGTACCCATCAACAAAAATGATCCATTGAAAAACTCGAATGTGTCGAATAAAAATTCCAGAATGTGATATCCAGGTGGACAAAAAATGCGGCTAGCTACTTTCCTCTATTACGAAAAATGTGGAAAATCGAAAGTGTAATCAAGTACATCAAATGTCAAAAAACTAAGTATAATTCATTTCTATTTTCATAAATGGAATAGTACTCTCTATTTTTAATGATACATTTTGGAATAAAAACTTAAACTTCTTTTGCCAATGAATTGATCCAAATGAATAAATACATAGTGATGTTTCTGTCACGTTTTTTTCTCGGTATGGATTGTCCAAAAAGCATTTTCGAATCATCGTGTGGTGGTAGGATTGAATAGTATTCGGGATTTAAAAAAAAGAATTTCACTTAAATAATCAACAGGTTTTATGTTTCTTTTTTAATTTTCAAAAATGTAAGTTTAATTTATATTAATATACATCGATGACTGTATGAGTGTGGATATTTTTTTGTTTTTTTTTTTTCATGAATCGTACAAGAGTGATAGGTCTTGTAAAAAATAACGACACTACATGGTCGAGATTTTAACGGAAGAAACAACAAAAATCAGTTTACGTTGAAGAAAACAACATGAATAAATGAATTGCGTGTAGTTTCGAGAAGTGAGGGTGCTCGTACATAAATCGTGAGCACTCTCGACTCGACGACAGGAAAAATAAAACTCTCCTAATAATGTTCATGTTCAACGATAGTTTTTTTCTTTCTATTTCTTTGTTTTTCTCTATTTCTTTTCGTCAACGAAACAATAAACTTTTGGTGCCTTTGGATCATCGCAATCACCCGGTTTTATCATTCTCCGGGTGAATCTCACACTTCTTCTTCGTATACTTTCGTGAATGATAGGTAAATCCGATTTGAACCTGTTTGTCATACAATTCGATTTAACTACAGTTTAGATTCTCTTCTTTTGTTTACCACTTTTGAAACCCGATATGCTTGGTGAAAAATTTGATCATAACGGTCGAGACAGAAGGGGCTCAAAAATTTGATGATCGAGCGCCGATTTTCCGAAAACTCGATTCACTTCAAATCATTCGACCCTCTAAATACAACCGTATTCGAATAAAAGCTACGGGCGCTCTAAGATTATTTACATCTCTGTATAATAACCGTTTAATCTACAATCGCTCTAAATTTTTTCCTCTCTTATCTTGATCGTTTGTTTATTTTTTTTTCGATGTGTTCCAACCCACAACAATACATTGCGCTCACTTTTCCTTCATTTTTCTTTTTCTTTTTTATCTTTTGTACATCGCAACAATATTTACAAGTAATATACAAGTTACAATTTTTTCATCCCTTAAAGCTAGATACGATATTGGATAGTCCCTTTTTTATTGATCAGGGGGGAGGGAAGAGGTAGAGAGAGATACAGAAAGAGAGAGTGAGAAAGAGAGAGAGAGGAAGGGATGGATGAAATGTGCGGAAAGATTTCAAATATTAAAGTTCGCTGAACGATCGTTATTTCAACGCGTCTCTCTGGAATAACTATACAACGAAATCATTACAGATTTTCATTTGTTTTGATAAAAGCGATATGTCCATTTAGTCTCCAAATTTTCACAATCCCCGATATGTATTAATTTCCTAACGTAACATCTCTTTGTGAACGAGAGACCTCCAACGGTCTTTTTTGCACTGGTTTTTCGTTGGTAAGAAAACAAGTAAAAAAACAATGTGTTAAAACAGAAAAAAACAATCACATTTTTAGAGTTATAATCGATGAATCTCGAAAGATGCACTCGCGTTTAGCGTCCGTGTTTCGGGAAAGCACATGCTAAAACAAGTTGCCCGTATCATCATCTTCTTGAACAAAGACGGCGCACGGAAAGAGACGCTCGAGGACCGTCATTCTTTTCGTATTTTTTTTTTTTTTTACTATCACTTGAATCAATCATTGCGATTGAATTGTTCACGCGATTATCTAAGTTGTACACAAGATTCTTGGATCACGCAGATTCACTGGAACTTGGACGAATTAAATATTAAATTCGCTAGGTACTTGATGATCGACAAATGGTGGAAAGATGTGGACGTTGATTGGTCGTTCATCGTGATCGAACGAATTTTACGACTCGTAGTGCTGTTTACCAGTTGATGAAAGTAGGGAGCTCGAAACGTCCGTGTAACCCTGACTGCATACTGGCAACATAAACGGGTTCACGTTGAACGGCGTGCTGACAACGTCTCCTAACCCTGCAACATGGCCACTGTCGATTATATGGTTAGTTGTCGTCGTCCTTACGTGGTTTTACTGTAATCGCAACGATCGCTCGGATACATAAGAGAATCCATGAACAAAAATGTACACACGCAAACCAAATATGCACTCACACGTGAATCACAGGTATATAAATACAGAGGCCGGAGGATCGAACGAGAGGAATGATGAAAAATGGAGGACATGTGATCCATGTGCTTCTCTTGAGCATACAACACTGTACGAAGCAAACCATAATCGTGGCATCGTCAATCGTTGTGCCAGAGGGGCAACACGTGCCGGCTGAACGACTTATACACAACTGGGTGCAACTATACTCGGACAAGATGCAATTTACGACTATAACGACACTCATAGACGCGCAAAACGCTTTCGATCGAACGAGCGATATCTCTAACGAGCAAAGATCACGTACGTATCATTCGTCTCCTTTTTTTTATTTAACTGTGTTAGAAATTGTTTTTTATCTGAGTATTCGTTCGTCGATGAGCCAGGTGAAAAAATGTTACAAAAATTGACGCCTAGATTGAAACTCCCTTTTCGTGTTTTTTTTTTCCTAATGTTATCGATGAGTTTCAACCAGAAAAAATGTAGTTTATATATAAAGAAAAATCTTGAGATTCGATAAAAATAGAAGTCACCATAAGTACTTGTATCTAATTCTTCTCGTCCCGAAAACTGGTCAATATTTTGCAAAAAATAGCGTTTTTGACCATTGATTCGACTATAAATTTCATGACTGGAAATATGATGTTATTATTTTCATGATGACCTTCACATTACTGTGTCAATTACATCCAAAGTCAAAGTAGAGTTTCCATTTTTTCATCCTCAGATCCCGAATTATTTGATTTCTTTTTATGGGGTGGCGTTAAAAGCTTGAATTAACATTTTGTCAAACACCGCGGTACCGGCTTGACGCTAACTGTTACATCAAAAATTAGAAGAACGGCGAAAGCCGGCACGACCTTATATATATTAATATGAGGTTTTTCCGATTGTTGTTCATTTTCAAACCGGTATCACAAAAACCGAATTGACACTCAAAAAACCTGGCAGCAATTTACCAATGAAATGTTATTTTTATTTTTTCATCGGTTTTTGTTAGAAGTGGATTGGACTGTGCAATCTTGAGATACCGTAATATTAGGCATTTTATTTTTGATGTACCTAAAGCAGACTACTAAAGAAAAAGGTCATCAATTTCTAACAGCGAATTTTATCAATATGTCACATATACATATGTTCGTGCCCCAGGAATGGACAAAGTCAATTTATCAAGTTAGATCGATAACAGGTAATATCGTTAGGCTTCATTTAAACGCAATAAAATGGTTGGAATAATTTTACAATTCACCACCAATAGAGTTGATGGAAAAACTGCTGTTTTGATGATCATTGAAAAACTTGATTTTATCCACGTCCGATGTGCATAAGCAAATGAAAAAATATACCTACGTTCAGGAATCCGAAAGTTGGTGGTAAATTGTCGGATAATTCTTTAATCGTGGTACATTAAGGTGTTGGTGATATCGTGATGGTGATGATTGTGGTGGTGGTGGACGGTTAGCGGTTACTGGGCAGCTGTAGCGAGGTGGTGCTGTGTGGACCAGTGCGGTGGGACTGAGGTGGTCGGTGGTCGGACTACGGGGGCGAATGCGCTCCCGTCCCCGGACGAATAGAAAATGCCATATTGTTCGTGCGCTAAAACGTAAAGTAAAAACCACATGTGGCAATCGTAAATGCGTGCAAACAAATAATACGTTATATGATATAACGACAGTGCGTATAAAGAGGTAAGCTTCATGCGTGCTTCCGAATCGTGCCGTTGCAGGATGGATATGAGATAATTTAAATATTTATTTACGAAAATAATTAACGCAATTAATATTTTGTACGAAAGTTGCAATATTTCATGTAAGAATATCGCAACATTAATACGAATATTTTTCAAAAATTGATGTGTCAACAATAATGAACGAATCTGTCCGAAATTCAACACCAAAAACACGTATCGTACACGTAATATTTATCCAAATTGAACATTGTAAACTCACGTGATGTGTAGAGAGTCGGGCTTCCGGTGTACGGATTCGCTGTAGAATAACTTCCATTCGTGCTATGACTGTGAGGCGTACTGGCGGAACTTCCGCAATAACCACCTCCGGTAACGACACCACGCGGACTTGCGCTACTGCTTTGCCTGTAGACGTCATTATTGCCACCGACGCTACCGTTACCTCCATTTCCGCCACCACCACTGCCGTTTCCTCCACCTCCTCCACCCGTTGTCACGGAACTACCGTCTAGAAATAGAAACCTGCCCGTCAGACGAACTCGTGAGTATCCGATCGCATTGAACCGAAAAATCACTATCATATCCCTAATGACTTTGTAATCCAATTGACCATCAAATCGCAAATCAATGTCTTACTACAAGTCGATTCAATTCAACGAAATTAAGCTTTTGATATTAATATTTCTATGATTGTGGTCTTTAAAGTCTTCAATTCCATTTTTTTAAATTTAATTTTAAGATTACATATTTTTTTTACAGATTTAGGCCACATCAGTTGCTGAACTTCATTAATGAAAAAACAATTGATCCAAATTTATTAGGTCATTATTAGCCATGTAACGAATCTTAAAAAAAAAACGATTTCTATGGAACTATACTGCGTATTTATTATTTTTTGTATAATTCGGAGTTTTAAACTATTACGATTTTCGATTGCACAGAATATTGAATAAAATTGCTGACGTACCGTCGGTCCATTTGGCCGCGCTGCCATTCTCTTGCACGGTCACAGCAAGTTGACCTGTGTACGAATTAAATGCCGTCGTCGAACTCGACGTTGGTGGCGCTGAGGGATGACCCGAACCAGGACTACCTGGTGTACCCGATATGGACGTATTACCGCTCCTCGGCATGCTATAAAGTACCTCCGCCAAATCGGCTGCTCTTTTTAATATTATTTCTTTTGGTAGCTTTTCTGGATCGCCCGGATGCCGAGGGACCAGTTTTTGTAACCTTTGGAAGCCGTAGTCAATGGTTGGTTCATTTAGTGCTGAACATACAGAGGAAGCAACGAGTTAATTGAAACGTTCATTTTTTAAATGAGCTCGGCGACAATGATATTCTGCTTTTAGGTCATGAATCGAAACGTCCCTAGAAAATAGGGAAAGAAATTTAAAATGTTTACCCTCATCGGTGTTATATTAATTTTTTTTTTATTATCTTCATTGATTTGATCACTTCATACTGATAATAAATTTTATTATATTGTGAATTTTAGTATGATAAAAAGAATCGGTACTTACAAACATAAACGAATCTTCCGGGTGAGCCTTTGCAAAATTGCTTGCTTTTATATGACAGCGTTACCTCGACAACTCCCGGTATTTGTCGAGGTGGTGTTTGAACTCTAATGGCGTGATCGGTTATTAACTGAAAATAAAAATTGAATGTTAGCATTATATTTTTATTGAATTGCGAGAGGGTTCTTTTTGATCGTATTGGCAATTACGATTCTTAAACTTACCTCACTCCAGACAAGCATCGTTCCGAAGACTACTTGCAGCCCATCGAAAAAGTGTTCGCCGATGATAATTACGGTCGAGCCCCCGGACGTCCAACCCTCGCTTGGCGATATCGCTTTTATGCAGGGTGTTTGAAGGGGCAGAGCTGGATATAGACCTAAGCAAAAAAACATTACCGTAAGACGTTTTTTACATTACGGATGATCATTCGATTAAATAACGTGATAATTAAATTATTTGCGTGAACAATAAATAAAAGTAAGTGTTGACTGTATTTGTGAGATTAATTTTTGTCAGTAGCGTAATTCAATTATTTTAAATTGTCATAAAACCACCAAAAAACGAAACGTGTATTTGTTCAAGTCTCAACCGGATAAGTCGCAAGTTTATAAATATAGTTTATTATATTGAGAAACGCACGAATAAAAATCGAATTACATTGGCGAGGGAAAAAAATTGAATTTTCCTTGGAAAACATAAGTGGAGGTGAACAGGATGGAGCACGAGCGATGGAAGTAAAGAGGGTGGAGTGAAAAACGAGATGAAATCGCAGGAGCGTTTGTTCGAGAGTCCCGTGACTCTTCCGCAAACGGGATAGGGTGAAATTATCAGAATATTCTGTTTATTCGGTTGGGAAGAGAGAAAGACAGAGAGAGAATGAGCAGAGTGTGTGGCAGATATATTTTCTCTGAGGTGGCACGGGGCGAAAGGGTGCTCTTTGCGTTGAAACACGAACCCGGTACAGAATCAGAGAAAGCAAGAAAATGAGGTGGATGCGAGAGGGTAGAGAATAGGGAACGAAAAGGAAGGATAGAAAGGAAAGCATATAAAGGTTGTTCAGAGATGGTGCTCGCTTTCTCGCGGCTTCACGATAGAGACTGTAGTGTGAGATGTGTGTATATATAGGGCGAGAGTCAGAGAGCAGGAGGGAAGGGTTATAGCAAGAAGGAGGGATGAAGAGGGTGAAAGAGGAGGGCAGCGATCGGGCCGCCAGTGTCTCTGCTTGGAATTTATAACCCAATGATATCATTTTGTACCCCGGCGAAGCCGGCAAGCCACCCCTGTAGTCAGCTCCCGTAGTGTGAGAAAGTGAGAGAGCGAGAGCGAGAGCATACCAGCAGAGTGGCTGACATCATAGTATATTGCCTTCAGTGACGCTCAAACACTTTTCCCACACCATGGAAGTATATATTTGCGCTCTCTGTCTCTTTCTGTTATAAGGGAGAGAGAGAAAGAGAGAGGTGAGAGAGCCGGTACGCCGTATACGTACACGAGAAGCTCTTGCGGAGCACAACACAAGGCCAAATGTGGGTACACAGGGAGGTGGAATGTGCGAATAAATCACGAGTGCTTAACGAAACTCGAATGAGACCCAACCGTTTGTCTCTCTTTCATCTCTTTTTATCCAACTGTCTCTTTTTCTCCTTATTTTGCCAAGAGAAAATGAGAACGTATAGCTTTTCGAATTACATTATTCGTCAAGTTTGAAGCGAATCTTTCCACTTACGAAACGTTCGTAGTTAGATAAAAGTTTGGAAAAAGATTTCCACTCATAGAGAAATTATAATTAAGGGGTTTGAGCTTACACAATTGATTACAAAATTGAATTACAAAATTGAGTATACCCAATTGTGATACGTTACTCTACCGAAGAATCCCGAGCACGGTTAAATGAGTAATTTTGATTCGCTATGAAGATATCAAATGGAAAGTTAATATATATCGAAATGAAAATGGGAAGAGACCGAAATTCACAAACGAATGTGTTGGTAATTCGTACTCTGACAGACTATAATTGGTGAAGATTTCGCATTGGACTCGGTATTCAAGGAAGAGTGAAAGAAAGACTGAGAAAGAAGGAAAATAAAAAAAGAGGCAATGTCAGAGGTTGCAGGCTGTGAAAACTGGAAAGAGAAGTATTCTGTGCATAAATGTACACAACAACCGTACTAGCATGGCATATATAAAACCCTTTCCCAATTATGTACATGGGGTTTGATAATGAATGTTCAAGAGAGAGTGAGGGCCGGTTTTTCTGTCTCTTACTGAAACTTTTTCGACCCTCATTCCATTTTCCCTTGTTCATTTTCTCATGCTATATTTCTCTATATACTATGTGCTAGAGATACGAGGAGCTCAATAAAAAAAGTATACTTTCATGTCTGGCTCTGATCACCGAGAGATCACGCGAGGTAAATTCGTTTCTGTACTGTAAAAAAATCCTGACTATTTCGTTTACCAATTCTTCCGGTTTGACAAGAGCTGGTCCTCCGTGAACACTGAGCAGTAATTGAGTTACAGCTCTTTGCATCTATATATCAGTACATAGCGTACAATCGTTAAGTACATTTTTGTACTCTGAATTCCGACAATTAAGCAGATTTGATGAATGAATGACTACATTGATGATCGAGCGTTGATAGGCAAATTCAAATACCGTTTAGGAAAACGTCTCAATTGTGGGAAACAAGAAATCAGTTAATTTTAATGTAATTAGATAATAATTTTTAGCATTTTGTGTTGTTCCTCAGTTCTCATGATTATCATGATAATTTTTCATATATAATTCATATTATGTACTAGCCACAAGTCCAACCATTGTGGAATTGAAGGTTAAAGTTCTCGTCTACAGTCTAGAGTTCTCGACGATAATAATAGAGCGCGGGAAAATCCCAAGGAGGTGTTGGGAGGGAAAATTTCGAGCACGCATCGCTCATTGGCATTCCCGATCGGATGTTTCAGGGTTGAGAGTAGAAATTCTCCACTATGTACAGGATGGTGAAACACGTCGAGGAAAGTGCTCCTCTGCACAGTTCGGGAATATATATATATATATACTCAACAGTTGTGGGTTTCTCATCGTCACACCGCGTGTTGGTGGGTGCTTTTCTCTACCTTATATAATACGATGTACATTCATGGTATACAACAAGACAAGGGATACGGAGAGGGTTGCAGGTCGGGCCGCGAGATAGCTTAAACTTAGCATTCACAAACCAACGCCTGAGCAGTGGTGTGGTGTGTGCGACCGAGCGAAGGAAGTATAAAGTCATGGCAGAGATGATAGCAAAAGGGCTGTATACATTTCGAGTGCTGAGAAACAAATAGGCGTAAATGTTATACCTGGTGAATGTTAAACCGTGCGAATTGAGGCCTTATTTTCTGGTAGTCGAATAATATCTCTCTACATATATATATGCAAACCAAGGACGAGAACGCCTTGAAGGTTTAGCAGAGAGGGCCAATTTCGCGCCCGTTCTCTGGCGTCTTTGGGCACTCGTCGGCAGCAGCGAACCAGACAAAAGCAAGAGGAAAATGGAGAGGGAGAGAGTTAGGGCGAAAGGAAGATATAGAGGGATAGGAGACAGACGGAGGTAGGACCAGTGGGTAGAAATATAAGGGAGAGGAAAGCCGTAGCTACATGGACGAGAGAGTTAGGGTGAAAAGAAAGCACGGATCTTGGGCTCTGTCTTCTCTTCTACTTCTTCTTTAGCTCCGTCTTGTTTTTCTTCTACTCTTTTTCTCTACGTCCCGCACGCCCAGAAAGAGAATGGAACGGTGAGTCCTTCGTTTTCTCCCGCTTCTTCCCATTGATTTACATCTTGTCTTGGTGGCAAGGAAGGGGTCGAAGGAAGAAGAGGAAACCTGGGTCTTGAGAAGGAAAAGCGAGTTCTCTGTGTGTATATGTGATGCCTGTACATATAGCTAACACTACTCTGCCTCTGAGCTGGGGAAAACGGCGAGCGATATCAGCCGTTTGTATGCGCGGCCGACGCCAAACTTTGCTGAATTGCCCTATGACTCTCCTTATATCCCGTCTATCTCTCCTTCTCTCGCTTAGTGTACCTCAATCACTGTGTCTCCCTTGCACATTCTTTCGTCCATGCAAAGAGATATATTCATCCCTTTCTCAAGCTTTCTTTGCTCGCTTTTAGCTTTTGAACGTGCACCATACAGACACCCATCGCATGGATATATTTACATACGGGACACTCCAAGTCAAGCGAAATTCAGATGACGGGAATTCGACAAAACAGCAGATGTAAAAAAAGTCCAAATCATTTGAAAGACTATTCTTATTGATTGTAATATTTGTTTACGATTTGAATGCCTCACAAAATGAGGCCCAACATGCTTCTCTTATTCAGTTCCTCAAAGTGCCAACTTGTAAGTGGATTGAGTACAAAAGAAGCGCGATTGAGCATTCCGCTTGGTATTTCTCCATCAGATTTTCGCAAAGGCCTAGGTCATTCAAGTGATTAACCATGCAGTGTACACAAGCAATCAGCTTTCATGAATATATTCATAAATTCTCTCGACTAAACATTGTTCTGCTTTACATGAAATATCCCATACAAACAGTCTTTCGCGTTTCTCGTAGTGGGTAGTTTTTTTCTCGCTTCTAACATCGGCACAAGTGTTTCTACAGACATGCACACACACACATATATTCCGGTACGTTCACTCATAACGGTCCTAGTGAACAGGAGCTCGCTCGGGTTTTATAGTGCAGCACGTGTGACATGAACCGTCCGCCAAAGTGTAGGAATAATGCTGGTGTGTTGAGGATTACACGTACATACAACGATTGCTTCTACATACAGAAAACGATGTTTCATTCTCACGTTGATTCACTTTTCCGTATCCCCATTTATGTTACATATATTTGTGTCGTTTAAAATCAAGCAATTTCGATTTATTTACATGGAAATTTTGTTTTTATTTTATTCACAATATTTTTAATGCATCATTTAGATTATTATCATTATTACGAGCATTTACATGAAGAGTTAATTTTTTTCATTATTTACTTTTTAAAGAGTTTAGTCATTTTCTCATAAAAATCAATGAGTAGCCGTTCGTAAGCACAGAACGTTTGATTACTGGCAAATTATTCCTTAGATGTTTCTGGTCAATTTAATTTTCTAATTTATTCCTAGAACATTTTTTTCATCCTCTAATGCACGGTCTATGAGTCTAACCGGATTGTATTTCGTTTTTGGTGGCCATATTTTTGTAAGTGGTACGTACACAGCGTATGGCTATTGCACATTCATGGTGCAATATTGTACTTACTGTTGTATTCACCATGATCACTAGGGTCTAGTCGTTTTGCTCTCCTGCCATGTTTACTGTTGTTATGAACAAACATGTTTTCCGAGATCGCCAGATGGGGTCCTTCCACGCAAACTTGCGTCGATATTATAACCTGTAGAGAAAAAATTTCAAATTATTAATCAAGGGCATAACGAAATTGGTTTAAACAAAAAAGAACTAAGGTCGTTTTAAAAAAGCATTTGAATACTCCAAGTTAAGAAATGTTTTTGGTGGCTATATCTTGTTCGAAAGTTTGGTCAAACTTGCCTGAGAGTGAGAGCAAAAGTCATGCCATTTGTATATGTGTGTAAAACCGCTTAGCTCTTTTGCTCCGTTGAATAACGTTTTGCCAACTTCACATCGTGTGCGAAAAAGTCAGTGTTTAAGGTGTGCAAGTGCCTCGCATTTGTGTGTATGTAGCGAGGCACACATATACATTCTCAATTAAGGTTGCGAGGGTGATATTTGCGAGGCCGTCAGAGTAAAATTTTAATTCGGCAACTTTTGGCAATAAGCAATTCCGGAAGAGATTCGGAAGTACGATAAATATTTTAATTTTTGGTCTGCGGTTTCAAGAGTGTGGCAGGAAGTGTATATGTATTGTGTGAACGCGACGACTTGTTCTTATTCTCTAGAAACATCACCTCTTAGTGTGTGTATATGTTATTGATGAACAAGAGGGCGTAAGTTAGATAAGTGGACGCGTTTACGTGTGTGAATTCTGACCTTTTTGATTCCAGTAGACGGTTTATATTTTTAGAATGGGGAGCGAGAGAGAGGGCACGATAAAGTGCCCCTTACTGTATACACCTACTCTGTGTGATTCCCGGCCTTTCCCTTTTTGGCAATTTATTTTTTTAATTCTGTCTTTCATTTCCGCGGCAATGCCGAATTACTAAACTCAGATATATGCATATAGATATGTTGTTGAACTTTGCTCTATAGAATAGCGGACGCGACGAGGTATTCCTATCCCTCTCTCTCTCTATCTCTCTCTCTCCCTCTCGTTGTATAGCACAAGCGATGAAACAGTATAGGGGGCAGAAGAGAGCATGGCCGTTCCGAGCTAATTGCCAACCCCTTGGATTACAAGTCTCTCTTCGGTTCTACGCGATAGGGCTCTCAACTCCTCCATGAGAGATAGTAACTGGGATCTCGATGACTATATACGTTAACTTCCACTGAATACTGGGCTTGACTCAGGTGTTGGGTTACACTTATTAGCTGATAAGTGTCTGCACGATAGATCTCGGCCGTTAACGACAAAGTCAATATCGTGAATAGTATTTGATCAATACGATCAATCTCGTCGATTGATTTTCATGATTGCTTGATATAATATCTAACCATCCTGAATTAACGGAATCAATTTATACGTTGGATAAGGATTATTCAGCTTACCTGGAATCGCCTCATGTCTCTTGGATTTCCGGCGTTCTTCAAACAGTTTTGATTGCATTTAAGGAAGAATTTGAGAAAAAATCTGCAAACAAAAAAAAGTACACATGAGATTAGTTTTTCAGCGACCAACGGTTAAAAAGCTTAAACGGTTGACAACGTGCTTAACGCTGTTCAACAGCGCAGGAAATTAATTAGAGACGCAGTGTTAAAGAAAGAGGAAGTAAGACAGAGAGACTTGGAATGATGGCTTGAATACTGCATAAGCCAATCGCCAAACCTACCCGCGCGCTTCTCACTCGACTCTCGTCTGCATTATTCAGCATTTCTCTAGATTAAACCCCGTTGCCACGTGTTTCTCGACCTTTATGGAGGACCAAACGATGTTGCATGGCATGTACACATCACGTTCTGTACTATGTGGTTCAGAATAAAAGTATTCTATTTACTTCAATGGTCTTTGCGATACCAAAAAAACCGATGAATTGATTTGAATCAGATACACGACATTTTGTACAATTAATTGATAAATCCAAGATCCTCAAAATGTGCGCAAAAAATTGCTAATAATACTTTTCGTTTCAAAAAAATGTTTGTTAATAATAAAAAGGTGCTTGGAGCAGGAAAGACAATTCGTGCAATTACGGAGTTAGGAAGGACTTTGAAAAATCGAAGATTGACGCTTGGTACAAGATCATGAATTTTTGGTCCTTTTCGAGTAGTGGACGGTTGTATTGCAAGTTTGGGTGGAATAGAGCCCTCGATAGACTATTAAGATTTTAGATTCATAGCTAAAAATAAATAAATAAGTAAAACATAATTATCAAATATGTAAAATGTTTGATCGTAAGACAATCATGACATGGGCAATTCTAGAATTCACCTAGTGGACGGTGACGTGCTGTTTTTATTCTGATTGTGTACCTGTGTCTACTTTTCGATCGACATGGCATCCGCAAAAGGGTGATTGCTGTCGATATCGTACGATAAACTATGTAGAAAGAACCTCGCACGTCAAATTCGAAAGAAAAACGCAAGTAACAAAAGATGCGAAGGAAAGAGAGCATGAAGAGAGAAGGTGAAACTGAGAATAGCGATAGACGTCGATACGTGTGAGTATAAAAGGACCATAGCGGTATGTAAAGGGGGGGAGAGAGAGAAAGGAAGGGGGGGGGGGGTGCGCACTTACGTGAAGCTCGTCTCGGAGAGTCAAGGAAAAGCCGGCGGCTCAATTTTCATGAATTATGTAGAATATCGAGGTATATTGAATTCGGTGAATTTTACGGAGGGGTTGAAGAGGATGAGAGAAAGAGGCGAATGGAGGAATACAGAGAAATGGGTGGGTGAACAGTAGCGAGGATGCGCGGAGGATACTCAAAGCGGATCAGACTAGTGCAGAGCTGAAATGGATACAGGGCGGGATATGTGTGTGAATTGAGAAAGAGAGATAGGGAGAGAATGAGAAAGAAAGAGCGGTAGATTCGAGATGTGGTGGAGACGCGCGTTCGAAACAATCAGGAGGGAGGAAGAATCATGAAGGAACGGAAAGAGAAAAAGAAAGAGAGAACGGAAGATCGACGTGCGTGTATAAAGTGAACCGGAGTGGGAGTGAGGCAGAGAGAGAGAGAGAGAGAGAGAGAGAGAGAGAGAGAGAGAGAGAGAGAGAGAGAGAGAGAGAGAGAGATAGAGTGATAGGGTGAGTAGGTGAGAGTGAGTTGGTGATGAGAAAAAGGGAGTGCATGGAATGTATTCGGGGGTAGTTTTGGGGTGGTAGCTGTTGGTAGGCCTTCCTTCCCTCGGGACGCCATTGTCATCCCCCTGCGGAGTACATCCGTGGCTTCGAGAGACTCCATGGAAAAAATCAAACGCGCATATACCTTCGAGTCACGTCGTTTCTCTTTTTATTTATGTCGCCGTCTGCGTCGATCATACATATGTATAGACGAATGCATATACTATATTGATGCTCAACCCTTTATTCGCTCCTTCGAATGCGGAATTTTTCTTATTTAGACATTTTCTTTTGTCAGGTAAACATTTGCACACTCGTAAGTGCTTATACTTTCTTGTATATTTGTATATTTATAGTCACTGAATTTAATTTACTTAAGGCTCGAAAGGTCTTAAGATCCTATCCAACACAGATGCTGAAGATGAACTCGCATTCAAGCTATTGTAAACGCGCTTATCGGAGTGGATGATCTGCTTTTAAACACGGAAATCACGCTAGGTAGTTTCTGTTTTGCACTCTCTCTCTCTCTCTCGCTCTCTCTCTCTCTCTCTCTCTCTCTCTCTCTCCCTCTCTCTCTCTCTCTCGCTCACTCCAACTTTCGTGCTTGAGGGGCATTGCACGACATTTTCGCTTTATCTCAATCGTATAACATAGATAGAAATAGTGTGACATTGATTGTACGCTTCCACACGGAGTTATCTTTATACTGCTTAGACCAAGTTTTCAAATATTTTCGTGTCGATAAGTATGTTTGAAAAATTCAATTATAAAAAGCGAAATAAAAATTGTTTGTCATTAAAGCGTGAAATTTAAAATTATCATTTTTTTCTGAATTTTGAAAAATCAAATTGCTACGGAGGCACAATTCTTAAAATTCACTAGAAAAATATGTACTTTACGTTTTGATTCTTTTTCCAATTCGAAAGGATGTTAGATTGTATGAAAAAATTGGTGGAAATTCATAACCTAGAATTGGGAACCACTGATAATGTGTATAGTGCACAGAAATATATGGCATAGCTCTCGAGATTATTGTCTCACTCAAATGTCAAACACGGTCCGATATATATATTATGTGATGTATATGTCGTATTGCCGGAGCACATTTATGAGAGTAAAAAGCTGGTAAGGTAGGATCGTTGAGAGATGAAAGAGATTCCTTGATGGGCCAGTAAAGAGTTGATAGGATTGGACGAGGAAAGTAAAACTAAAGGAAAGCTGGAGAAGAGAGTGATAGCAAAATCGGTTCAATTGACAAATCATGAATAAAACTAGGCTGTATCGATTGCTAATAGACAAAAGGACTTATCCGATTATTCTTCATATGTTACTAGGTAGATGTTTACGCATATGTATGCTTATAGCGCAAAGGCTAGCGCGCGTGAAGTGGCAGGATATACTAATCATTTGCGACAAGTCTCCCTCAACGTCGCTCTCATTGAATCGCGAAAGTGAGAAAGATAAATATACATATACGTAGATTCATATGTATATACGTTTATAGTAGTGGGACACGCTTATACCATGTCGTTTTCTTCATTCCGTACTCACGCGAATGCACGAGAGACCCCCAAAAGTATTGGCTGTTAGGGGCTAATGGATTACGTTACAGGACTGATTCAAATGCGAACTGGATTTTATTCCATGAAACCCCATCATTCTCCTCTCGTATACGGATCTATGACAAAGAACCTGATGTTACCGTATATCCGTGTCGATAGACGAGTACATGGTGATAGCATTTTTTTTCGAACTAGTTCTTCTTAGAGGGAGGGGCCCGAAACTCAATTTCGAATGTCTATTAGATTTTTCTCCTCGATGTACGCGAATACCATCAACACTGAGAGAGAGAGAGAGAGAGAGAGAGAGAGAGAGAGAGAGAGAGAGAGAGAGAGAGGGAGGGAGGGAAGGAGGGAGTGAGTGTTCGAATACGTATTCTCCAAGATCCTTTTTTTTCGTATACAGTGTTGAAAACCCATCTCTGGTTTCGTGGGGTGATAAGAGTATAAGGATGCTACGAATGAGAGGATCTAAAAATGTTTCACGTGACAACATATTTAGAGGGCGAAAATACTCGATGTTCAATAGTCGAGACAAAAATGTGATAACAGACGACGCAGGATGCGATTGAAAGCGATACTTTAAAAAGAATAAATTTTCCTTGATCGATAAATTGATTTTGAGTAAAAATTCTCATAGAAAATCAATATATTTGGATAAAACCTATAACGTGGTGATCGGAAAATGTGATGTCAGAAATGATATTAATATACTTTCTCCTTCAATAATCAATCATCATATATGCGTCAGATCTGTTATTGACAAATTTTTTAAGTTGTGATACGTGTCAAGGAAAACAGGGTTACTAAACTATGTACCGTCGAAATTGAACAAAATCAATTAATTTATTTTTAGAATACAAGTTAAGAGATTTATGAGAGGATATCAGCTTCATTATTTCTCCGTGTATCCCGTTCATTGTCGTTGTGTATAGAGCGTCGTCGAAGTGTATCGATGTGTTGATATCGATTGATAATTATTCGGCATCGTCGGCTGGAAACCGCAATGAAAAAAACATAAAAAAAAAACCCAACAACCAACTCCACGCTAGCGTGTATATGTTCAGTAGAGGGTTGAAACATAAAAAAAAAAGTGTGCTGAAGCGAAGTATAGAGAGGAAGTTTCCACACCCTCACGAGTAACGCTAATTGGTACACGCTGGCGAACCAAACAAACGGGCGTGCGAGGGCCGATGATTTATTGCAAGGTTTGATTGAATTGGTTCGACTTCGTGTTTGCCCGCGCGCCTCTCGTCGATATTTAACTCCCTCTCTTTCCTTCTCTCTTACTCTCATCGTCCTGCAATTTTCCGGATCGAGGCACGCGCGTAATTTTTTTACTCTCCCTTTTTCCCCATACTTCTCTGTCTCTCGCTCTCGCTCTCTTTGCGTCTCTCTTCTATTCACAACGTCGTTTATGTTTGTTTTTTTGTTAACATTTTTTCCGCTGCTATTTTTTTTCCACACGGATCTATCTCAAAGTTAGCTGATTGTAAAATGGACGTATTCCAGACCGTGTGCTTTTATTCCCTGATCCCCGTTCTATATTTTCTATTCTGATACACTTTAAATATGCATATGAATAAACTTTTACACAAATAGATACTTATTTTTCATAATACTCTGATGACGTTTTTTTTTACTGCTATGTATGCTGTAAATGCACGGCTGTTGTCACATGAAAGTAGTAAGTGATTTGCAAATCCGTCTTGACGATTTTCAAAGGATCTCGTCAATATGAAAACCCCGCCTTTTCCAAGCTCACAATTCGATATTACTCTTAAGACAATAAAACTAAAAAATGAGTATAGATATATGGATATATGTACAAATTTACCACGAAAAAGGGCGAGAAAGAGAGGTTATCGGATTCTCTGTTCTTGGCGGGATGGATAACTGTGGCTTAAGCCAAGGGACTTACGCGTAATAGTTCCAAATAGGGTGGCGTAACGTGACTGGATTGGTGCTACGTATCAGAAATCCATTTTCCCTGACGTTTCGTTCGAAAATCTTTAATCATGTTTTCAGCCAGCAATGTGGTGTGACAGAGCTATAGAGGCATCTACCCCCTTATATACTTACTAGGTACATCTACTGTAAGAATAACCCGAGGGTTTGGCGCGAAGATATATCTCGAAAGAAGCGAGTTCGGCGCAGGGATTTCTGAATCGTTCTCACTCGCCTCGCTATATATATGCCGTATTACAGACCTACGTTTCTCTTTGTTTTTACGCCTCTTCGATGTGTAGTACGAAAGCTTAGTATTCTATGTTTATATCTAGAGAATAGGACAAAAAAACTAAGAAAGATACAGGGGAAAAGTAAGAGAAAGAGAAAAAAAGACATGGGAGTGAGGGACGTTATCGTAGCACCATTCACGTGCGTAGATCGATATCTTCCATACTCTCTTTCCTCTTTTTCTTTATCGCCAAATTCTTTTTTTTCGGATACCACAT
Source organism: Rhimphoctona megacephalus (assembly GCA_963989365.1). Taxonomy (NCBI): domain Eukaryota; kingdom Metazoa; phylum Arthropoda; class Insecta; order Hymenoptera; family Ichneumonidae; genus Rhimphoctona; species Rhimphoctona megacephalus. The sequence goes on along the minus strand of OZ022415.1, from coordinate 40,338,467 downwards.
TTTTGCACGTCAAAACGCGAATATCTTTATATATGTTTTTATATCACTATATACATAAGGGTTGATGAAGGGCGGAGGGAGGAGAACACTTTTTTAGGGTTGCAGGCAAAAAGCTGACTCCTGAAACTAACGAAGTCAGCATTTAGCCAGGGCTTCGTTCACGGTGGTGTCTGATGGAGTGGCCTAATCACCTATTAATCCGGTGAAAGTACCCTCTCTCCTCTCTGTTTATTGATCGATCGATAATAATAATTGATCGTTTACCTATAGTGATCGTAAAATTTGTGTTTATCCCTAAAATGGAGTTCAGGAAAGAAAGAGACAGTGAGCGAAAGAGAGAGAGAGGGGGGGGGGGGAGAGAGAAAGGGAGAGAGAGATGAACTTTGCAGGAAATTGCGAAATTCGATGAGGAACGAGTATATTAAATGCCTCTCGGAACGATGTGGTATATTTCTGAAGGCCGTGGTCATATTGAAGTACGACATACACACGGGAATAAGCCAGGAGGCCGAAATGCATAATATAGATAACCCAAGACGTCAATTAATAAGAATGTGTACGGAGGTCGGAACAGGCAAGCACAAGACTCAACAAGCTCCAATCCTATCACCATAACGCATATAGGCATATACATATATACATGTGCATTTATATGTATACCGCCATAATGTAGCGGTATAGGCGAATCAACCCATTCCCTCATACTATGTGTACCTTGCATATACCTTAACTGGGGTTAGTAAGGAGTTAGCGAGGTATCAGGGGATGCTTAATGTTTAACCAACCTCCATTACGCCCCCTTGTACTAGCCGGTATCGCGAATTCACTCCCGTCTTCTCCCTATACTTCTCAGACTCTCTGTTCCGGTATATCCTTGCGCTCGTCTTCACCGGTCGTCAGCTTCTTCAGCAGGAAGTATTATATAGATTGGGAAATGGCTAAGAGGGATCCGTTACATGTACTTCACGAGGAAGGCTCAAAGCTGAAGGTCTTAATACAGGAAATCAATTCTCTCCCGGTATCGAATTCAGAAAAGATTGTCATCAACCTTGCAGTTGATCCTTATAGAATGCGGGAACACATCGATAATCAATTTCCCAATGCTCGTTAATTCTTCCTGATTCTAATTCGAGGCTATTCGTGATCAGCAGTGATACACGTTTCCTAAGTAAATTTGTTTTCTTTTCATCGTGTTATGTCGGCAATATGAGTGGGATGTGATTTACCGAATATAATTTTAGTTTATTAAATCTTTCACTAAATTGAGTATCTCGGAACTATGTATTTTTATTTATGCTCTTGAACCCGGAATAGGTAGAAGGGAAACGTTTTAGTCTGTGGTAGGCAGAATGTATGAATTACTTTCATGGGAAAAAAAATCGAGATTTTTGTATATTCCACGCAAGATAACGTACGAGTTCACGACAAACTGAGAAGTGGTTGGAGATGATTTTACTCGTGTTCTTTTTTCTTTTTTTCATTAAAGCTTGTGGAGTAAGGTAGAACCCACGTTTTCCTCTCAGGGTGGTTGTTTGACCTCCTCTCACCGTGAGGCCTGACGTAAATATTATCCGGGTCGCGGGACAGGAGAAAATGGCGAGGGAGAATGAGATAGAACGAGAGAGCAAGGAGGAGTATCTGAGAGCAGGGTTCAGCGGGACGGGAGCAGAAAGATGGAATAAATTTGAGCTTGGTCGAGTATATATATGTATATATACATATATATAGAGCTGAAACGGGTTTCAGTGTCTCCGACACTTTTAAGGAAAACCTCGTTTAGCCGAGTTGCTGGGATAGCAGCGTGGTATTCGTAAGAGAGATACAATCAGCCCGGCGATTTCTTCATTCAGCTCAAATTCTCTTTTCGTTGTTGCTCGGTGTGCCGTACTTCTTTTCTTACGTATACATAAAACTATATACATAGATGTGTACAGTATTAGCATATGTATCATTTGTATCCAGATTTCTCAGAAATCTTGAAACTTTGTTGTATCTTGCAGTTTTCTCGATATTCGATTAAACAAAGGAACATTTAATTATTTCAATTTCACATACCAAATGTGAAAAAAAGCGGATTGAATTTGCAAAAAGTTTGGTCCTATAAGCTGCACATAATATTCATAGTTATTATGTGAATATACAGAAATTTATTTAAGATGGAAATAGAGATGAGAAGAATACAAGGCCCATAATCACTAAGTTGAAGAAAAGAGATGCAAACCATTTTGCCTAAGTCTTTGAGACACGTTACAGGAAGGGCCGAATTCTTGATGCTAGACTTGTGGGTTTGGTTCTAGAATTCTCTTTCGTTCTCTTCCTTTTTCAATTCCTTACTCCTCTTACGCTTTCGCTAGCATATGCTTTCTCGTGGAGAGCCACTACTAAGACACTACATAATTCATAGTCGAGTAATACGTCTTACGAGAGAATTGGAGAGGAAGGTCCATGCTTCAAACGGTTGGTGTTTCGCCACTGTGTTCTCTGTGTGAGCTGAAGCTCAGACGTTCATGATGTGCAACTAGTCCAATCGGAAGCCTGGAATATTACTCATTATATCTATATCTGACGAATCCTTGCATGGGCTTGCACAGGGATATCTCCATCGTTCTTGGTACATTTGCCAGCCCTTCCTCTCGGTACACTCGTAGATGCCCCTTTAATGGTAGTTTATCACATAAGCTACAAGACGTGTGAGAGCCCTGTGACTAAACTGGAGATCGCCGAGCTAACTAAGTTTGCCCTGCGATTCGTCGTGGCGTGATTCCATATTTGCATCCATACATCTGCATAATACATTGATAATGTAAAGCGTTGTTGCCCTAGCGGATTCGACAACGGTCAGTGACCAAATTTATGGTTACTACAATAATTGGCCGTAAACGACGGTAAACGACCGTTTTCGGTCGATTCGTTTCATTTTTCGACCGAAATTTCGGTCACAGAGGGTTGCCGGATCCGCTAGGGTGTTTATAAAATGAAGTATCTATTAACTAGACCTCTAAATGAAACTGATCAAGTGGCTTAGTACCTTTTATGATATACAGATTTTTCTGTGAGGATTATCGGACCTAAATATGGTAAAACGCGTGGTTGGATACGATTCTCCTACAAAATATCAATAGCACACTTCAATGGTGAGCTCAAGCACTGTATATTTTTCTCTGCGACACGACTTTTCAGATAAAAGCAATAATACATTTTTGCCCTTTTTTGCGTGTATGAACGAAACTTCTGGCGTTCAATTTATAGGTTGTAAATGACGTCTTGAGGCAAAGTAGATGTAACTATCGAGGGTCGACTTCCACATTCGGATATCGGCCGTTTTTCTTACCGAAAGATATCTTACAGAATGGAAAAACGAGCAAAGTAGATGTCACGATTCCTACGAGTTTCTCGCTCTCGTTGAGGCTCGTGAAACCTTCGTGTTCGGTAGCATTAATACCAGAGAGCAATAAAACGTCGAGGATATGTGCCGGTTAGGGTGTTTTGCCGGCAGGGCAAAGACTTCCAACTTTCTCTTCTCTCTCTCTCTCTCTCTCTCTCTCTCTCTTATTCGCTCTCCGAGACACACATTCATACGCACACATATATAGGAATGTTGGATGAAATTTTGCGTTTCCACTACAGATATATGCGGTACGTGACGTGTAGGAGGAGGCGACTATGCATTTTCGTAGCGACGCTTGCCGCGGAAAATTGCTAAATTGCCACGGTCGAATTATCTCGACGCCTTGGGCCACATAGCATTCTCTCGGCCTGTATACGTGTGCAAGAGTGTATGCCAAAGCCTCGCGGCTTTCCTCCGTCCACGAATGCACCCTCGGACATTCTCTGGTCCATTTCCATAAACGCATCGGTAACCAACTACCCGACACCGTAGTACAGTGTGTAAATTAACTTACAAACGTCGAGACGTGTGCGAGAAATGTTCAGCATGTTGCGCAATGTTCGATGTTCAAATGTTATATATACGTGTGTTTATGTACATTCTATATATGCATGCATGTTCTGCATATGTGTACAATATCATACACGTAATATGTATTGTAGTATCACATATGTATATAATGTAATAGGTAAACGAAAACGTATATGTCGTCTCGAGTTTCGAACATATACGTATATATTTTATGTACGTAGTTGAATACTCCGTACCGTGAACGATTTATTAATGTCTGCATTTAGATACGGCAAACCCCTGGGGGGGCCTCGGGGGCTGTTAGAACAAATCCCCTCTTCGACTTGGTCCTCGTTCTCCTTATTCGAATGCTATACACATTACGTTTGGTACAAAAAACAAGAGTGTTTTTAACATACCAGTACACGATGAAGCCACAACGTATCACGTCGTACAGACCGACAGATGTGTTTCTCGAGTGAACCCGTAGTATATATTTGTCGGAACTAATGGGAGCTCGTAATTAAGAGCGACTTAAAACATCCTATATGACTTGTTTTCTCCAACAGTTATGGTTTATCGGGCTACAATTTTTGGGAGCGAGAAATTTTCGATATAGGAAGATAGGGCTATTTCAGTATTTCTTTGACAGCTGAGATGAGCATGTGAGAAGAAGTGAAATGAGCTTCGGCGGACAAAGTTACTTCCGGTATAAGCATGGCAGCAGTAAATAAAACACAGATAAACATAATATTGTGAAAAATCAAAATAGAGATTTTTTCAATTTGGTAGGTATTGAATTTGCAAAAATCACGTTCTTTACCGAAAATCATGAGCGCGATTTCCCAATCACAATTACTCATCGACATAAAAAAAATTAAGTACATTTTAATTATGATCATTTTCCACTATTAGTTTCACGCAAACATTAATGTTTTTTTTTGGTCAAAAACATAAAAACAAGTTCTATATATAGCTCAAAAGGATTTAAAGAGAAAATAAACGGTAACGCAAGCATCAAGCGTTTAAGTCAATCTATTATATGTTAGAGGCTGTCGTGTCGGCGTTGTGGATCGTCATCTCACTAATAAGTTACGAGTTCGTTGACGCAAGCTCACTTAATCCCGGCTAACTTTGTTGCCTCATAACCCCCAACCAAGCCCGCTTTCGTCTTCCCTTCCATCGTCGCATCGTGAGTTTGTCGAGCGTGGCTAAAATGTGATTTTAATAATTCGCAGCTCCTTTGAGGCGAACTTTGGGGAGTCGCTAACTGGCTTACTCGAACTCTCGCGAACGTTTCTTGCTTGCACACCGCGAACCCTCAACTCGCGTTTCCCCATATATAACCGCTTTGAGCTTCGTTGAAATGGGACTGCGAGGAAATTTGTACATACATAGCTTACCCAGTTCGAAACTCGGTAAAATCCGTGACTATCTCTTAGAAAAGTACATTATATGTATATGCTTTGTGTGGATGTGTACGTGTATACGTTTCCGGTTTATTCTTTCCTCTTCGATTTGCCCTTCACCGTACTTCCGAAATGTGCACGTATCGGCTTGTATCACGATTTCTTTGAAAAACTTTTTCTTAAGACTCTGTTTTAGAATCGCTTTGTAAAAGTTCGATCAGCTCAATTGATTTTTCTATCCCTTAGCAAGAACGACCCAGAAGGAGCTGAAAGAGTAGGTTTATTTTATTCTTTTTTTGCGCATTACATATCGGCCGAGTAACTAATTCAACTGGTGGGCATTTAAAGAGCATTTGTTATTCGGGATTCATAGAAAAATATGTTTAATTCTATTCGCGAATTCATGGTTTTCTCGTACTTTTTCTAACCTCATTTTTTTCTCCTTCACCGTCAACTTATATAGGAGAAAAGTAAAAACAAAAGACAGATTCCGTTTATATATGGCGGACGCGGTTATAGTGAAGACAAGAAGCACACCGGACAAATGGTCTGCTCAACTTTTTTCTTCTTTTTCTTTCTCTTATTCACTCGTACTCTCGGCTTGCCATGTAATATTAATTCTTTTATCCGGATGAAAAATTCGTGGTTCCGACGGCAGAAGTGACGGAGAGGAATGAGAGAGGCGGAGTAAAGTGAAGGATAAGATGGAATACAGAGCGAGCAAATTTCTCTCATGTGGAAATCGATAGAGTCCGCGCGCAACCTAGTTCCTGGTGTACAAACTCAGCGGCGTTTCATCACTTTCATCCCGTAATTCTCTTGAATTTTAATCTTGTAATCTGTCACTTTTATCAAGAACAATCTCAGTCCATGAAATGATTACCAATTAAATCAATTCACTCGCCCGGAAGTTCAATAACTGCAAAGATTTTCGAAGAACAGAATATTGAGTCTCTTTGCAGCAACCATATTTGATATGTCAATCTTTTTTCCTGAATATGAGGTTTTTGATCATAAGAATAAAATTTTAATCGTTTCTGTTATATATGGAAACATGTACGTCTCTACTTTTTTTGTCGTACAGTAATGGTGTATTTTACCATGAACGATTGGATGTATTTTTGTTCGCTAAACAAACATGCTCATATATTTTAAAGCCTTCGCATTAAAATCCGATAAAATCTATTTTTATGTCGTTTTGTATTTAAAGCACATATAGTATTAATAAAACAAAATTTTGTCTGCAATCTCATGCTTGAAATATTTTTATCTCCATTTCTAAACAGTTTAATAACGAGTATTTTATTATATATAGTTTTTTTTTCATTATTATGAATATGCAGTTGATTATTGCAACGGAAAGATGGTTGTTTTTGTGGATGTTATAACGTCAAGAATTTTCATCATTGGCCAAGAAGAATATAAACAGTTTTAGGAGCTAGCAGTTAGGGCGAGAGATACTCCGAGTATAGTCGCCATGCTAGTCACACATAGAGAGAGAAAGAGAATATATTGGAGAGAGGAGCGGGACGAAGAGCGGGACAGAATACCGTTGGCGGGCCTTGGGTTCCTCGGGGGTTGCCATGGTGATATCATGGGGAGAGGGCGTTCGCCCTCTCACGCGCAACCCTCACGAGATGATAATGCTACCGCCGCGTGCTTTCTACCGATGTTGCTGCTGGTCCTACCAGCAAGAAAGCAAGCAAGCAGCATCGCGGCCACACCGAGAACATCGTCGCGATATCAGAAACCCTAGCAATAAAGGAAGCGTGCAGAAAAGCTTCTCGTTCTCGGGCGCACGCGTGTGCGAACGAGGCAGGATAAGGGATGAAAGTCAAAGTGAGAATGAAAGACTGAGAGAGGGAATTGAGGGAGGGAATCAAGAAAGAAAGAGAGAGAGAGAGAGAGAGAGAGAGAGAGAGAGAGAGAGAGAGAAGGATTTGTATAGAAGACGAGATAGAAAAAGAAGTAGACCAACACTTTGTGTGAGACCGATTACTGGGAGAAAATAGCGACACAATTTTATCGCAAAATCTTTTTCTCAGGTACATCTTTCAGAATATCTTTTTATTTGAATTCAGTATGATTTACGTAGAAGTTTGCCATAATGTTGGATAATATCGATGCATGGATATAGGATAACTAAAAGTGTATGTTACTACTATTTTCATTCCGTATACGTAATCATATAATTAATTTACTTTTTATGGCAACGTATTTTTATCCATTGGAGTAACTGCTCTCATTTTTATGGTTTTCTTATCGCTGTTTATATATCTGTCAGTTTTTTGTTTCAATGAATGCTACGACTCAGTTCGCTTGCTAGTCCTTTTTTTCTCAACCTGCGTCGAGGGTCGTAAGTCACGATGGGAATTTATATCGCGCGTCTCTCTTCCGCCACTTGCGAGAGAGGGAAAAAATGAAACACGAGAAATCGAGATGTATACGATCCTCGTTCTCGCATGCTCTTTTTCTCCTTTTACGTGTGTTAATGTACATATATACATATCTATATGTGTGAGTGAGTCAGGGCTGGATCGACGAAGTGTCGTCGTATTTTCGGTTTACGGCGTCTGAAGACCCGCGACGCATATATCGCGACAAGCTGCAATGTAATAGGGTTGCCCAAGTCGCTTTCGTCTAGGATACTCATAGTGGAAGGAGACGCGGGTGTAATACCTGAGCGCTTCAGCGATCTCAAAGATAAAGGACGATGGTTTGCGCAGGAACCTAAACGAGAGTGAGACAGAAGAGTACAGGACACCACGAGAACCTGCATGTGAGGCTGGTCTACGGAGGTACGATCCTGCTATCCAGTCCCAAAGGTGTCGTTACAATTAGACATCGCTGCCAACTGGGTATGGCCTCAACCGCTAAATAACTTACCAGTGCTGACAACCCAACCGCACACTATTATACGTTTCACTGCCACTACTGCTCGCTCACTCCATGTAACACCTACTCGTCTCGTCCGCATGCCTAACTAACGTGTCTAAACGTCACTTGCAAAGTGTCTGTGGAAACAGTCTTGTCACGTCTTCAAGCTTCCAGGCTTTTTCCTCGTCTCGTGTCTCGTGAATTCCCGTTTCGTATATGGTAATACGCACGATGATAAACTATATTATGATTAATTAGAATGCTCGGGATTGCGTGAAAGTATAGTAATAAGAAGGCAATCTCTTACTATTTTGCTTAGAAAACGGTGTAAGTAATCTGATGTGTCGCTCAACCGAAAGTTGTTTGATGACGTGATCGAAATGCAGTGCTTCGTTGAGAACTCGATTGCAGAATTGATGACTTAACAGGTTATGTTTTATTTCAATTCCTTTTTTTCTTATCAAACCAGATGACTCATTCTAATCACGTGTGAAATTTAATAGTGCAAACTGGAAACATAATAAAATTTGAATTACAGAAATATAATCCTAAATATTCTTCATATTAATCGGATTCGCCTATAATCAATAAGGATTAGAAAATTAAATGTCAAACTGCACCATCACTTACTCTTTTGATCTTTTCAAAGGCATCATCGATAATTACCAAATAAGCATTATAAGCCAAATATATTAAGGGAAGGTTACCGTTCATGACGATGAAAAATTCGATTTTTTTTTACATAATTTGCATCCTTAAAGTATTTAGAACACGTAGGTAAACGGATATTTTTGTATCTAAAGTATTTTAGAATTTACACCCTGTCGAGCGGAACCGTCCGCCGGCTGGAAAACAAGTAGCGTTAAACTTTAAATGTGTTTTTCTGGAAACCGAATTTTTTAGCCGGCCGGGCGCTTTACAATTTCAACGGATGAACCGATTCACATGCATCTCTATGCAATTGAAAGGAAATTCAATTTGCGGGGCCATCAAGAAGCGATTTTTGTCAAAAAATGATTTAGAAATATTTTTTTCGTCCGTTGAAGCAAAAAAAAACAGGGCAGAAAAATTGGGTTTTTTTTCAAACGGCTGCCATTTTGTTATCCAGGGATTTTTCTGAAAACGAAAAATGATAAAGTCCCCCAAATTTCGTCTAGTTTAATAATTTTTAACTCGTTTTTGTGTCAGATGAACTGGCAAGGCTGTCAAGCGCCCCACGCAGACCAAAACATGCTGTGCATATCTTTATTTGACAGGAGCTAAAGCCGTCATTTTGGATTTTAATTGTAAATAAATTTAGAATTTTATTTATAATAAACTATTTTTATTTATAATAAATTTTATTTATAATAAACTCTCCATTGATAGAAGAATAAAATTCGTTGAAACCCAAAATTTCCAAAAGTATTTATTTTATATAAAAAAAAATTTCCGAAGTTCATGCATTTTTCATGCCTCTCGACGATAACCTTCGATTAAATTTAGTTTCAATATTCGAGTTCTCGATCTGCTTTCGGAGCAAGTCAAAGTTCGACGTGAGTAAATTAATAAGCACTAAGCGCCTCGGCTCGTGTAAATTTAACTAAGTAGTATAAGCGCTTAAAGTCAGACGTTGATGCGCGTGTTCATGGCTTTTTCCGCTATACCTGAGTCAGGATACACGTTTTTCTTCTACTTTTTTTCTTTACTGTTTCGTCGTCTTTCTCACTTTTCTTTTCATACCACGTAGCACTATAAAAAAAATATACATATCGGACATTACTCTCAATTTTTTTTCATTCTCGAAGCTTGTTTGCCCTTCGCAAACTCAACTTTATTCAAACGAAAAAAAAACATTTCGTGGTCACAACAAAAATGATTATTTTCAGTTATTCCATGAATAGTTTTTTGACTATATACGATTTATAAAGTGACTCTGTAAAAGTGATAGTATTAAGAAACAAAGAGTTTAATCGACTATTAATTCAAGCAGTATCCAGTTTTCTTGGTCTACAGAAATGCTAGTGTGTTCAGGAGATGACATTTTCATCTCTTTCTCATAAGTTCATATGGATTTCTCATATTGATTACTTTTTATATTATCGACATGAGAAAATCCAATGAAAAACCTAGCCAAATAAATATTTATCAAACGATTACTTAAAATGAGATGGAAATGTTCAGAAAGTCGTTTATTGATAATGACGTTTAGAATCCAACCAAGGTTTTGTTATGAGTTTTTTAGAATTTCATTAATCTACTTTACTCCCATATTATTCTTCTAGTAATATAACTCAAAGATAATTATATAAATTATGTAATAAATAAATATGAATATTTAACGAAATTATAATATGTCAAATATATTTTCCCGTTAGATCTTTAGGTGAATTGTTTTTCGTATAAAGAGAATTCATTCATTCATATGAAGTATGAAACTATAAAATAAATTTCAAGTTAGTGCCACTTTGATATACATAATATCTATGGAATGTTGAGATAAAAGTGAGGTTGACGGTGTGAATAGAGTGTGTAAGTTTTTCACTTGGGCGCAAAAGTGTTTAGGCGTCAGAAAGCGAAAAGGAAGTAAGAAAGATGAGGAAGAAAAGGACTAACTTAGGAAATACCGTACGAGAGTGGAAGCAAAGTATTAGTAATAGCAGTAGTAGTTGCAGTGTCAGTATAATAGTAGTAGAACTAGTAGTATAGGCACGGTGTCCCTAGAGTATTGACTTGTCCCGTGGGACCTGAGAGGCGATAGTCCCTTGGGATTCGCTATCTCACTTTAACCAGTGGGCCCCTTAACGCCTTGTCGTGTTCTCCTACTTTGGTTCTTCGCAACAGGGAGCATTTCTCTTTCTCTCTCTCGCCCTTTCTTTCTTTCCTTCGCCCTATCTCTGTATTTTCTCTCACTCAGTTTCCCCTCTCCCTTCTCCCCCATCTTGACCCACCCTCTTTATCTTTTACTCCTCTCAATATACACCTCTTACTCTTTCATTCCTCTCGATATACTCCGCTCTGGCTCTGTCTTTCTCTCTGTCTTCTTCTCTCTCTCTCTCTCTCGCTCTGTCTTTCCAAAGCTTTGTTTCTCCTTAGCGCCCTTCTCTGAAGCAATAGACTGCGCATAGCACAATATCGTACGACCCACGTCTGACTCTTACGAGCGACAGAGTAGTCGGAGAAATAGCTGAGAGAGGGTGAAAGAAAGAGAGAGAAGAGAGAGCGCGAGTGATTGAGATAGCGAATGCGCGTCGGAGCCTACCAGCTTTCGAGAGAAATGAAGATAATACAGAGAAGGTAAGCGAAAGTGTTTCGTGACAAGGTGGAAAAGAGACGAAACAAAAGGATAGTGAGAACAGTGAAAGTGAGAAACCAAACTTCACTCCTGGTTGAAAGAAAGAGAAAAGACTCCGCACAACTCGTAGCAAGGAGAGTTTCGCCAAGATTGTACGAAATTATACGCCTTGTATTGCAACCCAGTGAGCACAACCCAAACTCACCCTCGTTCTCCTTTAGCTAACTGCTGTTTCTCCTCCCACTCACCTACACTCTCTTCTCCTTTGAATAAATGGGTAATGCGGGTCGCTCAAGCCAGAATTCATGTAAGAAGAAAAAATTCACCGCCATTTTATTTAATGAGCTGAAACTGCAGAACTGCAGAAGGGATACTCATAGTAGGAAATCACAGCAAATATTTCAATCAATGATTGCTGCAGGATACTCCGAGTAAACAATTTTGTATTCAATAATGAGACCTTCTAATGTGATTTACTAACTTTATTAAATATGAAAAGTCGATAACTGTTTTCAGTTAATAAATTCAAAATCAGCCCATATTATTTAGTATTATTGCTAGCTTACATTTAAAAGAATAATAAGTGAATAGCATCGAAAACGGTTTTGAAATTCAAATGATATTGCAAACATTCGGCGTGCTAAATGTGTTAATGAGAAATTCGGTGTTAATTTGAATATTTATTCCACGTTGAATTGATCGTGTACGAATATGGCAAAGCTGTAGATTCGAAGCGATTGATATATTCGCTTTTCTGTATAATTATATACAAGAGCAATAAAGCGCAAGTTCATATAAGCGCATTTGAAATTTGTACTGCAATTAATCAATTTCAAATTCAATCAGGAGATTATAACAAAAAACATAAACGTAATCAAAAATATATTCATAAACGCCGAATTTAAAACTCGACATCATCAGATTACCGGAAACTGATATTTTAATGACAATCAATAATTGACAACAACATTTAGTCCATTTTTTTCACTTCGAAAGCTATTTTTTTTACCATTTCCAACTTGTAATAAAACTGACCCGCATTGTCCTCGTTCCAGTATTTAACAAGCAACTCCCGTTCGCTTTGTCGACTTCCCTTCTCTCTCATATTTCCTACCGGTATTTCTACCATTCTTCGAATCCTTATAGCTATGTACTGAAGTTTGCCTCACTTCCCGCCTGTTATGCTTCGCTTCCGAGAGAATTATCCACGGGAAACTTAGGGCCCCCACTTGTTTTCCATTTCCATATTTGCCCCTTAGTTGTTCACTCTAGCAAAATTCGGACGGGTCTTTCTCGACCGTGTAAAACGCTTGCGCCCCACATCCACATTTTCTCATGCATACATGTATACAGCCATGTACGTTGGATTGTACGCCAAAAGACTGAGAAAAGGAAAAAGAAAATGAAAGTGAATCTTGAAAGGTTATTCGGTATACGCGGGTAGGTCTTGCTCTCCAAAGCACGGCGCGACGTTTTAAATAATTAAGGACGCGCTGCTACGCGCCCTCTTCGTCGTTGAGAAAAAGGAGACTGTAGCACCGAGTATGATATTCAAAACGCACGTGGCACATGTTTTAAAACGCGTGCCATGGGGGATCTATCATTTCCATAAATATTTTTCGACAAACCTGAACTTTTTTTCAGCACTTGATAACTTTGTCGCGTGCCTTCGCGGAAATCAATAACAAACAAAATTACTAAACCCTGCATAATTTGAGAAATTTCTGTAAGGGAACAATTTAACAAGCGTAGATTTTTGTAATCTCTTTAACTTCAAATTGTAATAAAACGGGGGTGTTACTCGTTTGACTTTGATACAAATTTATTGTTTCCTTGTATAATCGTACCGTACGTGGCTTTGGAATATGGATGATCTTTCTTATTACGCCTCTATTTTTAGACAGTTTAATAATTACACATAACTTTAAAGAAACTTCAAACGGTACCAGAGGTAGCCAAAATTCGACTTAAAAAAAAATAACGTGGAATATTTAAATACATTCTAATATCTTTAATGCATATATCAGATTTGAAAAATATCTATTTTCGACAAAAGAGCCCATTTTTTAATAACTAATAGCTATTCTGAAAGTAGCATTCGTCGGTTTTCTACCAAATAATAACTGCACTAACTATAAAATACGATGCAAGATAAAGAAGTGTGTTCAGATAGACAATATCAAAATTGAAGCAAATCAGTTCACGCTTAGCTTTGAATTATAAACGTATTAAAAAATTGACTTGCCCATAAAATATGAAATCTGTGAAAATCAAACGGAATCATCGCAATGCAGTCCATAATAACAGTTTTTCCGAGAAAATATCTTGATATGTTAATTGCACAAAAATTGAATTTCTTGATCCTGCTGAGCTTGAATGCCCTTTTAACTTGCGTAGTTCTTGTTTGAAAGAATAATTAAGAAATTCATATTACATTTAACACCCTCCATTCGTTTAGAACAATCCTTTTCATTAATTTTTGTTTAATACATTCTTCGAAGATATGTTAGAAATCACAAGATACATACAAGTTGAGCAAAAAGAGGAGCTTGTGATAGTAGAAGAGAGGACGGAAGAAGGAACGAGGGGGGGAACCAAAAATCGAAAGCCATGACGCGTTCGATGTCCGTATGTGCGAGAACGTTCGTGTGTTCAGATATTGGCAGGAATAGGTATAGAGTGTATGTATAAATGTATTTACTGCTGGCCAATATAAGGGCCCAACTTATGTGAGTTTATGCGTTATATCGGGGTGGTTGTGTCCTTTTGTTAGGTAACTGTTGATGTAGATATGCGTACGTGAGGTTGCGCGCGCCTATTTTAGATCAGTTTGAGAGGAAGGAAAAGAGCGAGGAAAGTGAGAGTGAATGAGCGTAGCATAGGATGACCCACGAGCATATACATATATTTATACTCACACATACACATAAATATATATAAATATATGAATGCAAAGATATGTAATAGCTATATATGTGTATATATCCATTGAATAGTGAGAGCGTTAGAGCAGAGGATAAGGGTGGTTCACTGGTCTCGAAACGGGAGTGTACAACCCTCCGCAGGATCACTCGGTCGACCAGCTACCCCCCAAGGCAGGTCCACACTATCACTTTCTCCTTTCCACCCTACATATGCGTACACTGATTCTCTCTTATTCGCAGGTTCGCGAGGTCTATACTCATTTGAAATTTGTTTGAAAACGTCCTCCTTTTGGTAATCCGTTACCAAGATCACGCACCGAAGGCCAAAAATTGAAGTTTTTTTTTTCGTGCTTCGATGGTTCTATGGTTGCTGCTGTATGCTACGGGGCGCAGCAAAAATATCGTCCAAACAACCCTCGTGGCTCGACTGATGTGCTTCCGCACAAGACACTCACACACATACATCGTTGTAGCTTGGAGGAGGTATTGAGTGAGATGTATAGTTATATGGCGAAAGGGAAATGCGACGAGTGTGAGAGAAAGAGAGAGGAAAACTTCGGAGTCTCCTGAGACTTCCATTTTGACTCTGGGGATTAGGCGTGACTCCGCCCACCTACGGCAAAAGTTTTGTCAGGGTTATATGTACCAGAGAAGAAAGAGAAAGAAAGAGTACGGGTGAGGGTGAAAGTCTGTGTGCGTCGCTATGTATAGGAGTGTGTTTTCTTGTCTTCTATATAGTACCTTTTCCCTATAGCCCAACCGTCGTTGTAGTCGTCGTCGTCGTCGTCGTGGGTTCTACGATGGCCAGAAGCGAAAGCCACGAGATATTGATGACTTCTTTCTCCGTCGAGTAGTGGAAGGGTGCGGGCAGCGATGGTGGGTTCACGAAGAGCTAGCGAGAAGACGGGGCGAGGGTGAATTCAGAGAGGCTGAGGGAAGGAACGGCCGGGGATGGTCGACGATGGTTGTTTCGCCCTGTCCCTCTCTCTCTCTCTCTCTCTCTCTCTCTCTCTCTCTCTCTCTCTCTTGCGTACTCATTTTTGCTATGGCTTGGAAAGCTGCGTAGTTTTCTTGCTTTTTTCCCAATACTGGTAGGCTATGCTACATAAAGGTTACTACTGTTACTACCGGTTACAGTCCCTCGATCTTTTTTACTCGTAACTACCCATTCTACTGTGCCCCAACGGTGAGTCGGAATTATGCGCGAGATGGTAAAGTATATAAAAGAATCTAACGTAAGATATATATATATATATATATATATATATATATATATATATATATATATAATAAAAATCAATCAACTCTTTCTCTCGAAAAGATTATTAACCATGAATTAATGCTACGCTAAGGTATTTCTAATTTATAATTATCGCCAACTTTTTTTTTCGAGCTTGTGCGTATCTAGCATAAAAAATTGTCGATCACAATTTATAAATTTGATTAAAAACCTCGACTTGGTAAATCGTTGTTTGTCGGAGCTAGAATGTCTCCACACTCTCCAAGGGTTAACCTTTCGTCCTACTACGAAAACGTTTCTCGGTATGACCATAAACCATTTAGACATCTGTACATATCCAGTGAAGGAAAAAATCTTGTTCGCACAATTTAGCTTGAACGTGAGCGTTTCTTCCTGTCTCCTCTCTACTGCTTTTCCTTTTTTTTCAGAATCATGCAGTTCCGTTATTTTTTTTTGCACGTACGAACGGCCTGTGTAAAGCGCGTGTACGAGATAAGTGGGGCGAAAGAATGATGTATATGTACGTGTATATGTGTATACAATAAGTAGACGAGATTCGGTACATATAGTCGGTGGTTGGTTGGCGGACAACGCGGCATCATAAGTCGAGAGTGGTTTGAGGGCTGAGGGGTCGCAATGCTTACCAGTCGTGGTAGCCGACGTAGTGGTAGTAGTGGTGGTTTGGGGTGGTGAAGCTCCCTGGAGGCGGCAGACTAAATATATCCACCCCCGACAACCCCCGAGGGAGAATGTCAAGACAACATGGCCGACGCCGCCCGTCATTCTACTATAGCCCCTGTGGTATAGCGAAAACGGCAAGCCAGTGGCAACCCTATGTGTACACTAGTGATGTTCGACCGCCACCACCACTACCAACACACGCCAAATAACCCTCTGTTTCCTCACAAGAACTTCCAAAGACAACGTGGCAAAACCACAAGATCGAAGCTAACATTATATGTACGGTATCTTCTTATACACTTACATACATTCAACCTATTAATGGCTATATACCCACATATGTATTTAAAAGAATAATACAGTACGTGCAAGTATGTCTGTAACGGTAACGGTGTTGAAATAGAAAAAGCGTGAAGTGATAACAACGCTTTTTGATACGTCGCAGGATAAAGGATTGCAAATACAGATTCGATGCTCGAATATATTGCTTCGCTTATTTTTTTATTTTTAGTTAAATTCATATTCTTTCTGTTTTTGAGCATTTTCAGTTTTCTTTTTCTCTAAATCACACGTTACATAGAAAAGGGCACCAAAGGGAGGTGATTATAAATTCTACAGCGTGCCCCGGCATAAATTCTTCTTCTACGTGATTCGATCGTCCTTATATTGGATTCCGAGCAATCCGTGTACGTGTCCTCGTGGGGGCTGCCTCAAGGAATGAACGAATAAAATGAGAAAAAAAGGAAAGAACAATCTTGGTGTGTCGCTATATATAGCGCAAAAAACGAGTAAGAAAGAGAAAAAAGAAAGCAAATTAAAAGTCATAGTAGGCTACGCCGACGCGCACCAAGGAAAGCACTGGAGAGCTACGAGAGAATGTAGAGAGGGGCTGGTGGGATCGGTTGAAATTAGCCACCCTCAAGATTACCGTGAATTAACAAATTGAAAAAAGTCCACTTCCCCTCGGGCTGCGCAGCGTTTCTGTAAAGGTACCCTGAACTCTCCAACGTTTCTTCGTCTCCATTTTATCCCTTCGACCTCACTCCACCTATATCAGGTACTCTCTTTCTTTCTTTCCCTTCCTCGTCGGCTCCAGCTCAATGCTATCCAACCTTTGTGAAAATATTGGGAGAAACGAATTTCATGCAAATGTTAGTGGCCACCAGCAAACTCGCTCGACTTTGGGGCTGGATTGAGATAACACAAAAATTCATACCAACGGAAGGGATGCTTCCTAGATATTTTCATTCATAATCTCGAAAATGTTGATTTCCTCGGTCCCCTTAAATTGTTTCGGGGTATAAAAAAAAAGTTGATTTGACTGATGGAAAAATTCACGATCTAGAGTAATGTAATCATTTCGTTATTGAGTTGAAGAGAATTCATTACAATAAACGATTTTGCACGCAAACAAATTGGTTCCTTGTGTAAATAAGCCATATTTCCGTGATAAGTGCTTCTGCAAAAAATCGATAATTTTTTTTAAAGATCGATCTCTATTGTGAACTTGCTTTAAAGATGAAACGTTACTACGATAGCTGTGATAAGTCTTGAACAATTTCGTTTGAGTGGCCAATTGCATGCGAGGCATTTCATTTTATTGAATACGAGAGAGAATTGAAAGTATCTCATGTAAGCTGTAGTCCTTCTCTCCTGCTCGATATCTGCTTCTTTCTCGTTGTAACCGACAATCGAGGCTTCGTAGCATCGAAAACTACGTGCCGAGACTTGAGAATCTCTTAGCTCTCGCTACAAAGAATATATATAGACATGTCATACTCCAAGGATAAGTTGACATGAAATAACTGCAACGGCGAATTGTCTCCATAAAATATTCAACGGACAGCAACCGGGTGGGACACGGGAGTAATCCTCATACGTTGGTTCCAATTCTATGAGGTCTGATCGTAGTCACAAATGCTACAAAGCTCATATATAAACGTTTCAGTCATATGCCTTTTAAACCTATACCGTTGTCATTTCGCTTTTCCTCCCTCGTAGTAAGGTCGCGAACTTTGACCTTAACGAAATTCGCTATATGCTACATACAGCAATGAAAAGTTTTATGGTTGCACTTTTCAGAAAAATTATTCTGAAATCATCAATCTATCGCCAGGTCATAATATGTAGACAGGTTTATCCTTATATTGTATCGTGACCTACAGTGCAATACTATGTTAGAGATTAAATAGATGTGAAAATTGATTAATCTGAAATTTGATATGAATCTCAGATTGAGTCTATACAACCAAACGACAATACTGCAAAACTTATAAACTAACAATGCAAGGATTGCACTCCGATACGAACCTTGAAATAAATCACCATAAATATGAATTCTGCAATATACATTTCAGAATGTTTGGAATATCATTTTCTTCGTTGATAGAAAGCTCTCTGAAACTTGTATTCTTTTCCATTTCAGGACAATCTTGCGTCCAGGAGAGCGGTCTATAAGAGACAGCACAGCGATTTTAAATTTTAGTGGTTGAACTTGACGTGGCTTTTGATAGGGTCACTGAGAAAGAGTGAGGAATGTCGACGAAAGTGTACACTGAAAGAGAGGAGATAGCAGATATGTGTCTATATTGTATGCAGAGATCGCAAGTACGAGGGTGATGGAGGAATAGAAAGAGAGAGTGGGGGGGAGGTGGGAGAGAGAGAGAGAGAGAGAGAGAGAGAGAGAGAGAGAGAGAGAGAGAGAGAGAGAGAGAGAGAGAGAGAGAGGTAGTGAAATGGGTGAGTGGCCATAAACTCCGGTGTCGTTTGCGTTTTCTATTTAGCCATTTGAGTTTGTCCGCCCGTATATGGAGAACGCAAAGGAGGAGAGAGGGTCATGCACCAGGATGTTATATACAAGTGTATAGCTTTTCTATGGTGTCGTACTCTCACGGCTTGCACAACAGGCGGGACTCGATTCGAATTGAATTCTATACGATTCGGGTAGTTGGATTTACATCCACGGATGCAAGAGATCTTTCTACGGTATACAGCGAACGATCGTGTATTTTTTCTTCTTCTTTTTTCTGCTCGTGTCGACGAAAGATCCGAAAAACATTTGAAGTCGCTGTTTCGAATCTATGAAAGTGAGGGAACGACTTGAAAATTACGTTTTATTAATATAGAAATACTTCATATATTTTATTTACTTTGGAATGGGCCAATGAAGGCTTCGATAAATTTTGTTTAGTCAATAGATAACAAATTACAGAAAACGGACTAGTTTTTCGAGTACAATCGTTGAGAGGTTCGTTTTTATGTGGCAGAAGTGCTTATAGCATATATACAGTCCCGGAAATGCGTAGTTACATTTATATTGATCCTTTCCTTCGATGAGTTAAAACCATCTTGTCGAAAATTTCCATGAATGGATATAGCTTCGTTTCGATTCAATTTTAGTTCTACATAATGTAGAACTGTTCAACATCTATCTTCATTCATGTGTATAGGGCATTTCATGACAAATTTAATTATTATTTATAAAATTGTCTTTACAAACATATTACTAGGTGGAGAAAACCGATCATGTGTCTTTAGAATTTTTGCAATTTCGGGAATTTTCATGCTACAATCACCATGACAATTTTTTACAACATAGACATCCAAACAGCCAGAAATTACATCGTTCGGAAATACTGAAAAATTGTACTTTTCAACCAACTATTTACTGAAAGTAAAATCGAAAAAAAAGCTCTCATTTACTTAATCAACCCAAAAGTGTTCAAACCACGGTCTTACATACAGGTCTTGCAACTCAGGTGGTGGGGGGTGACCCGTGATACGTCGCGTAAAAGTAGCCACCAGAGCGGCGTTACAAGCGTGTCATAAGACTGTAGACCGGATGCGGCGAAATTATAACCTATCTTTTGACAGGCATATATGTGTATGAATTTACCGAATTTACAGTGAAATAAAAAAATAGCGCAAGGTGAAAATAAATATGCTGATCGCACGTTGTATTGATCAACGATAATGTTATTGAATATAAAAAAAATGTTAACGTAGTGTTCTATTCCTTCAAGCTTTACATTTCAAGCGACTTGATAAGCGTGTATTATTTTTTTCCAATATTTTGTAAGTACGTTACTGGCCGAATGGGTCATTGCAAGACTCGTAAGCACATAGTTTTGAGTTCGATCCAACTTAGCAGACTTTTTTTTATATAATTACGGGCATAAATAAATATTTTTTTTTTAGATAAACAGACATGTGAATAACTAATTCCATTTAATTATTTCAAAATTAATTATTCATATATTTAATTATTCAAAAAAAAAAACAATCAATTACGTCCGCATTTATTTTAAAAAAAGGCTAGAGGGTGGGTTTTAACTCAAAAACACGGATATCCGAGTCAAAATGCTGAACCAACCAGCTAAACTGGTAATTTGAAAATGAATGAAAGAAAATGGTACTGGGTTATCAGAGCTGTTTACATCATTAAAGTTTAAAGAATAAAGGTACTCAAGGTAAGCTGCAATAAAATAAATAAATCATATTCAAATAATTACTTAGAAAATATCAAATAATATCAATAAGAATAATCAATAAATAAAATAAAAAATAATTAAATTAAATTTAATAAAAAAATATTTGAATAGTAATTAATGAATAATTTTACTTAATTAGTGAATAATATAATGAAATACTTTTTAGCTTGACCATTTTTCATTTTAATAAACATTATTTTAATAATTTTTCATTTCATTAAGGTTATGTCACTTATGACTTCCGATTTCGTCTTTATGACACGCCGACAGCGACGTGTAGCGGGAGGAAAAACCCGACGCTATCATGGTCACCCCCACTACTAAAATTTGGCTTAGTTGCAAGACCTGTATGTGAGACCGTGGTTCAAACCTCAAAAAAATATTGAGATAAATTCCATCCTCCCAAAATTGATTAATGAAGGCCTCAAGAAATTTAAAAACCTAAACAAAATTATCAAATGAATTCGAATCGAACAATTGGGCAACCGCCTAAAATATTATCAAATAAATTGAAATTGCACAACAGGTGACAATTTGATTCTCGCCAAAATTCAAAATGGAACTTCGCAAAAAGTTACTAAATAAATTTAGATCTAATGAAGCCTAAATCCAGGAAAAGAATTATCGAATGAATTCAAATCGAGTAATAAACTGACAATTTAATCCTCGCAAAAAATTGCCTTAGAATTTGAGTTTATGCTTTACAAAATCTCAAAAAAGGGACACACATTCCAACCCTCTCTAATTAACGCCTTATAACAAACCAAATTTTTCCACGATCTTCTAATATATAAGAATTTTGAAGTGCTAGTAAAGGATACACACTGACAATACAGCAAACTTCGTAAAGTCAAATGTCACATTTTCGTAAATAAAGGCTAACTTCAGGGATCGCGAAAATGTTTAGTGGCTATGAGGAACAAGCTGTTGGGAGCCGCGAACGTCATAAAATAAACGAGATCTCCGTAATGCGTTTAGCTATGCAGTTTATGTAACATTAATTTTTTTAACCGAAAGAGTAAAAAAAAATAAAAAAAATAATCACGCTGTTTATAATTGACAAGACCCTGCAAATAATAGAATAATAATACTTTGAAATTTGAACAGCAGACGAAATGAGTTGTTTCGCGGATGTTTATTTTCGGCAGCTCGTTGATGCCAGTCGGTATATCAGAAATCGGAGTTTTGAAAATGTACTTTTGTCTCGATTCGCTGCTGCGAATCTTAATCACAAGAATCCAGAAACCTGGGACCCGAAAAAAATCCGCATTGATGCGGATTTTTTTATCATGTCGATTTAATATGCAGCACGCTAGAGAGTTAAGTCGCAAAGGTCGAAAACTTTTTGACTTTGTCTGGAATGCCCGATGCAATACAAGGGATGAGAACCTGCGGGGTACGTACATGTTACGTACAGATCTATGTACATGTATTTATACATATATATATATATATATTTATATAGGTATGAAGTGTACGTACAAGGGTGTCTATCGGAAACGCCGTTTGCCGTACATTTATTGCTTCTCTCGTGCTCTTCGTCTCCAGAGCGTACGCGCGGCTATCCCAGGTTACGACGTTATATTTGATATTGGATAGACTCCATATACGTATCATTGATGTCGTAAACCCAGCCGTAAATAATATTAAATAAATGTAATACCTTCGGCAAAATGCCGTTTAGCCGATATCGTTTTCGTACTCTCATGGAATATATATTGCGTGTCGTATTATATTATTTATGTACATACATGCATATTTATGTTTACGAAAAAAATGAAATGTGAATTTTTTTCGTATTACCAAATTCCGCAGCGATCCATATAATTGAAAAATGATAATATTATGTGAATGTGAAACACTTCAGTTGAGTAAATATCTTATCAACAGACAATTGACTTGCATTTTGCTGCTGATTCGCTGTCTTTGTAATAGGTTTAGAACTGTAGAATATCTAATCAGAGTGGATTAAAGGTGGAGTTAGTAGAATTCGGATTCAATATATTTTTTATTCGATTGAAGTTTATGAATTCTAATAAATACGATGTCTCTGGCAGATGTTAATTTAATCTTCATTAGAACTATAACATCTAATAAAAACGAAATGCTTTTCGTCAACCGATTATTCATTATTCTACGTAGATATGTATGTGTCATCGACTTGATCTTCATCACTTTAATCATATCAGGCAATCGTATATTTAGTGAATTTTTATCACGATATTACACTTCCATTAAAATACAGCCAATGAAGAATTTTTAAACTCGTCAAAGCAGATAAATTTCGTTATACTATATCGTCAATGTATTCTTTCGGGATTCAAAATATTGTTACGTCGTAGTATTTCAGTCATAAACCAGGCTCTTATCCAGTCATTGTACAGAAGATATCTTGGTCCTCGCATCAGTTTGGCTACGTCACAAGCATACTGCTTTTAAGGCCATAGAGCTAGGCACGGTGACGTACATCGCTATATAACGTCTATCGCGATGCAATAAATTGAAATAAAAAGAATCGTGTGTTCACTGCGCGAATCTGCTGCGTACGGGAGAACTCTCGAGAAGGAAAGCCTCGCTAAGTTTCCTTGTAAATACATCTGTCCAGAATACCGGTATTCACATACAGTTCCGAGGAAGGCTCTTGCCTCTACCATACTGCGGTTCTCTTCTTCTCATAGTAAATACACATAATGAACCCATTTCTATATATCTATATTTATGTATTTATATATATATATATCATATGCCCTAAGGCTCGTCTCGTTAATTGCGTGTATAATTTGTAATTCGAGAGACCCAGAGAATTGCTCGCGATGAGAAAAGGAAGCGAAAGAAGTGGTCGAAGGAAAACGAACAGTTCGGAAGAGAGCACGGTCAGCCACTTCACTAAAGGCAACGTATGCCGCTTGGACTCTCGCACACGTTCCCATCTCCCAAGAAAGGAAATGTCTTTTGGGGGAGGGTGTGAGACACTCGATATAGAAATAAGAGATACTACGAGACATGCGACGAAAAACAGAAGCATCTAGAGGTGTTGAAATTGAACGCCAAGGCGCCTGGCGTTTTCCCTCCATCTATCTTTTTTCTCCTGTAAAGCTTCAATGATCTGCTGACCTCAACTTCTTACCAGATATAGGTTTGAAGAAAAAAACCAAGAGGCACACTCACATTTGTCAGCGAGCATCACAACTTCGCCGTTCTTGTGTAAATTCGTTGCCCATACGCGAGAAAAACGGACCCGGAAAATTAGTCGTCAAGTGTTTTATGCATCCTGTTTCGAAAACACGCGTGGCCATGTGTGAAACGTTTCGTGTATGTATATATATATAGGTACGTATATTATGAGCCTTATAGCGTGCGAACCATTTCATCAGTTTTATCAATACTAATAATGTACGGATTTAAATGTCGTCGATAAACTTTTTTTTTATCGAACGACCTTTTTTTGCTTACTCCATGTAAAATTTCATTGGAATCGTAAGAGAGAAGAGATATCGAACAAGAGAGAAAGACAGAGAAAGAGAGGGTTTGGACAGGCCAGATGCCGAAGTACCAAATCGGTCCACTGCGATAAGGGCACATAATCAGTACCAGACTAACACATATCTTTTTATTGATCACACGTTCAGATCAAAAAGATTTGGATATATCAAAAAATGGTTGCATTGGGGTTAATAACATTTTGTTTGTTAATTGGACAATGATCATCGTCCAAAAAAAGAATAATAAATGATAGCGAAAGGGAACCTCTCAGAAAAAAACATTCTATAGAGCGATTTTAAATCCTAAAACTTATTAGCGAGATTATTTTTCTAATTATAAATTGTTCCGGGATAGCTTCAAAATAAAAAAATCGATTCAATTTGGAATTCTTTAAACAAAAATTCAAAAAGCGCGTTTCAGAATACCAAGCTAATGCTTTTTATGCAAACAAGAGAAATATTCTATATAAATAACCTTCGCACAAATGTAAAAATAAATAATAATATCGTTTTTTCCGACGTTCAACCAACGTCAAAAAAAATTTTGTCGAATGAAAGTAAAACGTTGTCGAACTAACGATATATTTCTTGCATCAATTTTTGTAATTGGAATCAATACAACTTTTTCACAGTTCATATATGATTCTTACATACCATGGATAACGTAAATTGTTACCTTCTCGTCTCGTCTCACTCGTCGCGAGCTTAAATGCCTCATAACTAACTCAATCCTGGCTTCCTAATTAAATATCTATCGTTTAATTAAGAATGATTTACCGTCGGCAGTCAGGGCAGAGAACGAGCCAGCCAGCCTGGTAGACAGGCCGGTAGTAGTACTATACACAGGAGCCACATTGAGCGAGAGAAGCATTGAAGCGCTCGTAACCACTCGATGCTCTCAGTAATCAATGCAGGAATTATCCTCATTAGGTCGATTCGCAGTCTGCTGCTGGCTCGTCGGCTTCATCATGAGCATGCTTGTGGTCTCTTTCTCTCTATTTATCTCGCTCCTTTCCTCTCTTTATATGTGCGCACATTTTACACAAATCTCCGCCATACTATTGATGCAGGAACGAGAGAGAACGAGTATAATAAGACGGATGAATCTCGCGAAGTCGGAGAAAATGCAATAGAACGAGGAGAAAAATACAGTAGAAGCCCAAGTAAATTGAGAGCAGCCAAAGTCTAGAGATCAAAGAAAGTCTTCATAATCATTTTTGTAAAACCAGACAATAAGTAATTGGGCTTTTAATATAATTGATTATTATTATGTAAAATAGCAAATATATAAATTTAAAAGATACTAATTATAAACTATTTTGAAAACAGAATGAATGACTATTACTTTACATTATTTATGTCATTATTACGATTTTCTTGCATGCTTTTTTTTCTTTAGCATTAAATAGTAACTGTTCCGAGTAAGAGGAAAAAATAATGATAAATACTGCCGTTCGTCGATGCCAGGACAAAACAATTTGCTGTGAGCAAGAAAGGGTAGGGATGACTTTGTCTCTCTACTACCTGTATGTATTTGTAACTTATGGATGTTCGACTGTAATGTGATTGCTGCCGGAGAAGGCGCAACCAGCGACGACAACAGCGACGACGAAGAAACGGAAGAGAATGAGCGAAAAATAAGCGTTCGCGAGAGATCGAAGGAGAGCAACCTGCCGAGGTCCGCGCGGAGAACCCGAGAGCTATTAGATCGTGAAGCTGGTTGCGTGTGCTTGCTTGGTGAGCACGAGAAAAACTGGAATCCGCGTGGGCTTCTGACGGGGTCCTCGGGTATCCCAAGGGGTAACCAAAGAAAGAGCGAGAGAGGGAGAGAGAGAAAGAAAGAGATAGAGAGGGAGGAGAGAGTTTCTGGATATCTTCTACCTGTGGAAGGGCCCCCTTCTTCTCTTTGCTCTTGAAATTTCTTCTTTCTCTTTCTCACTCTTGTACAGTCCTTACTACACACGTGAATCCCCATGTTTGTTTCTCTTTCTCTTATTCACGAACGATTTTACTCGTCTCAGCGAGACAAAAAGGAGTCGCTGACTTCGAGTGACAACTTAGCGAGCCAGAGCTCACCTCGCCCCGTCAGTCTTCGAGGCCACACACAGATCGCCCGGCACATGTCTCCGTTGCGTAGATGCTCATCGATAATTAATATCGAGACCGTCAATGCATCACATATCGATGTATATATTAAAGAATGTAAGTAAGGTGATGACGATTCAGCATCTATAATCTAGAGATATAGACGTGTACATGATTGTTCTCTCAGGACGAAGAAAGTTAAAATAAATAAAGAAAAATCAAGACGAAATAATAAATTATATAAATTTCACTCAATATATTTCATATGCCCGTACAATTTATTGATAGAGAACTCTTATGTTCACTCGATAGGGTAAGAAAGATAATTGGCTCCTAATTACAGATTCATGGTTGCTCATGATGTGACATGGTTGCGATATCTCGATCGTATTATTATATTGCACGTAATATAGTGATGGGTGATCGGATTGCGTATGAATTATAATGACGAGAGTGGAAAAAGAGACTTCGGTCATTATGTATTCGTCATACGAGAACTATGGTCATATGGTAGGTAAAAAAATACGCACACATACACAGATATACACATACATATGCGTAACCTTATTGATATAGGTTTACTGTATGGTACAAAGTATAAAAGTAGCTAATACGGCCATATGTCGAGCTGTGCATATATATAGGACGTAGTACATGCTGAGGAACTACGTTCGCCTGACTGCTTTGCGCGTTATACCAGTCGCCCCGGGCGACAAGGGTGGCAGGAAGCACACAGCTAGGCAAACTACCCTTCCCCGAACACGCTTTATCCGTCCCTGAATTTTCGACTCTAACGTTGCTCTTCCTACCACCCTCTTTCACCCTCTCTCTCTCTCTCTCTCTCTCTCTCTCTCATTCACTCAATACACTCTCGTGCTAAATGTATATATGCTGCACTACAAGAGTCACGGATAATGCTATTTCGATTTACATACATAGGTATCACATGCTCGCTCAGCAGCGATATTTCTTTTTCCCTCTTTTCTCCAACTCAAACCGAAATGCATGCAGCGCAAATGGCACAAAAAAAATGTACAGCTTTTATATCCATTAAATTTAGATTTGATATTTAGTTGTACTTGTAACGTAGAGAAAATGATATTTTTTGGTCGAACGGGATTCTCGAATGGCAGAAAGATTTACGCAGTCAGTTAGCAGTTCGACATTACGTTAAAATTGATTAATTCCAGCGGTTGCTTCTTACATCGGTTTTTAATTATTAATTGAAAAATACATTCTCTACAACTGCAAGGAGCATGTGTGCAATTTTTCCGGTCATAAACTCCTTTCACTCTTATTTACATAATACCAATCCGATTTTTCTAATTATTTATGTAATTGCACAATCGTGCAATTAAACAATCAGAGGAGCATTTGATACATAAACGTAGTAGTGTATTTGCAAAAAAAAAATACGTTGTCAACATTTTATTATTATACGATAAAATCACATTGAATCATGATTTTGAATAAAAATTCTTGTCTTATAAAATAACGTCAAACTATTTGTTTTTATTAAGCGTTCGTAGTTTTCGAATAATCAAATAACTCCTGAGACTAAATAAGAGGAAAGTGGATATTAATCAGAAACAATCAAAAGTTAAAGACAGGATCGAACGCACGCGAAACTAACGAAGGAGACAGAGTGGAGTCTTTTTTCGTTGTGGGCATGAAAGAGCGGGGGATATCTAAGTCCCGGCGCCAATACCACTGTGGCTTACCAGATGGGATTCTGGTTACGTTTATCCGGACTAAGTCCATAGTCTGCACAGCAGGACGAAGGGTGAAGCCAAGCTCACACATTCAATATACTGACAGTATATATACAACATACATGTGCGTTGTACATGCGGAATGTCTCGTAATTGATAGCAAGAGTACAACAGGCTCGATGAGCCGTAGAAAAATAATAAGCCATGGCATATAGTAGCCTAGCTAGTGGCTAACATATTCATTCATGTGTATATATATAAATATTCGCACACTAAAATATTTATGTATAATGTATATATTTGATATGATTGGCCACTGTACCCGATGCTCTTTCTCTCAGTCAATACGTCAACCCTCAAGATACGATAAATTATAACAGTGCGAGGGTCCATAGTACGTGAATCAGCGCATCGCTAAGAATAAGCAGTAAATTGTCAGTGTAAGCTCACGACGAAGTTTAAACTATAACAATTTTTTAAATATTTATCCAAAATCCTCCATATAGCAGTATCGAAAGATTTAAAAAGCTCCTTCTTAAAATGTGGACATTAAGTACTTTTAATATTAAAACATATTCATAAACCCTTCATTACCAGTGACTGAAACGGCTGAGGGTGGAAGATTTATAAAAACGAAAATAATAAATGTAAGTTCTGAGAATAGAACAAATTTAGTACATGGTCATAATTAATTTGCACTCAAATTAAGAACGAAAATGAGTGAAATAGACTAAAAAGGGTACGATAGGTTCTGGAAAAGTTAACGCATAATCGAGTGAAAGGAAAATTCAAATAGTTTGATTCAATATAGGGTTAGTAATTTTTTTTAAATTTTTATTCTTTTGCGATATAAAGAGGTTCATTTCGATTTCACAGTTACCAAAATGCAACTGTTCTTTGAAACGAATGACAGTTTTTGTCTAAAGAAAAAAACTCGTGGATGAAAAGCATATCGCCTGGCTCTGTCAAGATATGTGACACTTAATCAAATCTCAGTCCGAGGTATAGCACACTCGTCCAGGCTATATAGGTATATATGTAGCCTGTACATATAGGAGAGCGATGATGCGCCGGGAAGTCCCGGTGCCTCACAGATTAGATTAGGGTGGATTAGCCAATCAAAAACTACAATACTCTCGGTGAGCGCGGATCGGAGTTTCCGTCTCTCTCGGCCCTTGTCGGACGTTCGTCCGGACCAGTAAAGCACCGCCTGCAGCCCCACAGTGACATTCGATGCTGCAGGCGTTCTATATTGGATTTGCGCCGTCGCTAACGCGATCCGGAATCGAATGATTCGTAACTTTCTCTATCACCCTCGCTCTTCGGGTTACAAACGTTCAACCATTGCTGCGCCAACTCGCTCACTCTGTATTCATTTGAACTCTCGTTTATCCGTGAGGCAGTACTTCCTATAAAACAACGAGATCGCGATTTAGAGAAAAAAATACATCGGTGTCATTTTCCATCATGAATTGCGTGACCTCTAAAATTTTTGAAGAGGATTTGATAAACCGAAAATTCAAAGAAAATCGCATGTACAATTATATACTCCCTGGGCTCAACAGAATTTTTTTCCGAACATTGCAGAGAGACTGTTTCATAGTTATGTTGATGAAAATATATTGTCATCTTGATCGACGTGATCCTCAAAAATTGATAAGACTCCAAAATATAATACGATGCGAGAATGAATCCGTGCCATCTGGTAAGTTTAACTCAATAGTATCAAAACATAGTCGCATCTTTGTCCATAGATATTTGAAATAAAGTAAATAAAACAGCGTAAATTGTATGGTGTAACTCGTGGAATTGTGAGAGTTATGCCTTTGTGTTTGTCACTAGTCAATTCCGAAAATAGTACATGGCTCTCTTTCGCGATCGCTCACATGTCCATCGCTCTTTCGGCGTCCGACATGTGTAGACGGAAACACGATCCTATTCTCGAAGATACTCTATACCGATGGATGCAAACCCCCTGCGGGGAACACCTACGTACATAGATATATGTATATACATACATCGATATATAGATATAAATAATATACATACTGCTGACGTGGTCGCATAAAAGGGCAAAAGCGATAGCTCATTGCCCCCTGGTAAAATGCATTTCTCCTGACAAAACTTTCACGTCGTTTAGACCGTAAGACCTTTTCGTGCAACCCCACTAGTCCCACAGACGAAGGAACAATTAAACGAATTTGCATTGTATCTCTATCAAATTACCAGATTCGTATTATCGATAAAATTGGCAATTTGGGGGTGGGGGACAGTGGCACAGGGCGAGAGAATGGGGAACTATAAAGAGAGGAAAAATATTACGAGGCAAAAGGAGAAAGAACGAGATGGATTTTTGTTTGCGGGACCAAGGGCGAAACTGTGCCATCCAGACACACGAGAGCGAATCTTCTTTCGATCGTATATATTTAATCACCCTCGTACTATTTTTGGTGTTCACACAGAAGCAATTCCATTTTTATAGCTCTGTGATGTATCAGGGCCGCACAGATGACAATGTTTTTGTTTCGATCAATACTACAGCAATTGGCCACTCGAAGAATACAATCGAATGTTTTGATGTGTATCATCTTTCGATAATTTATACTTTATGCAGGCAAATGGTCATTGCTGAAGTTTTTCATGACGGTCGATTATAGATATGTAAAGCTTCAATGGAATAGCATTTATCTGCATTCAATTGGAATCAATTTAATTAGTCTTGAGTTAAAAGCATGTAGCTGCAAACGAGTCTGAATTAATGTGCTACTTCTTCCAACGTAATATCGCATAATTTCGATAAATAACAATGTATTTTAACCACTATTAAAGCTGATAAAAAGATGTAATTCAAAAATTGCTACAATTATGTATATTATTGCGAAACACTATTAAAAAGAAAACAAAAACTTTCCTTAGAGAAGCCAATAATTTTCTTTCAATGTTGTTGGGGTGCCTCCCTGAAGCAGTTGCAAAGTCCGATAGACACAGCATCCAGAACTCAGTATGTGAAGGGTGACAGGACGATTGTACTGTCACTGGCTCGTACAGCTTATTCTCGTCTTCTCTCTCTCTCTCTCTCTCTCTCTCTCTCTCTCTCTCTCTCTCTCTCTCTCTCTCTCTCTCTCTCTCTCTCTCTCTCTCTCTCTCTCATACAGACACCCATTGTAACTTGACACTCGGGCTGTATCCGCCCCTTTCGAACACGTTTCGTATCGCAAATGCTATCTCGAGCCTGTCGGCCGGGTTTCTTCGTGTCCGTGCATGTATATCGGGCTTTCGTCACAAAACTCTGCCTACACTCTCCTCGATATAAATTAGTCACAGAGTAATAGTAATAAGCGATAACAAAACACGGAGACTCGTACAGTCATTATTGAAACGTGTGTCTCGTAAAGAGAAAGAGCGTTGCAAAATTATCATCGAGCTTTAGTGGAGAGAACACATCGTCGTTATCATTGTCAGAGATCCGCCATTTGGTCAGTATAGTCGTAATACAAAGTTGCAAGGGTCTCTCTTTCCACATTAGTATTAAAATTTCAATACGATCGATATCTCTATTCAGGGACGGAAGACTAACGTACACCGTGATTAATTAGTCACTTTGTTCTTAACGCTTGCATGTGAATGCTTTATTTTTAACTCTAAAAAGTTGGGATCTCTACAGTTATATGGTTCTTTTAGAACCCCCAACTCAGTTCGACTTTTTTGTTCAATATTAGTCCAAATTCAGAGCCGCTGAAGCCATCGGATTCCAAATTATTCTGCGACATCTTTCTAATTTAAAACACTGGATGAATATGAAAAAAGATGCACAGTGACCCAGACACGAAGAAGACTTGTTCATTGTCTATGTATTTTTCTCAAAAAATTTATTGGGTGATGTCATTAAAATGTAAATGTGAATGTTCATGAAAAATGTTCATCGGCTAAACACTCTCAAAATTAGAATAATTTTTAGAAAATTTCACGAAACGAAGTGGAGTATTTTTGCGACGGATTTCTAGAAATCTGGAGCATTTTTATATTTGACAACTTCTGTGGCTATAGCCGCAGTTATATAGCACGTATCTATAGATACGGGCCGTCTGGTCGACGCTCTTATGTCGTATATCTAATATATATGTATATATACACAAATACTGTACATTACCGATAATATATTCCTACAAAGCGTGCGCGGTGGACAACAAATGCCGCGTAAACGGTAATGCAATCCACGTGGTTCTCGTTCCGTCAGAGCAAGCCATATATACGTATACATAGATATTTACTATATATAAGGGCACAGATGGTCGCCCCGGGCACTTACCAGTTACCACCCCGTGCCAACGTGGTCGGAGTAGCAACGCGCGAGCTCCTCTATCATGAAACCCACCCGTAGCCTCACGGTCAAAGGGATCTTTAAGCTTCGCCGTCCTCTAACCGTATTTATTCACGATGCCAGAGACTAGTTAAACGTGTACTTTAGTTTGAGATCTTGTAGAAATTTACGTGGCAGAAATGTACAGCGAATGATATTAGAAAAGCCCTAAGGGTTGATGGAAATGTACAACACCAGGATTTTTTAAAACTCGAATTGTTTTAATCTTTTTTGCATATATAACTCAATGATTTCGAAGGCTACGAATATCTGGATTTTTAATTTTAATTTTTCAGAAAATAATTCCGTTTCTAATAACGTACGGTACGATATGAGAGCCAGAACTTTTCTGTATTTATTGTTTATTTTTTTCAATTATATTTCGATGTGGAGTTGATAATATTATGAAGTAATGGAACTATAAGTATAATATTTTATAAAATTACTCTTTGATTTCATTCATAATATTTTGGACGCGATGAATAGATAAATGAATAAATCAATAAAGGGCCTAAGCGTTTCCACCCACGTATGATCCGTCGTTACGTCACTTGAAATAACTTTAATTACGTAATTAATCACTGATTAATGGAAAATGTACTCGAACAATTAGCTTTCAACCGAGATCAACGCTTCTTGGAGTGTTTGTTTATTTCATCATCGTTGTAATCATGTGAATATATATAAACGCTCAATCATAATAAAACGCAACGTTTAATACCATTGAATTTTGTATGGTCGATATAAAATGAAGTATATCCGTTCGTTACACACTCTTCACTCTGGCCTCCTATCGTGGGCAACTCTATCGCATCCCGGTTAGCCTCTCGAATGAATAACGGCCAGATCAACGGCAAGTGCTACGAGAGCAACAGATAAGTGTGATTTATTTTAATTTCTCGGTGAGCTAGCAAAGAGAGGGAAGGACCGTCAGTTCTGTATATATGAGAGAAAAGTCCGGAAGAGGGCTAAAGTGGAGCGAGCGAGATTTTCACTGGAGAGTAGGAAAACCGAATGAATTATACCGCCAAGTTATTTTCAAGTTCGACCTGATTTACTGCCGCTGGGGTTTCCCACGAGGCCCAGGTATCAACCCCGCGCTCTAGTTACTCGTTCTATTTTAATGCCAAACATGTCAATTATATAACTTGTACAAAAATAATAATTAAAACAATTAAAGCAATCACTAATATCTATTTTTATATTGTTAAATATAATTTGGGCACTTATATTCTATAAAATTTAACGAGCACTAACTAAATTAAAATTCGCATAAATACTGAATAGAATTCGTGCTATAAGAACTTCAGTAGTTTATAGAAGTTTTCCGCACTCCATTTTGTTTGGATTTAAAACCCGTTAACCGTCAATTAGCTGAAAATGTATGTTTGATTTGTATTACTTCTGCATTGCTAATGCTGGCCTAATTTACACAAATCTGTCGGGTAGAAAACAGCTTAAATAAATATTGAGTATATATATTTCTTGTTCAAGGGGCATTACAAAGTTTACCTGAGGCGAATCGTGGGCTATTGAATCCAGAAGAGCCTCCAGGGTCTCGATGACTGTCGGTTCGATGTTCAACGACGAAAAGTTCTTCGAAGCTTGCAGATCGCTTGGGTTATAAAGTTTCACGTGTATCCGACTGAACCAACGACCAACTTAGTTAGTCGCCAGGCGGGTTCGTGGTCAGCTTCCATGAGGTCAGCTCGCCCAGATTTGCCAAGGTAAAGGTTTTGTTTTAGTGATAACACTGACGGCTTACAATAGCCACCGACTTTACCAGTGTTTCGAACATTAATCATGAAATCACGGACTCTGGCCTTTCCCGCCCTTACCTACCCTTTCTAGTTTGTTCAAAAGTTATCGTCGGTCTGTAGTTTGGCTTTCGACGAAGCGAGATTGTAGCATTAAGTTAAGAAGAGCTTGTTACACACGTGGATGTAGGACCAAGAAGTTCAAGTATATCAGTATATATATATGCAGTGTATATCTCAATCACAGTTACCAGATGACTCTGAGAGATAAATTTACGAGACCATGCATGTCTATAATATTTGGTACATCCTGAAATTGGAGCTGGAGATTAAAAAACGGCATATGTGCACAAGAGTTTTATATAAGAAGAAATTAATATATCCAAAGTTTACGCTTACTATCGAATCTACAAAAACCTCTGAATTTATCAGAATCTAAAATACGGAAAATCGTAGAGCCCTCGATGTATTAACTCTTTAGTACGAATTACCATCCATTCGATGTTGGGTTGAAGGAACTCCAGTCTACCTCATATAATAAGATCCTTCTTAATGGTGCTGCACGCCTCATTGGGAATTGCTGAGTTCAAAGTTTGGGATGAAGCGAATATTCGAGTATCCATAGATATATCGGGTAAGTTCGCAGCTCTCTTTTGGCTTAACCAAAAATTACAGCGGATCTATTAGACGTTCAAGTAAAGCCGATTTCTGGGCCGAGAAAGACTAGTTCCGTGACACGTGAGGCGGGTATTAAACATGTCCACACCTAATGCTCATATATCAAGGTTGAAGTAAAACATGTAAATTTAATGCAAGATCTTATATAAAACACTTTTCTCCAACAGACCTCAAGAAGTGCAAACAAAAACAAGGGGCCGAGAGAATCAGTAGAGAATCCAGCATGCACTACAATGCACATTCAATAGCTTAATTTATAATTCCTGAGACGAGTCTCGAGGGGGGTAAGAAGATGTAGAAGGAAGCATATAGGTAGAAGAAGAAGTTGGAGATGTTGAGAAGAGGAAGAGAGAGAGAGAGAGAGAGAGAGGGGGAGAGAGAGAGAGAGAGAGAGAGAGAGAGAGAGAGAGAGAGAGAGAGAGAGAGAGAGAGAGAGAGAGAGAGCAAGAAGACGTGCGCGGCTCTGGCGACAACCGCGGGAAGGAAGAAGAAGAGTCGGAAGAACGCGAATAAAGGATGGAGGAGGTGGAGGATCTCGGCGATATCGCGCGCGGCGGCAATGCCCCACGGAGAGAGGAACCTACTGAAATCGTCGAATGCCGCCGCCGCCACATTGCACAGCCGCGAATGCCGCGATGGAAACGCGCGCGGGCTCCGACAATGCAGCCGCCTGCTCGGTAGCTTTATATGGAGCGTCGTCCCCGTGGGTGGTCCTCCGTTGGATGTCGTCGAGGGCGTCATCCTGGTTAAGGTCCCGCCGGGATATCGGATCGCTGCAATGATCACAATCACTTGAGAACCGCTGTTGGGATTCTCTCTGATCTGACGAGAGACCATCTCTCCTCGCGCCCATGAGTAGTCTCCTCTCTTCGTCTATCTTTCTTTCCTAACTTTTTGAGCTCTCTTT
Source organism: Rhimphoctona megacephalus (assembly GCA_963989365.1). NCBI lineage: Eukaryota > Metazoa > Arthropoda > Insecta > Hymenoptera > Ichneumonidae > Rhimphoctona > Rhimphoctona megacephalus. Next base: position 40,302,693 of record OZ022415.1, on the reverse strand, counting down.
CTATCCCTCTTGATGCCTTATCTCTTTTTAAAACCGCCCGGAACTTTCACTTTCTTTTATCCTCTTCCTCTCTTGTCTTTTGTAGCTGGAGTGCCATCATTCCGGCGTCTCACACCATCGATCGATTTTCTTTCTTTCTGGAAACCCAGAAGGCCCACAGCGAGAGATGCCCTCGAGCAAGGACTGAGATCGAAGGAGCCGGGCGACAGACGCGTACTGAATCACTCATCGCGCATCCTTCTCGTCTTCGTATCTGTCGTTGTCGTCGTTGTCGTCCTCCTGGTTGATGATAGTCACTATAGTCCTCCAAGACAGCGAGCTATTAACTCGCTCGCGGATACGGGTCTACCGCTAGGCATTCTACAAGGTTACATTATTTACTACACTTCTCCTACCCTCCTTCCGACTGTCTACGTAAACGTATTATGTGACTTGCTGGTTACTTCTAACTTCTGGGCTGCTGCTTTTCCCGGCTTCTCTACTTCTGTGTTACCTTCTGGACTGTAAGTACACGCGACCATAGCGTTCCCGGTGGACGTTCTTGGTTCATATCGTTCCAACATTTCTACCGTACAAACACGCTCCTTATACTTGCGTATAAACATGCATATATATATACAATATGCGAAGGTACATATGGCAGGTCGCTGTATTGCGTGCAAATGGCGTATATCGAAGAAAGATTCCGTGTTCATGCCATAAACGAAAATCTTGAACAAATCTCACAGACTCTATTTTCTATCATCTCGAATATATTTGCTAGATTACAGATACGCCATGTTTGGTCTGCAGGAATAAACGTTGATTCCACGTGTATGCACGTGTAGCAGTCGGCAAATTATTATTGCATTATTGTTGTAACGATCGACTGATCAACCGAAGTCTGGTTAATCCATTCTCAAATTCATTATTATTTTACCACGAACATTGGAGAGAATAAGCTATAGGACCATGGCTAGATTGATAATTGCTATCATAGTTATTTCCGCATACAGGAAGCAGCGACCAAGAAAGACACAGTATGACCAAGTCCTCGGCACTCCGTAAAACCGGCCTTCAAGTAATTCCACTCGCTGACTTTATTATACTTTTTTCCCATCCCTTTTACTCTCGATCATGCTGTACCCTCTATATGCTGCTTATTTTATTCCTTATTTTCTCTTGGTTCTCTCTGTCTTGACTTCTGCTTATGTGTGTACGAGTCTGATCGTTTTTCCGTACAGCTTCGAAAGTAGAAAGAACTGAGCGCCTAAGTAAAAGTACACACACACACGCACACACACACACACACACACACACACACACACACACACACACACACACACACACACACACACACACACACACACACACACACACACACACACAAATATATATTTATATATGCTTGCAGGTATATAGAAGGTGGACTGGCCGAGGCTCGCCGGCCCGACCCCATCCTCTGAAAATCCAGCGATTCTTTCTGGAGTCTTCGGAGATGATATTTTCTCGGATCAATCCATATGGTCGCCATAGTAACCGGTCAGCCTTTGGCTTGTTCACCCTTACCCCTGCATATCCATATATACATGTATGGTTCTACATACATATGTACATACACACATGTGTATGTGACGTTTGGAAATTGGAAGTTGTCTCATACGAAAGGACCCATTGGATGAACGTGTGTAACAGAGGTTATGGACTAAAAGATGCTCTAGTGCAGATCTTCGTATTGATATTCGACCTCATGTCTATGGAATAGTATTGAATGATGGTGAACCCACGCGTTCAGCAAGATGCTCTAGAAACCCCAACGCCAATAAGTCTATCGAACTTTGCGTGCGTAAACATGTGCTATAGAATGATGTGATTGTTAAATCTACATATACTTTAGGAAGAGAATGAAGAATATATGATATCTTGATCATACTGTTTCAAAATCCCAATGCAGACCAACTCGCCGAGCGGTAATACTTATCTTTACGTGAGCTTTTACATGTGGCCTAGAAGTTGTTAAGAGTCAAAGCATCATGCGTATGCAGTGAGACAAATACAAATATTTATATTATGGTTATTCTTTTTGTTTAAAGAAAGCATCGCCCGGAACATCTCTTACTCATCTTTACTTTCGACATTTTCCTTCTTTTTAAGTAGTGTTTATTCTTTTATTCGAAATGGCTTTTATTCTGTCTATGTTTCAACGAAGGAGATGAAGACGACGATGGAAACAGCGACAACGACGAGACGACGAGGTGGGTGGATCCGATCGTTTTTTCCCCTATCTTTTTGTCTTTTTTATCACTTTCCTGGTCGAACGTCCCGCAGACCGAGAAACGACGAGGATCTCGTCGTCGTAACAGCCTGAGAAACACGCCCGCGCGCACGCAAACAATCGTACACGACCGTCCGATTGACTCGTCGAGTGTTCGTTGTATGTATTAGTTGTAGAGCGAAAATCATGGGGTGCTTCGCTCAACAAGCCCGAAGTAAAACCATCACACCTCCATTCAATGTCCTGTTGTCCGCACCGAAAGCATAAATATGCGCGAACCTCTCCTGTGTCTAAGAAGTATAATTTCGTTGTGAAACGCAACATGTCTTCAAACGTAATAGCCGAAACGGAGAAAAACATGTAAGATTACCATTCTACAAAATGCCCGTTTAAAAGTGAAAGACCGACTTTTCTTGAAATTGGTTCGGCAAATCAAACTCTGCTTTGAGAGAAATGGATTTTGTAAAAGGAAAATCAATATAGGCTATAATGATATGCGAGTTCAATATCTTATATTTTCAATGCACGGAATATATATCCTGTCTGACGTCCAAGATGCTGAAAGGGTATGTGACCACGTTGCCCATTCTTTTTATGGCTAGTCTATTTACCATTTCTTTTTTCCCATGTTCACCAAAAGTAGTTTTTCTTACAGTTCTTCATTTCCCTTTTTTCCTGTCCACCTTCTTGTGTCGTCTTCTCACCCTGATGTGCGTCACTATCCTCCCGTGCGTCACTCCATCCCTCCCGTGAGAACCTCTACCCGTATTCTACATGCAAATTTATAGAGATCCTTCGGACACAGCCGCGTTACTCTCCTCCATAGCTATAGCTAGGGGGATGTGTATTCTCCAGGGAAAACGGATCCACCAGGGCTAAAAGCGCTTCCTTGTACTGTCACTTCTCTACGTTCAAATCAATCGCATAAATTTCAGTGACGCAAGTATATATATATATATATATATATATATATATATTGTGTATATAGTATAAAATATCTCATAGGTATACGATGCTAACATTCTACGGAATTGGTAAGAAAGGACCAAAGTTATTTATTGAGAGTACGGCATGTACTTTTATCTCTGGGACAGTATGGAAAGTGTGAACGAAGGTGAATGGTATATTTATCATAACTAGATTTTCCGATCTCGCACTAAATAATATTTTAGTTAGTCTCAGATGCGGATTAGATTTTGGTCGAAAAAGCTAAGCGCAATTTAGATATATTCCATTCGAAATACATGCATATGTATCCTTTCACCTGTTGAAATCAATATCTATCAAAGAGTATACTAGTTCTAGCTTCAAATTACTCGGAATATAATTGAGCCATCAGTTTAAACTGTAGAGGACTGGAAAGCTTAAATATAGGCGCAGCCCATGATCGGTACTTTGTATATGATAGATGTGAGATATACACTACTACATTTGGCAATTTTTATAGGGACTTCCAACTCGTTAAATCCCGGCCCTCTAAAGGTTAATAATGAATAGTAATAGCCCACGTTTACTAGGGTTATTATTTCTATAAAATGTTAGCCATCCACATACGTGAAAATCCTAATTCGTAGATGACAGTCCCACAATTTTCTTTCGTGATTCCTTAATGAAAGATTGTGTTAAAAGCCACATTCGACTAATCGTGTCGTGAAGTTCCCATCACTCGGCCAACAAGCATCGTTACATTCCTGATTATTTTCATTTTTACAATGCTTTCGCCGTCACCTCTCAATGATTCTCGCGGGTGTATGATACGATGAACAGTTGCAGTATCCAAGGAGAAGAGTGTGTTACAGAATTACGAAGAGAGTCGTGCTACTGGAAGGAGAAAAGTGCTCGTTGGATCGAGAGGCATAGCAGCCACTCGATCCACCGCGGAGATAGAGCAGTGGATCATCATTAACCGGAGTGGTACAAAACCCTGGACGTTTGATTGACAGGTGCGCAAAGACTTCCCGTTTTTCCTAAACCCTTCTCTCAACAACTTGCACAGTTCTCCGTACCGGGCGGAACCTTCTGCTCGTACTCTTCGTTGTCGCAGTAGAATGAACGAAAGAAAGAGCGCGTTGATCAGCTTCGTTCTGGGATCTGGTGCAAGAGAGGGAGAGAAATGAAGAAAGAGATAGAGAGAGAGAAAGAGAGAGAGAGAGGGATAAAGATAGGATGGAGGGAACGCCAGAGAGCCACGACGATGGATCTCGCCACTGGCTGATGGACAGCCGTGAGGCGCCAAGCTATGCCAGCTATTCGGCTCTCATTTTATACATACTCAGCCATTCTTTAAGAGCCAAGAGCGCGCGGTCGCGTCCACGTGCCACAGAGTCGTGGATGTGCATTGTCAAGACAAAGACAAACGTAAAGGAACATATCTCCGCATTTAGTCCGTCCCCAGGCTCTATCACGTCTTCAAACGAGTATTTCTCCTGTGCATTCTCTCCTTGGCATGACGGGAGAAACAGTTGGACCACCACGATAACCATGTCGAATACCGAGATGTCAATCTCTCCAGCTCTCCATCCACCGTTGTATATCAAGTACCCCAGTAAATACACCAAGTGTATATTTCAGTTTAGTGTTGTAAGGTCCCCGTATAGGATAGGCAAGTTATATTGACGGCGTATAACACACGAACGACGGCAAGTGATTGAATGGACGGATGAGAGAAATGTTGTGGTTTCTCGCCGAATCGGTGATCGACGGTTCAGGACATCCCGGATGACGTGTCCAGCGTATTCAAGAGATTCACTGACTCTTGTTACCTTGCACTACAGGATTCTTTTACCAATTCGATGTTATTGCTTTTGCAATTGTTTATGGCTGATGCTGGGTGCCAACCATGTAGTCGCGCCTGCACAGAGTTCCTAGAATCAATGGCCTATATAGAAGCATAGCTTTCTGTACATAAGTGGACGCGAGAAAAAAGTAGCAATAAAGGATTTGGACGTGTGTTTGGTCATCAAGAATCAGAAATGGTAGTTCGTCATCGATTCTACATTGCTTTAGGTTTAAATAGAGATGTTGATAATTTTATGCACAGTCGTGTGTAACGAGAGAAAATCCAGTCGTCATCATCAATAGAATTAATATGAAAGCACAATATTCCTATTATCATAAAAATATTCTAATCAAACATTTCTTGTGTTATTTATTCTGCAAGATTAAAAGCTCATACTGAAATAAAAAGCATTGTGAGAGAAAATAATCAATTCACAGTTCAATTAAATTGTTTATATCAGGACTCCGACAGGATTCCTTCGTATTTATAGGAACCGAATGAATGTATTATCGATGGTACACATGTTGGATGCTCCTACCGCCTCTAAAATTTCAAATTCAAGGGAGAGCACCCCATCAGACTAAACTTTTTATGTTGTGGGCTCGATATCTCTGCACCTCACTATGTGCGGACTGTGTACACTGTGTAAACACACGTACCTCGGTGCACAGATGATCGGACAACTGTCGGAACAACAGGAGAGAAAACCGTACAGAGAGCCTATACGCCTGAAGGGATGATATGAAAGTGAATCGTCGTCTGTCTCGTATGAACAATGAGACGACACGCTCCCGCGGACTCTAAGTGAATGCATTGAGGAAACATCATGCGTTTTGCAAGCTCTTAGGATGCCTAGACTTTTATACTGTTCTCGTATATATACATACATATGTATATATGCGGCATACATATATAGTGCGTGCAGCTCGTTTTGAAGCTCTAGAAAGTAATTGAGTTGGCCACGCGACTCTTTAAGTGGCCCCTTGCCAACACTCGATGAACGTTCGGACCTCCTATTCTCTGCCTCTTCCTTTCTCATTCTTCCTATCTCGATCCCTGTCGCACGCACAGTCCTGGTAACCACCTGTTTCGAGTGGAATCACCCACTCTTTGCCGCAGGAAAAACACTCGCTCACGCTTAATACACGCACCTATTATACAAAGTGTGCGGGCCTCGCATAAAAACATGAACGTGAAGTTATAGAGGGATGTGCCATGCATCTCTACACTTTGAAATGAAAATGCTCAGGAAGCGATTGACATACGGCCAACGAGCAAAATAACCAACTCGCGGAAGGCTGTTTACTCATCTCATTTACGAGGGGGCATTTTTTTTGTGAATGTGTTTGCATTTCTCCTTTATGAAAATAAATAACGAACGAAATGAGCCACTGCCCGCGGTACTTGTTAAATCGTATGATATCCTACCATAGGTAGATTTGTAGAATTAAGCGAACCATTCGTTAAATCGATCAATCAGCTTGAGCAAAAATTACAAAGACGTTTTGTTTGGTTTGTAGTATGAATCATTTTCTTTCGATATTGTAATTTACATTATCTCATTACCTTTTTTAGTATTTTTAGTACGTTAACGTGTGGTCCATGACAGATAATCTATGCAAAGAAACAAGTTTTTTTCATGCGAGATAATAACGGGCCTTTTTTTGTCACTCGGGCCAAAACTCATTTTTTCCAAATTCACTCCAAGGTAAAGTCTTTTTTTCAATTACCATTTTTGTCGAAAACATTTGCTCGAAGGGTTACAGCAGAACTCCCTTAAACCAAGGACTGTGATAGAGATACTACCGCATCGATTTCTCAGAATCGCAAGACACATAGCGAGTTAGAGGAAGAGAGCGAGAGAGCGAGGTTGCGAGTAAGAGGAGAGGACCAAGCGCCATTTAGAGTCATCCACCGTGTCTCAATCTGGAGGCACCCTTCGAGCCGTCGTCGAGCCGTGACGCTTGGCATCTGTTCGGTCGCGGGAACACACACCCCAAACTATCTTCCTCTTGCTCTCTCCAACTACTATCATATCTGAGTGTCACATAGCACGCGCTCGCTCGACGGTAACGAGGAATAGCAAGAGAGGAGAGACGACATCGGCCTTCTCGCGTCGTGGATATATAGATACAATGATATATAGTATATAGCACTTATCTGTATACATATATCGATGGCCATATACCATTGCTGGTATAATATTGCTGGTGTACGCGATAGCACTCTGTACAAAATGCCAAGGGTCGTGTGCTGCCACCATCGCCTCAATAAGGGGACGGAAGATAGCAATACTCGAAGCCAGCGCAACCCAACGATATACAGACTGGCGAGAAGCTCAGGAGAAGTCACTTTCCAAACGATTTCATTCGTTAACCAGCCGGAAACACTCGTATACCGATTCTCTCGGTCTCTCGCCTCTCGAAATTTTACGCCAAACTCCGTTAAGTGATTTGACACGACGGAATCTAGATGAATTTTGATCTAATTGCCGCATCGCATTTACGACCCATACGTTGGAAATAGCCAAGATTTGATAATGGTAATTAAACAAAGAAGCTTTTGACCATCATTTTCTGCTAATTTGAATAGACAAATCTGTGCTGGATGAATTATTTCTTAGTTATCTTGCTAATTATATTTGAATGGATCTCTCATAAGGAAACTATAAAACTGAAAGCTTCATTGAAAATTCACATTACGTAATTCAATAATCTTTGTCCTTAAACTAAAGCTATTCAGAGTTCTTCAGGAACAGTAATTCTGTCTTTCAAAATTACTGAAAGGAAATTTATAAATAAGCTCCTAATTCTCAATTCAACAATTTGAAAACATTCGTTGATGCCTTTAATATCAGCTGATCAAATTCAGCCTTAAATTATGGGCCTCCAATCAATGATATGATATGTCAGATCATTCACTTTCTGTGATGAATACCTATAAATTGCTGGATGCTGCTTCAGGGAAAATATATTTTCCAAGAGGCCCTCTGAAAAGCTACTGTGAGTCGACAGCAGAGAGTTCGGAGAGCAGACCGGATGCTGGGCCTTCTATCCCATGTAAGTACGAGGCGAGGGGTTGGTAGATCGATGGCGATTTTTCACTCACTTAGCTAGGCGCGCATCAATATGCATTAAGCTGATCGGTTCTTCCTATTGGGTTCTTTTTGTGCTGGATGCAGAGGAAAGTGTGCAGAAGAAGACGGACTGAGGAATGGAAAGAGAGATGAGCAAGCTGCTCCAGGATCGTAGATATATAGAAGAGAAAATGATAAAAAAAAGGAGAAAAGGAAAAGACGAGATCAAAAAAGTTCCTCATACCGATTCTCTCCTTCTACCCCTTCTTTCTACAATGGCGCAGGCTTGGCAGAAATTCTACTGAGTTCGCACTGTATATATGTGTATAGACGCTTGTTCGTTTGTGTATTAGTTACATATATGTATATTAGGTAAGTATATACTGTGAAATAAAAGTTCCGCGACTCTCTTATGGCTGTTAAGATATTCTTTGAAAATAAGGATACCCGTATCGCGGGGTAATTCTCGGTGGGAAATAACCGTAAGGAAATCGCGGATACGAGGCAAGAGCAGAGTTGATTCTCTCGAGCCTGGAGTACCGCTAAGATTCTCCTGGTGTTTCTATGAGACTCTCGGGTGTCCTTGGGAATCTGCTAAAGCTGCTCCAGCAGACTACCGGAAGTCGCGTTAGACGGTGAGTCTTTGCAAAGGACGCAAGAAAAGTGTGAACCACTGACTGCGACTCTCTCATTCCCCTTCATTCCACCATTAACGTTCACATATTCAACGGACAGGTTGAATAAAAATTCCAAGTCTACATCGTCCCTAGGGAAACACCTAGAAATACCTTTTTGCTGCCATGAAATCTGGATACGTTAGTTGCAGGCAAGAAGATCGCAATAAAGATATATTTGTCATTTCTCATCGAAGCTTCGACGTGTCAGCACTAATGTTGAATTGAATGGGGGAAAAAAACGATGAATGATTCAAAGTACGATAACACCCCGCGAGGACTTCAGGAAAGTCCGAAAAGTATACGTGATTCTTTAGACAGATGCAAATTAGCCTTATATGCAAAGAACGAGAGTACCAAGCAGGAAAATGTAAGAAATGGTTTTTATAGGTTTGAAATATATGTCTTAAGCTCGGGCTTCATCGAGAAGCTTCAATAACCCGTCGTCAATGCCTCAATGAGCATAACAGAGGGATTTCTTATGCGTTCTCTTTCTCTCTCTCTCTCTCTTTCTGTTTGTCATTTTCCGTTAACATAACTTTTCCATTAGCGATATTGGATTGATCGAGACGTCCGATAATATCCAATATACATTCCGACGTGTATATATTCCTGAACGATTTAAGATTGTAGTTTTGAGCGCGAGATTGCAGTTTTAATCTCCTTGGCTTTCACATATCTCAAACATTATGTTTACGAATACACAACATGAATACATAAACACTAAGTAACGAATGTACTTTGTCCCGATGTGTTTACTTGGCTAACGGAGAATCAGCAAACCGATTTTTTGGTCATTCGACTAATTGGAAGAATTTACGAGGAGGTCGCCGGGATTTCTCGAATGATTTCTCGATCCTATATAGTACGGAGCCTCAGGTTCGCCTTTTAATGGACTCACCGGAACTCTTCAGAATTTCTAAATTTTATCGACAGACCACAAGAAAAAAGGTCAAAAAAGAAGAACACGAGAGCTCACGAAACCCCGAAACACGAACAGTCGGTTATGTACATGTACTAATGTACAGATCAATGAAGAAATGTCTGCATGTGTATACTAACGCGATAAATTATACGACCGCGAATCACTCGGACCCATCAAAACCACAGACAAGCAAGAAATAACGAGGAAGGATCACTCGCTCGCGTTCGTCATCCTTCGGCTTCCTCTTACGATGGCATTCGTCAATAACAAGAAATATGAAGTTATATAACGGATTAAGTGGACCAAGACGTCAATTGGTTCGTAAATTTGTCCGTGTTATATCGGCACTGCATAAATATAGCCATCATCACATGATTCGTAATTTTGTGATCGAAATAATACAATATATATACATTTTTTTATATTTGAGTGAATCATACCGTCAAAAATATATGCTGACCCTCTCTGTATGATCGTGCTTCATATTAAACCAAATTCAAGATTGCCGAAACCAAAAATAATTAGTAACTCAAACACTGGGCTATTTATCCCTCGATTTCCCGCTTCAGCGATCCACTGTAGAGCTTTCTCTCTCTCTCTCTCTCTCTCTCTCTCTCTCTCTCTCTCTCGTTTTTCTTTTCGTCTTTATATCCTATGTAAAGATTACCTCTCTCTTTCTCGCTCGTTCTCATACCCAAGTCTCGAACTCTACCCTCTTACACAAACACCAGTAGCGAAAAAAGAGGGGGCCATAACTTGTAGTTTGTATATACTGCGCTACACGAAAGATTGGGTCCATTTATTTTTGGGGTACATCGAGAAAGAAGGGTGTGACACCCCACCAAGAGGGCCCCATATGTTTCCTACAAGAGAACACCATGAGAGGGGGTATAAGGGGTGGCACGAGTGTGTTTTGATTTCCCTAATAGACGCGTTAGAAAATACTGCAAACGGGCACAGCAGCAATAAGTCTTTCTGGAAAAAGCTCGATAATGGCCATTTCAAAATACACTCTGAGAAAAAAAATTTGTTCATCAAACAAAATCCCATTTAGTTGGACAAGAAAATGGCGAATCCAACTAAATGGGATTTTGTTCGATGAACAATTTTTTTTTTTCAGTGCAATTAATGTATTCAAGCTGTTTTTTCTCAATATCCAGAATAATTTAGCTGAATCTATCAAAATAATATACGAAATGATTATCAATTCTTAATAATTTAGTGTGGTGGTACACCAGACAGAATTTCTGCTATTTCTAGCAAAACAGAAATTCTTCACTTTTTCTTTGAGCCTTTGCTTACCATTACTAATACTAGTTATCTCGAATTTAAAGCAATTTAATAGTCAAAAAATTTAGTATGAAGGTAAGGAAAATTGTTTATCCTAGATGAAATGAAGCTCTTTGCAATTACACGATGATAAAAACAGAGTATTCGTCGTCGATCTGTATCATTCGAAAATTGAGCTCTTCCAAAGTCCGTCATTACATCGCCCCTATCTTGGTCTATCGTGTCGACAATTTTCATCGATAACGAAGAGGGCAGGTCCCAATATAATAGGGACTTGAATATAATAGTTCTGTAATAAGAATGCATGTCGTTACGTGAAGTAACGTTATTACAAACACACGTTACGTATAACATTGTATACAGGGAGTTCCAACTCACCCAGCCTCTGGATTTTACTGATGTTTAACGACAATGGTAGAATCGAGTAAATTTTTTTTTTAATATTCATTTTCATCTATTTATATTTTTTTTTCATTTTTCAAAATTGTAACAACAAAAAATCGACCAAAATTAAATACTCGTCTCATGATATGCTATTCGGAAATATTAAACTTCAAAAGTAGTCATTAGTAGGACCTCCACCACAAATGCAGAAAAAAAATTCGACATCAATTTGGTAAAATGGACACTATCCGAGTTGATTTTGAATGCCCCGTATAAAAAGTAGAGGTTTGTACATATATATATGCAGATATATGCTGCTTTGCGCTTATTACTGACCACACTCTTCCTTGATTAGTCTGCGTGACAACAAGGCCATGGTCTACTATGCTTTCAACGTTATCATCACTTGTTATTCAGCGATATGACATCGTCCTGAGTATATCCCTAATTACTGCACTATACATTATTGCAATTACTCAACTTAATACATGATCTTTTTATCCCCTGCTTTTTTCCATCAGTTTTCATTATTGTAGAATGAGAAGGAACGTATTATTGTCAGTTAATCAGATGTTATAAATAAAACGTATCCGTATATTATTTATAAGGGGTTATGATTAACATCATAACGAGCTGGTAGAATGAAAAAGCTTCTTACATTTCTTGTATTCGATAATTTTCTTCGTTACAGTAACAATTTATTGTATTGATTGTATTGTATCTGGAAATATCATGAAATGTGCGGGGTGAAATTGTTTTTCCTTGTTATTCGAAAATCATCATACGCTATAATTCTCCGGAGACGAGACGATTGCAGCCGCTGTTCACATGATTTTTTTTCGTACAAGAATATCACCCCAACGATCCGCGGCATCGCGTAAATTCGCATATGCAACACAGTTATGAAACAGCATTGAATCGAACAACGATCGAACGAGAATAGCGTCAGAATATAGCTCACGGAACACAGAATATATACCCTCCCAAAATTTGCATTAATTAACGCCACAAGCGCGACTGATTGACAATCCAGGACTCATTGTGACGTCAGTCATGACGGGACAAGCCTGTCGGTATGTCGACATCAACGGCCATACCAGCTGCATTTACAATCAATTGATTTCACGATTGATTGTTGCCAGGGTGCAAATTCACTCTCGGTTCTGTTCTGAAACGAAAAAATTTCGGATGACGGGAACAAGTGTAACAATATTCAAAAACTCACGGGTGTATGGTTGTCGTTCATTTTCATGAAAAACAGACGTCTGTAAGAATATGTCCACATATGTATTTTTGTAATTGTTTCAATGTATAACGCAAAGGAAAATACGATGGATATCAGTAGGAATGATCAACAATAAAAATTGAATTCTGAAGAGAAATAGCTATTGTTCAGACGTAATTCGCTTGTGTACATTAATGTAATGATGATTAAAGAAATAAGCGGTCATGAATGATAATTAAAAATTAAAACGTTATTAATTACATTAAATTCCCGTTAATAACAAAAATTACAACATCGAATATTTTTACATCGCTCAAACGTGTGATTTTTACGTCATACTTAAAAAATGTTCTCCTGCTCTTTAACTATATTTTGATTTTGTCATAATAACGAAAAGTACTGTAAATAGTTGTTCTACAAATTCATTAAGCTAAAAGTATTCAAACTTTTTAAATGGCATAATAATAATATTTTCAAGTAAATATAAATAATTCACAAAAAAAGGGCTAGCCGCAATATAGGACGTTCGTGGATGCTGTCCTCTCCAGGATCACCACGTACCACGAGGAACAAGAATTTCGCGAGGGAGAAATGGAGCGAGAGAGAAAGAAAGAGAGAGAGAGAGAGAGAGAGAGAGAGAGAGAGAGAGAGAGAGAGGGATGGAAAGCAGGAACGGTTCGATATATTCGTGATAGCGGGGGATTATGGTGGCATCCCATCGAAGGGGAAGGTAGCGGTGGTGCAGACTATGATCGATGCTGAAATTAAGGGCTTGATCGATGCAGGACGAAACAAAGTTAACCAATCACGGTTGCGGATCGACCATTCTACCTTTATTGGCCCCGTCATTCCGGCTTCGTCACGTCCAATGGTTGTCCGAACTCTTTTTTTCCTTCTCTATTTTCATCGGTATTCTTCCCTGAAGCACGATTTTTCGAATCGGTAGCTTTAACTCTTGACTTTGATATTTAGTGTATATTCACTGAGAAAAAAAAATCGTGCAACATACAGCTCTATAGTGAAAAATTAGAACTCTGTCTTGTGAATTTAAAAATTTTATATAAAAAAATTCGAGCAAAAATATTCACTGGATCAGAATTCAGTGTGTAAAAGTGTAATGACCTAAATTGATTTAATTTAACACGAAGTAGAACAGACGTAATTATTTTTCCTCAAAAATATGAACAAGTCATGAACAAAATAAATTGAAAGTCTTCAAAATGAATTGTGTCAAATAGGATGTGTGTATATAAACGAGTGATTGCATGATAATTGTGGCAGTATGATGCGGATGAACGTTCTCATACAACAGACACTGCGCATACTGAGATCGAACGAAGCATTGAGTTCTACACTTGTTCATATTTCCACATGGAGTTTGATCAGGGGGGAAATCTGAGTGAAAAAAAATGGCACGATCACAGAGCACAGAGACCGAAGAGAAATGCGAGTTCTCTTTTGTTTCTCTCTTGTGGACCGCTCCGTCCCTCGATATGATTTTTTTTCTCTTCTCTTTTTACCTCAGGTGGCCGATGCATTCTCGTCGGATTGACGTTGTACTTTCCGGCACAGTCGAGTGAGCATGTCACAATCGACGTGAACCGCCTCAATCAAAAAGTGGCATTGATACTCTCCCTACCGGGTTAAAAGAGTCCGCGTTTCTCTATTGTGGTTTTGTCGGGGACCGAAAATCTATTAGCTTCCCGACGATATTTTTCGTCTGGCTAGAAGAGTACGGACAAACGAAAGCGGGGGAAAAGCGAGGATGTGAAAGCATGGAAGAAAAGCTGTGTATATATGTTGTCATAAAAGATATATGTTTAAACACACGTATATATTTCAAACACATATTTTCGATATATATATATATATATATAAATTTTCCGCATGCAATGTCTATATATAAAACCAGTAACAGCCAATAAGATCGAGCTTGTCGCATGTAAGCAGCGCGTAGGTCCAGAGGATATAAAAGTGTGTACGGTTATAGTTATATAAAGCTGTATACGTTGCAAGATACTATACAGAGTAGTAGTATTATATGGCATAAAGTGCGAGGGTAAACAGCAGAGAAGAGCATCATCGAGGTACGACAGCTTTCGCGATAAGCAATAGGCGGGATAGCAATACCGTGATCGACCTCGGCATAGGAAGCGTGTCTACGAAATGAAGCCAGAGGGGATTGCTCGACGTGACACGCGACCGAACAACCTCCTCTTTCCCGCCACCCTCGAGTGATTCGCCCACCTTAAACCCTCCTAAACTATACGTATACACATGAATATGGAGTATTCCATGCTAAATTCATCTATGCCGATTAAAGAATAATTGGAACGTTACATGAAAGCAATCTATTCTTATTGGGAAATGACTTATTTTAACTGCAATCTTGTTTACTCTAGAAAATCAATTAACGTTCTTACTCATAGCCAGGGGATACAAATTGTATTGAAAATCATGATGAAACATATATAACTATTAATTTTGTGGGTCAGTTATTTTCCTCCTTTGGTACTTGAATGTGGGATTCGGCCACAAGCTCTCATGAATTCATTTAATTAATATCATTTCACCACGTGCACTCATGAAAGTCCGCAAATTAATGAACTTTGTTAGAATACTTATTAAAGTACGAACTCTAATTGTCTGGAGCTGAAACTCAAACAGATCGCGTTGCTGTTGGAGTAATTTGAAAGTTGAAAAGTATATATGGGTTGGTTTGGACGTTTTCAATCTCTATTTTGAATTTTTTGTATTAAAATTCTCCTTCGTATTAAAATTGTGGTTAAACGTGATTATTAGTTATGCTCAGATGGAATGTTTTGCATAAATTCATATATATGGCGTCTACAATGCGAGGGCACGCATTGTGCAGTCACATTACATACCCAACGTGACAGGGTGTCTCTATCCACCTTCGTACCACGTCCATCCGTCCACGGTTACACCCCCGATGTTACGTACATTTAGGTGCGTGTCGTCCTCTCTCTCTCTCTCTCTCTCTCTCTCTCTTTCTCTCTCTCTCTCCCTCTATCTCTTTCAATGTATTTCTTTATCTTTCTCTCTTTCTCTCTTTTTACATCACTCTTTCTCGTGGTGACTCTCATTTTAGTGATTAATTTTTCTATCGTGCGGGACGATCAGTATACGAGGGTGGGAACGTGTATGTATCGGATGCTTGCGCGTGATCACTGCTACAAGTTTCGACGCATCCCAGATAATAAGTACCTACGTGCATTTCTCGCAACCTTTTTGTCGTATTATTGACCTTCCAGTGTTATCAACAAAAATTAATGGGTCGAAGGAGAACGAAAAGATTTATCGCAATGCTAGACTTCACATTCGATCATTGATAAAAAACGTTAAATCTTTTTTCTTATCTTTGCCAAACGAGTGCAAGTGAAAAACTATGAAATCACATTCACCTTGTATTTTTTTAAATTAATTTTTCTTATATTGTATATTATGAATTCTCTTTTGCAATATTAACAATTCTCTGTATCAATTTTTAATCAATTTACAATATGCAAACAATAACAATTAAATGGTAATTTAGGTTGAAAATAAATTAACTCAGAGTACTCAAACAATGATATAAATTTTTTCTAACCTATTTCTATTTTATTACAAAAGCCACAAACCATTGAACGAAGGAACCATACATAAAAAATACTTTTGGAAATATTGAAATACTATTGAATTTGCTATTCGTTGGTACTTGTTCTCTCGTTATACACTAGCTTGAGATGCATACACCTGACGTTTTCGAATCGAATAAGACGAGGTTGAGCATCTCTGCCCACAAGATGTCCTCCTGAAGACTATCTCAGCCGGGTTGTCCCGCGGGGAAACGCTCTTCCTTCGTACCGTTTCTCCTATCTCAGGATACTCTATAGCCTATTCAGATATCAGGCTCACTCTCCACACTGTATACATGTAGGTATACGCACATACGTCTATACATACAAACACATTTCGGATGGACATATATGCATACATATAGGTAAATTGTGTTTGTGTACATATATGTATATATGTATCATTCGTTTTACGTTGGACGAGAGTCGTACAGAGAACGTTGTATTGTGAGTACGAAAGGAAAATGCTGTACCAGAGCGAGAGAAAATCGTTGTGTATTTTCGCGAAGAAGAACCGGCCCTTGCTGTGGGCTTTGTTTGCGATGAGTACCTACGCGGTATAAATACATGTACATATATTCCACAAACACAAAGACTGACTCACCCCTTTCAGTCTCTCAAAACCTCACCCTACCCATTCTTCCAGACCCCGATGGACAACTTATTCTATGTCTCTAAATATTTTTGGTTTTTCGTCTCAATTTCACATGAGGAGAGGAATTCCTGCATTTCATTTGATGCACTGAGAAAAAAATTTTGTTGAAAATACCAAATACGTTTTGTTGCCTTAAAATTTTGTTGGTTTAAACATTGCTCAGATGCGCTAAATAAGCTACAGTTATTTCAACTAAACGTGTCGGTTAAATCTTATTTATCTGTTCAACATTATGATTTTGTCAGAAAAACTACTATCATTTATTTGATTTTTTCTGATTTTTATTTGGTCTAACAAAATGTGCATTTGATTATGAAATATCAACTCAATTAAACGATTTTGTCATACTGAAGGGATATTGCATATGTTCAACTGAATGATTTAGGATGATCGAACAGAACGTATTGTTCAATCACATAAATGTAATTATGAAATTCATTCGCTCAAGATAACAAAACATTTTGCTTAAGGACTGTTTTTCTTTGTTCCATCGACTAAAAGTTACTTCAATTTAATTAAGTCACTTGTTCATATTAAAAATGATTACTTTGTTTCTCTAAAAATAATTTATTTAAAGATACGAATTATTTTGCTTTGGTGATAACTATATTTCATGAAAATACAACAAAATATTTTATTCCCGTACTGGAAAAAGCAGTATTTAAATTATCAAAGTGAAAAGTTCAATCGAACGGTGTATACTTACAACAACAAAATGCTGCGTTGATAAGCGAACACATTTTTTCAAAATCAAGAATAGATTCAGTTAATTTGGTATGTTGTAATCACAATGGAACGAGACAATTTTCTTTTAATTACGATACTACTTTAAACAATTGGACATAAAATTTGAAGAAATAAGAATTCGATTAAGTTGCGTAAAACTCAGTTATTTCAAAAGCTAAAAGATAGTCAATCGAACTAAATATCTTTTTTTTCCAACTAAAACCGATATTGAGTGAACCAAAAACCTTTTTTTAGTGAAAGGTCTTGTTTTGTTGTATAATCTATATATATTGTTAATGTGAATGAATATGAGGTTGCTGCAATGACACATTCCTTCGTTGTAAAGAAATACATAGCTTTTATTACATTATCCCTCGTTCATAATAAACGAATATCCATGATATCGATCAATCAAATATTGTTCGATTTGAATATAAAAACGCTTAATTTAAACAAAAAACATTTGTAATTCACATGAGGACAATATATACATTTAAATGTATTTTTTTTCATCATGAATAAGTTTTTATTTTTGATTCTGATATATGTATACAAACTTCTTAAGGCGCTCTATCCATTGTCTGAGTGCGAGAGAGATAGCTAGAAAGCAAATTCCCATTTTTCTCGGAGAAAAAGGAACAATATAAAACCGCCTTATAAGCCAAAAATATGTATTCACCTGTTTTTTTAACGTAATGACTCACATAGTCATACACGTAAAAAAATCTAGTGTTTCTCACGGGACTGTAACCCGTGGTGTTAGGTACAAATGTTCGCTACCTAATTCTTCATTAGAATCGGTCGGAACGTCGTACCCTACTCGACTCCCGCAATTTATGCCCATCCACAGACCGGCGTGTATGTGAGAAACTTGGTGCTCTGCGTCACGCGGTGGTCAGAACGAGAAGCTACTTTAACGTTGCCATCGTTGCTCCAAGCATTATTTTGTTCGTTTAGCAAAATTCTTATACGTTATAGGCATGCAAGGGTTTGACCTTGCCTTTGTACCATAAGCCACTGCGCCACTGAGTCGAGTAGCACGTTTATTTCTTTTTCCTCCTAGAAAACTCCGAGTCTTATTAATTTCATAATGACACGTGTTAAAGAAAATTTTAGCCCCGACTCCAACATTATATTGTTAAATCAAAGGAACCGTTAGATAAAAGGAACAACAACAATTTCACAATCTACGTTTTACCAATGATTTTTTTCACTCTCATACGAAATCCTATGTTTTATCAATTATTTTATTTTGAAAGAAACTTTTCTTTGCAATAAAAAATATATTTTGTTCGATCAAGAAAATTAATAGAAAAAACAACAAAGTATGCTCTTGACGCATACCTTACATCTGAATTATCATCGATTCAAACGAAATATCAATTTTCACTAATTATACACGAAACTCCATCAAAATAAATTTACTTTCGATAATACAGCGTTTTGTGCAATTGGAAACATGAATAGATGGAGATGGAGAAGAAACAAAACTATCTTGTCAGGTTAACAAACTAATTGGTGTTCGAAACGATAATTCAGTTGTTGCAAATCTACTCATTGAATTCTACCTTATTGGCTTATGGTACAAAGGCACAGTCAAACCCTTGCCTATAACGTATAAAAATTTTGCTAAACGAACAAAATAATGTTTAGAGCAACGATGGCAACGTTAAAGTAGCTTCGCATTCTGGCCACCGCGTGGCGCAGAGCACCAAGTTTCTCGCATACGCGCCCGTCTGTGGATGGGCATAAATTGCGGGAGCCGAGTACGCTACACCGTTCCGACCGATTCTGTTGTAGAATTAGGTAGCGAACATTTGTACCTTATACCACGAGTTACAGTCCCGTGAGAAACACTAGATTTTCTTACATCTATGACCCCATGGTCATTGTGGTAAGAAATGAGGTGAATACATATTTTTGAATGATAAGTGATTCGATAGAACATATTTGAGAATCGAAAAAAAAAACATTTATTGATGATATGAATATTGTGAATTAAAAATGTCTTCCGTTTGATTTAAGCTTTCGTATTTTCAAACCAACAATATGCAATTGTTGAATATGTTAAAAAAATACTTCAATGAAACAAAAGAATATTGTATAAACTTTGTATTGGTTCGTTACAATCAAATATGTCAATGGGAGAACTACATATTTATTTATAATGAACGAAGGATAGAGTTGTAAGAGCTACGTATTTGTTTTAAATAAACGAATGTGTCGTGTCACAGTAACTACATATTCGTTCACAACACGACTACATGTAGACTAAACAACAAAACAAGATCTTCCATTGAAATAGATTTCCGATTCACACAATATCGGATTTAGTCGGAGAAAAAGATATTTGGTTCGATCGACTATGTTTTAGCTTTTGAAATAACTGAATTTTACTTAACTTAACCAAATTTTTATTTCCTCAAATGTTATATCCACTTGTTTAAAGCAGTTTCGTAATCAACAGAAAATTGACTCGTTTGATTTTAATCACAACTGACAGAATCAACTGAATCTAGTCTAGATTTAACAAAACGTATGCGCTTATTAACACACCATTGTGTTGCAATATGTATACATCGTTGAATTGAACTTTTCATTTTGTTGATTCAAGTATTGGTTTATTTAGTACGTCAACAAAATATTCTGTTGTATTTTCATAATATATAGTTGAACGTATTCAAACGAAAAATTTTGTTGAGGTAAACAAATTTTAGCTATACCAACAAAATTTTTTTCTCAGTGTGGAAATAGATTGTACACAATAGTTGTTGATTAGAATGAATTCATTGACGAAACTCACCTATCGATGATAACAGGATCACTGGGTGTTTCATTCCGATTTCCGCAACTTTTTTTATCACAGCAGCGACTGAAAATGAAAATAATATACATTTATGTTCGATGTCTTGCGTGGTATGAATTGAAAAATGAATGCGTATCGGTCAAAATTCACTTTTTTTACATTATACATAATTTTTTTATTGTTGTAATACCAATCACTTAATTTGTGAAATGATTTATATTCAGACTTCAAATTTAAAATAGCTTAAGATATTGTTCATATAGAATATCACATCTTTTATGACAAAGGGTACTCGTAATAAATTGTGTACATATTTCACGAAATTTATGGAAACTAGAAAAGTGGATTCCAGAGGAACGATTAAAATATTAATGAATAAATTAAAATTGAATAAGCGCTGATTAAAAAAAAATTCAACAACATTTAAGATATTAGTTCATTAATACAAAGGGAGTAATTTGATATATGTTACTTTTTTTAACTTCCGACTGCCCGTAGGGCAAAAAGACGGGAGTTATGCGTTTCACTGCGATCAGCTGATGGGGGATATTTCTTTGTAGCAACTTTTCTTTGAAACGGTCACAATTGCCTTGAGCAATTTTTGCCTGTACTTTCTATAAGTGATGAACAGTATTCTTAGACATAGGTTGTCAAAATCTATTGTGAACTCGCTTAGATTATCGATATTTATATTCAAACTTATTTTGCCATATCAAATTGATGGCTATATAAAGCAAGTCCTCGACTATCGACTACTTTACACTGATGTGCGCTGCTAATTTCACTCCAAACTGCCGCGCGCCGTTTTCTTCTCAGAGTTTGTCTATTTCTTTATTTTAGGTTATGCCGAATTTATCTGTCATATTGCGTTATATTGTATTTTGTTTAAATATGATGTGTCCTATTATTAATAAATATAACCATTGAAGAAAAATAATTAATACACTGAGAAAAAAAATTTGTTCATCGAACTAATTTCATTTTGTTGGATGAAAAATTGGTGGATACAACAATTTTTTTGTTGAATGGCAAATGATTTAGTTTATTCAATTATATCATTAAAATTTCTTGTAGATAAATCAACTAAATCACCGGAGCCAAATGATTTTGTTCGAACAACTGGTACCAAATATTTGCTTACGCATACTTTATAGTTGCTTTAATAAAATATTTGTTTGAATCTCAATTACTAAATTGACTAAACGGTAATCGTTGGGACGAATAAATGAATTAGTTTATTTGGATGATATTTTGTTGCATTAACATTAATTTATTTGGCTGCACCAAAGTTTTGTTGGTTCGGCCAATAACTTGCTTCAGCATTCATAAATTATTTTGTCTTATCTCAAAAATATTTTGTTGCCCGTATCGAACTAAATATTTTGGTTGAGAGAAATGAAATTTGTTTCGGTCAACAATATTTTTTTCTCAGTGTAAATACATTCATTGTAGGAAAGAATTATTATTTTTTGTATGTTATGTATTTATTAGAAAATAATTGAAAAAATATACAAATAAAAAAAAACTGTATTACCTAAAATAACGAAACACTAAAATACTTATAGATACAATTTTAATGGCAGTAAAAAAATTCAAACCAAAAAATTGTATTCAAAGAGGTCTTACAAAAATTAATTCAAAAAATCTAGAAATTGTGTATTGAAAAAAATATATCAATAAAAAAAATTCAACGTATATACCGTGAAAACATTACAAGTAAAGAAGAAAAAAATTGTTTCGAAAAACAAAAAAACTCCCGACTGCTATAATAGTATAACTCCATGAAAATATATTGTTTAAAAAATGTCTCAAAAAACAAAGATATGTTTAGAAAATAAATTAAATAAAAGTTCTCCACGAGAAGTAGTAGTGAACTTTAAAAAATGTGAAATAAAAATTGATCCAAAATAACACAGAAATAAAAAATTATTCGATTGGTAAGTGCAACTCCCTCGAGATTCAATTTTTCTGGTCAATGTTAATTGATGGTAGGATAAGTAACTTACATGCAAAAATTAAAAATCAAAAAGTAATAGTCGAAAGTTAAATGAATGTACGAAAAATGTGGGAACTGGAAAAAAGTACAACCAACATAAAATTAAAAATGTAATAATTATAATCGAATTCAATTGTGATCGGGGGACGTCTCTTTTCTCATTTAATGACTTAGTTAGAGACGTTTCCCGACCACAATTGAATTGGATTATAATTATAAAATGTTTAATTTTATGTTGGTTGTACATTTTTTTCAGTACCCACATTTTTCGTACATTCATTTAACTTTTGATTATTACTTTTTGATTATTAATTTTAGCATGTAAGTTACTGGTCCTACCATCAATTAACATTGACCAGAAAAATTGAATCTCGAGGGAATTGCACTTACCAATCGAATGATTTGTCTCTGTTATTTTGGATCAATCTTTATTTCACACTTTTTAAACCTCACTACTACTTCTTGTGGGACGTTTTTATTTAATTTATTTTCTAAACATTGCTTTGTTTTTTTGAAGCATTTTTTAAACAATATATTTTCATGGAGTTATACTATTATAGCAGTCGAGAGTTTTTCTATTTATACTTAAATGATTCAATCTATACATGTGCATAAAAAAAACACGACTTGTCTAATAATAGTATACTTATAAAATCCATAATGAAAGAAATAGAAAGAGAAAGATCAGACGAATGTGTATGAACTTGATGCGCTTGGGGGTTGTGAAAGAAAACGTCATAAGTTTCGAGTTGCTGAAAAAAAAAAACTCTATTGCCACCCCATGTGAGTGCACGATTGCCCTTGGGGATTTTTTGAGAGAGTAGTTGGAAGTCCCATGGGCCAGTGAGTCAGCTATATAGCTGTTACTACCAAGCACCCCTTCTCGTATGAACCACGAGAGTACGAATAGCCGCGACTCTATATACACCGCCCCTGGTATGCCTCGTTACGTTTATGGTTTACTACCGCAAAGGGTGGAATGACGTGTGATGAAGTATGAATCTACGCATAGGCACGCGTTCGCCATGCTACACAATCTACAACGCAAAACCCCTTTCTACACTTTGCCAGTCTGATTCAAGTTTATCCAACTCAACAACCTCTTGGGACAACTTTTGACTCACCTGCACATAACCTCGTGGGTCAATAGGACGCGGCACATTTCCGGATTCTTATCCTGTCCCTCGTACATTATCGCCTGTAAACATACAAAACAGATTTTTTTGAAATACACTTTGCAAGGTAAAATTCCAACATAAAAAACGAATTTTTTTTCCAAATACACTTTATAATGTTTAATTCTATGATACTTCAATTTAATACACCTTTTTATATTACGGAAAGAAGAAGATTTTGTATAATTTATCTTTCAATGTTTATAGAAAAGTTTAAAATTATTGGTAGGTAATAAAGTAATACACTTTTCCGTGTATTATTATATTGATGCAGGATTTCGGAGTAAAAATTCTGAATCTATTCAACAAGAATTAATTAAATGATATAAAGATATACTTATATATTTATCTATTTATGTATGTTTATACAATGATAAACGTGTTTTTGTAATCACAATCTGTAAATTTGTTTGTTTCCCATAGGGAGCGAACAATGAGCATGTTTTTATTCATTGAAATTTACAGCTTGAGCATATTTATCGAGAGAAAGAAACTTAGGGATTTTTCGGAGGATAGTAATGGGCGGAGCAGTGAAGACCCACGTGGAAAATCGCAATTTCGTTTAGGTCTTCGGAAACAGACGATGCGGGTCGAAAGTGTCGGTCCGTGAACGTGTATAGTTTAGCGAAGTACTACAAGAAGGGATGCGCGCAGATCACAACCTACCCTGTAGTCCGAGGGGCTAAGCCGTGGGCGGTGCAAGCAAATCCGTTAAGCCTCCTTCACGACCTCCCGATTGATTTTTATTTAATGACAACACGTCGTATGCTCCTTGTATTCATGTATTTATGTATGAAGCATATAGCCCCGTTGAGAGTAGCTAGGATTACCACGGGAATAATAGCCATACAACGTCTGTGACAAAACGAACGATTACATTTTACTTTGATGTGATGCAGAGAATGAAAGAAAACTCATGTGAGGGAAAGCCGGTTAAAGATTGGTCGTTAGATAAAAGCGCGAAAACGAAAAAGACGACAGAAGAATATGTTTTAAGGATTCCTTTATTTTTCGAAACATTAACGTCCAAGTTGCGTGACACAAAGCCATAAATGCGCTCTATACATATAAACGTGTCGAGAGCGCTTAACCCCGAGCACTTACTTTGGATTGACTTTTGTTTCTTCGTTTTTGCTCACCCTTCGTATGAGAAGTCATTATGAATAAGTTTCCATCGTAATAATTATTAACAATTATTTTAATACATAAATCCTACATATTCATTGAATTTGATTTTTGAATTCATATTCATTTAATATTCCAATAGCTACGATTGATTTTTTTTAAATTTATATTTGAAAAAGTCATGAGAAAAATTGTTAATTCGATAAATGATAAGTTATGTTTCGTTTTTGATTTTGTAGGGTCTTGGGACACTTTAGTAGGTCGTAAAGTACGAAGATTAGGGTGTAGTATATTTAACATTACTATAGCTAAATCTAGATAATGTTAATGCGTTAGTAAACTATTAAAAATGATGAATTGATTATAATATTTCACGCCATTAATAATTCCAGCTGTATATATACTGCAAAGTGAAGTTAAGGAAAATTAATATAAAGGTTTGTGGGACGAGACATGAAAAATGAAAAGTACAATGAGAGAGGTACGAAAATCTGCGAAAAGGAAGAAACGGGAATCGTGACAAAACTCAGAGGAATAGAATAGCCATGGCGATGAGACCTGTGGCCGGGAAGCCGGTGCAAAGTATGTATACTACCTTTGGATGGTCTTAAAACACCATGGGACCCAACGGTCGCGATTTACCAGTGAGAGATATACTCTCGCATGAAATATTTATGTGCCTGGAAATAACTGAATTGCAGCACAAACGAAGCTTCGCTCGGTTATATCTTTTCTTGTGGCACAGTAGATGGTGGTGGTAGGTAAATCAAGGCGTGAAAGAGGGATAAAAAGTTGGGAGGGTACCGAATATACAGCAGTTAAAGGGAAAGAACTGATGAAGGAAGTGCGAAGGGAACAAAGTATAAAATAGAAAAAAGAGCAGAGAGGGAGATAAAGTAAAATGTCGAGTTAAAGGGATAGAAAATTCTCTTCCACAGGAATAGCCCCATAATTTTCATATGTAGCGATAAAAATGCTGGTAAACTAATTTGAACCTGGAATAATTACCGGCATAAGTGTCCTTAAGTATTCTCTATCAGTTTAATTGTTATATGCGTGGAGGTGTTTACGATGCATTCAAATTCTGATCTTATTAAACAGCCCCTTGTGACTTAAACAATTAGTCACTGTTCGATACATTACTTGTTTCATCTGTGAGTGATATGCTGTCTTTTTCGTTAAACGTCTTCATAATTGCGAAATATTGACTTCATCTATGTGTTAAAACGAAAGCAGCATTAAAAGTAAAAATTTGTTGAGGTGGCAAACTTAATAGATAGGTTCTCCATGTGTACTCAACGTTTTTATGATGTAAATTATGGAGCTCCATTTTTATACAAGTGTACATAGCACAAGAAAAAATGTGGACGAAGGAAACCAGGAATAGCTCGTGTGTATGCAGATTATTATACGTGTCATCACTACCCGTGCTGAGAGCCGCATTGTAATAGTCACTTACTAAACATATAAGTGAAGTGAAAGAGTGGTATGATGAAGTCATGCGACCTTTGTAGAACCTGCAAAGCGCTACGGCATGCTACCATTGTTTGTTCAGGGTCTACACTGACAGCGAATTACTGCTGTTTTGTTTACCCACCGTTTCTTAGCACTTTGGAACAATTTGTAGCAATTATCCATCGGGTCTATTATTTGTTTATATACATCTACCATTTTTTTACGGTTTCCAGGAACTCATAGGGTACTATAGGGTTCAAATAGTTTTTGGTGCACGAATGTGTATGTGAATGTTGATTGATAGTAGAATGAGCAGAGATTAAGTTCCACCGGAAGTTGTGGTGTATGTTGAGAGGAGCTTTTCGTTCATGGACCAAGCCTGAAGCATCTTTTCTATCGTGAACCAAAATCCCAAAAGAGATTCTTCGGATGTTTCCAAAACTTGGCAACAGCGAACGGTACTCTCAAATATTTCAGAGAGTAGAATGAGCGTAGTCACTTGAGTGTTTTCTCTCCTTTTCTTTTTCTCCTACATAATACACATTCACCGATGGATATCGCGGGGTGGTTATGTCGTTGTGGGTCTCGGAGGAGATACCAAGGACTCCGAGGGTCGGCATCCAGGATTCCCGAGAATCACACGTTATAGCGTTTTCGTTGTCGTAGAGGACGTCGACGACGACGACGACGATGCCAGAGGTCGGGGACACGCGGGGGGGGATACGGGAGAAGAGCGTCCTGAGGGTGCGACCAGTCAGCACCGGCCCCACGGGGGCCTTCCTTCGTTTTCTCAGAGTCCCACAAGGAGAGCACATACACTTTTGGTAATATTACTCTTAAACCCCCTTCATTCCCAATTCCCACGGGAATTACTTGCCAAGGACTAATAAAGACCGGACTCGCGCCGGTCCCCGAGCCTCATTACGCAATTTATTTACTATCAAGTTCGCCCACAAGGACGGACTCAAACTTTAAGTAAAACGTATTCCTGTAAAGTGAAAATACTACATACCATACGAGAAAGTTAAACGCGAACGAATGTGAGCTGTCAATTATCTTCTACGCCCTTACTTGTTCATTCGATATGTGTTCAAACGTGTAAAGAGACTTTAAAGATTCCGTACTCTGAGTTAGGTCAGGAGTGAAAAAAAGTCTTTAGTAATAAAACTGAGTTATCGTCATCCTCGTGGGCATATATTTATGCGTATTTACATCTGTCTTATCGCTTGAGCTGCTGTTACTTTACCTTATAAATACGCTGTGTACATAAAGAAGAAACAAGTCTTCTCACATCTGTGAGAGAATTCAACGGGGAAACTAGCTTTTCTTCGTCGAGACAACGGCGAAGATCAGTTCTAAGATAGTCATTCAAATCTCTAGTAATGATTTCCATCCCGAATCGATTCTCAAAGTCCCCTGGGAGAATGTTCTCCTCGCATCGACACACAGACACAAGGGATATTTTCACCAGGGTGGTAGATACACGCCGCTGAACAACATGGGCGCACACACAACTCGTGTCACCCCCGCGCTCACATCCCCCTCGTCGAAATGCCGTACCAGCCCTTCTATTTTTATCCCCTCTCCTATGCATTATAACGCGGGTCTTTTTCTCTTCTCTGCTCTTATCTATCAGGGGATTAACCTATCTCGGGCTTATTATTTCCCTGATCCACGGTTAAATACTCATATTTCAGTATTAAGGGACAGAACCCCAAAGAAAAACGCATATACTGCCCTTGCCTACTGTTCATACACATGGGTGTACATATATGCATCGGTAGGCGATTCGACTTGCCGTCGCTCACCGAATATGAAACTTTCGTTGAGCGTTGCCACAATAACGCTGGTCGCAGACGATCTCGGCTTTTCGATAGTTTTTAAAAATGCGAGTAATGATGATCCGAAGAAAAATAGGTCTGTAGCGAATTCAATCGATAACTCAATCAGTTCTTATAATCGTCGATATTTTGCAAATATAAATCTCTGAATAAAATGCAGTTGAACCATTTATTCGAGAATAATAGATCATTACTGTTAAATGATTCTGCGTATGTATACTGCGAGAAAGAATTATTTTCATTATTTATTTTCAACAATATCCGGACATGTGAAATCGACTCATTTCGATATCCCAGAAGATACTTTCCAATAGAATTCTGCGGGTTACTCGTAATACATTTAAAACATTAAAAAAACCCCGCTTTTAATAACTCTGGTCACGCACTGTTCAGACACAAACAACAAAGAAGAAAGGTTATAACAAGGTTCCACAATTAGAGAAAATTCCATGTTGTTTATTCATTTAGAATAACGACGTTGAATGGGTATATCGTAAATGAAAGTCTCCGGTGAGTGGGTGAAGCGGATCTTCGCACTCCGTCTTTCTCTTTCCGCGAGAGTCTCGCGAAACTGTTTCGTACTCGAGCAACAATATTCCTAGAGCCGCGAACGAGGCAGATAAATGTTCACCCTCCGGAACTAATTAGCATTTAGCATTTTTAATTCTCCAGAAAAGCCTGGATAGCCCGCCGGATATCCCAAGCGTTTTATCTCTATATTTTTGAAAGGTTCGGTGTGTTGGCGCGCGCGCGCACGCGATTTACCATAGTTGTTATATAATAAAACGGCAAAACCGGAAGTCTCTCGCCTTTCTCGTTTCTACTTCTCTCTATTCCTTTTTTATTATTCCTCAATTTCTCTTTTTCCGCCGCACTCCCGCACGTTAAACTCGAAAGCGGCCTTCTTCCATGTATCATACGAATGTATGTAGTTATCCTACGTCCACGAAAATTCAACGGCTTGTTAATACACGCATTCGTATGTCCACCACAGTAATATATAGTCCTTATAAATCTATAGGTATGTATACATAGGTGTATATATATATATATATATATATATATAACATATATATATGTTTACATAAGTGTATACAGGTACATATAGGTACGTAGAAAAAGTTAGTGGGGTGTTGGCGAGTGAAAGGAAGACTCGGGGAATTGTGGAAAAAGGAATAAAATGGAGAGAGAGAATCGCGAAAGCTTCGATTCAGGTAGCGAGCCGACGATCGAGCCAATTATAACAGATTTATAACCTACCCTTGCTATATACACGGGTGATTCAACCTTTCGACCTGACCCCACTGAAGCAGTCAGCGACTTGAATAAATTCTGTATTTCTTTTCCTCTTTCGTTCTCTCTTGTAACGGTATGATTGTGTAGATGCGTGGCTGCTGAGTGAACAACATGAAAATTTGTGATTGCGCGCGCGAATTGATCGCGCTGTTAGGTCATGATCACTCCCATTGCAATCGATGAGTGATGCGCATGCTCATCGATCGCAGTCATTAATCAGAAAAATCTAGCCATGCTCTCGTTCTCTTTCGTTCCGGGGTTCTCAACGAGTCAACATCTCCGACATCGCGCTCCATCACACATACATCGGATAGAGAGGAAGACTACTTGTCCAAATAAAAAGATAAGCGCAAAATATTTCCTTTATAATTATAAACCACGCAAATCGTTATTGTCATTTCAACACACGATTAGACATCGCGTAATTTATGTAACGGATGAATGATAGGAATGGATGGATGAATGGGATAATGAAAACTCTTGTTGTTAACGTTTCATTTCGACAACTTATCTGCACTCGATATTGGTCTCTCATAAACTTAATCATTGTTTTTATTTCGTTATAATTTTTTGTGTCATCTTTGTGAGACCAATAAATTTCGCAAGAAAGAATAAATGAATTTAAATCAATGAATAAAAAAAGAAATCCATTACACTCTATGTTCAAATGCATTTCTGATTTCGTCAACAGGTTCGATCATACCTTTATCACTGTAACAACTAGAATCGGATGAAATTGATTCTAATATCACTATACGCATTTTGAACTATGATGTACTTTATTGACAATGTATTATCAGCTGTAATATGTATCTTAAAAAATGTATCTATTAAAAAAAAACTATTATTGAAAACTATCAACCAAATATGACTGAGAAAAGAACGAAATTCAATTAAATATAGACTCTGGATGGCAATCTTGTGATTAAATAATTTTTTTTTTTTTTTATTGAACCGCGACTTTTTTAAGTGCCTTAGCAAACTATATTTATTGTATTGATTAGTACACAGAATCGATTACAGTACTTTGAATATCATTGTCGATTAACCGTACATAATACGATAATGGAGACGTCGTTGAAAGAGGAGGAAAACTGCCGGACTCTGATCGCGCAAGGGCACAGTGGCTTAGTAATTTAATCAGCTAAAACTAACATCCGTCGCTGTTTCGCCACAACGAACCCCTCTTGCACCCAGTAAAGTAGTCTCCTGCAATACATATATATAACCAAACCAACGACTACTACCCTCGCGCAAGATGATTTAATCTGCTAAAACGTCGCGCGACCGCGCTCTCGCTTACCTATAGGCACTTGGACAAGTCTCCAGGTTCCTATATAGCACAGTACAAGACACAAAATAATTTAAGAAAGTAGATACGTCTTTGTGATCCGAGTACACGACGAGGATGATGACCAAAGACTTTCGTCTATACCCTTTTTCTGGGTATATGTGTCTGTTATATTATACAAATATCTATATATATATAAAGTCGAGATTCGCTTTTGTCGGTCACAATGCAACGCACGCCAAATCAGTGTGGATCACGCAAATATAGCCGCAAGAGATTTCCGCACGAGTTCTTCATTCTCATGAAAAAACATTGAATTTTTCTAACCATCCGAAGTATTTAATTAATTAATCCAAGAAAATGAACTTTCTCCTATACTACTAATGTACTTTCTTTTATTTTTTTTTTTGCACGATCTTAACGGACAACACCACTGTGACGGCTTCAAAACATCGATTTTTTGAAAACCATTTTAAAAAATCTAAAATACTTTTAAGATTGAAATGCCGTTGGACCCAGGTCGAAAAAATAATTATTTTCGTAGATATTGAATATTTTGTGGAGCGGTGCAGCGGTCCGCGACGCTCGGGGTTCCAACTTTGAACGCGTTTTTCTCAAAACCACTTTTTTGAGTGCGGCACGCAGCAGAACTCGAGCAATTTTTATCCGATCGACTTCAAATTTTTACTGTATCAATAAAAGTAGATTATCTAGAGAAGTACATAAGATTTTTTCGATATCTCAATAATTATAAAAGTTATAGCCTATTTTCGACGAGAAATTTTGCTCAAAAATCATTCTTTAATTTCAAAGGCGTGTCTATTTTTTAAAAATCAATATTTTTCCAAATCCCTATGTACTTCTCTTCATAATATCATATTATTAACGAAAACACTCGGTATTTTTTTTCAGATCGACGTTGAAGAGAGTTCTGCTGCGTGCCGCGAACCACTGCGGAGATGACGCGAGAGCTTCCCCAGCGCCACCATGCGGCGAGAAAAATGTGAAAAAAATGTTTTTTTATACATTAATAAACAAGGAACAAAACCCAAAAAAATTTTTTCGAATATCTCTTTTTTTCCCACAAAAAAAAATTCTTGAAAAATGTGAAAAAAATAGGGGGTCACAGAGGTGTTGTCCGTTAATATAATTTGAGATATATGTTCGGAAATTATAATTTTTTAGAAAAGGACAGCATTCTGTCTTTTTCTAAAATGCGGTGCAAACTTAACAAAATTCGAAATTTTAGTGCAGAATCTCAAAAAAATTCGAGATTATTCCAGAACATTCTAAAAAAGAAAAAAAAATTATAGGAAAATTCTAGATCACTCGGGGAATGTTCTGTAAATTCACAAAATTTTTCCAAATTTTTCAGGAATAAAAGCATTTTTTCTAAAATTGCCGAACCTGCTTCCAGACTGATTAATTCTAGAAATTTATAAAAAAGTAATGAATACATAGAAAAATTCCAATTTATTCGAAAATATTTTATAATCTCAAGGAATTTTTCTAAATTTTTTTCATACATAAAAGAAATTTTCGGAATATTAAATAAATATAAAAGTTCTAGTTTATTTAAGATTGAACAGTAGGCAAAACATTTGACAAAATTTTGAAGACAGAACTGCTGTTAGGTAGGTTAATAAGAGTCAAGATAAAAAAGCGAAAAAAATTGTTGAACCGTAAATTCCTGTTACTGCTGCTAAGTCAAAAATTAATTCAGACTAATCAAATGTAATCTTATTTATTGAAGTTAAGCATTATCGAATTAAGCACTTACACGAATTTCGGTTAACTTTAGAGTGAAGTTTCCACTAGCCTTATACGAAACAAATAAGTTTACCCTTACACAAAACGAACGAGAAAACGTACAAAAGCTACTCTTATCCAGTTTCGTAATCCGTCAATGCATATTTGAGCTGCCAGAGAAGGTTACATTCCTCTTTTTGATAATAGCGTGCATGTGCGCTTGTTTCTTGTTTGTGTGTCGTATCGACGACTGAGGATCTATGCAATATTGAAAGGCGATGGTGTCGTGCGAAGTCGGCGGACCCAAGGGTTTTAGGCATGTTTGTCCAGCAGTGTGAGGGTACATAACACGTGGTTGGCGAGAGTCAGAGTAGTATGTGTTGGGAAACGTCGGAGGGTTCTCCTGGAGCCACGTGGCTCAGATAACGGGATAGGACAGCCACGACGCGAGCATTGCCGGCTGAGCAGGGGCTCTTATTTGGGCTCTTGGAAAGCAACCCCCCGGAAAATTAAGTGCTTGTAACGTGTGCGATAACGTACGCGCAAACGTACTTTCGCCCTGTTGTATATGTACATTTTCTTAGAACTTAAAGCAGTAGATTCATTCGTTTAAATAAATTTTCAAAGACAAATTCGATCCAATTGAATCAAACTCAATTTACAATGAACTTTGTCAAAAAAATGTTTGTACGCTGCCTAGTTTACTGCCTTCAGACTTTCACGCAACAGTTATTAATCATCATGGGAGATGACAATGTCAATGATATATAATAAATATGCTTACCTGTTTAGTTGAGGAGTCGATGAGCCTTACGAAAATGTCCTGTTCCTGCCTGAGACCTAAAAAAACAGAATAATCTTTTCTTAGTTTTGTACCGACTCTCATTCGGTGTATTTAAAGTTTTTTTTCTCAATTACATAATACAGAGTTTGTAAGCGGTACGGGTGTATCGAAAATCTTGAAATGTAGTCAGGTTGAGCGAACGCGGGGGCAAGGCAAGAAGGAGGAGTGAAAAAGTGGTATATTAAAAAGTGTTTGCGATCGAGCAGGAGGAAAGAGCACACGCGGAGGGCAGATTGTCCAGCGGTTGTCGATCCCTGCATCTTCTCTTCTCTCATGGGACGTATGCACAATCTCTGTTGTTCTCTCGTCGCGGTGTTTCTGTCCTCGAAGCCTCTTCAGCTCAGCCTTATGTCTTTTATATGTGTATAAATATATATTGTGCCACGTAGGTAAGAAGGCCTCGATGAGCCAGGTAAGTGTGTATCGGTACAACCTGCCTCGGTGCCTTTAACGTGGCCGAAAATTCCCGCGGGAGAAAAACGAGCTTCAACTCCCTTCCACCTCTCCTGACCCCCTGGCTACAAGGCAAAATAACAGCAAAAGCATCATGCCATATACTCCTCTTCACAGTTTTATCTCATTTCTTAGTGCATGAACTGCCAAGCGCCTACGGTTTATGGCCACTTTACTGCTTTCTTCCTACTCTCGTATGACACTTCAACTATCCACATGTATGTACATCAACTTACTTATTTCGCGAAAGGATCTCGTACGATCTACATACTTAAGAGTTTCTAAGAAAAGGCCGAAAAATGACAATGTTTATCATTTTTTTATAGTATCTGCAGCATTTATGTTAGGCGTTTTAAGGTAACAACTAATGTGGGTTAGTTGCTACCTTAAAGTTAGTAGGGTATCAGAAGTTGAAGCAACCCTGAAATATTCTCTGAAGGGTAATCTAATTCATTGTTCAATTTAATGTATGATTATATCTTATCTGTATACATATTTCACGTATGTGTTCGGACTATATAAATGACACATGCCTACCCATCAGTTATGATTGAAAACAAAAAATGTAAGAAATATAATTTACGAGTATATTTTTTGCGGTTTTGAAAAAAAGAAAAAGGATCACGAGAGATTCTGCCTAGCAGAGTCTATGTTGGTAAGTTTCGGATCTATAAAGACGGTGTAAGGAAGCACCGCAGAATGCCACAGAGAGAGGAAAACCCTACTCGTTGCTTTTGGTTGTATCCACTCGTGTGTCCAGTATAAGCCAAGTAATCCCGATATAAGACTGCAGAGGCTGCTGCTGCTGCTGCGGCAACTGAGGCAGACTAGCTGCTACTCTCGTGCGGCAGCATATATATTTGTATGTATTTATATATCTTTATCTATATATATAAGCATACAAGGATCACATAACGTTACCGTGGATTACGATACTTCGGGCCGAAACTAGCTCACAAATTACCTCGAGAAACCATCGTAGCTTACCGGAAGTTACCTACTCGCATGGCTGCGAGGTCTCACATATGGCTACCGCAAGATAACTAAACCATAAGATATATATGTAAGCATTATATTCATGTCATCGTACATAAAGATATAACTCTAGGTACGGAATTCGTTTTATTTATATATCTATACGGTCAGCCGATCCTAGATACTGGATTAA
The DNA here is from genome assembly GCA_963989365.1 of Rhimphoctona megacephalus. Taxonomy (NCBI): domain Eukaryota; kingdom Metazoa; phylum Arthropoda; class Insecta; order Hymenoptera; family Ichneumonidae; genus Rhimphoctona; species Rhimphoctona megacephalus. The sequence goes on along the minus strand of OZ022415.1, from coordinate 40,267,868 downwards.
ACTATTTCTATCTATAGTAGGGATATACTACGACTAAACCTTGGTCCTTTCCAACTATTGAAATACATAAGGCTTCCAAGTCACTACCATCGACATTCCCGAATGATTTACACTGTGAACGAAGTTTGAAATGTTGAAGCGAGTGTTAACACAATTCGGAAGGCAATTGGATGGAAAAAGATGCACAAAGAACCGACTCTTGCTGCAAGGCAATAAAATTGAATAAAATAAACTAACGTGGTTCATGAACAGAACAAGAAAGGCTCGATTGATCAGATTCGCAGTCCGGTAAAACTCTAAAGCATATCTATTTTCTCTTTACACCGATCTCATTCGATCGGTACATGTGCTTGGATCGATGGAATTTCTGTGACATCGCTCATGTGTTTCTGTATTATCATAACTAGGAAATTCACTTGCAGGGTGGGCACTGGATAGTTACGGAGAGGCGAGACTGATGGATGACGACGAAGCGTGTACAGCGCCAGGCTAGGTGATCCGCTGATTGCGTGCTTATACTTCGATTCTCGAATAATGATGATGGTCGTTCCCCATAATTGGTATTGCTCTTATTACTCAAACCGTATTTATAACATAGTATGCCGAAGAGTAGCAGCAGTTTATATATTTCTGTTTTTTTTTCTACGTCACTCTTTCTGCCATTTCCTTTTCCTTGACAGATATATATCTAGCCAGATATATTACCCACGGTGACGATTCTCCGTTGAAAGCTTGTAGCAAAAGAATCAAATGTGTACAAGTGTGGAATTGCTACGCTGGAGTCCAATGAGTATCTGTGTGTACGAGAAACACAGTGAAAAAGGGACAAGGGAGAGGATGATAGCCAAGACAGTCACGACGGTGACTTGATGTGATGACAAAAAGGGGTAGGACCCGATATGGGAGGAGACTTTGCTCGTCACTCGACGAACGCGCCCGGGGAACGCTCCTTATTTATTATTTAATTATAGATTTATTGCTCTGGACGGGTGATCGGTGACGCGATGACGTGAAGCACGGAGACACCTGATGGGGAGTCGCGCGCCCGAGTTTATTCCTCACTTCTGTCTGCGTACACCTGTGTGCGTATCTATATGTGTATGCGCGGTTGTCCGTATACGTGAGCAGTAAATGTACAAGTCGAGAATCTGGCCTTGCTTTTGCGGATCATCATGTGCAACTCGAACGACAACCGAATGAGACTATGTAGCGTGTGCTCTTCTCGCACCTCAATTTGTCTTCCCGAACAGTCAAGCATCGCGAACACAGAGTAAAGGAGATCGAAAACACCTTCACATATATATGTCGAACGAAACGTGCCACCCGCCAATAGTATTTTGTGCATGAAACTTTTATAAAGCGCGAGAGGAAAGAATCGAATCGCAAACATACCCTCTAACGGAGATCAATCAAAGGTCCTCGTACATATATATTTATATGGATACAAATACATACATACATATATATATATAAATTGGATGAATCGTATTTTCTAAGTTGCAGCAAGCAAGTCCACTTTAAAAGGAAATAAACGAGAGCCAAGAATTATACATACTGTGTGCAATCGTCGCATATCTGTTTGAAGGTTTTAGAAGCAAAAAAGATATTCAATTACGGAGGCCCAACGATTGCTTAGTCAAGAATATATTTCCAATTGAGAACTCGTTAAATATAATTTTATCGAGACATAATTGCGGCTTACTTTCAGAAAAAAAACAACTCTTTCAAATTGACGAACAACTCTCAAGCCCATTAGGATTAATTAATGTTTCATTTCCTTTCGTACCAGCTGCTCGATTTCAGTCAAAGACGATTGACATATAAAAAAGATATAATCTTTCAATCGGGATAAAAAGACTCGAACCTCAAATGTAATACGCGGTCGATCATGCAAACAGAAGTATTCGACAATGAAAAAAACCCTAACGGATAATAGCAAGCAATTTACACCCTTAACGTGAATAATGGAATGATATAAAATCATCACGACTTAAATTTTAGTCCGGTATTTGTTATAGTAGAGAGATATCCTGGGGAGCGATCTCTCGCGCGACTCTCGCTCTCCTGGCATTCGCTTACTTTGCCGCAGTTAGTTGTTTCTTGTTCGCGATGTTTGCAACACGTTTTAGTGTCCATAGATGGCTCTCTGGCGGTCCCACCTTACTCACATCAGCCACAGGAAGAAAGGAAGAGAGAGAGTGAGAGAGTAAGAATGAGAAGAGGCCCTTCGATCGTTGCTGACATGGTAAAAATCTCGCATTGATTGATCGGCTTCGAACATCATGAGCAAAAAACAACTATATGTGTGTATATATATATATATATATATATATATATATATATATATATATATATATATATACGTGTATTATAATAGACACATGGGAGTGTTTACAGGTACATAAAAGTTACCTCTGTGTGCTTCCTCTTTGTAAAGAGTATGAACAGGGGGCAAAAGCAAAGATGATGCCTCTCGACTTTCGTCCACTATAGACTAAAGAGAAGAGATCTGATGGAACACGGAGACTAAAGAGAAAAAAAAGCGACGGGGGATATCGTAGAGACAAGGATCGAGCAAAAAGATGAAGAAGAAGGAAAAAAGATAGAGAAGGAAGAGAAAGAGGAGAGAGAGGGAAAGAGCTTCGACGACGAAAAGGATTGAAGGGATCACTAGGTAAGGAACTCACCGAACTCACGTATATGGAGTGAAAAATTGCTGGCACGGGCTCAACCGACGGAAGGCACATTTTGCTGCTGTACTTCTCTCTTTCTCTCTCTCTCTCTCTCTCTCTCTCTCTGCTTATTTTCTTTCTTCATGCCAATGCCTGTTTAAGATGTTCATGATCCCAATTATATGCCATTTCTCGGTTATCTCCGGACAATGAAATAATGTATAGGAACGTTTAGTAATACGATTATCATCAGTCATCCGATGATTTATCATTCGACACTGAGATTCAGCTTCTTGACTAATTATTACGAAAAAAGAAAATGATCAAGTGTTTGCACTAAATGTATTTTATTTTAAGGTTTTTTATTAAAATCGATACATTTACATTTAGCCGAAAAAAGTTTGACAAATTGATTAAGTTTTGACATACGAATACATTGTTTAAGAAAATATAGTGGTATTAAACTCGATTTAAATAACCCAAAAGGTTCCAGTTCTGAAAAGTATTGAAGTTTCAACAACAAAATGCATTTTTCGTTCTACCTTTTTTCAATGTGAAGATGAACTGATTTTTTATATATATACATTATGATTCGAGTTAAAATTTGTTTAGGGATACAAAAAATGTAATATTCTTATTTTTGTTAATCTATGTGTTCTAACTTTGTTAATGTCACTGTACACACATAAAAAATTTCCGCCAGAGGATGATTGAGGGGTAGTTGGTATTCCAGTTTGCCCCACTTACAGAAAAAATAACTATTATATGGAATATTTGATGAAAAAAACATCGTACAAGAGAACCAGAGAAACACATAGATACTAGGATATTTGTTTGTTATAAGGAGTATCAGTGAATGAATGTCAAGAATTTAGCATAAATTGATAAAATGAAGTGTATGTAAATAAAACGTGAATTCTCGTCACATGACATTGCACAAAATTCTCAATGGCTCATAAAAAAAACGCTCTTATATACGAAAATTTCAGTAACGTAAAATATGTCTCTGTTGTGGTCCGACTTTATTCCATGTGGGACGAGGAAAAAACCCTTTGACTGGCAAAAGACTACTGGGTTACATTTGTGCACATTCTGATGGACGTTGGTGAGTGCATGAGGAGTGCCCGAAGTCTCTTCTTCGCTCATTCAACGTGTTCATGAAAGTTTTCTCGTGATCCCTCTTTTCAATGCTGCGCGATGTTACTGCCGCGCGATTATCGTCGATTTTCTTATCGTCTTTGCATTCGTGATTCTTTTTCGCACAGGCGCTACCGGTTTTCATCGAAGCTGTATACGAATTAAGTCCGGTAGGGTCTATATACGTAGCTGAATGTATACATATATATATGAGATTTTATAAAAGAGCCAAAAAGCGCGGGTGCACATTTCGCTCGTTCTAAGTCTCGGCGGTCGTTTGAGCGTCTCTTTTTGCCGATTGCGAGACCGCATCGCAAGAGAAAGAGACAAAGAAGAGAAAAAAGAAGGGAAAGAGAATAAGAGTGAGAGAGATGCAGTGGCAGTAGGAGTGACGTAAAATATGTCTCTGTTGCGGGAGCTCATGCTCTTGTGGCTTTCTCTCTGAAAGACGCGTTTCGCGCCTCCTTTTGGTTCCTCTCTCGCTCTCGCTAGGACGCGACGGACGTCTTACGTCTTCCAGTGTCCCTCGCGATCAGGAGCTTTTTAGCTCCCCTAAGAGGCCAACGCCGGGTGTCTGCATGGAATGTTGATGGCCCGTCATCGTCGCTTCGCACGGTCCATTATAAAAGGACCCAGGACCTGCGCGGCACACTCTGCGACAGAAGCAGCCTCGAAAATAGCACTCTCTCTCTTCCTCTTTCTTTCTTTTCTGTCTTATGCTATCTCACATTCTTTCTCTCTCTCTCCGAACCCTGGACAACAGGTTGCAAATATAACTATATATGCAGCTTACTTATAGCGGACAGTCGCGAGCCCACCCGCCGACACCGATCGTTTGTAGATCGATAGTGATCCTCGCCTTTCTCTCTCTCGCTCTGTTTTTCTTCGACTTCCTCTTATTCTCGCACTCCTTCTCGAAGATGAGAAGATATACAGACAAGAAAATACCGACCAATGTTTTGTCCACGTTTTAAAAAAGGAAGTGAGACCCTAACTATGTATAGCCTTTCATCTCTACTGAAATTCCATTTTGACTTTTATACGCACATTTTTTACCCGCAGAAATATATTTATATAGTATACTTATATCAAAAGCCATTCACTTTGTCCTTCATTTCGATCGAGACATGAATAGTTCTTCAACTCACCATTGGCGTAGAGCAACTGGAGCCTGTATTGGATGCCGTTGTTGGTTTTTTGACCCTCAGATTCCTGCAATATCACGAATATATGCGATTTAATTATGATGATAAAACATACTATTTTTTATACAAATTTTCACAAATTTTTTTTTCATAACTTAACATTATATATTAAAAATACTTCAAGTGCATGTCAACCATGAGTAGACATTGTCCTATTTCTTAAAATGGGTAATATTATTACATCTAAACTCTTCCAACTTATTGTAAGTTAATTGCTATATTTTTACATAATTATCCTTATTATCAATCTTGAAAAGAAATTCCATATTTCTGAATATTTAATGACTTTCAGATCCATCTGACTATGGTGGACACACCGTGACTGAATCAACGTTACAGATACTTTAATTAAATGCATTACGAGCTAATGATGGAGCTGATATGATAGGTTTTACATCGAGATACGTATTTAACGTGTTCACTCCATCTCACGCTAATTATTAATTTCTTGATGCATCGCGCCGGCAAGAGTGGAGTGCCATTACATAAATATCCATATATCGTGCTCTCTTCTGTATGGCGTGCCATGCATAATTATTGGATGGCTCGGCGTTGACGAGCCATGCGTGTGTTGCATCGCGCCATATGCTTGACAGCCATGGGTAATGCATTTTCAACTAGGTATCCCCTTGTTCAACGACCCTCAACCACCAGTATTTATTCGCTTTGTTTTTCATGTTAGAATGAACCTGAACGTGTTCTAACTTATTCTTATTGGGACTGAACTAAGAAAAAATATTTGTCAATTTATTGACGATTAGTATCATGTAATTAAGTGCTTCGATCAGTCAAAAAAATTGCTACACCCAATATGCGGTTAAAAAAATAAAATAAAAAGTACATCTCCGTCTTTCATAATCGTGCAGCAATTTTTTTTTAAACAGAATTCTAGAAGCTTTCAAAGCTCAAGAAAATTTAAAGTTTGTAAACCTCCAATTTAAAGGACCAAAACAGATGACCGTTGATTTTCTTTCCTAGCCTATCGACTAGTAGATGCAGCGAAAACATTACGTCGACGAGTGGTCGTTTCGCTAGATGTTTATGAACATCAAGGCTATTTCTGTGAATGTGCAACCCTCACATGGTGTATACATGGTAAGTAAGCTCTAGGGAGTGAATTACCTACAGGGAGATACAATTAACAGTGCTTTTATGACAACTTCCTGTATGTTCAACCTCCTTGCCATATGATTCTACATCCGTGTTCTTGTACTTGTTAATATACGCGCTCAATGTTCTCCCAAATAAATTAACGAAATAATATAAGTACATTACTCGAGAGGAAAAAAATCTGTTCTTCCATAGGAATGTAAAATAGAAGCTAAATATTAGTATATGACGACCCTACACTCTTTATCATTTTGTTACTGAGAAAAATCTTTTTCTGGTTATTAATATTTTAGAAAGATTTTCAAGTACGATTCTTCCAGAAAATTTTCTATATTGTCTACATATTCAATGGGTTCAAGACCCAATTTACATGAGTGTACATAACTTTTAAATCCAGACCAAACGTTTCCTCAAGTCATTATTATGTTGTTACGTAAAAGTAGTTACTACAATTTATCAAACACAAGGCAAGATAGTTGGCAATATCTCGGATTCGCTTAGGTTCTGCACTTTAAAACGGAACTCTTATGAAGTCACTCATCCGTCCATTCGGTTGTCTGTTCGGGCACCCAAATAAAGGTATCATTCGCAAAATGGGCATTGATAAGGCTTAATGATCCGCGAATATTCTCATAATCAAAATAGTCTAGCAGGAGACAATGAAAAAGAAATCAAGAAAATCAAGGACGAACGGCATATCTATCTGCACATTGAATCTGCAGATTTGGTGTAATTTCTGTTAGAACGTTTCTGGAACATCCGACAGAAATTGTAGGAAGCAGGTTGGCTTTGTCGTAGGTACTTTATGTGTGTACACCTAGGCACCTAAATATCAGACACTGTGCTGGGAGTCCGTACTCTCTAAGTTCTCTCTTGACGGAGAAACACCCGCGTGGCGCTCGCACTGGCCAGGGGTTGATGTATGTCCGCGGTGCATGACCCTAATTAATAGGGAAGCCACGCGATGCAACTGTCCAGTCCATGTGAATTATACGTACATAGGTATTATGTAGGAAGCGTTATGTCGTTTGAGCAAGAGAAACAGAGGAGGTGCGAAGTCAAGAGAGGATTAGTGAGGGACTTGAGACAGTCGAGTAAGAGGTCCAGAATAATCAAGGTGCGAGGAAGCGAGACGGGAACAGAGATACATGTTTATGTGGAACATGCATGGCAAACATTACATGGCAAACGTGAACATATTCATTTACCTGTACCCACATATGCAGTTATGTACCTACAAAGCCATATAGCTAAGCCTTTACCATATAAATATATGTGTTTGTGTATGTAGATTGAGATTTCCAAAAGTCACGATGTAAACACGAGCACGTGGCGCCACGTGTAATTAGTTAAGCAGACTGACCTTTATGTTTAAACTATGTATGAGGATATGACGACTTTTACGTCTAACGTAAGTAGCAGCTTTGTCTACGTATGTCATGACGTTTCAAGAGTTTTCTCCCTACAAACTCATGCACACATGCACTCATCCATAACCTCCTTATGATCAGCTCCGACATTTGGAATCTATGTCCGTGTCAGTTACGAAATTCGATAACGTTGTCTCGTTGTATAAACCAGGCCTATATAAAGTGGTGCGAATTCGCCCTTTTACCTTCGCCACACGGTGCATTATCGGGTTCTCGTAGATTTATGGCCGGGTGATTTATCGTCCTAGTGGGCTAGGCAGCGCGTGTTCCTACCGAAGGAAAGTTGAAATATCGCTAGATAGAACCGTATAACAAGTGCCCTCTAGAGTAGATGTTACATTTAATGCGATATATTTATATTATGTGTGCGTATGTGTGAATTCACTCACGCAGTATGTGTGAGTCGATAAACATATATAGTTTCATTTCTGAATATAGGAAAATATATATGGGGCATTCCATGACAAGTGGGGCAATTTTGAACCTTTCATTTTTTTTATTTAACTTAAATTTGTTTATGTTATAATACATATTCAAAGAACTTCTCTTCATTTTTTTCAGAATTTTTTGTCCATCGGCGGATCAGATATGATTTTTATTCGAAATTCGATGATTTTTTTTTCAAATGTCGATAATTTTCCGAAAAATGGACCAAATCAAACTTTTTTTTTCAAAATGTCCAATACTTTTTGAAACTACTACTTTTGTACTTTACTACTTTGTACGTACTACTTTGTAGGTACTTTTTGCAAAGAATAACAAAAAAATTGTCAATCATTATCTTCTCTATTTTCATATACTTTAAAGATAAAAATTCATGATTTGAAGATGATTACATATTTTGATTTCTTTCTAAAAATTCTCAAAAATACTATGACTAAATTAACGATTTTTAAGACCGGTTTTATCATGGGCAGACTTTGCTTTATATTTCTTTTCATATTTGCAATTTTATTTTTATTTTTTTTTCAATGAATTTGGTCTTATTTCCACAGTAAAATCATCCAGAATTATAATTTCGTTATTCATAATATATTCTGTTTATTATTCTAATAGTGATTGACAGTCTTTTCTTTCAATGGTTATGAAGAAAAATGTTTTTTGCCAAAAAATTATTATATATAACCGATAGTGGTAAGTACATGGTTCCTGTGTGACTTTGGCCATCTCTCAGGTTAAGCAGTATTGGGGAAAGCCGATACTTGGATGGGTCACCACTTACCATGCACCGCCGGTTCGCGAATCGATCGCTGAGTGGAAGGAAGTTTTCTGAGTTTATAATAGCGTTAACTAACGTAAAGCTCAGTAAAAATATAACCAACTGTATCGGCACAGGTTTTCCACAATTTCTCTGTGCCTTTGTGCAAATGCGATAGAGCAGTATATTAGGAAAGAGTGGTTGTGAGCTACATTCACGAGGTCTGGCAAGAAAACGGAAATGAGTGAAGTGGGGTATAACCGATGAGATGGGATCATAAGAACCCGAAAAGTATAGACGAAGGAACAATGAATTATGTTTTTTAACAATGTTAACTGTATATTTACAATAATCCGGTTTTTTTTTACTACTAGGAATTTACTTTTCTGTTGCTGTAATATTCATTCGAGAAATCCTTATTACTGACGCTGTCATTCGCACCCCTTTGTCTTCTCTCAAAAATCACGACCTGCCACCTTTTGACTCAATCTTTAGCTATAGATAAAGTTTTCAAGCGATCAAAAAATTACTGGCTCTCATCTCTGTTTTACACCTATCTGGTGCTTCCGGCCCACGAAACGATGCCATCAACCATTGAGGTTTCACGGTGTTTCTCACGTAAATTCACATTAGTTACTAATAATTATTAAGTAGATAAGGTCATTTTTTTAGAAGTCGGATTATTATCCAAACACGAAGTCATTATTGTTACAAAAAAAACGTCATTATTTCTTGGTATACTCCTTTCGGGTCTTTATGGTTCGATTCTATTACTCTGGCTCCTTTTCAATCCGACTTCAATAAATTTGCTCTGTTAGTTGTAAATTCTTAGCGAAATTTTCTTTTATTTTCATACACATTTAAAAAAATAACTGTCAATTACGGTTAGAATAAGAACAGAAAATATTTTGAATAACAAAATTATGATTCTGTATGATTTTTCTGGGAAAATAAAACTAAATTTATTGGAAAAAAAAAATTGAAAACATGAAAAGGAATTCAACGAAAAGTCTGCCCACGATAGAACGGGTCTTAAAAATCGGCAATTTGGTCCAAGTTTTTTTGAGAATTATTAGAAAAAAATCAAAATATGTAATCATCTTTTTGAACAAAAACATCATTTGAACAAAAAATCATCGAATTTCGAAAAAAAATATGTATATCTGACTAGCTGATGGACAAAAAATTCTAAAAAGAATCAAGAGAGGGTCTTTGAATGTGTATTAAAACATCAAAAATTTTAAGCCAAATCAAAAAATGAAAGGTTCGAAAGTGGCTCACTTGGCATGAAATGCCCCATATACAAGGCTTTTCTAGCTCTATGTGATTTCATATAAGAATTTTTACTCAGAAAATAAATAAAGTAAGATAACAGATTTCCATAGTTTTGTATATTGTATGAATCCAAATGACAGAAGTTATAGCGGCGCAATGACTATCTCAATATTTTTAAATTGCTTGTGGAACCAAACAGTTTATTACGCATAATTAATTAAGATGACTTCTAGAGTGTGATAATTTTTTTTTTTTTTTAAGTAACGAAATTATAAAGGACTCATCTATGTCGTAATTCAAAAAAAACTTTAATTACAAAACCCATAAATTGGCGTACGTAAATTATGATAACAAACACCAAAACAAGAAAGATGATCATCCGAATTCGAACATAAACATGATACGGCATATTGAATCAATTATGCGAAAAAAGAGAAATTACGATGTGTTCCGATTAAATTTATTTGGAATACAAGAAAACACCGCTGATATATATATATATATATATATATATATATATATATATATATATTCATCGAGGTATTTACATTCGTCAATATATCAGCGTGGCAATGTGAGATAGAACGGGTGTATAGGGTCCATTCTATTGTTGTGTATCCTCACTTATATACATTTATTTGCGACAAAATCAGTGACAAAAGTCCATAAACATTCGCACTTGTTCATTCATATAATTAGTCTGTCTGAACGGATATGGCTTTCGAGGTTTATATATATATATCTCTATGTGTAATTACATGTCATGAATTTGCATACAGATAATTTGTAACAAACGAAAATTATTAGGCAGTTGATACCGTTCTTCTATTAAAAATGTGGATATAAAGATACGACGGAATTGTTTTAATAGTCATAAATAAATATATAAAGAAAATACGTATCTCGTGGTTTATCTGTACGGATTTTTCCTTAAAGCCAGGACTGGACTTTCGATGTAGGTGACACAAGATGACGGAGAATCAGTATCCGAGGAGTGATCGAGAAAATGTCGTCGTGGAACGGCGAGATAATAGACGAACGGAGGTCGATATATATGTATATTAACTGTGTATGATATATGTATTGAACGATGACCAGTAACAGGTCCGTCCTCGTCCACATATAGAAATGAGACAATGATCGCAACTTCAAAATCGAACCCCTTCCCGTGCGCGATCGAAAATTGGAGAAAGACATGATAGAAATGGTCTTGCAAAGAGTGGGGTGAATTTTAAAATTTTCGCTCATTACAAGAGCAAAGAAAAATATGAAATAGCAGCTCGTATGATTATAAAATTATTTTGCAATAGTTATCTGTTGAAAAAAATTGCGCAGATCATCATATATTCACATAAAGTTCTTTTATATTAAATTTTGATGTAATAAATTTAAAAATCATTACATATAATGAGGTTGTCTTAACAAAAATTTGAATTATTATACCATTCAACTTGTATCAATTTTTTATTTAGTAAAGCAAGTTCCATCGAAAAAAAACTAACCTAAAACAAATTCATTTTGTTAATATTCATGTTACTCTTTGGAGAATGAGGGCTCGGTGCAGAATACGTCCAATTGTCAGAGACAATCGTCGTTGTCGTATAAGCTCCTTTTCCATTTTGAGAAGGAAGACGACACGTATATCCTGCTCTCTCCTGACTCGAGCAAACTCCCGACAAAACTTATTGAGCAATTTCTGGTACAAGACTGCTATGTAGTGTATATCACCGTCCGGAAATTACAGATTGACTGACTCGATCATCGATTTACTTCCCTTAAATAGTCATACTAATTGACCAATGGGAAGTTGAGCTCTAACGAGCCGTGTTATATTACAATTGAATACAGCTCGACCTATCAAAGTGAGATCCATAAATCGTTACGTCTGAAGCTACACTTTATACTTGTAGACTCTGCCGTGTTAAATTGGACGTCCCTTTTTTAATTGTGACTTGGATTGTAACTGAATAATGCGATATTTGATCGTGGGAAAGTTAGGATGGTTCAATATTTTTTCCATCAATACATCCAAATGCCTTCCTCAGAATCTCTCAATTTTTTCCTCCAATCCCCCGTGTAAAATACGGAGTAAACATTCGGTATATACACGTTTGATTTTTATTTTCAAAAGTCATCATTTAGCCACAAGGTTCATGCACATTTTAATAACATTTTTTTACATTCGTTTTGCATTAATTCAGTTACATTCCTTAAAAGTCATATTTAAATAGCAATTCATATTAATGGACGTTTCATAGATAAGAACTTTTTCAACTCCAAAAAAAATGTACAATGCGTTAAACATGAAAATATTAAAATAAAATCATTTTTACGAAAATAAATTGGTTAACAAAATTTAGCATAGAATGGTAAAACTAAATGATGGTAGGAAGGAAGATGATAAAACTAAACTCCATTTCGAGAAACGACGATAAAACGTCAATTATTCAGAAAACTCTACCAGGATGTCATTCACAAGCACCACATTCATGCTATTTAAATAGTATTTACAAAATGAAATTGTGCTCCGAATCTGCGTGGAATATAATCGTGGTATAGGAAATAGTCTACAGTTTTATTGATAATGAGGTAATTTTCATTCATTTTCTGGGTGAAAACAATATATCAGTCGTTGCCAATAAAAAAGGCATAATCTACGGAACGTTTGCTTTGAGTGAAGCACAGTTAAGCCATTTTGCTTCTTGAAAATCTACTTGTATAATATTGACTCTTAGCATTCGACCGTACGAAATAATAGATAGGACCCCCTCGAGCGGCCATAATCTCTGATCTGTTTCGACATTCGTACAGGGGATCTTTAGCATCGAGAGATCGCGTGACCAAAAGTACGACGAGCTTTGCTGTCTGCTTGATATTTCTATGTATGTGATAATAAACGTAACACGAATCGCAGATTCACGAACGCTAGAGTAGCTGGAATTAGTATCAGCCCAGTAACGTAAACACGAAATATTGTGGATTTTTATTATCGCGATCATCGTACCCGACATAGAAAATAAACTATATGTGTGCATGTGTGTGTGTATGTGAGTATGTATGTGTGTAGAGGGGCGGTGGGTAACATTTATGTGTCCATCGATTTATAATATACAAAGCGACAATTAATAATTGAACGTCACCTCCCCGCTCTCTATCTCCCCCTTTCCTCTCGTCACCTCCCGTCGCTCATTCCTTTTGCTCTTTTTTCTCTGTTCATGGAAAAAGCGATTATGGAGATAAATGGGAGAATCTGGACACGGAGTTCGACCCAATATTTATCGCGACTGATTCGTCGAATTCCGTAAAAATAAGCTGCGCTCTTCGTGGCAATACAAACAAATTTTAACGAACCGTTCGACTATATGAATTCGCGGTGAATATTCTGTACTTAAATTATTTCGCATGAATATGCATTGCAATAGGGGAATTTCATTTTCCACTTGAGTTATCGGTCACGATGGTCTCTCCCCCATTCACTTCGAGTGTCAAGTAGAAAAAAGATAAAATGAAATTCGAATTGCTGGTAAAACATCGGGTAAACATGGCTTCAGAGAAAGTTAATGGTATTTGATGATTTATTCAAGTTTCTTGGCAATACGATCGTTCAGTTCTAATTAACATATGTAAAAATGATCCGTATTATATATAAGGGGAGTTGAAGGAAATCAACCGGATCGTTGCTCGATTTCGCGTGTTTTCCAATCCTCGACCGTCACTCTGCTCCCTCATCTCTGTGGTGCTCACACGAGACTGAAAAAAGGGATAGAGTGAGGGAGAGAGCGATAGATTCAATGAAATCCTTTTTCACCTCGAACGTGCAAATTTCTCTTTTCATGAATTTTAAATATTTCAGTGCCGATTGAATTGGTATAAGTTTGTATTCTATAAGTAAGTAAGTATATATACATATGTGCATCTATACACACTTGACTCACTTGATCCTTCTCCACGAAACCAATGAAGGCTGTTCTCTCGATTTCGATCGGTTGACCGACCCTGTCGTAAAGCGCGATCACGAAGTGAAAGAAATTGCTCTTTCTCAGATTACTCGGCGGCTGCTTCTCAAAATGTGCTTTGCCGATTCCAACTCTGAAACAAAAAAGTAACGAAATTCTATATGACACACAGACTTTTTTAAATTCTCGATAATTTGGGTTCTGCATTTTCGTATAAAACTTTTTTGCCCAAAACATCCTCGTTATTTAATAAATTCTTCATTTTTTTATTTACTACACGATCGGTTGTTAATTCAGGTGGACCTGCATATAATGTTCCTATCAATGTAAGTTTATCTACTAAAATAAGATTTGCATATAACTTTGTAAAGTGTCAAAATTTACTAGTAGTTTACTCGTTCAACATTAGTCAACGCTACATCTTTTATCATTAAAAAGAACAACACATCTAAGAAAGCTGCATACGAATAATCCAGTTTCGTTCCTAGCATTTTTTTTCCTTCTCATAGAACAGGTGTATGTTACAGATACAGTGGCGTGCAAAAGTTTCGGGCCACCCTACTTTTTATGCACATTGAACAGAAATATGGTGGTGGGAAAAAAACAAACGAGTAATGATAGCACGTAATTACTTATATTTAGAAACAATAGGTTGTATACATTGATATCGATCTTAAATAATTAATTGTTCAACAATTTTTTATGACTGGCTGTGCAAAAGTATTGGGCCGCGTACTTGTGGGTATGAAAAAAATAACAAAAAACTTGAAAAATAAGGAAGAATGTCTTGGTCTTCTCCACTCGACTCAATACTTTGTTGCCATGCCCTTAGCAGCGATGACTGCAGCGCACCGACGAGGCATAGATCCAATTAGTTGTTTGATTCGTTCTTGTGGCAATTTTTCCCATTCACTTCGCAAATGGTTCCACAATTCCGTTTTGTTGGAATAATTTTTCGTTCCAACATGATGCTTGAGGTCTTGCCACAGGTGTTCAATAGGATTTAAATCCGGTGACTGCGATGGCCAGTTAAGAAGGCGGACTTTCCGGCTTTGAAGAAAATTTTTAACAAGACGCGAAGCGTGTTTCGGATCATTATCGTGTTGAAAAACCCAACCACGCGGCAAATTTTTCGTTGCAAATGGGAGCGTATGATCTTGTAGTATGTCCCTGTACAATGCAGCGTCCATATTGCCATGAATTTCCACCAGCGGACCAACGCCATCATCAGAAAATGCTCCCCAAACTTTAATGTTTCCGCCACTGTGTTTTACGGTAGGAATTTGGTACCTTACATTATATCTGGTACCTGCTGGACGTCTTAAGTACTTCCGACCATCACTTCCGAATAATTGAAATTTCGATTCATCGGAAAAAAGTACTTTCCGCCAATCTGATACCGTCCAGCGCTGATATTTTTTCGCAAAGTCTAATCTAGCTTTCTTATTCTTTTTGCTAATCAACGGTTTTTTTACACCTATATGACCAATCAGCCCTGCAGCTTTGAGACGTCAAGATACCGTACTCCGACTAACATCAACTAGATTTTCACTTCGCAATTCCCGGGAAACATCTGCAGCACTTTTTCGTGGATCTACAATGCATTTCTTTTTAAAATTTTGTCAACGCGATTCAAAGTTTTTCGCGGTCTACCGTTCCGATTTTTGTCATACAGTGAGTTTGTTAATTTATATTTAGTAATAATACGATTAACGGTACTTTTGCCAATAGATAAAGTCTCCGCAACATCACGAGAACTTTTTCCTTCTGACGAAAGTTTTAACACGATTTCACGAAGCTGAATATTCGTGTATTTCGGCATTGTGGCAGAAAGAAGACTGATTTTCCATTGTAGGACATGTTTTGAAACTAATGAGGAAAAAAATGTAAACAAACCGTGCGTACGAAGCCGCGGCGATATAGTGGCCCAATACTTTTGCACACCGACCAAAGTCATTCCACGTAGTACACGAAAAATACGCCATAATTAAATATAATATACGACGTTGTTACCTTCATTCTAACTCTCTTGAATATTTTGAACAATAAACGAGTGGAGAAATAAAATATTTTATCAATTAACTGGAAAAAATAGGGTGGCCCGAAACTTTTGTGCGCCACTGTATATAAGATGTAAGCTAATCCTTGGCTAGTGTCCAGTTTTAGGTAAGCGGTGGGACACAAGAAAGACAAATGAGGTCAGAAGAGAGGTCTTCCGCTTTCCGTAGGGGTGAGAAAACAGAGCTCAGGTGGACCCCGACGCCTTAAAATCCCATTAAGGGCTCATGTGTAGAGATTAGGGCCGGTCGACCGCCTGGCTTTTGTGTGCATGCACTTGGCGTCTTTATGTTATGGTGATGGTAAATCGTTTCTTTCTGCTTAACAATTCGCACGTAACGATGCAATTTTAATTTTGAATTAAACTCTATTCAACCTGTATCTAAACTCATAAATCCATAGAGGTAACGTCACCGTATTGACGATCTTCTTTGCAAATATACAAATTTGATTCAAACGTTAAATTTTCATTTAAACTGATGAAATGATTATTCATTTAAATCATCGTATTTTATTTGCTGAAAAGACTCCAACATTAACTGTGATTATAGATCTGGATTAGATGCAGATATAAAAAGAAATATTTACTATACCGAATGCGAGAAACGACTAAACGCATGTGCAGGAACAAATGTTTCAATAACTTTGAGAAACTATATCCCCAGTGCCCCAGGATATTTCCGGGCCTGTTGGCACAAATAGGTAGAATGGGTGCGCGCGCGCATAGGAAAAACGCAAGACGGGAGATTCACGGTGATCTCTTGGGACCGGCTATCCCTCAACTTCGAGATCTTCGTACCTTCGTAGTGCTTCCTTCGCTTTGAGGGCGGTTCGTGAATGCAGTTGTTCGGTCTTCTATACAAGAGACCGTATAAACGTATATATATTTATACAAGCATTCTAGATGGAGGACACGACGTACGGCAGATCGAGACACACACGTATAAATGTAGGAGTGAGGAAAAAGCTTGGAAGACGCTTCATAACCGAGAAACAATTTGGCGACAATTTTTCAAGCTGTCAAAATAGCATAGGCGTGATCCCACGGGAGTATTTTGGTCAGTAGCCCGCTACTTTTTGTATCACTATATAACATTGCCGTGCCTGTCGTTTTTATTTTCCACGTGGACCTGCCTGTTAAGTTATGTTGCAAATCACCGAAGCAATAATATTTGCGGAGCACAAATATAAATTACGGAATATTGTAAAATTTACCATGAGGTGGACCTTAAAATATTAATTCTTTTGAAAGGATGGTACGAATAGAAACGTTTACATAATGTGAATAAATGAGATAGGAGGTTCCGTGTTGTGAAATTCGTTTCTAATTTTCGTTTACAGTACACAACTGTTCTAATATGGATATTTTCTGAAAATTATTGTTTTTTAATGATAAGCAGCCCGATGGATATCTCCCCAGCCACCGTGAAATGTTGGTAGAATTTTTTTTTTATACGCTGCACGAACGATGTGCTAGTTATGAACTCAGTTATTTTTAAAATAAGATATTTTCACAGAGCTTAAAAAAATGTTTTATAGCTATGCTATTTTACAAAAAATCTATAGTTTTTAAGATCGCTCTTTATAACTCGAAACACTCGGAATATGAATGATCTGTCAAAGTTGGGACTGGTTGAAAATAAAATTCATTGACATATGTATCCGCTCAAGCACAAAGCAGTTTATTTTCGAAAGAAAAAAAGTGGTCAGACGATTAATTATGTCCAAAAATTCTTAAAATTTTCTTGAATTCGTATCTTTACTGAAATAATCAATTCAGCAACTAAAACCAAACTTTCAAATATTACCCTCTTTGGTGGAATAGAGTTTATAAAAACTAATTGATCGATCAAACTTTGTTACAGTTACTTAATATCGATATAAGTTTGTATAGTTTATTTTTTTGTTTTCTTCTTATTTGACTAACGCGAAGTATGACTATTTTATAAGTTTTGAGCCAGTATAAAACGAGAGAGTAGCAAAACTTTGATTATGAATTTC
This sequence comes from Rhimphoctona megacephalus, assembly GCA_963989365.1. Lineage (NCBI taxonomy): Eukaryota > Metazoa > Arthropoda > Insecta > Hymenoptera > Ichneumonidae > Rhimphoctona > Rhimphoctona megacephalus. Next base: position 40,249,826 of record OZ022415.1, on the reverse strand, counting down.
GTGCTCTCAGGGGATATGGCATGGGCGGGATTTTGTCACCTCTCTTTTACCCGCAATTAAGCCGACACCCTGAATAATTAACCTAGTCCAAGCTAACACGCCGACATTTACGCTTTTCCACCGGAATATTGAGAGAAGAATTGCCCGCAACGGCAACCCCAACGTGTCTCTATTGTACAGACGAGACTACATCAACTTGGAGTACTGAGACGATCCTACTTTTTCCCCATGACAAAAGACTACAGTGTAAACGTTTGCCAGCCTCCAACTTCGCCTTTGCGAACCAGGTCGTTCGGCTATTCTCACCGACACGCGAAAGGCGTTATATCATCTCGTAATTTTTAACCCCCAAAAGCACAGGGACTGCGGTGTTGGATAAACGAGAAAGCTCTCATCCGAGGAAATCATAAGGTTGCCCCTCTCCTCCATGGCTGTGAAGTATGCACGTGAATGTTAAAAATTAATTGTCTCTTATATGAGAAGAATCTCAGGAGCGTTGACCAATGAAGATTGGAGAAAGGGTTGTATAACATTATGTATGAATTTTTTTCCGTTATTTCCGTACGCTTGTATAAGCGGACAGAGCCTGAAAAATCATGTATGAAGCCTTAATAATCAATCTATTTGTAGTACATTACATTCTCCATAGATAGAGCACTATATTTTTGGATTACGAATATGTAGCATTCACGTTTGTGCATATTTAGCGAATATCGCTCTCTGGAGGATAGCGTCGATGCTTGTACATTATAGTTATAACGTATATCGCTTTCAATTCGAGTTCGCGAGCCGAGTATTCGGGACGAAGGGAGAGGGAAAGGGTCGAGTACTTTTCCCAGTGACGTTCGGCGGTTAAAAATCCACGGAGCATAGAAATTGCATTATCGTGGGGGCGTGCGGCGACGATAAACCAAAGCCGCAGTCGCGGGAAACACGGGACGCGCGGGGCAATTTTGTCTATACATTACGAATATACAAACATATGTGCAGATCGAGAAGAGAAAGTTCGAGAGTGCGGGATGAGACCAGGCACGAATTGTACGGGGAGAGAGGAGCAGTGGTGCTGGTCGCGAACCTTTCCGAGCGGAAAACTGAATCGACTGCCTCGAAAATGAATAGCGGCAGTTTTGCAGCACATTTGCGAAATAAATGATGGTATCGGCGGTGCGTTTGTCACGCCAACATAGACCTGGGTGGGATATGCCCATCGCTCGACCAACCCCTCCACGTTTTGTGTTCTCTCGCAACCGCACATGCCTGGCCAAGAGTGTGTTGCGGGGGGCTGAATGCGAGAAAGAGACAGAAAATACATATACATATATATGGGCATATGTATGTATAAACATATATATATCGAGAGAAAGAGAGAGCGTGATGGTCGAGGGTCGAACAGGTCTACACATTTGAGAACGACCGGTGTTGCGGGGGGAGGGTGGGGGGGTTTGTAGAACATAGGGGATGAAACCAGCAGCTCCGTATACGAGAGCAACCGGGTGCGGGAAAGGGAGTTGCAATAGGATACTGAAGGGTTGGGGGTGATGTACTGCCCGTGTCGATAATTATCGGTGGCTGATTAACCGGCCGCTGGTTCGCGCCCCATAACTCTCGACGTCCGATTATTTTGCACCGTTTGCCATGCACCAATTCCTATAACGTAACGTGGTTACAGCGTGTACGCTATAGAGCAGCAGTTGCTACGATGAGAGTATATGGAATTATGTAGCACAAGCAGCAGCAAGCATACACAAGATGCGTGCACTGACGGAAAAAATCGTTGGATCAACCACATATCTCATTACGGGATGCCAATAATATTATATAATCATCACAATACTATAAAGTATTAAACCAATACGCACGTTATTGATCAAAGCACACATTTATTCTGACCGAGAACACTGCAGTTGAATCAACGAAATCTTCCAACAACATGAAATGCTATTGAATCGACGATTTTTATTTCTCAGTGTGTATTGTCGGATAAGCCAAAAAGCGTCTATATAGATAGGAGGTGATACAATCAACCTCGTTTCACAGTGTGTTGATCCAGTAGCAGTCTATCCTCTCTCGCGATTGACTACAAGAAAAGTTTGTTCCCGAGTTACATGAATGCATATTGTAGTATGCGATCGTAAGAGAAACTTGGTAAAAAAGACGTTCAGAGATTTTCCAGATTGTTTATGCACGCATACAAGCAAACGGTGAGAGATAAATCTAATTGGTATCTGAGATGGAAGTTATGATTAATATGTCCTTACTGATGTGGTACTTCAAACGCTGCACAGTGGATTTCATTACTTCATAGATTAAAGCGTATCAAACGCAGCCCTTTATAAAAATTATTTAACATCGTTCCCTTTGTCTGCAATAAAAGTTGCATTTTGGCTCGAAATTATGCTGTGGGCTATTTACGCGATTGTTTATCACCTGTCATTGAGAAACTGGAATCCGTAATCCAATACAAATGTTAAAATTAGGCTCACTATTAATTGTATAAATTTCAGTGTGCCATTTTTGAACAATCCTATTATGTACAACATTATTCAAACTAGTATTACGAGATGAAGAGCCGTGGTAGCAGCTCAACCGCAAGGATTTTTTAAAAATTACAAGATTCGCAAAAGTCGTTGCAAGCTCGAGCGCTGCTAAACTCTTATATACCTGAATATAAAGTTTTTTCATATAGGTATACGTGTAATATCAGAAACGAGTGTTACAAACATAAGAGGTCCTCATAGAGGAAAATACACTAGTTATCTTACGGTGAGAGGTTTGAATGCACGGAGAACCCGGAGCGAAAGAGCTACGTACACGAGCTGAGCTGGGAAAGAGATACGCGTGAAGAGCGGACTATAACAGCGACATGAGAGACAAAATAACGAGAGGGAGAGGAGCGGGAGGACGGGTGGTAGAAGGTTGCAAAGTAGAATTTGGTATGTACACATGAGTAAGCGAGAGAGCGGGCGAGAAAGGCAATTTAGCAGCTCGGAATAATTATAATCACGCGGCAGGAGAGCACTTCCCGCCAATATTCCTCTATTAAGCGGCTATTTTTCGCGTCATTTCGTTCTTCCTTCTATTCCCGGGGCTTTCAGGACTATCGGACGCTTCTCTCGCTCCATCCCTATCAACGAACCCAAGCGAACGAACGAAACAACGAAATACCATGCATCACACGCACCATATAGTGGGCGTGTGTTGTTATAGTTATCGTTTTCTGCTCGTGCTCACATGCGACCATTTTCGGTACTTTGGTATACACACCAGTATTTTGCGTGTATGAGAAAATCACGTTTTACCGTATACTCGTATGTATGTAGTCTGTACAACGAACGCATCACACAAAGATACACACACATACACGGACACAGTTGTGTTTGCAGTTTCATTATGAACCTGGATCTCCTTCCTCTCCGAGTGCTTCAGCATGGCGAGGTGATAATTACATGCTCGATCCGCGTTTATCGTATAATTTGCCACGTGTACGGTTTTCATAGCCGATAACGATATTCGCCGTCGGATACACGAATGGTCTAATCCGGGACATTTATATATTTACTGATACGCACATACATGTTTACATATATACACGGATGCGAACGATGAGAGAAATGTGGTGCTCTCCCTTTAGCCCTAGGTCTTTCTGATCTTATAACGATTTTCTCCACACTGCTGCCTCCATTCGTGCTATTTCTGGTTATACTCATGCTACTCACGAGGAATTCATCTAACTGCGACAAAACGAAGTTCAAAAGGATCGGAGAAAAATACATGTCATTGTTTTTTCCGGGCTCAGTACTTATGATAGCGTTTCATTTTCGTCGCAAAGAGAATCCTTATGAAACCATGGAATGAACATGTACGCATCTTTAATTGACACCTCCATATCAGTCTCATTGAGAACGTTGGAAACTTCATCTAATATTCACACATGTGTTTATATGTTGAACCAAATGTTAAAAGCTTTGATGATATCGATCACTAGAAAATATAATAAACGACATTTACGACATATATGTATATTCTCGCGGATATCGTTAGCATTCTCTGTATACGAAAATCCAGGCATCGATGCCATTAGCTTTTTGAAACCATCGGGCATTTTCGTGTGCAGCGTTCGAAGCGAGGCCGTAGGGGCCGACGAGAGAGTCGCCATTTACGCGTTCTGAATTATGCCCCAACGCATGCACACCCCTTTTGCATATAAGCGCATGTAAAATACACGGCTGTTTGATGTATATATCCACATACGCATATATAGAACGCCATGGGCGCGCAGTTGCAAGGGTACGACAATCGCGAAAGCGCAGAATTACAATAAATCCGTGGGTAATGCACGAGAGTTTCGGTGTTAGTTATTACGAGAGTTGGTTCAGAAAGCTCGCAAGGGTGGAACATTATATAGCGTGGCAGTTGTAATAACTACGACTAAAGCTGCATAGTGTTTACCAATCTCGCTTTTGGACCGCGCGTCCGATAATTCGCAAATTCATAATTTATCCACAGCTGATAATGAGCAATGTGTAATATCCTCCGGTTAATATTTGCACGAAATACTGAAAATAAACTCATCGAACGAGAATTTCTCTCACGCATAAATTAAAATTTACTGTATTCACTGTTTCGTTTCAAATACAATGTAGGAAAATACTCTGTTTGTTTCATTGCGTGAAAACTTGTAGTTAATAAAGTGTATGGTAGTTTTCTAAAAAGTTTGGGCATTTTTATACGGTATATCCAAAAGTTACGTTATATCCGGTTAAGTTAAGAGTTTTATAACAGCTTTGGGGCTGAGGTAAACTGAAAGGGGCGAAGCTGAGCTTCGTTGCTTCTCGTCGAGCCACGAACGCGCGAAAGAGTCTTTCACTCGATAACTTTGTGCGGTGGGGTCAGGGGAAAACCGTCTTTGTCGCTTTACACGCGCTTTCTCTCTCTCTCCCTCCCTCTCTCTCTCTTTCTCTCTCTTTCTCTCTCTCTCTCTCTCTCTCTCTCTCTCTCTCTCTCTCTCTCTCTCTCTCTCTCTCTCTCTCTCTCTCTCTCTCTCTATCTCTCTTTTCTCTGTTTCTCTCTCAAGATCTTTCCATTTGTAGGTTACACTCACTGACGTTTTCTCGAGAAAGAAACTTCACGTTAAAATCTTGGCGACGCTCCTTCGAGTCACTTCAACGTGATAACGCGGGAGCTGTCGAAGAACTTGGCTGTTTCGAGATAGCTCGTAAGCGAGATTCTTTCTCCTCGGTTTTATTCTACCGTCGTTCAGCAAGAAAATTTTGTCAATGTTGTTTATTTTAACGTGCGAAGTAAACGCTCTAAGACCTTTCGCGATAAAAAAGTTTTTTGGATATTTAATTATCAGTGGTCAGAGTGAATTATCAAAAATACGAAAATATTATGAGGAAGACTTCAGACATGATCATATTGCATCTGATTATGTTGTAATTAACTTTATTTTTCAGGAGATGCTCTCTTTCTACATTTGTGAAAAAAATGTCTATAACTTTTCTCAACTTTTCGGGACCAAATGTAAAATTTCATTGTAGCGATTCATCATCAATTGAAGAAAACGTTCGTAAAAATTCTCACAAAATAAAGAAAGAAGGCAATAGCGAAACGTAGCTCGTCGGCGAACAAAGGGCGCTAAAATTCTCAATTACATTAATTCGATTCCGGTTTCGGTTAGTCCTTGGCATGTCACGATATACCCTGACACGAGGGGTTAGTTAAAGGGAACCGCTATTGGATTAAAGGACCGTGAGCTGCCGCACACACCACCTCTCTCGGGTTGTGCGATGGTGGGTTTACCTTCGGCTCGCGCTCGACTCGCTCACCCTGTCTGCCACCCTCGCCAGCTCGTTCGTTCGCTCTCCCGTATCTGCACCTTTCGTCGTTTGCACGTCGTACAAATCCGTTAAGCGTGGCTGCAATAAACCGCAGGTTTATTGTTCGCCAGTGTGACTTCATGTGTTAGGTACGTACTTCTATACTCTTATATATATGCATATAGACCATATACAGTATCCGTTACAACGTCGTCACATCTAGCATGTTCTCTCACTCGATGGAGATAGAGTACGAGAATGAAATCTCGTAACCTAGTTTCGTGCTATTCGGTGATTTTTTAAAAATTAAATATGATAACCTTAAGTAGTGATACAGGAGTAGTTGACAAATTAATATATTTTTAAGAACCTATTACTACTACTTATTACCTATAATTAGGTCTTTCTTTAGCTAAGAAAAGTAGGACAGTCTGATGGTAGGAATTGACATACTGACGTATTTTTAAAGAACTGTTCCCATTCGTTGACTATATTTATGTAGTTTTCGGGATCAATTTTTTTAGCTTAGTTTACCATTAACATTTCTTTTGCTATAACCTGTATAGCTGTTGCTTAATGAACTTTGATTTTTCTCTTTTCTCTTCATCTTCGATTCTCGTTTCCTGTATTCTTTTTAGAAGACTTTATCGCATCAGCAGGTCGTAGAGTCTCAAATCTAGTTTTAAGAGAGGTAAGATTCTGTATCCGTCGGCAACGACCAACTTACTAGAATGTTCGAACGTTCATTGAACTTACCAGCAATTCTATTAGATCTAACATGCTATGGAGGAATTAATGAATTGACGATTATACTCACGATGCATTGTCAGCTAGTGTTGGTTGCGGCCAGACACGCGGCACCGGTTCCTCCTTGAGGATTTGCCGCATATCCTGGGGCGCAAAAACAAGTGGCGCCCGTGGATGGTGATGAGGCGGGGGTGGAGGTGGTGCGACGCTTGCACCATACAACTTTCTGCCCCAGTGTCCCTCGAGCTCGACGGGACTGCCACCACCTCCTGTAGCACCGGTTCCACCGCCGGCACCAAGTCCCAACCATGGTGACCCCCCAGCACCCACGATAGTGGAGCTGGGCAGGAGACCGCTCCACTCGTCGGAACGCGTGGTTAGGCCGTAAGAACCCTCCTGGGGCAACAGGCTTCGTCCTTCGTGCCGCTGCTGCCACCAGCAAACCGAATCCCGCGAGTAGTCTCCCACTATTATTTTACGGCTACCAATCTAAGTAGATTCGCGCACACGCCTTAAGTGACATCTGATGAATATTATGAATGCAACACTAGTACCCACTTATCTTTGATTTCGTATTAGGTTCGCGAGCTCACAATTCCGTAGCTGTCGACACCTGGCGGATGTGACACGTTGCCTTCACCTTCAAGGTCGGTCATCTATCGACTTCCACGTGAACGTCCCTGAATGACCCACATGCAGTTTTATTTATTCTTCAACAACACCTTGGATTTTTCAAAGTCGAAGATATGTAAAACGCAAACACCAAGTTTTTCAAAACACCTCTTTTATCTGTACCAAAAGTCTTTTTCTTCGTTCCTTCTGATAATACTAAATCTCCTAAATACAACTGTTTACTCCATTGTATCACACGATTCACTGTCCGTAAAATGTCTTGAAGGGTCCTCAAACACTGACAATTTTACACAATCACCCTATTTGTTATATCACTCACGCACTGCTCCAAGAAAATTCTTTACACGCGGTTCCCGCTATTAAAACTCGTCAAAACCCCATCTTCACCACTGGAGAAACTGGCGGGAAAAATTGCCACGATTTCAGTAAGTCGCCATAAGACAAGTGTTGTTTCTATATTTTTTTTGCACTGGATGATCCCAGGAACGTACGTCGGGACTTCGTCAAGTGCCTCCTCAACAGCTTCTCGAAGATTGTAAAGTTAAGACTTCGGGACTGACTCTTCAAAAGGGCCACACGAGTGTCGTTAGTTTCCTAGTCGATACAGACGATCAAAGTAATCTCCTCGTTGTCCTACGATCGTCTTTGTCTTCATAGCAAAGTGCCAACGTAACACTCAACGTTGTATCTGCCGACGTTTACAACGAGGATGGAACAGTAGTTGAGAGAGTGATTTCTGATGGTGAGGAGGCGAGGTCCTGCGAAGTCCCCAGCCGCGCGTTGCTTCCCGTTACGGCGCCGCTTGTCGAATGTGTCACGGCCAGCCAGAACGGCGTGCACGGGAGTCCCACGGGGTCGGGAATCTGCACAATGGGCGGGACCAACCCGCTGTTCGCGCACTATCCGAGTACTGCGATGCGACGACCAGGTCACGTCCACTGTCTACCTGACCAATAGAAATAGTGCGCTCTAACCAATGGTGTGAGTGGGCTGTGCAAGATTGTACGCCCACATTGGACGTCAAGGACGGTGGCGCCGGAACGGCAACTTCACGAGACTTTCACTACGGCGATAGCCGCTCAAGCGGTAGGACGCTTCGCGTAAATGCTCCGCGAAAATGATCGCAATTCTTACAGTAAGTTAACAGATAAATAAAATTCTAAATTCACATTATTTGAAGAGCCATCTGTAAACATTTTCAAGCAACATTTTGTCCAATAAATTATCGATCTGTCATTTATCATTGCACGGGTACAGACAGTTGCGCAGAGCACAAATAACAAATGGGTGCATCATCCAATCATTGTTTTATTGACTTTATAACTGGTAACCATTTGTGCTGTTGACAGTTTTTCTTTTATTTACTTTCTAATTTATTTTTTACTATCGATTCGTATATTCATTTTCTCTTCTCTTAGCGATGTAAACACGATTTGCAAAAAAAATATAAAATTTGATGTAGTCTTATATTTTTATGTGAACTTTAACGATCCTTTCATTTATTTCGTGGCGCATGACGAAAGAAAGAGGAAATTTCTTTTTTCTTACGCAAGATGACGATTTTTCGAAGAAAAGCACATCTGAAACTGCTATCATAGTCAACATGCTTTGATGCTCAATTAAATCTCAATTAAATTTATCACTAATATACACAAGTCGTAACAAGTCCATATGATTAGTTTCTTGTGTGATAAATCAGAATGTTAAAAAATATTGGCACAAAATCAGCTGTCTTTCGTAGTGCTTTTTATCGTCAAATTCTACGCTGTTACTAATTCAATGGAAAAATGATAAATCATATAACGTCTGCCTAAGATTTATCAGTTATGATTTCTATGTGAAAATATAAAAGAATTGGCAACCACATCAGCCATATTGATGCAGCTTCGATTTTCTATCAACATCGTATATGGAGTGCAACTTGTTTGCGATTCATCAATCCGATGTTTAGCACGTAGTTGAAGATATGAGTGTACGATGTTTTTTACAGCGTTCTATGTTCGGTGAGTTTTTTTTTTACGATGATCGCTCGGACTCGCGAGATGCGTCAATGAGCTACACGAGTCGTCCAGCTTCATGAGTCTTCTTGTTTTCAGTCCTACTGCGACTTACGACTGGTAGGTGTGTCACGTATCGCCAAAGAAACACCTTACTCTTCGTACCGACTAACACCTAGTCTACCTCACTTTTTTCCCTAGTGTAATCAGCTACCAGGAACTCTCTTGATCTCTCCCTCAGGACGACAGCCCACAGACCTCAGGCAATGTGAACTCGTCCAGATTTCCTTCATGAGATGATAATGATTTTCGATCGTGCAACCTTGCGCTTCTTTTATAATGAATTTCACGTTACTCCCTTGGTTTTATTAAACATGTTTATCGCATGTTTAGAGGTATTTTACAAGTTTTTGAATTGGGGAACGAATGCGTCATTAGGAAACTTATACTTCAGCAGTGTCATAGTTTTTTTAGAGACAATATTACTTAGCTTTAACAAAAAATAAAATTTCGAAACAGAAAGGAAACCACAATTAGAATGTTATGAAAAGAGACTTATGTCTGACACATACTATGAAAAAAGTATCCGCTACAAAGTTCCTTTGCAGACATCTCCTCCACACGCGCTTTGTTTTGAAATGTAAAAGTTTTGGAAGATGATTTATTATAACTATAGGGTAAAAACAATTTTTAAAGTTCTGTCATATTTTGGAGCCATGGATTAATTATATAATTTTTTGTCGGTTCACATAGAGGGGATTTTTCGTGAAATGCAAAAATGTTCACATTACGAAATGGCACAACATGTTTTTCTATAAGTCCCGTATATAATTTACAACTATTTTAAATCTTATTTTCTTTGGAACGGTGTGGCCAAACTAGCTGAAATTCCAGAAACAATCGAAAAGTATTATAAAACATGCAAGTACCAGTGAAGTTTTAAAAATAGTATCTAAAAGAATTTTTAGAATACGACTTACTTCAATCTTCAACATTAAAAACTGATCATCCTCTTAAGTTCTTATTCTGTAGAAGCTCAAAAAACTTCTTAACTGCTTTTTGAACACGAACGCTAGAGGAATTCTCAATGCTTCAATATAACTTTGTAGGAAGTGATCTTCATGCTCTACGGAGACTGACACAGTACCAACAACCGAGAAATTGGCCATGAATAGTCTTTTTTTTTTGCTGCGCTGATGCTGAAGAGGTCGGGGTATCATCTCAATAAAAATGCTAAAAGCGCACGAACTTGAGGCAGGAGTGAGACTAATAAATCTTACGGGTGACTCCACGGACCCCAAAAAGTAATTATAGAATTTGTTTGAATAAATTTATGGTGTGGCGGCAGGGTTGAAGCTGGAAATCGGAACTTCGGGACGAAAGAAAAAGAAACGGTAATCAGTGCCTCTCAACTGTATTAATAAGGCGACACTGTGAAGGAGCATGGAGTCATACTTGAAATTTTTCGAGTTGCTGAAATAACGGAGAGAACCCCTGATGGACGAAGAGGTGGCCGTGCTCGGAGCCTATCAAGTAGAGATAATGCATTCTGTGCCGGGTAATTTGACCCTTCTTTCTTTACTTCTTACCCAAATCAACTAAATCTACCGAAGAGAGCAGTAGGTAGATAAGAACATCCTAGGAAGGTCCGATCTATTGACAATGAAATCATGAAAATATAATCTTTCTTTGTTTCTGCAAATAAAGTTTATGACGGCTCTCATGATTTTTTCAATATTGAGGAAATTATATTTTTTCTAAAATGCTTGAACTTTAGTGAAAAAAGGTATCATTAAAAAAGTATAAATATATTAGAATTACGTCTAGGTTAATCATTTTATTATACGGATATAAAGCTTAATTAAGAAGTAGTCACTAATGTCAACACGATCTTTCTTCCTCACTATGTTCACAAGGTTTTCGAGCACTCGATCATTCGCGTGCCAAACCGGTTTCAGGTTCTTTTTTTTGTTTTGCCATCTGAATTGTTATATTTGTCTTTGGTCTCTGGGCTATAGCATATACCTTTGAATTTTTCTGTCCCCTCATTCAACTAGAGAGTCCCGTGATTCATGGACTCTCCGGGCTACCCAACGCCCCGTAACATTGCAGCCTTATGGCGGAGAAAAGCGTTTTGTGCCAGGGGTAGGAACGAAGGCCATTTAGAATGACGACGAGCAGCGAAAAGAGTTCCTGCCACTCAGTGTCACGAATATTATACAAATGGCATACATTTGCCATGGAATAACAAGACGGTATTGTATGTATTGATATTCATAAAGGGAAGATAATATTTTCGAAGGAATATTCGAGAGATGACTATATTGTTGTACTGTACTAGGGGTATTTTATCTACGTGTATTTTTCCAGAATTTCGAACAGAAGGTGCTAGTCAAATGCTTTATAAGCTTCGTAAACGTTCATTAAACATTCGATCAATCCAATGTGAATTGAACATAGTACTCTGAATGCTGAAGCTCTCCGGCGTTAAATGTCCCAATGATGTCAAATGAACATCGTAACCCAGTTGACGACCGAAATCCAATTACGATTGAAGGGGATCGGTGAGCGCGTCTCAATGTGTTGTACACTGGACTGAGCACAGCGCGCGGTAATCAGACAGCGGTATCCCGTGACATGCTAGTGCTACTATACTTTGATACTGAATCAAACACAGCTTTTAAGCCTATTACCGTGGGGAACCACACCATAATATTCGGATTCCGTAGTGTTCCTATTTGTACTATTACCAGTGTAGTGTTAGGCACTGCCTGCATATGTCAGCTTAAAGGCCGTCGCTTTTCGGTACAATTGTCGATACCTCCTTGCTCCTCCAATGGGATTGTCTATATATAAAGCTTAAAGGGTTAATAATAAGTGCTTTATTAAAATGTGCGATGTGTTATGTACAACGTAGGTAAGGTACATTTGTCATCCATTTTTTTACGAAAGTTTTCGACACATCTGGGACCTAATTCTTATGTATGAATTGACTGAAATACAAAATGGAATGAATCAAGGCTCAATGAATTATCTTCAATGGCTTACGGGTAACTTAAAAATTTTTCTTTTTCATTAACCCGTCAGCGGTCGTGCTACGTACACTTTATACATTGGTCGCGCGATGAGGTTTTCTCACATGTATAAAGTGCTTAATTTGATAGATAGAAACTTGAAAACAATTTCGCTACAATGATTGTGGCTATTAAACATTTCTATTTTTTAAAAACCATAAATACAACGATTATTGACGCCAAAAACCAAAAAATAATGATTAAAAAAATTCTAAATCAAAAATTCAAAAAATTTTTTTAACTCTTCTATTATACAAAAGAATAAATTTAGTGAAGATAGAAAAAAATTTTAATGCTTATACCATTTGAAATTTTCAAGTAATCATCGGTTTAATATAAGTGTGAGAAAAAGTCTTATAGCGCGACCGCTAATGGGTTAATCCTCCAAGGTTTTCAATAGGATTAAGGTAGTTCGGTAGAATTGAGGTCCACGTGTGACCATATATTTTTTTGCATGGAACCGAAAAAATATAATTTTTGTTACGTGTTGGTGAAATTTAAACTTTTTTTACGATGTAATTTTTTAAATATTAACTGCTAAAAATACAATGCGACCATAGGAGAACGCAGACGATACCATAGGTTAGAACTTTTAGTTCGAAAATACTCCTAAATTTATTGTGCAGCCCACGAAAAAAAAACTTATTGCTTTAATCTGCGATATGTGAAGCATCTCTAGGAGAAATTGAATTGGATTCACCGTATAATTATTAAGAAAAAGCGAATAAAATTACACACATAGCAGAATTCTGTTGGCTTGACTCGGACTTCTCTCTCTTTCTCTCGAAAGTCAGTAGACAATCAAGATGGCGGCTCATTTATGCCCGCTAGTACAAAATGTCAATTGGACGAGTGCCTTTCTTAGCTACCAGCTGCTTCATTTCCAAGTTTTCTCCACTCATTGCATGTTGCTAGAGCTTCGAGTGAACGTTTACGTTGATTCATTTATTTTTCTTTAATAAAACTGCCCGAAGGAGCTCGTAATCAATTTATCGTAAGGTAAAATTTTCAAGGTTATGTTTACATTCTCACTGATTCACGGATCTGTTACTACACGAGTCAGGTCAAGGTCTTATTAAATTTTAATTGCCATTTAGGTGATTTATCAGAGTATACGCGATTTGATAGAATTTATTTTCAATGAAAATTATTTTTAAAACCGATTCTGTAATTTAATCGTTCATTTACAAATTAAAAAAATGGACTATATTTGGACTCGGTTAAACTCTACCGAGCTACCTTAAGATCAGGAGAATGTCGTGGCCAGTCGAAAAACCTCAGTTTGCGATCGTTTCAAATTTTTATCTCTTCGTTAATTTATGCAGATGCAGCTTCCATGCTCATAATCTATCTAAGCATACAACAGATTCAATGGAAGCAAGATATACAAACCGCGATTCATTTTTATATTCTGGTAGTTTACAGTGTATTTAATAGTAGTAACGCAGAGAAGTTTAAAGTATACGGGCGTGTCAGAGGATACAACGAACTGCACTTGTCCCATTGTAACATTATCGGTTGTTGAAATTGACTATCCCTAGCACACATCCATAGACTGTGTCAGGGAAGGATAGTCGAATCGAGCCTTAGGGGTATACAACATATATGCCCTATACACCGTGCAGGAAGTAAACATTTGGCATGACAATACTGCTGATCAGCGCATCGGTGCTCGATTATAATGATAATAGGACGATGGCCGTGTATCGTGGCTGTTCGAGAAGGGCGCGAGGACCGCTTTTCTCGGGTGGGAGCGCTTGGCTTTGAGGGGTGCTCTAGAGCTTTTGGTAGTCAACGTATAGATGTAGCGAGCTCGATAGAGGGTATATAGTGTGGTATATGTTGTACGCAGATGTGTTACGAGACAAGACATATTTATCAGCAGTGAATGAGAGGACTGTCCTCATTTGCCCATTAAAAAGAAAATACTCTCTGACAACAGGTTGCTGCTCGCTTGCTTATTGGAGCTACCATCAATGTCATTATATCGAACATTTATTCTCGTTACTCTTATTTTCTGCACTTCCGTAGCCTAAAATTTTGATTCTTTGTGGCTAGCATTCATCGGAATAGCAGAAAATCTTAGCGATATTATTACGTGCAATACGCCATTTCAAGAACCTAACTGTGTTCATTTTCGCCCTCTAGAAACATATAAAACGATATATGCTACTACATTTCTTAGATATATCGTCGCTGAGGCACAGGCATGCGAAAATTGGGATGGTGTGTCACGTCTGTTTCCATAAACCAAATTATTTTTATATCCCAGGATCTGCGTCTTCTGAATTAATGATAAGTTCGAGAACGGTCACTTCGCCACCCCGACGAAAGTCTGACCCTGTGCCGGCCTTCACTCTAACCCTCCGGGATGCTACTATGTATTCTACTTACTATAGCTATGCCACACATTTGAGGGAAGGGAAACCGTCATAACCCCTGCCCCCGATCTCGAACGAACCTCTACGAAAATATATACGAGGGAGATTTGTTTGTCATTTTTCACTCGACCAGTAATCTCTCTTGAACGTATACTTTGTTTGTCCGGTTGCATTGATATATAAGAAAATCGAATTTACGAATGGATAACTAGTCATAAATTAGTCTAGCTACTCCGTCGTTTGAGAATTCGAAATAATGAAGGAAACCGGTTTGCATAGAACGAGAGCATAACTTCTGTGAAGAGTTATTGAGCACAATGATAATGAGATACGAGCATCTATATCAGGGTAACTAATATTAATTTGCCCAGGTACAATTAACACCGACAAGATAAATGTTCATTTAATGCGAATAACCATGTCATGGTTCTTTTGTATAGTAACGTAACCATTTGTGCATGTCCTGCTATTTATACTCTATGGGGATCCCAGTTTATACCTGAGTGGTATAGTACATTTTTTTGCGGAGAGGAACTGAATTTCAAATTTTTTAAATGTAAAGCTACAATTTCAACCGGGTTTTTTATGAAAACCATCTTCAATTTAACCCTCAGCGTACCATGCATCGAAGATTTCCGATACCCACATACCCATGCGGCATGCGGTACCCGGACGATGTTTACTCGCTTGTATTGCGAGTTCTAATTGCCCTGTGAAGTTTCCTTTTTTTTAAATTACATCCTCGTACGATACTAAAAACGGTTGTACTAAACATTATTGCAAGAAATCAATAGTTTTTTATACTTTGACGAAAAAAAAACAAATTTTTTGGAAAAGATATTTTTTTTCCAAAAAATCACTACTCAGTGAAAAAAAAAGTTAAAAAGGTTTAATTTTCACCTTTGTAACGATATATTTTTTTGAATAAGTGAAGTTGGGCCATTTTTTTAAAAACAAAAACCAGCTTTCTATTGTGAAAAACATACTTTATTTACCGAAAAATTTGGAAAAAACTGATTTTTTAGATGGTTTTACGCTACATTCATAAAGCCGTACTTGCAATGGTTTTAACAACACACAAACCCTTGAAACCTCACAATACCACGAATAATATTGTGGGTTACTGTTTATTTATTCTGCAAGAAAAAAAATTGATTCACTGACACAATACGCTTTTTTTTACCTTTTCACTTTTATGTACAAAATACTATGAAAAAATCCGCATGTAGAAAAAAATATTTTGTTGCCCAACAAACCTTAGCCACCTTTTACACATACACCGGGCATGTCATGCTCGAAGACAATCTTTCAACGCATACTATTGTTTCACTATTCGTCGCTTGAGTGTTACAAGGTCATAGATTTGTAGTCCAAGGAATAAACTTTTTTACCTCCCCCTACTAACCTTCACCCCCCTTGCGGTTTATAGTTGTCAAACCAGTGAAAATTTCATCTGAGTATGTCATACCCGATATGTACGCTGAGGGTTAAGTTTTTATTATCTGTATCATTATTATAATTAGATATTGAACGCTATTTCAATTAATCGATAAAAAGAAAATAATTTAAAAGATCACGAAGATGTGATGATCCTAATGGAATTCTTTGTTCAGATCTTTATTTTACTAGTTCTAAAAACTATGTATAAAATTCGAGGGGTACATTAAATATAGATGGATTACAAGATGCACCATCCGCGAAAAATGTTCCTGAGAGTAATGGCAATTACACATGCTTTGCTGGAACATTAATGGGTATGAAAATGTTATAGCCCGTAGTGAATGTATGGGATGTCGCAACGGTATTTTGTACGCACGAGATATCGTGCTATCGTCATCATCAGGAATGCGAGGGTGGATCGCGGGTGGGTCAAATGCGTGCGTCCGCTCGTTAGTGGAACGTTTTGGGAAAGAAATACGGGGTATTCAGCCAGTTAACGAAAGTGTAACGATGCATCCAGCTAGCCAAAGAATCGGCCTTCTTTGGGCGGAGAAGGTTCAGCGAAAAAGGGAGAAAGAGAGAGAGGGGGGGGGGGCGGGGGGTGAAAGAGAGAGAAAGAGAACTTTGCGAAACGGTGAGTGAGTCTTTTTTTCTACAAAATCGAAGAAAGAATGCGATGAGCTTAGGTCGGTAGAGGCGAGAGAATATGGGGTGGCTTTTCGTGGCATGGTACTGCTTTGCGAGGACTCACGGATAGAGCACCCTTGAGGGCCGTAGAGGCGGCATGACTTAGGCTCTCGTACGCACGACAACGGCCACGCAGCTCTATCTTACCCACTGACGTAAATGTTACTTATTTTCGCGGAGGCTGACTCGTAAGTTGGATGCTATATTCAATGCTGATGCGGTGTGGATACCTTTCGGTAAGTAGAAGCTCCTCCAGCTTCTTTGATTTTCATGAACTTCCAAGGTACGATTTTTTTTTTATACATCATTCAAAAGGAGAGAAAGATTTCGTTACATAATTCAAAATCACTTTTGTATTCTCTTTCACGTGTCAACTTTCTATGAGTATCCAAGATGGTGTTTTTGCATGGACTCTTCATACTATACGACAACTGGAATTCCCGATGTTGCCATATATATGCCAAAAATGTTGCGCTGCAGTTGGAATTATTTACTAAAAAAAGTCAAATCAATAACATGCCCATCTTCGACTTTTAAGACTTCATGAAGACTGCGAAGCTTCCTTCAGTCTATGATCATTCTATAAACATTTTCTTTGAATAAAGATTCATACATCAAAATAAATGGGTCATGAAACAATTCGTGCTTAGTTTTCCATCGTAGCATGATACAAGGAATTCAATACGTTAATATGCTAAGTATCGTATTTCCAACCAGGGTACGGTACATACAGGGAGAATGTGTAAACGCTGTCGACCGCACATTGTAGGTTCGATAAATGCGTAGCATAGAAGCCCAGTGCATCGAAGTCATCAGGGGATTATCGGGTGCTTGGATTATTTAATCCAGTCGAGCGTGTACCTCGTGGCTTGCTGTTGCTGCTGTTACTTGCTTCAGCCATTGCTTCTGCTTGCTGTTGCGTTATATGTGAACCTGGTTCCGGTGGTCTCGGCGGTAAGGTCTAATGACTTAACCAGATTAGTGAACTGATGGGCTAATACCTGCAGACAGATGCCACGATCCCAATTCGTAAAGCGTTGATTCAAGACTTCGACGATCTTGTACAAAAAATATAAGTAAACACAAATACAACTATGAGTGGTATATTATTATCAAGAGACTCGGTAGAGTCTCGGGACAAGTACATTGACAGCTCTGTCGTCCACTAGCCCGAGGCTCGTCGAGACAATATTTTCTCCTAATAAAACTTTTCGCGGTGGTGGGGGTAAAATCGGCATGTCATTTCGTTTATTTACGAAGCTCATGAGTCATTTGAGGCCTTGAAAATTGAACTGGAGATTAATGAACAAATTATCTTTCGAATGAGTCCGAAATCGGCATAATTCGTGGCGTAATTCCTGAGAAAAACTTTGCACGGGCTTAAGATTATGCAAAAGTTACTAACCATTTAGGAACTTGACGTATCTGTATACGCGTACTGACCGCTACAGACACAGGCTTCTTGGCCCCCATGATCACCAATCCCCGGTGAGAGAATTCTTGTTCCAACCAATGAGCGATGAGAAAATTCCTGGGCCAATTACATTACAGCTACGAAATAACTTGCGCGACATACCTTACATACCTTAGAATCATAACCTAGCGGTTGTGCAGTCGCAGCGAGTAAGCAGTGAAAGAAAAAAACATGTATCAGTTTGTATTTGCGAATAAAAAAAAAGTCATTAAGTGGTTGATAGTGGTGAAAAATCATTGAGTGGAAGATCGTTGATAAAATAAAGCATACGAAGCTTTATGGACTCGCAAACGGGGCATCATCATTTTCGAGTTTGGAGCGGCTGACAAGGAGATCATGAAACATTCAAGAGGTTAGAAAAGTTTTTGTCTCTTATGACATTTCTTGTATCAAGAGACTCGGTAGAGTCTCGGGACAAGTACATTAACAGTTTTGTCATCTGCTGGCCCGAGGCTCGCCGAGACTATATTATCTCTGAATAAAACGATTCGCTGTGGTGGGGGTAAAATTGGCACGTCATTTCGTTTAATTACGAAGCTCAGGAGCCATGAGATGCCTTGAAAATTGAACTGTAAACTCATTAAGAAATTCTCATTCGATTGAGCCCGAAATCAGCATGATCGGTGGCGTAATTGCTGAGAAAAAACTTTGCACGGGCTGAAAATTACGCAAAAGTTACTAATACATTCAATAATTTGACGTGTCTGTATATAACACCATCAAAGGCCTTTTGATCTCTCTCGAGTTTCTGATTGGTTGGTTCTGACAACACCCATAACCTGTGAATTTCAGACGTAAGTAAAGCCCGCTGCATACAACGCTACTTTTCGTGGTAGAAATTATGCGTTCGCTTTCCGAAAGTACAACACGTATGCTTTCTACCACGAAAATAGCATCGTGTGTAGCGGGCTCCAGTTTACGGATGTATTTTTCAAGCAGTGTATGATATTTTTGAAAGTTTGATCGGAGTTTTATATAAAGTGCGGGATGTGCGAGTTTGAAGTTATTTCGAAATCCATTCGAAATATCGGTAATGTTTTAACCTATTAGTTTCGGAAGTGTTGAGTGTAGGACGTGTGGACCATAAGTATAAATTTCGGAAAAACAATTTTTTGAGGTTCAGTGATATACATATAAGAGTCAAAAACTTTAAATGTCTGAGTGTTGATAAACGGCAAATGCAAATTTGTGTATATTAAAGTTATTTCGATGTTCAGTGGGAAAAAAGTATTACGCATTGAATTTATACGATAAAATTATACGTGTGTCAAAAATATCTATAAATGATTTAATTACACAGCTGCGAGAAAAATAAGTTCGTTAACCTATAACTTCGAATTTTCTTTTTAATCAGAAATTTTATTTCTTAAATAAGGCAAGAACACGCAAATATTGTATATATGTTGATGAATTCAAATAAACAACCGAAAACTTTAATCAAATGAATGTGTGCTAATTAGAATTATTGTGTCATCATTATTTTAATAAGTTGTCATATTTTTTTTTATTCAGTTTGGTTGTGCCTTTCGGTCCCTTTTTTATCTCATTGGTATGCATACCAAGGTCAAGAATCCATTCCAAGTTTCATCACTTTACTGGACAATATGTGTGCCGTGTATTTCTACTTCTTCGCTTTGACTGCGGCAACATGAATTGAAAAATTTGTTACGAAAAGTAATTTCTTGCCCATTTATGGATGGAATAAAAATGTCTGTCATTGTGACGCAATGGGTACATCCGAACTTTAAGACATTTTATGGCCCAGTGTATGCTAAGTTATTTTCCGCTTCGGTTGTGGCATAATAAATTCAAAAAGTCGTTTCAAAAAGTCTTCGGGTGATCTTTTTCTGATGGTATTAAAATTTGTATCATTGAGATGCAGCGAGCACCTAAAAAGTTTGACAACTTTATGAAGTGACGTGTATGCTGAGTATTTCCACTTTTTGCCTGTGATTGTGGCATTATTAATTGAAAAATTCATTACAAAAAGTCTTCGGCTGCTCATTTATTGATGCGATCAAAATTTTTGTCTGCAAATCGCCATGGAGACATCCAAAATTTCTGAATTTCGTTAGACCCAATGTGCACTATGTTCTTTCACTTTTCTTCTTTAGGTGTGTCATAATAAATTCCAAAAAGTTGTTTCAGGAAGTCTTCAGGTGCTCTTTTTCTGATAGTATCAAAATTTGTATCATTGGAATGCAACGGATACCTGCAAATTTTGAAATTTCTGTGAAGCGGCATGTGTGTCAAGTATTTCCACTTTTCGGCTCTGACTGTCGCATATGGATTGTAAAATTTGTTACAAAAGTCTTTAGCTGCTCATTTCTGAACAGGATCGAAACTGCTGTCTTCGAAACCCATTGGATACATCGAAAATTTTTGAATTCTGTTGGGCTTGTAGAGTGCTATGTTTTTTTGCTTCCCCTCTTTAGTTCTGATATAATAAATTTAAAAAGTTGATTCAAAAAGTCTTCGGGTGCTCTTTTCCTGATAGTATTAAAATGTAGATAATTGGACTTTAGCGCATACCTGCAAACTTTGAAAATTTTGTGAAGCGACATGTGTGCTAAGTATTTCCACTTCTCATCTTTGATTATGGTATTATGAATTTAAAAAATTGTTACAAAAAGTCATTGGATGCACATTTTTGGATGGGATAAAAAAGTTTTTTCACTCTCCCGCATTAATTTTGGCAAAATAAAAATCAAAAAAATTTATTTCAGAAAGTCTTTGGGTGCTCTTTTTCTGATAATATCAAAATATGTATCATTGGCATGCAGCGGATGCCTACAAACTTTGAAAATTTCGTGAAGCGACATGTGTGCTAAGTATTTTCCATGTTGGGCTCCGATTTGGCATCACACTGAAACATTTTTATTTAAAAAATTTTCGTCGATGGTCGCTCTGGTTCTGATGGCATCAAAATTTGTACGAAGCTAATGCAACTGATACAACTATCCTCATTGCATTCTCTGAATAACTTACTCCATTTTCTTGGGCAGGATCCTGGTTTGAATTTGTTTACTTCGTTCAATATATTGTTTCGAAGTACCCATAACATACTGATTGATCTTTTTGAAATTCAATTAGAATACGAGAATAACTATTACCTCTGCTTCTCATGGTATTGACTTCTTCAATGGTATTGACAAATATCATATTAATATATTATATTGGTTGTAGCATAATGAATTCAAAAAGTGGTTGCATAAAGTCGTCGGGTCCTCTTTTTCTATTAGTATGAAAATTTGTATCATGGGAATGTAGCCGATACCTACAAACTTTTAACATTTTGTGAAGCGACATATGCGCTAAGTATTTCCACTTTCTGTCTCTGATTGTGGCATTATGAATCGAAAAATTTATTACAAAAAGTCTTCGGCTGCTCATTTTTGGATGGGATTAAAATTTCCGTCCTCGGAACGCAATAGATACATCCAAATTTTCTGAACTTTGTTGGGCTTAAAGTGCACTATGTTTTTTTCACTTTTCCACTTTAGTCGTGGCATAATAAATTTAAAAAGTTGTTTCAGAAAGTTTTCGGGTGCTCTTCTTTTGATAGTATCAAAATTTGTATCATTGGAATGTAGCCGATATCTGCAAACTTTGAACATTTTGTGAAAAGGAGACATGTGTGCTAAGTATTTCCACTTTTTAGCTCTGATTATGGCATAGTAAATTGAAAAAGTTTTATTCCAAAGGTTTTCCTCTACAGTTGCTCTGGTTTTGATGGTATCAAAATTTGCTCAAAGCTAATGTGACTAATACAACTAAATTCATTTCATTCTCTTGGGTACGATCCTGGTCTGAGTTTGTCCGTTTTGTTCAATATATTGTTCCCATAACATACTATTTGAACTTTTCTATGATGAACGAGAATATTGAAATAGTTGCAACTTTTTATTTTCATGGTAGTAACTTCTTCAATGGTACTGAAAAATAATCATGATTCCACCTTGTTAATAAAAATAAGAATGATAAAATGCGTGAACTTTTTTCACAATAGATTCAATGTTTTCTCTAAACATACGTGAAACTGGTTTTTATTTTATCATTAATCAAAAATGAAAAATTTCGAAAGAAAAATCTCTCCATTTTTATCAACAAGCTGAAATAAGCGTAATATTTTTTACCACAAACCTACAAATATAACAAGGAGATACTGCTATTTAATATATTTCTTTGATAAACACAAATTCAAATAGCTACAAATTCTATGGAAAAGTTCTGACTGCTCGAATCTTGCCCTCAAAAGCTTTGTAAATTTTTGTATCAGACTCCCAGTTCCCGACTTATTTTAGCCTGATTCCAGAAGGGTAAATCGAAATGTCAAAAAAATCTGACTGGCTCGAGAATAAAAAAAAATGCGAAATTGAAAATTCCAAAACACGTGTCCCTTTACTTCATGGGGAAAAAACCTGACTCGAAGTAGAACGGGTCAGGGTTTGGAAGCGAAAAAGCGATAATTTCCCAATATAACCTTTTTCTAATCCATATAAAGCGAGATGTTTGAAAAGAACGAGAAAAAACGAATCATATCATGCAGAAAAATCCCCCTCGGGGAAAAAACCTGGATAAGTACATTTGTTGACCGCCGTTCTCATATTTTCCCACGAATATACATACACTGTAAAAACCTTTTCTTGCAAAAATCCCTGAGAAAATCAAATCCTATCAAAAAGTAAGAAAAGTGACCACTCTTAAAAAATGTATCAAATAAATTCAAATCATACAAAACAAAATGAGTTAATCCTAGCGAAAAGCTAAGGTTGGGTTTCGCAAAAAGTTATAAAATAAATTGAGCTATATTAAAATATATGTGGCCAAGTACGGGAGGCTTTATCGTGTGATATAAAATCTTCAAATAATGTTGAATGTTGATAGAGAAAAGAATCAAGTTTGAAAATGCAGTTGTTTTACCAACCAGAATGAAAATAAAAACTCTGTATCAATAAGAGTCCGAAGCAAAAAAAGATTGCAAACGAAAAAAAATTAGATGATACATTATGTAAATTATGAGGATGGAGAAAGCAGAGGTGGAAAAGGGGGGTCTGCAAGAGGCAGCGAGCAAAATGGAAAGGAAGATGAAGGTGGCAATACAGGAGAGTGAAGAAACGGAAAAGGGGGCATGAGCAATTTTAATAAAAAGTTATGGACCGGGCAAGTACTCTGTGCGTATACGCTCAACGTACGGTGGTGAACGTTCATCAAATTATTACCAATCAAACAAAACTGTGCTATCATGTACGGGCATAAATTAAAGTTTTTTTTTTAACATTACAAAAGCACGGGATCTTATGCGAAACTTCCTGTTCCTGCTTATTTTTTGTTATTTTAGCCACGGCGCAGGCAATGTTATTTCATTAGGTCATATAAGTAAATACTATTTGGCAACATTGGTCGCGCCATAGCCAAAACAAAAGTAGCTACTCGTCTTAGGAGATCCCAGAAGCAATGCACCAACTGTATGCCCTACGTTGCCGGTACGTCCATATTGATATCTTCTCCGTCACCAAAGAAATACTTGTCCTAGTACTGATATCATAAATTTTACTGCTGCACGTAACTTAGATGGTGACCTTTTTTCATTTTTTTTTTTTTAACTATTGATACTTCTTACACACCAATTATAAGTGGTATTTTTCTCATCTTGATAACGCTGATTTTTTAATGTTTCGATTCCTGTTTTGTTCTGTGAAAATAAATTCAAAGTAACATTTATTGTGACGTCTGGTTTTTTGGCCGGTTATTTCGTGATCTATGTGGTTGGTTTCCCTTCGGGATATGAATAAAATTAGTAAACATTAAAAAAAAATTTAAGGTTGTTTAGAAGGAAATCAAGTGTTATGAGAAAAATTTTAAATTTACACAGTGGGTAGACGAACATTCAAGCTATGTCTCTATAAAATTTCAAGTCGATTCGGAGCTTATTTACGAAGCAATAAAATCGCAAAGTTGCGTACTTTTGAGTGCTCGACTACAGTCTCTAATGGACAGAGCCATGCGCGATCTCAATAAACTCGCGATATATTTATTCGTGCCATTGAACTTTTAATAAAAAACTGACCGCATACTCTTTGAAATATTCCGCGTCGATCATGACCAAAATCATTAGCCTTTGGAGAATTTCTTCGAAAATATTTCAAGATATATATTGAAAATCGTGTTAAAAATCACTCCAAATGGGGGGAGGGTCTGATAGATACGGCAACGCAGGACTGTCGAGGTAGATAGGAGGGGAATGAGACTGACTGAGCGCTACTGAACACGCGCGCGAAATTTGAAAGTGATATAGCGTACGTGTCGCTTCAGGCCAGAATAAATATAAAAATTCACAAAAAAAAATTATTTTTATTTTTACATAAAATACTTTATTTACAAAACCATAGAATCAAAAAAAAATGTTTTTGTTTTTATAATTCATTCTAGTTATATAAGGTTGGAAAATGAAAGAAAGAGAAATCGGTGTTAATAAATATCTATATTTTTTTTATTCTTTGGTGTTATTAAACAATTATATTTTCTTTCTCGATTGAACTTATGCAACTTGTTCGGCAGCTTTACCAACCACGGTTTCATACATCTTGAGCAAGTGGTTGTTGAAGGGTGGCATATCCAAGACTCCCAACAGCTTATTCAGATGTGTCCAACCCATGCCGGCATTGAGTAGTCCTGGAATAATGTGAAATGGCAGATTAGCAAAAGTTAATAGCGCTTCTTCCTTGACAATGAAACATTTTTCTAAACTTACCTAGTGCGATTCGTGCATTGATTTCATACATGGTTTTTCCATCTGGTGCCGCAAATTCGCTATCGGTTGCAATTGAATTCTCGACAAGACATTCTTGACAGCGAATTATCAAAGTTGAGGCCAATCCATTACGTTTTTCGTCGACGATGTTCGCAAATGGTAAAATCTGTTTGCATTCTTTGCACAGCTGATTCTAAGCCAATAAATCCAGATTAATTATTCTGCGCCCAAATATCATTTCTGACTTTTTCGAAAGAGCTGAAGATTCAGATGTCAAATCATCACATGTTGACTGAGTGCGTTTTCGAATATTCTGTTTTTGTTTTAACCGCTGATTATGTACCGCTTCCGTCACACACTTATTTTTCCACATGAATCTTTTTTTTACCCCTACCTCTTCACTTTGCTCGTGATCCATTATTAGATTCGAAATTGTGCATCTACTTGTGCCCAAAACTGTACACAGCGGTTGAGTGTTTTGAGATTATGTTACTCCTCTGAATCGGCCGGCAACGAGCTAGGTTCGAACCTACGTTACCGGGCACGGGCGATAAAAGGGCCCCAACGTTGCCGCGATTATTCGTGATTTTCCAATTTTTTATTATTTCAATGGTAACCCATTGAAAAATAAGAGAAAGTGAGATATCATCTTAACTTTGATAAAGGCTATGGGTTATGCAAATTTTAATAATTTGTATAGAGAAAATAAAAAAAAAAATTACTGATGGCTAGAGTACAGGGCACGAAAAAAAACTACAGCGCCCAATGTAAAGCATAAAAAAATTTCCCCCACTTCGACCCATCCCCACCCTCCTTCTAAACAACCTTAAGTGGGGTTTTGGATTTTTTGTGATATCATAGAGAAGCGAGGGACCACCAATGTACTTGTCCAAGTTTTTTTCTCCCGGGAGGGGATTTTTGCTATTTTTTCATTGCCAGGTACAAGAATTGATGACCGCGACATGATGAAAGACGGAGGATTTGAATTGTTTGGTAATACAATTTGACGAAAATTTATATGCAAGAATACCAATTTATAACTCCTAACTGCCAGTACGAGCAAAAAGACGAAAGTTATGCTTTTAAGCACGATGAGATGATTGAAAAAAAAAAATTAAACCGAATGTTTGTGAAAAAGAAAAAAATTCTCAACTGAATTTAGAACTGATATTCTATTACCAATGGACCAACGGACTAGATTACAAGCAATACTTGGATATAGCCACATGCATATAAATATTAACATAATAAACATAAGATTTTGAATTATATCGATACGCCAATAGAGTAACGAGGCAATGCCACTATATAACGCTCAATCGCCATAGTTGTGACAGACTTCACGCCGTTGCTGGTTGCTCGTAACTCTGACAGATGCCTATGTATACATTTTTCGACGGCCATAATTTTTTTAAATATTTGAAAATCTATTCACAATATCAAGATGAGTACATCTGAGTGGTCGATACAGACTTTATATTCAATACAGCTCTCAGATAATGTGACATTACCAGGACACTTCATGTTAATATAAATAAATAAGAAAATCATGTATGGCATCCTCCCAGTGCATCAGAATGCCGCGGCGAGGTGCATTTGGCACTAAATCACCACAGTAGATCTGAGGATCAGCAAGCTTTTGGTTGGTCGTATATATATATATGAATGATCCGTAATGTATGTGCTTTAGGTCGACGTGTTTCTTGTACACTCGAGACTTGCGGATCTGATGTTCCTGTCACCGATGTGTTTAGTTCGGGATATGTATACGCTCTACAGTATATACTGCTCTGTGCGCTGCGTTTTGAGAAACACACGAGGGGCCAATGCGAAACGTGGGTTAACCACGCAGGGATACCACCACAAAGAAGAAGAAACCAGGTATAGAGGAAGCGAATGAGAGACGAAGAGAGAAAGAGAGATAGACGAATAGATGGAGGAAAGGGTGAACGAGAAAGCTTTCCCGTCTTCGTCGTCGCCGTCGACGACGACAACGACGAGACGTGTATCCGCTGGATTGCGGACTCGTTCATGGAACTCTCCCGGGACGACGCCATTTTGTATATTTCGTCTTTCTCTCCCTTTCTCCCTTTCTCGAAACCTGTATCCGTTTGCTCCTCTTCTCGGCGGACTGGCCATCGCTCGAACCATCCCTGATATATCTTCCCACTCGCCCACGCTTCTTTCGACCTTCCCAAAAATCTGTACATCCGTACTCTTCTCCTCTTTGCATAAACTTACGAACAAATGGTGACCACAGCACCGCATTACCGTACCAACAAAATCGATGCGGTCTCGTGATATCGATTTTGGTTCTATTCGACTATTCTCCAATCCAGTTGTGCTCTGGAGATAAAGAAATCATTATTTGCCATATATTCCATACAATTTATGATTCACAGTTTGGAACTTAACTATATATTGTCGTTAATACATTTCGGTAACTGTATTGTGTGGACACTGTATTATATTTAATTTGGCGACAGCGATAAATATCATTTAATTAATACGAAAAATTGGCTGTGTTAATAATCGTTACATTAACCGGCATGAAATGTGCTAGTGTGAATAATCCAGCCGGGACGCTTACACGACACACTGTACGTGTGCAAAACTCACGAAGGGTCATCCGCCTAATTCATCGTTGGGGTACATATAGATTGGCTTATATTATTATGGATTTCCGTCACAATTAGCCGGATGGTCATTCGACAATGACCATTCACGCGGATTTTCATTTTCTCTCATTGCACTTGGCGATCTGCATAGTTATATTCCCTCTTCAGTAATGACATATCGTTTTAATAATGTAATGACTGAATAGCTTGTTTGTACTGTAGTCATACATAGAACAAGATGCATGATAAAAACGAGTTATTGTAAACTATGGATTTACTCATTTATGCATAATTCGAATAAACAGGAACTGCAAGTTAATGTTTATTATTTAAAAAATCGTATTTTTTACTTATGTGTTCATAGGATTACAATTTTAAAAAAAGTGTCGAAAAAAACGCAATGACCAGTCAATTCGTCATTGGATTACTTCTGAAGAATATAAATAAAGAAGTGCGATTACAATGCAAATATCACGCATACTAAGTAAAGGCCTCAAGTGGAAAAAAAAGCATTCAAAGTAATCTTTTTGAACATATACGTCAAATCATCGAATGTAACGAAGAATCTAATAGACGGTATGTGATTACTGGTAGATGTACATGATGTTCGCCACTTTAAAAGTGATGGAACTACTTGTTACATTATTTTGTCAGGTATTATTGAATATAAGAAAACAAGTCAAGAATAATTACTATATGCAATTTATTATTTTAAATGAGTGGAATTTTTTTTTTTTCAGTTTTTCAAATTAAGTGAATTTTTCATTTACTCTCTTTTGTGTTAGATATATACATCAGTGATCACAATAGAGGGGAGTTTGTGATTGTCCAATATTGGACACGATGAGTGGGTGAATGAGATCGTGAGGATTCGTGTGTATTTCTCACATTAGTCTGTTTGAACAGGATTGGCTCGGGCGGACCGGCTAGCGGGTGACACATTGCGTGCAATATCCTTTGTTTGTTTCACGGCTCGGTTAATTCTCTTCTTGTCGGCTGTTCGATAGTACATGTGTATTCACTGTAAATCCATTACGGTCGTCTTGTGCCAATGTTGAATTTTCGGTAGGTAATCATCGGTTCGAAATAGAGAACAACTACAAAATTCCCGAATATACTGCGACCCCGATTCAAGGGACCCCGATTGATGACATTTTCCCCGCAATGTGCCGAATATCGATCAGTCTGCGCTTGATGTTGGAAGCACTCGGTCCAATTCGGCCTTGCGTCAGGTTCGTAAAACGGAAGGACGAACCGTGCGCAACTCCGACTTATTGCAATTGCGATGCGTAGCCGGTCCCGTCGCTGTTCCTTGAATCGAGGTCTCAGTGTATATTCTGAATGATAGAATCCAGGCAAGTCAAATTTTCACAACGTAGTAATCGTGTTTGACGAAGGTTCTCTCATAGTCACTGAGACTCATTGTAGAATGGAGTTTGTACAATCCGATGATATGGTCTAGGTTTGCAATGACTGCGGGGTACATGTAATAGAACGAATGCCGTAACGACACAATCTCGGGTGAGTAGCAATTATACGTGTACGAGAAATAAGGGTACTTTGTAGCGTGCGCCCTATAAATGTGTATATACACATACTTACGTACATATTGTTAATGCGGAGATGCTAGTTGTGGAAATGCGGTGGCCAGTTTGAGTTGGTTGAACGCCGCAGGCCACGGATAGTGGTAATTCCGTCACGCTATAAAGGTTGCTTTTTATTGGTGCTACTATAACGAAGGCCCTTCTTCCAGCAGAATTTGTACAGGTTATTTCAGAGTGAAGGTATTTTCTCGCGGGAATTGTATCGCCTATTTTACACGAAAAGTCGTGATACTATTTTCCTGAATCACACGGTATATTTTTTTCTGGAAGTCCTGGAAAATGACTCCACTTGCACAACTATGAAATACACACTCGCACACACTTTTCCGTCACTTTTATTTCCCTTTTTTCCTATTTTCACATTTGTCTTACGTACGAGGGTGACTTGATTGTTCACGTTTTATTATCACTTGCTTTATTCCAGCCACAACAACCATCTTTCCGTTTCCGTCATTATCTGCCATTCCGTTTTGCGATCAAGGCGGCCTGATATCATATCGAAAAAGGGGTGAAGGGCATCCAAAGGACGTGCAGAGTCCGAACCTCGTTTGTAATAACTGTAAAACAACTTTCACCCTATTTTAATTTACCTAAGTGCATTAAGGAGAAAAAAAGTAACAGCCACGCGAGAGTAAAGCATCGTTGCATCACGATTCTCGCGAATTTGAGCCTCTGCACATATGTGTATGTGTATACATATTCATTGGGAAAGAGCGCTGGGCAGCTAGTACCGAAGGTAGAAACATTTCGATGTGGAATTTTCACATGAACCAAATGAAATTAGCGGCCGCGCCGGGCGCGTTGCTGGCTTCGGTGGAGTGTTACAGAGTGTACCCGGTGAGAGAGACATAGTACATATATAATATGGGTTCGTTGGATTTTTGCGAAAGTATTAATACCCATGGCCGCAACCGGAAACGGACTATGATCGGGCTTGTAATGCAACCCTTGGGGCCAGTGTGATATGATACATTTGCTTTGCATACGAGAAAGCTCTCTACTGTGCGCTCTGAAAGAGTATATAAAGTATATATATAAATAAATATATACATGTATATGGGAAACACAGTCCGATGAACATTGAGTACAGTGCATCGCGAGAGCAAGGCTGATTATTCCAATTCGGGAGCGAACTGGACAACGCGATCGAGAACTAGCTCTCGCAGATTCACAAACCAGCGCGGATACAGCGGTTTCCGCGCATTTACGTATAACGAGCTACAAATACTCCATGAAATACGAACCAGTTTCTAGTGCGGCGAACTATTCCAACGAGAGATCGCCTCATGTTTGCCGCTTTGCGTAAACGTTAGACGATATACACACTCCGCTAATTATGTCTGTTTATCGTTGTGGTCGCGGCGATAATGCTACCGTGAAACAATTGTTTGCATCTGTCACACACGACGATACTTCCCCTCGTTACGGAATCTGCCATTGATATATTTGCAAGGCTTTTTTTACGTCAATTCAATTGAAAATTTATGAATTGAAAATAATAATTCTGTAGCCGTTACACTACAGAAACTTTAATCTTCGCCTCATGCTAAACCAAATATTATAGCCTTACATTTCAATGTTAAGCAGTTGCATTCAAAATACTAAAATATTAAAACAAAATGTATTTATCGTTGTCTCTATATACATTGAATTCTAATATATCTTCTTGATGAGAATTCACTTTTACAATTATACACTGAAAAAAAACGTCAACAAAATTTTCGTTGCATCAACACATCCTGCGGTCACGTGCAGCGGACAACAAATTCTGTTCATTCAACGATGATTTGATTGTCGATCGAATTAAATTACTGGCTGAAATCCATATCGGTCACTACGACAATACCATTTTTTAATTAACAAATTTCATTTTATTTGCTGCAATTTTGTTGATTCAACCAATTTCTTTTTTTAATGTGCCGCTTTTCGACGATAAAATAAATGTATTTGTAACGATACGCCTCGCAACAGCGTACGCTCGTCGAGCGATACGACGCACACCAGCGTACATGTGAGCGAACGTTCAAGAGACTCGCCCCACCTCAGTCGTTACCCGACTCCGCACCGCGTACCTCACCTTACCGTGGTGACAATCATATATAAGGTAATGTCTCCGTGGCCTATTATCTTTATTCTTTTCCAAATCTCCTTGCTAATCTAATTAAATACCAAGCGTGTCTCCCAGCATTGCGTATGGCTATCATGCTCCTTAGGAAAGCCCATCCTACCTTAGTATTAATATACAACGCGTCTTCCAGCATTGCGTCTAACTATCACGGTATCCTTGGGAAAGCCCATCCTACCTTAGTCAAGAGACGCGGTAGCGGCTCGACGCCAAATATTAAAAGAAAAGTTTGCGCGAGCCCTGCTGCACTCTTACATACTCAAATATGACGGTCTTCGGGGTTTTTTTTTTAACCGTTCTCACGGAGGAACGGGTTGAGTCAAAAATTTGAGCATATAGGCTAACTTTGTTTTGATTTTTCTCTTTCCATTGGTCTTTGTTGCAAGTCGATCTCTCCATCCAATCCCGAGATATGATAATTTTGTGCATTAAAATCGAATGTTTCGGGAATTTCTGTCTCTTGGAGTTAGCAAGACGTAAGAAGTATTAATATATAACGTGTCTCCCAGCATTGCATCTGGCTGTCATGGTATCCTTAGGAAAGCACATGCTACCTTTAGTTATAAGTCACGGTACTTTTGTATGTCTCTCGGCATAGCGATCATACACAAAGTACAATCTTTAGAATAGCCTAATCTACCATAGTTTAAGAAATCTTGGAATAGCCCAATCCACTCTAACTATAAGATAACTTAGAATAGTCTAATCCACCATAGTTTAAGAAATCTTGGAACAGCGCAGTCCACTATAGTTTTTAGTTATTTAAGATTTATGAAAAACTAATTAATATTCTATAAAATACCTTTTGACCAAATACCATAGAATCCTATCCGTACTTCTTTCAGCATAGCGTCGGACTATTGTACGTTTCAACATAAAATCTCTCGTGTACATATCTCTGCATAACGTCGGAGTATTGTACACTGATAGACATTCTATTGATGAAGAAACGAAATCATC
This sequence comes from Rhimphoctona megacephalus, assembly GCA_963989365.1. Lineage (NCBI taxonomy): Eukaryota > Metazoa > Arthropoda > Insecta > Hymenoptera > Ichneumonidae > Rhimphoctona > Rhimphoctona megacephalus. Next base: position 40,217,513 of record OZ022415.1, on the reverse strand, counting down.
CTGGGGATTCTTCAAAACAAAAACCTATTCACCTGTCCTTCGGCCGGTGATGAAAATAGAGCATTCGGATATTGTATGTAAACAGAGCATCGAATCGCTGCTGAGGTCTTTCCTTTTTCCTATTCTCGTCTTATCCACATGCCTGTCCAGTACCGAATCCTATCTATCTTAACTCCAAATAGCTGAGCCGGTCAATCACCCATAATTAAAATAAAATTAAATACTAGACCGGACTTAATTTTGTTTCAATATTATAATGTATTAAACATCTTGAATAAATTTTGAAAGTTATTTTTATATTATTCAGGTTAAATATTTTGTCCAAAAATTAGCGGAAAAATTTTTAAAAACATTTCCGCTCTATGTCTGTTAGGTTTAAGATACACATTAGTGTAATTATCTTAGTCGTATCCTTCATGATTCGCAGTTTCGATGGAAAGGATTCACAGTTTTGAAACTAGTGAGAATGTTTATCTCAACGTTTTTGGATCGGTGGAAAAAAATAAAAAATGAGTAATCATCCTTCTGGACTTTAATCGAATTCAGCTATGGTTCACGTCACCTGATCATGCCAATCCACTTTTAAGAGAAGTACTCTCTATTGTGATTATTAATTTGTCGAGGCAAAATACCTCTTGGAAGTGAGCACGATTCTGAGCAAGCATGGGTGACGGAGGGGAAGATGTGTGTTTTCAAACAAATAAATGACTCGTCGATTCAGAATACGAATAGGAGAGGAGACACAACAAAACGATAGCGATTGCTCAGTGAGCATTTGATGCCAGGTGCCTTTAAGCCCGCACCTCGATCCTGAAGTGTTCTTCGGGTGTATATATGTATATGTATATTGATGCCACAGTACCCCGCGTGCAGTATATTCGAAGGGTTTGCACAATGGGTCCAGATCGATGATCCCGGACAATGGTACTTGTTACGGAACCAACGAGATGTCACCGAGCATGAATTAGCGACGTGGTCGAACTTTTGGATTTCGATAGAACGTCAGCTAAGGGTGAGAGAGTACACATGCGAATAAGTGTCCCAGAAAGGGTTGTCACGAAAATAAGAATGAGAAATGGAGAGGTAAAAAAAAGCGTCGGATGTTATTACGAGTTATGGGACAATTCTTAAATGCAATCGGTGCAGATGTATGATTCTGCAGGCCCACATGTGCCTCATGAACCAACGAGCCAGGCGTCAAATTTTATATTTATTTACTTACGCCCTCTCATTTCTTTCCTCGTTACTCCCACCACTTACCCTAGCTGGTTTAGCAAAAAATTTTTCCCACAATATTTTCTTTCATATTTATCATTTTTTATCACGCATGAACCCTGACTTAGCACAAGTCTTATTGAGTTCGCGATCTACAATTTATGTCTTGTCAATTAAACGAGTTCATAATTTACCCGTTAAATCACACATGGGTAACCTATGGATTTACTTCTCTTGCGATTTAACCTGAAACGATTGGAGCATCATTGAGGCTCCCTTTTCGAGGTAATCTGATATAGTTTACGGGGCTTTTTCATGCAAGTGTAGTGAACTGCATTTCTATCTGTACAGCGTAAAACCGTGATGGCAATGATCTATTTATTGTCAAAAGCGATGAGGAATAGGCATTTTGATTCCGTGCTTCTTTCGATAGAGAATTAAAAATGAATCTTGAGAATTTCTGGCAATCAATTTCTAAATTTTTATGACATATTGAAAAACTGAAGATTTTTTGCTGAACAAAACCTGAGTAGTGTTTCTAGCGTGATTCGTGAATCGCAATTTGTGAAAAATTGTATAAGTTATTCCTCTGAGCCACCGGTGGTAGCAGGATGCGAACACATGGTGAATGGTTACGGTGGAATGAGTAAGCGACAACCCTCTATTTGGATTATGGCTTCAAGCTGTGCTCGAACCACCGTAGTGTCTATAAACAGTGAAAAGAAGATGCACATATACAGAGTGAGTCACCTAGGACAGCACCCGCGAAAAATTTGACCTATTTTAACTTTCGATTATCGGCTCAGGCAAAAGACGGGAGTTATGCGTTTCATCGCGATCACCTGATTTTGCTATATGAACATGTAGATAATTGATAATTTTTATTTTGTAGTGTAAATGTTGAAATTCTCAAACAAAATTGATGCTCTATACCTGGAAATTGATCCACATATTCTGGAAAAATTCTACAGAAATTGTTATAACCAAAAAAAAAGAATAAATCATTTAAATCGTTTATCCTATTTTAATTAAATAGAAAACGAATACTTGCTCAGCTTTATAATGGAGATACAACAAATTGCTTTCAGTAGAATTTGTTTTAAGGAGGGATCTTGGTGAAATTTTCAAGTCGTTGAGGTCTTTTCCGATTATGCTAAAACTTTGGGTAAATGTTTCTACTATCTTAAAACTAAGAAATGATTGGAAGAACCGCTCTGCCAAACCCTATTTCCGGTCCAGAATGAGAAAACATGAAAAAATTATTCGAGTGCCTAGGTTTATGTCGTTGACAATCGCAGATATTTTTACATATTTCTGTAAGTATTATGAACAAAAATAAGTATCCATTTTATTATCCAACCCTTTTACGTAGAATTACAATTTTTTTCTTCGATTTTTTAATTAATTTTGTTTTTAAATCTAATACCGAAAAAAAATCATTACCAACTTCCGAAAAATCAATTTCTATATCTGTAAATCGTCAAAAAATCCAATTGAATATTAACATTACGGGATTGTCACGTGACGAATATCTTATACGAATGAATTAGCAGTATATAACTATATTAATTAAATGTAATTGATTTTAACAACGAGATCTGTAGTGTGAGAATAGTGACAAATGATATTAGTTTTGAAGTGGTTCAAATTTGAAAACAAATATTTGAGAACAAAGATAAGAATTAATCAAACTCAAAATCATTCAATTGACTATAAAAGCAATTCATGAACTATATAATATTAGAATTGAAACAAAAAAAATTTCAAATGAACGAAAAAGAATTGTAATTCTGCGAAAAATGATAAGATAATTAAACGGATACTTATTTTTTTTCATAATACTTACCAAAATGTGTTAAGAAATTAAAGAAAAACGTAGGCACTTCAATCATTTTTTCATGTTTTCTCATTCTGGACCGGAAATACAGTTCGGCAAGACGGTTCTTACATTTATTTCTTGGTTTTTGAGTAATAGAAACACTCACCCAAAGATTGAGCATAATCGGAAAAGACCTCGACGATTTGGAAATTTCACCGAGGTCCCCCCTTAAGGAAAAAACTGATTTTCTAGAGCGTCAAGCTCGGAGAAAAATGTCGACTTTTTTAAACAACGCCATAACTATATCTATACATACAAATGCTACCAGTAGCATTTATAGTAAACTTTAACAATACGGTAAGCACGAAGAGAGCGCGGCCCTGAATTTGACGAAGGGGAAAGAGAGCCATCACGCTTTCGCGACCGCTATGACAGATTGAGAGAGCATAGATAGATGTACCAAACATATAGAAGGAGAGCTGGTGAAAGAGCACGTACTTGCTCGTGGAGACGAGTCCTTTGGTGACCAACGAGGCGTCACCATGTCACCCTACGATTCTCTCAGCCCCGGCACTCATTCTCGAACAACACAAAGGAAACTACCCCTTCCCTCGCTTTACCACTCATTCTATGATCATCCTCCTATGTGGCTCCAGGCATACCACATCAACGATACCGATCTCACGATACAAAATCTTTGGATTCCCAACTGAAATATTTTTCACGATTTTTTCTAATTACATAATACTCATGAGTAAGATTTACTTTGAAATGAATTCCTGATGGAAAGTATAATAATCATAAAATCTTTTCATGCTCGCTCTAAAATTGTACCAAATTTTTCTATTGTAGACTTACACTTAGCCAGTTATTACATAATTATTCCAGCTAGTTATTTATTTCATTACATTTGTCTCGAATTTAATTGATTAAATATCCTAACTGTACAAGTAAGTGGAACTTTTACAAGTATTAATCCTTTTTGTATGGATTCATTTTTCCGAGCTATACAGCTGTATAATCATAAAAGGAAAAAATCCATAAAAAAATGGTCCTCTGCAATCAAATTTTTTACTCAACCTATTCTTCCGTGAGAACAGTTTGAAAAAAAAGAAAAGTCCGAAAACCGTTATATTCGAATATATAAGAGTACGGCAGGGTTCGCGCTGGCTTTTTTTTAATACTTGGCGTCGAGCCGCTACCACGTCTCTTCTTCAAACGATGCCTTGTACACATTGTCAATCACTCGAATGTGCTTATCCAACTTTTTAACGCACTTTGAACGATTTAGTGCGTTTAACGAGAGTAAAAAAGTTGCTGCAAAATGAAAGATTTTCAATGATGAAGCAGCTTTAATGGCAAATTCTGATGGCTCATAATAAAGACAAGTATTTCGGATAACTGAATATTGTGTTGAGGGTATTCAACGAAATTGTCTGTAGCTGTAACATTACGATATCACCGGAAGGGACAAAAACGTGTCGTTGAAAGATACCCGTAGATGACAATAGCCTCAACCATGTACCCAAATCGCACGTTAGAGCCATCTAACTGTTCTACCTTATTGAAACGTCATTCCAGACTTAGCTGTATCGTATATCGCAGCCATGTAGGTAGGTCTGTTGTTCTATGGTCGTTGGCGTTTATCCATAACGCAGAATTACATCGGGGACAATTCTCGGAGATGCTCGTCTCCCAAACCACCGTTACCTTTTGTTCCATGGTAAAACAATAACGACTACTGTGGCTTTAAATGGACTTTGTCGTTGCAATGTTTCCTCCTCTTTCTGATTTCTCGTCGTAAGCATTACAGAAAATTTAAAAAATCTTCAAAAAACCCTCTTGGAAATCTTTGTAATCTATTCCAGTTTCTGTCAATAAATTACAGAGCTTTTTAATCGAATTTTTATTTCAAATCCATGCGATTTTTGTTCTGTATGTTTGTTCTATCGTAATCTGTTGTAAGCACGCAAGGATGACCGCTATAAAACTTGTATTGAATCAAGCCACTCGTTTCAATTGCAAACAGATGTGGCCGCCGCAGTCTCTCTGTACATCACAAACTCTCCCGCTTGAAGAAGGGCCATCGCTCAAACTCACTTGTCCTAGGGAGAGAGCGAGAGAGAAAGAAAAAAAATAAAATATAGGCCCAGAGCACGAGGATCCACTTTGCAGGGTAACAGCCGAGAGCCCATCATCCCTCGTTGTCATCCTGTCGAGGGGAAAACAGTCGGTGCTTCGTTTACTACCGGATCTCGAGTGAGAAAGCGTCAGATTTTAGACCGCAGTAATAGCAGGTCAGACAAGTGCACGAGCAGAGTATTGTACCCACTCGATCTTGCCATTATAGTATCTACGATATATACGAATAGATAGAGATACCTACTCGGCTTACTTCGATGGGAAACGAGCCGTGAAGACCTCGTCATATGTGCATCTCCGGTTACTCATATCATTCGCTGCAGAACTGTCCGGATGAATCAACGGGGGTTCTTAAGTTCATCTGCTCTTTCGTAAACTCTTGTTTTATTATTTTTTATTTTATTCTAACCATGTGTTATTCAGAGTATAGATCTAGTTCGATGTAATATTCTATGATGTGAAACCTTGCACAACCCATCGGGATACCTTTTATTTACATTTTCAAGAACTTCTTTTTGAGTAACTGTCTTGGAATTTCAGCTTCCTCGTTGAATAAGGATTATGATATTATGAAAATTGACAATTATTTTTTGGAAAAAGATATACTCCATAAATGAATATTAAATATGAAACATTATGATTTATTAACAAGTTATTTTGAAGTTTTGTTTAAAGCGTCATTATTTCTTTTAGTACATCTCAAAACTTGTTTGTTATTAAAATGTGATAAATGTTTTTTAGAAAAAGCAAACTATTCCTACTGCATACCACAAAATATAGCTTGAGAAACTATTTTTAGTGACCCAATGGTCATCTGTTTTCAATATTTTTAAGAGTAAGGTAAATTTTCATAGATCATTACGAAACCAACCACCACCAGCGTGGTCAAACTTCAACACAAACCAAAAATAAGCTTAAGTGAATTCTTAATTTTTTTCCTTGGAAAGGTTCAGTTTTACTACCCTAAGCGACTAGTTAAATCTTTGTTTAATACTCTTGTGTATAATATTTTCTCTCAGTGGAAATATAAATAAAATATGGGAAGAAAAAAGATTAGACGCTAAGTAAAATCAAGTAACTTTTTCTTTATTCGCAACTAGGCGTCAATAAAGACGGAGTAATGTATACAAATTATGGTTCAGGTCACCTGCACACATAATTGGATGATCCTCCATTCCGAGGATTATCTGGAGATGAACATCCTTAGCAAGGTTTGCACACACTTCGTGCTCCAAGCTGCCACTTTTCGATAAAACCCGCCCACGCTTCCTGACATCGCATCTTTCGACAAATTTTGTAGTTTTGGTTGAAGCGTTTCAGACGACCTGGTGAACGCCACCAACTTTCAGTAGGCTGAAAAGGGACAGAAGCCAATAGAAGGTAGGTATAAACGGACCTTTCAAGGACTCTCGCGGGGATCGAGGAATGGAAAAAAACGTGAAAATATACTCTCGGACCATCGCTGTCCGACGGTACAACCACGCCCTCTCTTCTAACAGGCAAATAATGTCGCGTTGTACTTACAATGTGAGAAAATCATGAACCCTAATACCTTTACGACCGCACATAAGTCAATTTTCATGGTGGTTTATGACGTTGTGGTTTTGCGTTTTCTATGTATGTATCTGTGACAATAGCATGAATCTATAAATTTTACTTATTCGGCATGGCACAAACTTTCTTGGGGTGAAATATTCCAACGAGTGTTTTGCAAGCGAGACTGAGGATTTCCGAAACCTTGTTGTACATATAGTTTATACATTGGAGATAACCTTTTGGCAAACACTGTTACATCTGACCTGCGGATAGATGTGCACACTAAAATCTCGATTTTGCTTTTTCACAAAAAAAAATCGAACCAACAATCAAGTCTTTTCCTGATCGTAAATCAAATCATATAAATCGTAAATTATAAAGGACCCAAAAAATATGGAAGAAATGTCCGAAAAGATTTTGTCTAGAATACACTACCGGCAAAAAGTTTCCGGACAAAATTAGGAAAACGACTCGGAGTCATTTTTTATGCTATTTCGTCGGTAATGTACATATTTCGCTTTAGTAAATGGCATTTGAAAGGAGATTAATTCAGCTTCACCGCTTTTTTGGGAAATTTTTTACGATATTTTATACGTCCGGTATGTTATTTTGAACGTGAATGTTTTTCGCCTTTTTATTTTACCTCTACAGTCGGACCGCATTTTCAGGGGGAATTTATTTGATAAGGTTTTCCAACCGAAATCTCAAAATGGGCAGCTTAAGCTTTAATATCGTTTTTAAAAAGTTTTGTGCTATTTTTTTTTCGCATAGTTATTCTATTTTTGACGGAAAAAGACCGAATTTAGAAAATGTCGCGTAACACGAGGACTCGTGGGTTTGGAAGAAAATCTCAAGAAAGTAAAATGTTGCCTCCATTTCCCTTGATTTCGCAAGAATTTTTTTAGAATTTTTTTTCGAATATTTTTTTTCAACCAGTTTTGGTCATAGCTCTGATTAATTGGTTATCATGCCTTGAGAACTATGGGGTTTGTGATAAAATACCAAGAGGGGAAAAAGTTTTACTTTTTAGTTTTGAACGCAATAGATTTTTTTTTATATTTTGTTTCTCAACATTTTTTCTGACTAACAAAATTGAAAGGTGAAAAACAGTTTTCGAAAAAAAATATGAAAAAATTCCACCGTCTTCGGAATGGAAAATACAACTTTTTTCCCTATTGATATTTTATCAAATACCTCATAGATTTTAAGTTACAGCAATTAATTAATTAGATTTTAAGTTATAGCAATTAATCAGAGTTTTGAACGAACATGGTTGAACAAAAAAAATTCGAGAAAAAAATTCTGAAAAAATTTTAGTCAATTCAACGGAAATGAACGCAGTTTTTTACTTTCTTAAGGTTTTCTTTTAAACCTAATAGTTCTCGTGTTACGCGGCATATTCTAAATTCGGTTTTTTTTCGCTAAAACGGAATAACTATGCGAAAAAAAATCGCACAAAACTTAAAAAAAAAATAAAATTAAAGCTTCAGCTGCCCTTTTTGAGTTTTTCGTTGGAGGAATTCACTTAAAAAATTCCTTCTGAAAACGTGGGTCCAACAGGTAAAATAAAAAGGTGAAAAATGTTCATGTTCAAAATAACACACTGGATGTAAAAAATGTCAGGGAATTTCCAAAAAAAAGCGAAATGAAATGGAATTCCTCCCCTTTGAAATGTCGTTCACTAAATTTGTTTATGTATACTACCGGCGAAATGGCATCAAAAATGGCTCTAACACATTTTCGTAATTTTGTCCAGAAAATTTCGTAATTTTGTCCACAAGAAAACAGAATGCCGGTAGTGTATATGTGTGGTTCTAATTGATTATCACCCTATTTACGTGATTTCATTTTCGTAAAATTGCACATTTCTTTATTTAAGAATGCCTGTGGCATTTTCCGAATTATTATTTTAAATAAATGGAGTTGTATTGGAGTTGTGAAGTTTTCTATAACAGTATAGAGGTGAAATTAGAAAAATTTATAAATCAAAAAAATTCTTGACGAGGCATTCTAACCTTTCAAACTTAACAGGCAAATAATGTGACTTTGTTAAGAAACCGCAGAGACATCATGCAGCCTCATACTTTTACAACCAGAAAAAGATAATTTTTCAAAACATTTCGCGACAGCGTCAGTAGCAAATGTATAGACTATGCGATGATCATATAGGTGTGTAGGTACGTATTTTGTATTTCGTTTGCCAAGGAAGATCGACGGAACTTTACGACCGGAACGAATCGCTCGTTGCGCCCACCTTTTTCCCGTCTCTTCATTCGTCTCGGTCAACTCTTCAACAACATATCCCTGGAAGTGAAGACACCCCCGAGAATCGCCATAGCAAACATAAGAAGCCTGGTGAGCACGTGGATTATGGCATTTTTCGTCGAGGAGGCTTTTCAAAAGAGAGAAAGCGAGAGAGAAATATTTAAATCTTTCTTTCGATCTTCTTTTCTTCCCTATTCTTGTGAGAAAAATATTTGTTTTTCTTTTTCGACTCACGAGAAAACCCGAGGGAACATGGGATTATTGAAATATCGTTGTAGTTTGCCAAAAGTCGATTATTGCCCATTATATGGCAAATAATCAATACAAAAATAATATTATAGTCAGTAATTTATAGTATGTTGTCACATGAGACAATTTTTTCGGGTAAAGACCAATATTTAAATTCTTCTCACCACTGCAGCGGGGCCAGAACTTTTCTGAACTTTGAAATATAATTTGTACAATCTGTCTCATTCTTTAACACCATGGAAAGCACCAGTTTCGTCCCTCGACCTTAGCATATTCTGGCAATTAAAACCCCGGTATAAATCTCTCCGGGACTCTCACGCAACGATTTAGCATATTCCAGCAATTAAAGCAGGACGTTCTACTACTGTTATTCACTTCATTTTATTTTCCAACTTTTTTTTTAAGATTCTCGCTTCATCCGGGACCAGCGAATCTCTGGACACAATATATAATACAAACTTTTGTTCTTTGTGATCTGTGTGATTGTCTGTTTTGTGTACTTATGAATAAAGGCCTTGGAAAGATTAGTAGCTAACAATAGTTTGGGCTAAAAACAACATGTGTAAGTGCTGTGTTAAGTTTATTTTCGTCAATGTAATTTTTTGGTGATTGAAATATGTAAAAAAAGAATATTTTGAATTTGAGTTTATCGAATGTAAACAACTACGTATTACTTAGTTACTGTGCATTAGCAATAAGTAAAAACTAAATTGTAAAACATAACCAAGACGTAATACAAAAAGAAAGGTGTAGCGGTAAAAGAGACACGCAGAGGGGTCGAAGCTTCCGGAAAGACGAGGTTTAGGGTAGATAGGGGCGAAAGTCAGCGCACAGCCCCTTCGGGGGCCACTAGCCGCCTTCGTGCCTTTCCACCACTTCAAGAACTCGTGTTGCCGACTCTGCTGAAAGCTGCTCAGAGAGAAAGAGAGAAACAGAGCTATCGACGTATATCTCGACCCGCACGGTCTACACCCTCGTCCTCAAACATCGCTCTCACCTTTTCAACCCCGCAACCTTCCACGTACTATTTTCTCTCACAATGTCCACCCTGTATACCCTTTGCAAGCTTTTCTGCAAAACAAAATATCTAAACACTTTTTATAAGACTTTTTCAAAATCGAATTATATTTATAAAAATTTCCTGGGTCGGAAATAATTTTTTTTTTTTACATTGAACGTATTTCCCGACGTCATTATTGCTGTTTTGTTATATTTATTTCGATGACAATAATTCGTATTTGAACTTCTACTCTCAAAAAACCATGGTTGGAGAAATGAATATTTTAAATTTAAACGCTGATTTTAACCAATATATTGTAACTTTTTTAAATTAATGTAGAGTAAAATCACGTCGTTTAAATAGTAAACAAAAAAACAGACAAGCGCTCTCTATGGTTTTATATGGCGATAAAATAAAGCTTCAAGCTCATGTATCTTCATGATATGGTAAGGATCTCGAAAAATTGAATGACCACTGTATTAATTCCGTTGTTGTGCCTCGAGCAATACATCGAGTTTATTCATGAAGTCCTCTGCTGTTGGGATCAGAAGATATCCTAGTACAACAGCTACGAGAGCAACACCACCAGAGCTGAAACTCCCGAGGGCACCGTGCTAGGGTGTTCGCTCGCACAGTTTGCAAGTCCTTCAGGATTCATCCGTATCTCTGGACAAACTCTCGTTTGCTAGATACAAAGTGACTATACGTGAACTTAGTTCAATAAGCACGAACGAACAGTTACTTTGTTGTCTGAACTGTGATAAGAATTATCAACAGGAAATGAAGGACCTTGGATGAGATCCAGATTTTTTAAATGTCATTTTACCCTATCGCCATAAATCTGATATTCTGAAAATAAAAGTTTCAACCCTAATTTCCCGAGTTTGTAATAAAGAGTTACGCGAACTCAATGATGGACCGACATAGGATGATGAGTCTACTATAGATGTCCCATGACCGTACTTGATTAAGTTTAGTGGATGAAACTCGCGAATGATGTCACGTTAGCATATTATGACTTTGCAGAACGTTAACGTCGAAGCAGATGCTCCTTCGACTCCCACTTTACAGCTTTTGCAAACGACTTATGAGAGTCCCTTCGGGAATGCGTAAGAACAGTGTAAACAGTCCATATTTTGCGAAAAAAAAGTGAGTCATTTGTTAACACACAGATATGTGTACAGATGAACTATTGCTTTATAATTATTTTCCTTACGAGTAAAAAAAGAGGAGCAAATCTGGAATAAAAAATAGACAAAGACCATTATCCGGAATATAGTGCAACGAAAATATTTTTTCATGCAATGCGATTCTAAATCAGTTTTTCAGAATCAACCTCCACGTGGTTCTAAACATATTTTAAAATTACCTGGATAAAGAAATGAATCTCAAAATTCACGATGTCACACGGCTTTAAAATGAGAAAATACAGTTATATTCCTCTTGTAATTAAATATGGTTTGTGGACATCCAGCTAAATTGGAGAGCAAAAAACGATATTTGAAATTTTTGGCATATTCGACTAACGTTACTTATTTTTTAGTGGCCACCTTGTAAAAAGGTTTTTTGCGAATGATATATTTATTTTAGAAAGCGAAAAATCATTTTAACCTATAAGAAGAAACAATAGAAAATAGAGTCGCGGTGGCGACTCGAAACAAGTACATTTACATATACTGTAATATCAAAGACGAGTCGCTAACGAGACTCTTTATAGCAAACAGTGTAGTTTCGAACGGTTTTCGAAAATTTCCAAAAATTGTTTTCGCGATAATTAATCATTTACAGCATTTTGAAAGATGTTGCGGGTTCACATATTTTCAATTTTTTTTTCTTTCGATTGTGACTATCTAGAACTTTGTAGCCTAACGAATATTAGAAATATTAATATTTCATTTTTTCGTGGCATCAAAAAAAGGTGGCGTTTTTCACACACAGTTTTGATGCTCAATTCGCAGTCGCTATTTAGTGATACTAACTAGTATAACTGATAATAATCTGGTGATATGTGAGACTGTGTTCGTTGATGTGACAGTTGAACTCATACAGTATTGACTTTTCATTTACAGTGACAGTAGCGAGTTTTGAAAAATAAGGTTATAAAAATCGCGGATGTGAAAGCTGACGATTAAATTTTCTCAATAAATTAGAAACTTACAAAACGTTATAAGAGAGCCTCACAAAAATTTACCAATTAAATCAAAATCTCACAAAAGATGCCGATTCAAACCTAATAAAAAATTAATAATAGACTTCACAAAAAGTCATTAAATAAATTAAAACTATGAAAGCATTAATAGTCAAATACATTAAAACCTATTAACCTCTAATAAAAAATCTTTCAATTAATTGCAAGTACATTTGTTCTACAGTATAGTTATTCTACACAACAAGAATAAGAATAAAAAATAAGTATGAAAAAAATGCCGATACAAAAAAAATTCTAAACGAAAAAAGATTGATTGAAAAAAAAAATTCAACCGAAGTACTTGGCGAGTTTTTTTGCTTAATTCACATAATGTATCTATCACTCATGGTCACGAACTCGCCAAGTACTTCGGTGGAAATTTTTTTTCGATTACATTTTTTTCGCTTGGAATATTTTTTTGTATCGGAAATTTTTGTCGTGTTCTCCTATAACTTTTTCAGAGATTTGATGTGAATAAGAGACTTTTTGCAAGGTTCGTTTTTTCTGGAGGTAATCTCTTTTATAACTTTTTGTGAGGGTTTTGTGTTGAAAAGGCGTATTTTTTAACGGAACTACTATTTGGAGGGAGTAAATGTATTTGGCTCAACTTTTTTTACAGCATTTATGCTGTTTTTTTTTGCGGGTGATATGATACGTTAAGTCTGCCATCATGTGCTGTAGGATAAACATTGCTAATACATTCAACGCAAAATAGCCTCAAGCATAAAATGAAATAAAATAAAATAACAAAAATATAAAAAATATGACAAAATAATAATTAAAATTCAAAGGGAAAATAAAACAACTCGATAGATGAGAGGGGGGGGGGGGGGAGGGGAGAGAGAGAGAGAGAGAGAGAGAAATACGAGGATTTATTCAATTATTATACAATTTCGATTATACAGAAAGCGTGTATTGCACAGAATGTAGAGTAAACAGAAATGAACGTGATAATATACTGGAGGAACGCGTTATGGTTCATTTGGAACGTGCTTTGGATAAACGTGTGCTATGAGGCAGAGGGTGACTGTATGGTCGTAGATGGAAATTGTATGTGCGTGTGTGGAGGTCAACGGGCATAACCCGGAGGAGCAAAGTTATGATGGTTTATGAATACCCCCGTAACGAATGCCTCGAACTAGCCCCATGAACGTGTGTCTCTCTATCCCCGTTGAATAGCTCTCGCATGTTACGAGCTCTACAACACTCGAAATACGCTCTAGCTATAACGTGCGTGATTTTCTATGCTGCAAATTGTTTTACGCCTATAAACACAACCTGCTGTGAGGAAAGTGCTAAAGGTCTCTGGATGGGTGACAGTTGGCGCGTAAAAATGTAATGACCGCTTTTTTTGTACCTTCCGTGACCTATCGATCTCATAAATATATCATGAGTTTTGAAATTTTTCCTGCAAACCTCTGACTGAGAGATCTATGGAATCTATGTATAGATTATTGTAGCCCTGGGTTTACCGATTTTTGTGAGTACGCTTTGAACATTTTCCGCAGTAGCAAGCGTTTATCATTCATTCTGCATTTCAGTTATCATAGACGTAAGAATACATATAAGGTATTCCGAATAGATGCAGTATGACATATCGTTGACACAAACGCTAGGGGACCTTGGCGGGTGCCAATTTGTAAAAGGAGACCCCACGCAGTGCAACCAAGCACATCCAACACTCCGTCTCTCAAGTAGTTTCACTACAGGCGTACGAGCGTTTAGCCCTGGGCGCAATATGCTCTGACTCTTGATTAAAACACCATGGTGCATCATTCAACGCATGAAAAGTCCCTGAAGTGGCGATATAGTTTACAGGGTTAAACACTCACGTTGATTGTAACAATTTAGCTTCTCATGCATAGAAATAATCGTCGCACCCGACGATTATGAACGGTACATATAAACGTAACGCGAAAAATAAAAAAAGAGTTTTCAGATGTCACATCGTTTATGCACTACGTTATGTGCAAGATCTGAAAAAATATCAAATTTTACAATGTGACAAAACTTTGAGTGATTATTTTTCAGTGACGGATCAAACTTCTTTCAATCTCATTCAAGTTTTGAAGAAATTTTATTTGTCTCTATAAAAGAATTATGCAATAGAATTTTTGAAAAATTTTGCTTGACCTAACCTATCGTGATTTTTTTTAAATCCTGGACAAATTGAATTTGGATAATTTTCATATTAAAAACATCAATATTTATAGATAACAAATACTTCACTGAATATTTTGTCACATCATCTAAATGCTATTTAATGTCGAACCCTTTAGTGAGTCTGCTAGCGACAACTCTTAAATAAAAGCGCAAGAGAATATTTATCGATCGTCTCTCGCAATTTATGCTTGTACGTGTGTAGTTTCGGGTTCAAGACAAGTGCAGAATTTGCCGGAAATTTATTTTCTGAACGTGAGGCTGATGAACCGAACGCCAAAAAAGATTTATGTTTCCACAACAACCCCTGCACCAATAGTGCAGAAGACGAACCATGTTGCGTATTTGAAAATGCTGGACAATCAGCCTCGTTTTCGTAGAGTATAAGCATTACTGTGCGCACACTAGCCCCGTGTATTGTGGCCATACGGTTCGCTGCAGCGTGTAATATGATGTAGTGGCGTATTGTGTAGGATGCTTCGATGCTATTGGTGGTGCACAATAGTTTCGATAGAAGGACATGCCCGCCAGATGGAAGTGTTAATAATTGATAGTCGCGCCCCCCTACGCATCGATACTCTATACTTGAGTCATGGGGTTCGAGGGGCTCGTCGAGGGGTTGCTCAGCTTCAACATTGCCTTCAATGTGCACTTTTTTACACCGCGTAAATATATATCTCAGTGATATGTGACTTGGTCCTTAAATCTCTCAGCCATATAATAATAATATTTACATAAAGTTTAATTTCAACACTCGGAGGATTGTAATGATTCTGGATTCAAAATATTATAATAACAGTTTTAGGGACGCAAGATTGTAATAAGCAACGAAGACGGTACAGTATTATAAAGGGTCAAAAAGCATTAAGATATCATAGCAGAGTACACAGTTCAAAACTCTGACCCTTCGTCGTCGATTCAGTTGAGAGTGTGCAAGTTAAAAGACGATATTCTGAGTGGCATGGATCAAGCAGTACGGTTTCTCCGCTGGTTTGTGGTTCCACGGGACTAAGGCAGTATAGTGGTATACCACAGGGTTGAATATGAGCAATAGAGAACAAGGAAAGCTGGGGGTGCAAGCAAGTAGGAGCTGAGAGACGCGAGCGGGTTGAGTGTACGTGCGGTCCGGCAACCGCGAGAGGGCAGCGACATAATGGACACATTAGTGCCTGGCCTCAAGTTTAATTAGTTTACATTACGGTCGCATCGTCACCAGGACCACGCAATGGCAAGGGATGGGTTAACGCGCGATCCTTACACACATATATGTATAGAGAGACGGAGCGAGTTGTGCTGAGGGTGGCCCACCGTTGATTAATCGGGAAAGTTTGATGCGAGTTGATGGAGACGCTAATCACGCCTCGTAATCGAATAATCTTCGGTTCATGCTCGTTTTATCTATCTACAACCGACAACTATTTAAACTTCACGTAAATATCCTTACGCGTATAGTTATAAAAACATACATACGTAAAATCTCAAAATTAACATAGGGATAAAACTGTATCTCATATATACGAGTTTTCTTCGTCTCAGAATAAATGGATGGCAGATGGTTTAGCGAGTAATGGTGAAAATCAAAGGCACGTGAAAGCATTGCGACACTTGAGGAAGAGAAAGACAATGGAAGAGAAACCGGGGGGGGGGGAAGCCTCGACGACGGGTTGGGTCGCGTCGTCGAGAGAGCAAGAGTCACGCGATATAGCTCATTTAATTACAAATTCCATTAAAATGAATGCCAGTTGAGAAACAAACTCCACATATCAGCATTAAGCCGGTCGGCTTGAGCTCGCTCGCGCGAGCCAGCACACACAACGTGTCCTAATCAGGTTAATATAAATATGAAATATGCAGCGAATGTGTTGGGTTCTCGAGCGAAGAGATGGTCTCGGAATCTCTCTCTTACTCTTATACACATTCATACTCGCGTACCATTTTCTCACTCTCACGAATGGTTAAAGGGTGGAGAATTCCGTGGACGTGTACGTATAGTTGAATATCGTACGATGTAGTACGTACGGGAAGGGCGAGGACATACATGGTGGAAACCTCGCTGCCACCTTACGACTCCTCGGGGGAGGGCTTCATATTAACCCTTGCATATTAAGCTCCCTGGCACGATAACCGGATTCTCAAATATTAACGTTGACATTGCGCTGTTTCTCTCTCGGTGTCCAACATCATACATGTCTCTACACAGAATATTTACATGTATATTTATGTTCTGACCAGAATCTCGCTTATCCTTATATGCACGGCCTGGCAAAGACGAGGAAACAGGACGTTGCTGAAGTGCACATAAGTTACATACGTTTCAGTAAAAAAAATTAATATTTATTACGCAACTTGATCATCTATGAAAAGAACTTATGTTATATCTCGAGAAAATCTCATCAAAAATGGTACAGTTTGAAAAATATATATTTACATTGCTTGTTAAGTGACAACTTGTCACTTAATTTTATGAAAGTACTGTATTCACCAGCCAAATGGGTGCCCAAAATGAGCTATTTCTACTTGTAATTCATAAGAAATAATGGAATTACTTTGATGGCAAAATAACTGTTTGTAGATGCCAATCTATGCCAGGCAAGTTTTAATCAAGGCATATTCCGTTCCGGTCAGGAAAAGAAAAAAGAGAAATGCAATAAAGCGAGAGAAAAGAGAAATATAGGAATAGGAGAGGTAAAGAAGTGCAAACATTCCTCGCAACCTCGATATTTTTCAATGTAAGCGGGAGGCTCACTCGTGCGTATGTGAGGGCTGTGGGTTATGTATCGTATTTTTCGCGCGAACTCTGGTCACCAAGGGAAATCTGGCTCAAGGCAACGTCGCTCATTTTTTCGCACTGCTTTCTCTCTTTTTGGCCTTTCCAACTATACCTCTTTCTGGCGGCCGGCAAATTTGATAAATATTGGCTCAATTATGAAGCAACGTATAGGTGCGGTGGTACGACAACAAAATCAGGTGACATTCAAACTGCGAAGTACTGAGAATACTTTTTACGTTGTGCGACATACACAGTGCGACATTAATGACTTTATAAGTCACGAGCCTTCGCCGAGTCCTTCGTATGATGAATCCATGCGAAAATTGTGAAAACATACGGGTACGTCTGGTGCGGATAAAGCGATAGAAAATGAGAGAAACGGAGAAAGGCTCGATGTTATATAGCAGAAGTAAAAGTGCGATAGATCGAGTACAGCGGGGAAAACGCATGAGAGAGAACGAGAGTAGGAAGAACGTTCGTGCGTGGTCCCAAAGTCCCCGAGCCGATCCTGCCAAGTTATTTAAATTCAAATTCGAAATATCGTCGAGGGCTGCTAACATATTGTTTGTTTCGTTTGCGCCGTCGCGCGATAACCGCGGGTGAGCCTGGCATGTGAATGCGTATATGTAAACATATAAATGTATACGTGTGTATGCATATATAGAAGAGGGGTGCAATTCCAATAGACATGGCATATAGTTATATTGTTAACTCGATATCGGGGTAAAATTCCGTTGAAAGTTCTCAACCCACTTGTCCAGCCTCTGCACATCCATTACTCTCTATGACTTGGCTGATCAGTTAAATCGATCTTTCTGTAAAAAGTAATCGCATACTGGATTTGTGAATATGGATGAAGAAAAATTATATACATAACAGATTATATTTGTAAAGATGTCCATTACTTCAATTTGAAATTTGATCAATTCCAAATCGTAATGCTCCGACGTAGTCCAACGATAAGTTCGACCTGCTATGACGAAACTTATTTGCATACGTGAATGCTCATTGCTCTCCTAGTTCTAACATCGATGTGTAGAATGGTTCACATCTCCTACGATGTCGTGTTTCACGTGTATACCTGGAATTCCCTATCCCTTAACAATTTGCTGCTAACATGCTGAGAAGCGAACGAACAGACAGTAGGAGTGTACGGAGGTAATTCACGATATTTCCTGATGCCTTCTGCATATGCACATATATACGCATGGAGCTGATTTGACCACTTCCAACATAACACTCCTGAATGTTATCTTTCATCTGATGCTTTTATACCGCATGTGGAAAGATATAATTTTCTGACGAATGTTACGTGCTTAAATCAAGTGTAGTAACAATGACGTGCATTTTTATAAGTAAGCTTTTTATAACTAGCGATAGCCTGCATTAAACATGAAAATGTTGATATATATTTTCACTTTTGAGTCAGTAAGAATTACTATAGCCTCTCTGGAAAGACGCAGCATTATTTGATTTAGTGTAGGCTTTTGATACGATGAGTAAGTTGGAAAACGGTGGTGTTTCATTTTTCTTCTGAAATTTGTTCAACAGTCTTCGTCTTACATATGGTTACGTAACAGTTCACTGATGAGGTAGAGGCAGGATTTGAGTATATTACTCGTAGAGCTGTCATAAAAGAGGGTTTGGACTCAAGGCTTTTTAAGCTTTTGCCTCTGCCACTTGTAAGGGTCAGTCCGCAAAAAGACTTAATTAATGATCGCGGCTCTCCCCGAGGGCGTCCACTGTGCTCTCGGTCGCTTCGTCAGATGCTTTCGGGATGCGAGTAGAGGCGGAGAGAGGTGGGCAGCACAAGCAGCAGCTAGGAGCACTGAGATGACGGAGTGCCCTCCGAGGAACGACCCTCGATGCAAACTCCTCGTATGAATATGTCTCTGCTAATTCAAACTTTGTCCCAGAGGTGAAAGTCTCCACCTCCTCTCTCCCCACCTCTTACCCAGGTTACGAGGAATATTAAAAACTTCGAAGGGGACTCGAGTCACCGTCCTTCAGCAAGGTCTCTTCTTGTGACAACATTATGTCTGCGGTACACCCTTATGATGAATTATATGGCGCACATGATATAAGTACATGTAATAAGCTCGGATACTGATAAAGAACTGGATCGTATTTTGTTGGAGTAATAATTCATGTTTGCCTTTAATATCATTTTCAAAAATATCTATACAGCAATTAATATAGCTACGCTTGCTAATAAAAATTACACTATTGATACATATTCCACATCACGGAAGAGTTGCGCGTCCAAATACCCAGGAACTCTGGAACATTAACCCTCCACGAAATATATGTTATTTACTTTTCTGTTGTGCACCGTAAAACTGCATAGTGAAATAAGGGTTTTTACAATATGAGATTGTCCTGTTTGTGGGCAAACCACACCCAACGAATAGTTCAACCCCCTGAAGTTAACGGCGAGCCATTTCGCACTTTCTTTTCCTGTTTACTGCTCGACGGTAATTTTACGAGACGACCGTCTTCCATCTTCTCCTTCCTTCTCTTCTTGGTAAGATCGTAGATGGTCACGGAAAAGATCTTGCGGAAACTGTGAGAGAGATAGTCGTTGAGGACATGCACAATTCAGTTACGAAAGAGCAGCGTTACGTCATATCTTTGGCCAACTGGTTGTTTCAATTCTCCACGCTCTATACTATCGTGTGTTCGTTTTAAGACTTCTCACTCTCTCCCTTCTGCACTAGGGAGTGTAGCTCGTTCGACCTCCGGACGCCCCTTGGGCACCTTCCCGATCATATTTTATTCAGACGATAATTGAAAATTCCGCGGTATATGGCCAATGGATTTGTCACCTAAGGAACTTTTACGCGCTATTCTCTTGAATTTTTTGTCGCTATATATTTTTTGTCGTACTATGCGCATTTGATTTTCTCTTCTTTATGACTGTCAAAAGGTGTGAGGTCTTCTTTTTCCAATGTAAATTGATAATGATGGTAGGTCTTACTATCATGTTTTTATTCTAATCGTATTAAGTCCCGATATATCATGATAATGATAGACTTTTTTGAATATAGTGTAATATAGAGTATATAATCAACGACGATAAGGCTTACTACAGAATCGGATGACAAAAATCAATTTTGTATCCGTCGACTAAGGGCAATAATCAAATAACACTATTTTATATTCACTGCAGTCAATGTCTTTCATTCCTACAACTCCCACAATATCGATATATGGATGAATCAATCGATAACAAACTAAAATCGTGTCGAGTAAAAAAAAAATAAACTTATCAGTCATCGAATACAACACACTGGTTTACACAACATGAGTCCCAGCAAAGAAATTCTTTTCACGATCGGTGTGTTGACGCTTCACCATATAATATGAGAGAAACGCGTGGGAGAGGCGAAATGCGGAGTGAGGTGATCCAGGGAGGAGTACGAGAAGCGGATGGATCTCGCGCGCTTATAGGGCAGGGGTGAGCGTGGATTGAGGGGACCCCATGGAGTCGTGAAATCCATCAGACGAGAAGGCCTCCAGTCTTGTTTTCCAGTGCTACTTACGTTAGTGTGGCGAGGACGTACCATCAAACCAAGGGGTAGTGGAGATCTTCGACTTACCTTACCTGGCTTGCAAAAAGAGAGCGCGCGAGGAACAAGGTTAAAGGGAGGAGAAAAGGCCAAGAATAAAATATAATACACGATATGCCCCCTTCGAGAATGCCACAACAACCTTCGCCGACTTCTATTTCTACACTATTTCTGTGCACTTCAACTTCAACCACTTTTTTAATATTTTGAATCCTTTATAACTTCCAGTCTTCTGGCATAATTTAAATTTTTTCGAATATACTAATGAAAAATAACATCGAATAGGCTTTTGCAGAGAAAAAATACTTGTCGTTTAATGATAAGTAATGTATTTATTGATTCCATAAAATAAATTATATTGACATCTACTTTAATATAAATCGGGTTCATTTGGAAGGAAGTTTAGAAGGATTTATGTGTGAAGTAACTGTTTAGAAATCGCGATATTGTCATTTTTAACTGAAAATGTAGTGAACGGAGCTTGCTGCTTCGTCGAGTTACCGGTCGTATATCGTAAGAGGACCATGTTCTTGGAGTAAATCTACCAACGTGCCTAGACGCGAAGAAGGAAAGAAGGAACGAAGTGCCGAGAGGTGGTGCTCCTTAAATCTGAAAAATTAAATTATATCGCCATAAAGCGGCAATGCCCCGGAGTTTAGTGTCTCGTGGAAGCTGTTCGCGAGAGGATGGGAGTCATAAGGGATACCGATGTGCTGTGGCCCTCTTTTCTTGAATAAAAACGGCATTAGTCCGTACATAATGTATGACCGGGACAAGGCTATGTCGTTGCCACTGCGCGAGTGCGGCGAAGTGAGATGTTACGCGCAGTAGCACACTCCTTGCATCGTCTTCCTTCTTACTCTCTTCCTCTAGCTTTTTCTCTCTCGCTCTATCATGAGATGCTTCGGCCCACGCCCACCTTACTGAAAGGCCCATGTACGGTAGTTTCTCAAGCTCTCTCTCTCTCTCTCTCTCTCCCTCTCTCTCTCTCTCTCTCTCTCTCTCTCTCTCTCTCTCTCTCTCTCTCTCTTCACCCCTCTTTCTCTCCTCTCTCAACCGCCTCTATAAAACCGCGTAGCTTCCTCTAGCGACAGAGAAACTATACGAGAAGGTTGGGAGTCATAAAGCATCTTCTCTAGCTATGAGCTCTCCCTCTTTTACCGTTATATAATAATTTAACTTATGAAAATTCGTTTTCATATACCAGGTATATGACACGAGGCACATCTTACGTCATGCCTGGCACATCGGGATTTGCATCGGTTCTGGATATAGTCCACGTTATTGAATGCTCGATAGGAGTTTGAAAAGACTCGTGAGATCTTAAGCGAATATTGCAAGATTTCTATTTTCTTGTATCTTTTGAGTAAAACTTAGGAGCTGAATGATCGAAGATCAGGATCTGATAAAAAGATAATCAGTTTAACGAGATAAGTGCAAGAGAAAAGTAAAATTTTCAATTTCATTTGCGTCCTGACACTGAAGATTGACTGATTGAATTTACGTTTTTTTCCAAGGGTAGCACAATGGCAAAACAAGAACGTAATGTTTACTTGGAGGGGACGAAACCTGAAAGAAATCAATGATCTGCGATCGTCTTGGCAAAAAATAATTTAGTGGTATGACTAATATTTATAATTTCATGAAAAATTCTCTCTTTATTTCGTCTTTATAAAGTCCTGGCAAATTTGGCACAATACCTTATGCACATTGGCCGAAATCCACTTTTCGCCTACAATTTTTTTTAACCGTTTGAGCAAACTTATTTTATGATTTATCACGAATGGAAGAGCACAAGAAAATCGATGAAATGACGTCTTGCATTTCTAAATTAAATATCACACGTTTTTATTTTTTTTCCTTGTCAATGATATTTTTGATCCTTTACTTCGTTTTTTGTATGCTGGACCCCAGATTACCAACTCAGCCTCGGTTCACTGTTTTTCCAATGAACTTCGTATCTCCATTTCTAATTTATCATTTTAAATAAGGGCGTAGTTTTGCAGTATTTTGAAAAGGGTTTCAGTGAACATGAAGAATTTGGTTTCATTTCAATATATCGATCGGTTATACCCAAAAAATTGCCTCGAAAATTGACCACAACGAATACTCTTTGATACCCGTTTTATAATTTCCCTTGAAAGACAAGAATTTTCGATTCCCGAAACCAGTTGTTGAAATCGTCGTCGATTGCATAGATCGGTCAGAGTGGGTATACATTGGTGAGATTTGCAGCAATACATTGGAATATAAAAAAAATATAAGAAATGTGTATTATAACTGCCATGCTGAGATACCGATTTGATTTATCAAACAGGAAAATCCTATCATCTCTTGCTGCTACAAGACTTTTCACTCTGGTCCTTTGATTAAAATGCGAGCTTAATCATTGCTCTGCCTGTAGTCACCTGGGGGACTTGCCTGCCATCTTCGTTCTCCTCGCACCCTTTTGCACAATCTCTCATTTTCTCCATATCGCCAATGCGTTTTCTCCCTCTTGCAAATCCTTCTCTCTTTCTTCTCGCACCCCCTCGCCCTTTCCATCGCACGATGAGAGCGCGACTTCGACGAAAGCAAGAAAAACAGAAGATAATACATGACGCGATCTTTTGTTGCGCTCGGGAAAGAGATACTCGCGTGCTAGTCTGCCTGTCTCTTCTACCCTGTTTTAAGATATTAAAATGTGTCATCAGCTGGTGTCTTCGTTACCACATCGTGATGGATATCCTCTCATCATCTTTGAGATCATATTTTTATCTTATTGTATTATATAGCTATATATATAGCCAAAAATATCAGAATAATGGCACAAAAGCTCTTTAATATTCACTGAAAAACATTATACTTTTATAACCTGATACTGTATTACAAAATGTGCAATTCTGTATCTGCAATTTTTTAGCAAAGTATTGAGCAAAGTATTTAGAAAGTATTGAGAAAAATTACGATTCTTATCTGAATATTTACGAATTGTTTTCATTACAGGAATAAGTTAATTATTTCCAATATTTAGTAATTGTTTTTCACGAACAGTGACGAGAATGGATGAGATTGAAAGATCTCAATTGTATATCTAAGGCGTATACAACTTGATACGGAAAGATAAGGCATCGTCGCTGGGTAACGTAAAGTTATAACGGGTTTGGGGAAGTGCTGTTTCTACTATTGCCGTTGTGCGAGGCGTAGAAAAGGTATATACCGCGACAGGTCGCCGTATGCGGGGGTGAGATACGAGCGGTGGGGCTGCAATTTCCGCGGCTCGTGATTGGGGCAGCCTCCTCAGGGAGCAAAAACTCCATCTACAAATGAACAGCCGTGACAAGAGCCATAATTTCTCGTGGCTGAGCTGAGCTCGGCAGCAAAGCCAGCGACGACGTTCTTGTCTTTCTCTTTCTATATCTTTTAAAGAACATCAGTAGCTTGCCGCTTCTGTAACTTGGTACTTTAGATTTTGACCTATACGAGCTTATTGGATCACGAGATAGCTTGATCGTACATTCAATCAATAACATTAAATGGCGTATCAAAGTTCAGTGACCTTATATGTTTAAATTTGAGGTTGTGTTAGCTGCCTTTAAAAACTGCATGATGAACATCAAATAGAAATGTAAAAAATAAAACAGTTGTTTTATGACAAAAAGGCGGGCACTCTTAAATAAAAATATACATTTCTATTGTTTGGTCGTTTTAAAAGAACCAAATTTGTTATTTGCAAGTACCATTTATTTCGATTGCTTTTAATCTTTATCAAATCGAAGATCTATCAATTGTACCAATGAGTAGCGAAGGCAAACGCTTTTTCACTTTCCCATGTAGGTGAACTTCGCCAAATCAACGTTTCAAAGCAGCATTTCAGACGATCTATCAGCCGCAATTTCACGGCAAGTGGTACACCGTGCGCTCGGAAGTAAACATACTACTCCGATGACTGCGAGCTTTCCATTTTTCTCGGAAAGTAATCCTGCCACGTCCGTGCGCGGATCACACCTTTCCCTAGCAGATGATGTATGACCCACGAGGAAAAAAAATTAAACGTACATTTGATAAATAGACTTTGTGGCAGAGACTTCGTATTTGTGTGGCAAAGTGAATGGTAGAGGATTGGCTTAACTTCGATTAAAACCTTTTCCCACGGAATATCCTCGTATTCACCTTTCAGAAAATCTTAACTAAAAGATACAATAACTCATACGTTGGGTGCATTTCTGTTCGTTTTTGGAATTTCCCAATGAAATCTTCATGAGTCACGGCTATGATACTTTGATAAGACATAACCCAGGAGATACATTTGACCGTTCAGAGTCTCGTCGAAAACTAACACGTATATCATTAACTACATTTTCCGATTTTCTTTTCTGCTGTTCTTAACTAGCTTCTTTGGTGACAACTCTTCCACTGCAATTCCCTGAAGTAAAATCAAGTCGACAATCACCATTGGAGTAAGAAGTCGCCGGTGTACACACAGACACACACGCACACATACAAAGCCACCCCACATCTATCCTAAGCCTCAGCAAGTGTTTCAGCATCGTCGCGTCTCCTGTGTCGCCGTGGGGATATCATCGCGGCTTGATGCGACCAGTTTCCAGAAGTCGAAGAGAGCTCTTCCTTTGTTGCCCCAAAGGAGCTGACCTCCATTACGCCAGGTTAACCACACTGCCTTCGCACTTCCATCAGACTTTGATTGGCTTGGAAATCCTATTAATTCTACAGATGCGACTAGACATCACGTCACAGCCCTTAGGATGGTCCATTTAGTTTCACAATTCTGTGCTATCTCAAGAACAATACGACCCGACACTTTCACAAAGTTTATTGTCAAACAAAAATCATGAAATGTTTGCTTTGGGGGCATATAGCAGACATATACGTATCTACAATGTGTCTCAACGGTAGGTTGTCACAAGCTCTCAAGGTGCTCGATGCTCTGCTGTTATGCAGATAGATAGATGGAAGTCTGCGACGTTGGTTCTCGCCTTGGCAAAGGGTCTCCGGAGACTTGCTCGCGGATCTTGTACCACAGCTATAGTCGATGGTGTCCGCAGCGTCGCACACTCTCGCACCCTCTTTCTAAATAATATAAGAGCATATTTTTCTATCATTCTCTGTCTCAACCTCTCTTTCCCTCTTTCTTGCTGTCTTCAAATATGTATCGTAGATCTGAGAAGAATTTACGAGAAGTGGAGATGAGAGTGCAAAAACCTGATGATTGTTATTTCGTGATACTCCTATCCCCCAGTTTGTGCATAACACCTTTACTGGAGCTGTGTCTAGCTGTTACGAACTTTTATGACGTATCATCGATGCTGTCACAAAATTTTCGAGCATTTGTTGACTCGATACCAGAAAAAATATTCCGCCCCTATCGTACGTAGATTTTCATGATTTCGTGTTTTCTTATTTATATATTTCAAAATGGATCATGCCTTGACTACGTTGTAGTGAAATGCTGCGATTGAAGTATACTTTTACTTGAAACAAAATTATACTTGTTCAATAAAAGTTAGTATTATCGGGTCGAAAATTTTTAGTTTTACTTTATTTATAAACTGGTTCAAATTTTACCCGGGAGTTATTTTGGTTTCAGAACTCCAATACATTCGGCAAATTTCTTATTCCGTAGAATATTGTCACAAGAGGATTGCCACTATGCCACACGGAGCTTTGGTAAATAACTTGATTAATGGATCGACCTAATTTTCGACCATGCTTGGATTATCCATCGGTCATTTCCAGAGAGTGACTTCCTTCGTTTATAGAATATAGACGGTATGGAGATTAGGTATACCACGGGCTCTGAAGATGCCTTAGCATCAAACGAGTTATATCAACATCACGTCCGGAGCCTTGTATGTCCTGCTAAATGATTCAAACTACTGTGCCGCACTCCCAACGTGATTGTAAATCGATATGCGGTATACAATCTATTTTCACAAAAAGCATTAAAAGCTAATGATTTTTCCAATTATTTAGATTCGGAAAGCTTCGAACCAGACGATTTTCTTGTGAGACATAATAAACCTACGGTAGAACGGGTACGGTAGATGCTATATTAAAACTGTATGAAGATAAATATCTTCGCCCTGGCCAAAAACTTGAAAAACAAAATATTAAGCAATAAATCATGACAAACTTGGAGAAAGCGGATGAATTACGATTTGATTAGCATAACTTGGATGAATACGATCTTTTTCCGTTTCTATACTATATTGACTACGCAAAAAGTTTCCCAATCAAACTTCCATAATGAAAGCTCCAAACCCTTAGCGAATTTTATTGCAATGAAGTAAATTGGCGTTTGGACGAAATTTTATTTCACCTGTTTTTGAGAAATCTCATCATCCTCATACTATGCTTGTCTTTGTTCATGTCGTGTATTCCTTAATGCATCATACCGGGTATCTCAATGGCGGATTACAGATCTCCTTGACGTCAGTGTGGTAACGCGCAAGTGCAGCAACGGTAGCAGCAGCGCAAGTAGTGCGGCCTGTATCTTCAATTAAACGTGGGTTTCTACAAATTAAGAGTTAAGGTGCATAGAGGTGGGTGACGGGGGTGGCGGCCTCAGGGGTTGGTGGCCTGAGTACGGAGCTCTTGCTTCGAAGGCGGCACCGGACACGCCCCTGGTGGCTGTCCGCGCAACCACCGTGCGCCTTTACTGATGTCGAGAGAACGAGAGAAAAAGAGAGGAGAGAATTGCTACCCCTATGTATAGTCGGGTATATAGATGCACCAGGTACTTTGCTGCCACCCCCACCTTACGATCTCTCGCTATTCACTCCTTTAGCCCGGACGTTCGCAAGAATTGCTTGTCCATTCCCCATTTCTCACCTCGGATACAAATAATATTAGAAGTCGATTTTATTCAGAAAAGTTGTGCACAAAAATGCAGTAATGTGAATTTGATCGAATTGATAACGAAAATGTCGGAAGTTATAGTAATAAAAAGAAATAAGCAATTATTATATAATCTCTTAAATATAAAAAGCGTTAAAGCATAATGAAATTTCTTAAATTGAGTTCATAATAGGTTTACTGAACATCAAAATGTTATGCTATTAAAATAAATCTTTAGTGCGATTTAATTAAGTGAGTATTATTTTTTTTTCTGTCTTTAGATTTGCGATTTCTTTCTTATCTAGTTAATGCTTTCTATAACGTCGAGCCACTGCTGCGTCTCTTGATGACATTGTTATCAAGAGAGGCAGCAGTGGCAAGGCATAGTCAAATACATCATACTTTTGGATGATCAAACACATCTATATTTTTGAATCAAACAAATAGCATATCAGGTATTAGCGTTTTAAGAAATATGTTATATCAATTATTTTTGTTTTTCATTTTTTTTTATTCAAATTTAATGAGTATTGAAATTCCATAAGTTTATAGGGCCTATTTCGCCTATTGCGTGTAAAATTTGACCTTACCATATCAAAAGCTTGTGTTTATTAGATTACTTATTACATATACTACCATAATGTGGCCGCATGTAGACGCAATATACACTATATCACGTCAAGGATATTCGATATCCGACTTCGATTGGTTTCATAAATACTCTTCGCCCGGGCGGGTTCTAACGCGTAGCGCACACTTCTATATCGTTTGCTCGTGTGCACCGTCGGAGAAAGATAATTACTTCGAAGTCGGAAAGTTGTCGGTCCCGGTCATAACTTCGTGAATCCCTAGAGATATCGGGGTGCAATTTGTTGGCTGTGCCGAGAGCCCAGAGCTAAGGCAATGTAAGCTCACAGGGTGGGACGTACGCAGACGAACTGTATAGTATAAAGAAGAAAAGATGCCCATTGCAATTATTTGGGGGACACAAACGCAGTGCTGATTCCTGCTGTAGAATGCAAACCATTACGGCGTACCAACGCATCATATGAATGATGTGCATCAGTGCAGATGCGCTTTTCAAATTTCTTCCCCAATTCGAGCATAGAAAACATTGACAAATGAGGAGTTGAAAATTAAGAAGATAAAGTAGAGATGTTCTTTCCACTTTCTCATGTATGTTGCATGAGAAGTTTGGATGGGGTATGTTGTTATTTTCATTATCATCTGCTCAAACCGATGTACTGGTTCCATACACACACACTCAACTCAACATACCAATCAAATCAGAAAAAATCACTCTACTCTCATTATTATGTAGTCTCATTATAATGAAGTGCTTTTAAAAACTACATTTAATTATTTTTTCCACTCAACCTATACTTGTGGGATCAAATGCTATCCTTATTTTTCTGAAGCACACCAGAAAGCAGAGATGTTTGTAAGACATGTGAAAAATCGCGTCATCTACATTCGACGGGCGTGGGCTTATTCGTGAGTATGAGCAAGACACTGGAGGACGCTCGCAATAACTTGGAGAAGGTTCACTTCTTGTTGCTTCAAGTTCAGCCAAGCGGCACTCATCAATAATGTAGGCGCAATCTCATTCCGTATGATAATTCGCGAGACCAGAGAAATATTCATCACCACGTGAGCGAGCTTGAATTTGTTTCCTTTTTCACATGGCTCTTTCGAGCTTCGTCTTGGACACTCAAAATTCCATGGCAACCGAGAGAATACAGGTACTCGAAACTCGTGTACCATGGATAACCGCGTATGTACATGTTAGCTTCGTTGTCCTGTATCTTTTTGGTCCACTGGGGCCTTCACACGTCTCAAGGCTCTGCTTTCAGTTCGACTCCGTTTCCATCCGTAAGAGCCTCTCGGACCGCAGGCTTCTCGAATCTTCTGGGAAAACGTGATGCATGCCAAAGCATTCGTAGCAAAGAAACGAGAGTGCGAATGCTCCAGCCGTAAAACAGATAAGGAAAAATAAGAGAAATGGAGAAAAGAACCCACGACGACCCCCATAGAAAATCCACAGTTCAAGTGGCAAGAAAAGATGCTCGTACTCTTGACGACCACCGAGAATCAGTAGCCTAAAAATCAGTCCATCTCTCGCATGGCAGAAGACGAAGAAGTAGAGAAAAAACTTGTGTTTTTGCTAAAAGTTTGTAGCTGCCCTCGAGATACGGAGGGAGAGCTATAGCTTTCTGTTCGCGCACTGCGGTATCACCACGGGATTACTGTTCGGAATGATACTTCCGAGTCGGACACCGGGTAAATGATGGATCGTTGTTCCAGCACGCGTGTGAGAGAACAGGTCCTTGGAATATAAAACTAACGTAAATCTCAACTCAGTGGCATCGCGTGTGCCTCAGGCAACCTATAGTACTGTGGTTACGTGATACTGTAACTTCTCTGAAAGCAATATAGCACTCTTATACTTTTCCAAGTTATTTGAGGTTATCCTAAAAAAAAGTCATTTGATACAATGAGCATATCTAATTTTATGCACCCTATGCCTTAACGCACATAACAATAATTCTGTGATCTTATTTGGGTCTTCTTCTGCAATGTTACCTGTTGTGCCTAACCTTGTGAGAAATGGAAAATTGACAAAACTGGTGAGATCATGTGGCATTTTCATTCCCTAGAGGAAAGGTAACCAAAACATCATGCCGTTCTATCCTTAGAGAAGCCAAATATTTGGACATATAGAGTCTAGTCATCATGTTAGAAAACCACACACGGTGTTGGATCCGTTTATATATTTTCCACCATGGACGATCGATAGTTTCACGCGAATGCTCTTTTTCACACCGATCTGTGATTTTCTTGAAAAGAAACGAATTCGGAAAAACTGCCGAGAAGCTGATGCTGCGGGGATGCCATACTGACATTGTGCACTCAACTACCCTTGGGACGGATTCCTCCGCCTTGCCAACAGCTGATTAATCGTCGCGGCCCGTCCCTCGAGACTTTGAGACGCATCAAGCGGCTTCTTTGTCGTTGTCGGCGTCGTTGAATTGCTTGGATGGATTTAATACGAGCTATTTTTCGTTTACCGTTAAGAATTAAACTGCGCTGTATAATGATTGCTTCGGTGGCTTTGGTTGTTATGATCAAGATAGTTAAGCAATCTTAAAGATTGTTCGAACTGCACAATAGTTTTATTCATGATGCCATTTCCAATGCTTTTTCTTCTCTCTCCATTCAGGAGATCGCAAAAGAGTATTGATTCATTTCGTGTTAGTTTTTTCAATAGTAAATTTGCACATGCTGATAATTACTTTAACTTCCTTGCATGTAATTAGTCTTTTTAAAACATTTCAGTGCAAACGTATGACACATTTTTGTTTAGCACCGATCTGTTAGTAATTTCGGTAAAATGTTACTTAAAGTTGAGACTACTAGATTTTTAATTTTAAAACTGTAAGCCAAAAACTCAATGTGAAACGTCCGTTGCATGTCGTAACGTAGCAGAGGTGTTGCTCGCTGCAGCTTAATTTGTTTATCTGCAGGATAGCATGCTTACTAGAGGAGAGTATGCATGCCCCCGGAGGGACAAGCGTGATGGAAGGGGTGATAGAGGAAGGGGTAAGGGGTAAATTGCAGCGTGATCCGATGTTTTATTTAAATACGTCGCTGTGACCCTAGTCGCGGCCCCATGGGTGTCCTGGATCCGGAGCTGCCTGCACTTAATATGGGGAGCGACAGAGCCATTTTTATTTTTCCGTACATGCTTGGTCGGTTCATGCACATCACTTCCGCTTCCCTTCTTTCTCTCGATCTTTTTATTTCAGTACGAATAATGAATAGAGTCTGTTCACCGTATGTCGAATAGCAAACGCTACCCAGTTTTTCTTTGATTGTAGCAATTTCTTAGCATATAACAGTAGTGAGAAGATTTACGTCAAGGCAGTGTTCCTTTTTTTGAGCAAACGTACGCGAGAATTGTACGAGTGTACACATTCGTTACGGACGCTAAATTCATACGATGCCCCAAAGGACTCAGTAATTATTGAGAATGGTGTGCTGCATGAAAACGTGATTGAAGTAAAGCGGCAACCATTAAAATTTGGTAAAGGCCCTTCGTGCTGCGGTGACTTTTGCATATATATGTGGGAACAATGGATCAAGGGATAGAGAAAACAGAGAAAAAGAGTGAACGCGATGTCCCGCGGACTCTGTAAGGACCACATAAATTCTAAATCCGCACTGACGGTATTGCCAGTCCCCACGTGGCGTAATTTGAGTTAATTCCGCTGCAGGGAACACACCACCAGTACGGTGAAAGACGATGAAGGAAAAGAAAAAGAGACAGAGAAGGCGGACTTGATTAAAAGTCTCGTGACTCACATTGTCTTCTGTTTGCCCTGGGCGCATACTTGGGCTCTTGCCAATTCCGCGAAAACGCCCGACGGTGCCTGAGTCTCGTTAAAATTCATTAAAAAAATAGATGTACATCGAGTGCTCTCTGTGTCCCATCGGGAATAGACACTGGTTTGAAAAATAACTGACTGAAAAAAAGAGAGACTGAGATGAATAAAATGTGCATAAAAAAAAAAAAAATATGGAACCACGGTAGTTCGTTGGATGGAAACACACATCGACTGGGATAAATCTATTGATCGGAGGTAAATATTTATGACCAATCAAGACGAAATTTTTTGCTCATGGTGCAACAATCCAATATCTGTTTTTATATCACACACCTAAGCTATATACATTTCTCACGCGGAAATACATATCATTCGTATACGGCAAGCTGGCAAATGGGAGTCACGAATATGGATTCTGGGCTATGCCATCATTTAAATCAAACAGTCGTTTTACCGGTTCATCGGTGTATGCCAATTTTCGTATCAGCTTACAGCAAGAACCACGGTATATATATGTATATGCTTATATACATATCTATCTAGTGAAGGTCCGACGGATAATCGTGTATTCTCTTTTCAGTCTAGATAGAGGCGAAGCCCCAGTGGATTGACAGAGTCAATGCTTTCATTGACTCTGCTGATCCGCTGGGGTTTCCTTGAACGACGCTCGTCGAAGCGTAAGAGTCCGAGGGTGCACCTGGAAAGTTTTGTCGTACGGGTATCATGAGAAGCCAAAGTCTCATCTGTACGGTCGCATCTTCGTTCGTGGAATACACACAGCACACCATGCATGCAGATTCAAGGGAAGGATTTGAGCCTGCTTCAAGAATTAGATTTCCGAATATTCGAACGTAACTATCTACTGCCTGCTCGTTTCATTGAGTAGCTGGCCAATCGTAATTCAGGATATATATATATATATATAGTAGTTTCCAGTCCGAATAACTGAGACATTAGATCACCGAGAAACGAGATGTAGGGTGGTGTAGTCAAATACGGTTAACTCTCTGTTTGCTCCGGTTTGAATGGGGTTGTGATGGTGAAACGAGTGAGTGCGACATGCTGCACATACGTGATATATACTGTCTGTGCACTAACTTGTCCAAACCTACTGTGACGTGGGGACGAGAATCCGACAGTCCTCAGACTCTAGTTTCTCCGTTCTCGATTACTTTGCCAGGTCCTTCGGTAACTCTGGTGGCCTGCTCCCCTGTGTCTCACCCACCTCTATATATGCCCGCCATGCCAATCATACGTGGAGTGTACTTAGTACTGTGGATCGCAGTCCCTCAAGTTAAATAGTATAATGGCCAATTTAAAATGTCCTCGAGTATTTCTTGGAATCCCTGTTTGCTACGGCTTCACTCAAAGCTCAGTGTATCTTTATATGTATCCTGCATGGGGATTATATATAAGAGCCTCGTCTGGCCGAAAGTTCCAGGAAAATGAAGATACGAACGTTTCAAGATAGATAAACGAAATAGCTGGTAAGATCCATCTGTAAGTATTGCAAAGTGAAAATAAGACGTAAAGATTCTTTCAAAAACATAAGAGATCTAATATTGAGTTAAGTTGTACTGAGAAAAAAATGTTGTTGGTATAGCCAAAATTTGTTTACGTTAACTAAATTTTTTGTTTGAATACGTTCAACTATATATTATGAAAAGACAACGAAATATTTTGTTCACTTACTAAATAAACTAATACTTGAATCAACAAAATGAAAAGTTCAATTCAACGATGTATACTTATTGCAACACAATGGTGTGTTAATAAGCGTGTACGTTTTTTGTATCTAGACTAGATTCCGTTGATTCTGTCAGTTGTGATTTAAATGAAACGAGTCAATTTTCTTTTGATTACGAAACTACTTTAAACAAGTGGATATAAAATTTGAGGAAATAAAAATTTGGTTAAGTTAAGTAAAATTCAGTTATTTTAAAACCTAATCAATTTAAAACATAATCAATCGAACCAAATATCTTTTTCTCCGACGAATTCCGATATTGTGTGAATCAGAAATCTATTTCAATGGAAGGTCTAGTTTTGTTGTTTAGTCTACATGTAATAGTATTGTGAACGAGTATGTAGTTACTGTGACACGACACATTCGTTTATTTAAAACAAATACATAGCTCTTACAACTCTATCCTTCGCTCATTAAAAATAAATATATAGTTCTCACATTAACATTTCCGATTGTAACGAACCAATATAAAGTTTATACAATATTCTTTTGTTTACTTTCAGTATTTTTTTAACATATTCATTAATTGCATGTTGTTGGTTTGAAAACACGAAAGCTTGAATCAAACGGAAGATATTTTTAATTCACGATATTCATATCATCAATACATTTTTTTCTTTCGATTCTCTAATATGTACTATTGAATTACTTATCATTTAAAAATATGTATTCACTTGATTTCTTACCACAATCATCATGGGGGTCATACATAGATGTAAGAAAATCTAGTGTTTCTCACAGGACTGTGATCCGTGGTATTAGGTACAAGCGTTCGCTACCTAATTCTACAACAGAATCGGTCGGAACGGCGTAACGTACTCGGCTCCCGCAATTTATGCCCATCTACAGACCGGCGTGTATGTGAGAAACTTGGTGCTCTGCGCCACGCGGTGGCCAGAATGAGAAGCTACTTTAACGTTGTCATCGTTGCTCCAAGCATTATTTTGTTCGTTTAGCAAAATTCTTATACGTTATAGGTATGGGTTTGACTTTGCCTTTGTACCATAAGCCAATAAGGTAGAATTCAATGAGT
This sequence comes from Rhimphoctona megacephalus, assembly GCA_963989365.1. Taxonomy (NCBI): domain Eukaryota; kingdom Metazoa; phylum Arthropoda; class Insecta; order Hymenoptera; family Ichneumonidae; genus Rhimphoctona; species Rhimphoctona megacephalus. The sequence goes on along the minus strand of OZ022415.1, from coordinate 40,182,598 downwards.
AGATTTGCAACAACTAAATTATCGTTTCGAACACCAATTAGTTTGTTAACCTGACAAGATAATTTTGTTCCTTCCATCTATTCATGTTTCCAACTGCACAAAACGCTGCGTTATCGAAAGTAAATTTATTTTGATGGAGTTTCGTATATAATTAGTGAAAACTGACATTTCGCTTGAATCGATGACAATTCAGATGTAAGGTATGCGTCAGGAAAATACTTTGTTGTTTTTTCTATTACTTTTCTTGAGCGAACAAAATATATTTTTAATTGCAAGGAAAAGTTTCTTTCAAAATAAGATAATTGATAAAACATAGGATTTCGTATGAAAAGGAAAAAACTGATTCGTAAAATGTAGATTATGAAGATGTTTTTATTCCTTTTATGTAACGGTTTCCTTGATTTAACAATATAATGTTTGAGTCTGGGTAGACATTTTCTTTAACATGTCTCATTATGAAAATAATAAGACTTGGAGTTAGGAAGAAAAAATAAATCAGTTTATTTGAATGATATTCTGTTGCATTAACAAAAATTCGTTTGGCTGCGATGAAGATTTGTTGGTCCGGCTAATAACTTGTTTCAGCATTCACAAATTACAGTCTTTCTTATCTTCTGGCTGAAAGTAGAGTTTTATTGAATAGTGTAATTAAGTGGACAAAGCTGGTTGAATTATTTGAGCTGTTAGTTCAAAGGTTTTAAACACACCAGTAACGCATTTATTTTTATGTCGATAATTATTAATCCCCCACATCCCTAAATTTATGAATTTCTCCGCACTGAAAACAAAATTTGCTGAAAAAGTCGATTATTTTGTTGAATACGGCGAATAAAATATTATTCGCCGTATTATTATTGGAATTACAACAAATTTTTTGATATTTTAACAGTATATTTTATTGGGAGTCCGTTGAAATTATTGAAATGACAAAAAATTTGTTGGCAATACGATAAAATTTTGTTTGCCGTATTGAACAAAATAATGGACCTTTTGACAATTTTTTTTTTCTCAGTGTGAGATCTGGTATTCTTTGATCACGAGATTCGCAGGAAAAATCCCGCAACATTCGCATAAAATTAGATTTTGCATGTCTTTTAGGAATTCTGCTTCCAATCTGTCTTTTCATTTTTTGAATCTGTATTGAGAGAGCACTTCCGGATTGGGTCTAGTTTTTTTTTCAGGTTGCCACATTAAAATATATAATAGTTCATAAATTTGTAGAAAATATGAAAAATTATATGATAATTTTCAAAAAATGTATAATGGAATTACCGATTTTTAAGTTCTTTCAATAGACAAGGACTACGTAAGCTCATTATTTTGTGAAAAACTAAATAAAATGTGCTACTCCACTCAGTGGCGCAGTGGCTTACGGTACAAAGGTAAGGTCAAACTCTTACCTATAACGCATAAGAATTTTGCTGAACAAACAAAATAATGCTTGGAGCAACGATGGCAACGTTAAAGTAGCTTCTCGTTCTGGGCACCGCATGGCGCAGAGCACCAAGTTTCTCACATACACGCCGGTCTGTGGATGGGCATAAATTGCGGGAGCCGAGTAGGGTACGACGTTCCGACTGATTCTGATGAAGAATTAGGTAGCGAACATTTATACTTAACACCACGGGTTATAGTTCCGTGAGAAACACTAGATTTTCTTACGTATATGACTATGTGAGTCATTACGGTAAGAAAACAGGTGAATACATATTTTTGGATTATAAGGTGATCTTATATTGTGCCTTTTTCTCCGAGAAAAATGGGAATCTGCTTTTTAGCTATCTCTTTCACACTCAGATAATGGATAGAGCCTCTTAAGAAGTTTGTACATATTTCAGAATCAAAAATAAAAAATTATTCATGATGAAAAAAATTCTATTTAAATGTATATATTGTCCTCATGTAAATTAAAAATGCCTTTTGTTTAAATTAAGCGTTTCTACATTTAAATCGAACAATATTTGATTGATCGACATCATACATATTCGTTTATTATGAACCAGGGATAATGTTATAAAAGCTATTATTTCTTTACAATGAAGGAATGTGTCGTTGCAGCAACCTCATATTCATTCACATTAACAATATATGTAGATTAAACAATAAAACAAGACCTTCTACTAAAAAAGATATTTGGTTCACACAATATCGGTTTTAGTTGAAAAAAATACATAATTAGTTCGATTAACTGTCTTTTAGCTTTTGAAATAACTGAGTTTTACGCAACTTTATCGAATTCTTATTTCTACAAATTTTATATCCAATTGTTTAAAGCAGTTTCGTAATTAAAAGAAAATTGTTTCATACCATTATGATTACAACATGCCAAATTAACTGAATCTATTCTTGATTTTGAAAAAACGTGTTCGCTTATCAACGCACCATTTTGTTGTTGTAAGTATACACCGTTCAATTGAACTCTTCACTTTGATAATTTAAATACTGCTTTATTCAGTACGTGAACAAAATATTTTATTGTATTTTCGTGAAATATAGTTATCACCGAAGCAAAATAATGTGCATCTTTAAATAAATTATTTTTCGAAAAACAAAGTAATCGTTTTGAACAAGCGACTTATTTAAATTGAAGTAACTTTTAGTCGATGGAACAAAGAAAAACAGTCCTTAGGCAAAACGTTTTGTTATCTTGAGAGAATGAATTTCATAATTACGGTTACGTGATAGAACAATATATTCTATCCGATCATCCTAAATCATTCGGTTGAACGTATACAATATCCCTTCAATGTGACAAAATCATTTAATTGAGTTGATATTTCATAATCAAATGGGCATTTTGTTAGACCAAATAAAAATCAGAAAAAATCAAATAAATGGTAGTAGTTTTTCTGACAAAATCATCATATTGAACAGATAAATAATATTTAATCGACAGGTTTAGTTGAAATAACTGTAGCTTATTTAGCGTATCTGAGCAATATTTAAACTAACAAAATTTTAAGGCAACAAAACATGTTTGGTATTTTCAACAATATTTTTTTCTCAGTGAGATAAGAGCCTCGTCTGGCTGAAGGTTCCAAGAAAATGAAGATACGGACGTTTCAAGAGAGATAAACGAAATAGCTGGTAAGATCCATCTGTAGGTATTGCAAAGTGGGAATATGACATAAAGATTCTTTCAAAAACATAACAGCGATTTAATATTGAGTTTAGTCGTCTATCGGAATAACAAGAATATCTATCCTGATGATAAAGAAATGAAAAACTGCAGGCGACATTACAAAGGTGATTGTACTATACTTTTAGGTAATGAAAAAAAGTAATGCTTACGAAGTTTTACAATGAGGTAATAAAACGATAGGCGTTGAATTTAGGTGTCATTTTTGAAGTCATTTACGGGTTAGATTTAGGTGTCATTTTCGAAGAAACGACTTTTAATTCACTGTTAAGGTGACCAATTGTATATATGGCCGTCTTTTTTTACAGTAGCTAAGACACAGTGGTGGTCTGCAGATTCACAGGGTGGTGGGGGTGTCACGACGATGAAAAATGTTGAAAGAGCTTCCAACTGCCATGGCGCTGCTGGTTCTGCCGATCCTCACATTATTGCATTGTCCGATTTGATAGAATCCCGAAATCCTTCAGGTCCTGAGCCACGAAGTGTGGGGGCAACGCGAGGTGCCTAGTAATGTGCCCTCCTGCCATTTCCCTTGGGCACAAGGTAACCCATCAAACTTTTAGCCGGACACACTACTACGACCACCCTCCCTTCGCCTCTCTATTCTCTTAGTTTGCTCCCGTCCCTTCGTTCCTCATTCTTTTTCCGACGCGAGGCATTTCATGCTCATCTTTCTATATCTGTCTCAACGTTTCTTTCTCTCCAAGATATATGTATCTTTGCGAGTATTCTAACCTCTCTCCCGCATAAAGAAACTTGCTAGTATAGGGGTATTTTAGGGAGGAGCAAGAGATAGAAGAGAGAAAGAAATGAGCGGCCGTACGCGGGTCCATGTACGACGGGGTGTGCCCGAGCCCTCGTGATGAATATTGCAGAGAGCGCTTATTGTTTCCACTCACAAATCATCCGCCAATGTCTCGCGGGGGTAGCACCTCGATGTTTTATTCTTATATATATTCGGTCTGAGGCGTGAGTGTAGTAAAAACAAGAAACGGGAGAAAATGGATCGAAAAGAGTCCAATCCAAACCGTCAAAATTGGGGTTATGGACGTTGATGACTATTCATGTTGAGTCGATATATTCTTTGAAACCATTAACCCTGAGCCGTGTGTATAAATCGACCAACCCATTTCTTCTTCTTCGCTTTTTTCGATAAACAATGAACTATAAACATATATAAGATTTGATTTTATATGAAAATGTCATTACCGCACCCATTTGACTTCTAGTACATTTATGCTGGAGTCGGACCTTCTAGAAATTTATTTGATATGTACTTTTATATCTCACTAAATAGAACTATTGAACCCTATAACCATAATTTTGCAAAATACCCAAGAATACCGCTGATAAATAATGAAGCACTGTGTTGTCCAGATGATTAAATTTAGAAAGGTCCTACGTAAGCGTGCGCGATGCGAGGTGAATACACATAATAGACACAAACTTAGTTCCGGAGAATCGTCTCAATCACTCGAATTTTCCACCAGTCTTTTATCATAAAATTTATATTCTATACTTATTTATTTTTTGTAGAATAACAGAAGATTATTCGCAATTGTGAAACTCGAGAAAACTGAAAATTCTCATTTTTCATGGCGTTCGACAACTGTGTCTGTCAAATATCTGTAGTCAGCCTCAAACCCATGTGACTAACGTAAGATATTCAAATGCAATATTCAAATACTGACCGCAATCCGTAAAATTTGATTTTCCCCTGTATGAATCAACGTCCGAGGGAAATTCCTTGGGGCGATGGATGCCCTCTTGTGGCAAACTCTTGGCCAGCGATCGAGGGTAAAAGCATACGAAGTAAAGTTTTGCTAGAGAGGTTTCGTAAAACATACAAAATTTTATGAACTACAGTGAGAAGTTTTCGAGTTTTTCAAATACTCAATCAATCCTTTAAAAGAAGGACAAAAATTAAGCAAACAACAAAGAATTCAAAAAATTACTTGCATCGTTAAAAAATTTGAACTACTTTCTACAATGTTAATAAAATTTATACATCAGTATCAGGTTTTCTGCAGCTTTCTAGCAGCCTTGCGCGAACGAAATACAGATCTGAAGCTTTAGACACAGCAGATGTCAAATCTACTCATTACAGTAAATGTTAGATCTACTGATCTTAAAAATGATGTCAATGCGTAGGCAAAAATGATTAAAAGTATCGAGGCCGTAGATGCAGAAATAAAGCGCTACAGTATGATAAGAGATTTAATCTGAGCCAGTAAAGAAACCTTAGTTCGCATAGAAATGCAAAAAAATTTGATACGATCTAAGATTTAAACAAACCGACAGATCAATCATGGATCTAATTTACAAAGATATTCTCACCTTTTTTCAAGCAGATTACAGTGTTATGAATATTGGTTTTACGACACTCGCCAGTTCTTTACTGTAAAGGCAGTGTATATTTATACTCTGAAAGGCCGAAAGATTTTCAAGCCTGAAAACTCACCGTATCCATCCCCTTAATCACTCGTTCGTCGGTACGAGGGAAAAAGTAATTGCGCGTGCACGATTTTATTAAATTTGTCCACAATGTAACTTCGTTTGCATTTGTTAATGAGTTTTCGGTCCGTCGACGCCGCATCGCCGGGGTCAGCGTTGGTAACATACCAGTTGGACGAGCAAAACCTTTAGCTTTTCCCACCCCTCAGCCTGTGAAATTTGCATATTATTTCCGGGTTCGAAAAACTGTAGCAACATCAGGGACATAATATCGTCGTGACTCGTTGCTTCGTATGGTCAAAAATCGTTTATTCGCCGACTCAGTTCCACCTTTCTCTCTTGGCATCAGCGTACACTGGAATAAGTACAATGCTACGGATCCGGATAAAGTGCCGTAGATCACTCCGTGGTCCGAACGGCATCTCAGGGGTCGCATTATCCCCACCAAACATCCTGAGCAAAACCCTTTTTGTCAGTTCTTCTTCCACAAATTATCCCCTGTGTTTTACCCACAGATCCCAGCTCTCCTCTAGAAGCTTTCTCCCACAATGCGAAAGAGGTTAATCGACTAGCTTGCGAAAAAACGAAGAAATGAAAAGGGTAGAAACGACCCGCAACCGTTTTTCTGATATCCGAAGAAACCACAAATCCCCTTCTTCTACAGTATAAAAAACGAAAAGTATTCCAAACGAACATAAATTACCAGCGATATAAATTTGTAACAGCAGACCGACTTCTTCATCGACCTCGCATCTTTTCTCTTCTATAGAGAATATAGTATAACGATAAACATAAAAGTCTGAATCTAAACGGTAAAACTCTTTGCTCGAAGCGTTTATACCTTCCTGATATGTATCAGAAATTGCCGCAAAAGCTTTCCGAAAAGTTTCCTGTACAGTATTACGTTAAAATCTCGTGCGAAGTCTTGTCTCTAAGCATATAATCGAGACATTGGAAAAAAGTTTCGCCTGGTGTAGAGGATCATCTGATGATAATCCAAAATACGCGCTAACTCTTCTCCTGCAAAACAGATGCTTCAACGTTCACGATATCAAATCCCCGGAGATTTTCTTGCCATTCTTGACGCCAGTGAGTCACACGGGAATTGCGCCCCCTCAACCCCCTCTTACTTTGTGTATATCACCTGTATGAAAATATACATACGCTCTACTTCGACTTATACGGGAATATGCCTGGCAGCTATGCTGTATAGTGGAAAACAGGCCGATAAAGGACATTATTCAAATTTGCTTTCGCGTAAAATCTTCCCGTGTATAAAGAGACAGGCGAGGGTGAAATGGTAGAGGGTTAGTGGAGTGGGAATGCGTGTTTTGGATACGACGAAGATGTGAACACTTTTAAATCAAATTATAATAAAAGTAAAACTGGATTTTATTTGAATAAAGTTTATTATACGAAACAAAATTACGTTTGATTGATGAAACAAAACCCGAATATGGTTATAATTAAATTACAACCGGCCCCTTTTATATGGTTAAATAAACTTTTAGTCCACGATAAAGTTATTTTTACATGTTCATAAACAAGTACTATGGATAACAATAAAAAGGATTGCTACAATTCTCTACTCAAACTGGTTTTGAAGTACAAAACTTTACTTTCATTTCAAAAATCATGTTGTAAATATCTTCCAAATGGGTATTTGACCCGAATTTCCCTGAAGAATACCTTATAACAGAAATATAAATCCAGGAATTTGTTGGCTTTGGTCAATGTCAATTTCCATAGTACCAAAGAAGCCCTGGATCGAATTTATAACTCGGAATACGCATATAATGGATGTATACATTACGAATATATCTGTGAAAGACGACGACAGTGACGACGTTGTCACAGATTGCGGTGACACCAACCAGCGGCCCACACGGAGGGTTGATGTCTGCGAGCAATATCACGGGAACGTGGTCATCTTAATAGAGTCGTCGGTCGTCGCTTGACGCATACACCCGTAAAGCGAAAGACACGCACCAATGACTTTAATGAGATTCGCAAGTCGGACCCGCGGAGTCGTCCACATTCAAGTGACGATATCGTTTTGCTCGAGCTTCTGGCAAAGCTCACATTGGAAGTCACATAAGGCAGTTACCGTATAGCAAGATATGCTACTCAGATATACTTGCTCAAAATTATTGCAGAAAACAAGAGCTTACATCATCTGATGTGGTAAAAAGATGTCTGCAAAAAGATCCCGCGTCATCTTGCATTTCTCTCGGGATATTATCGCTGGATTTTACGACTGGAGTACTATATAAAATAGAATGCAAACAAATGTGAGTTAAGATATACATTTTTAGGAAATTATTAAATAAGCGATAGCCTATAACGAAGGTTTCATATCAAAAATGAATATCTAATAAAATCAGTAAGCATGAAGTATCAAATACAAGAAAATACAAACATCGCAGATTGCTTCTTCATCATTTTATTTTGTGCACGATGTTCACAACTCTGAGGAAGGTAGATACGAAGCTCTTAAACGAAAATAAGCTGTTGAAACCCGAACTGACTTGTCTATTTTATAGGCGACGTTAAGGCAAATGAAAAGTTAATAAATCGTTGTGCATTTTTTCCTAAATGAATCCTTCATCGAATTTTAAATAATAGGCCTTTTCACGAGTACTGCAGCGGCTTCGTTATATACGTAAACTGTCCGAAAAATATAAACGTTAGAGACGTTAAACGCATGCGTTACGTAAAAAAGCTGTTCGAAAAAAAAGACGGACGGTTTTACTGATGAAAAGGTCCATTCGATGAAGACGTGGTTTTTAAACTGGTAAAAACTCTTCCGACACGTTTGTTTCGAGGAATATATAGAAATGGCCAAATCTGTGATATTAACATAACTCCATGAACAGATTATCGTAAACATAAGCAAGTTTTTCGATGCCGTCGAGAACATAAAAGCCCTTTGAATTGATGTTTGGGAATGGGCAGCAGAACATGATATCTATAACCCGAGAATGAGAACTCGTGGTGAAGGTCCAAAACGAGACGCAATTGGGTTTCATGTTGGTCTCTTTCTCGTCCCTATGCTATGAGAAGAAAGGAGAAGGAGATCCAACTCGGACTTGGGAATTTCTGTTGGTGAGAGTCTCTCGTTCGCGGGTGCACAAAGCGGTCTGCCGGACTTAACGTGATTAGCTGAGATACCCGGGTGGTCCGGCAGCAGCACCACCACCACCACCACCAACTTCCTATTATCCGCGGTCCAAACTCTCAGGCACAACAACCCTTCGCTGCTTTGCCCGCTTTTGCTTCGACCCCTTTAACTCTCGCTAGGACAACGATCTATATTCCACAGACGCCGGCTATCAATGTCACTTGGACACAAACGCGACATCGTAGCTATACAGCAAACGATTTTGCTGTTATGTAATGTTTGCAAATAAAATAATTTGGAATTTAAATAAACTCGGTAGATTTATCGTGATTGCGCCATGGATCGTGATAATAAATAAATGCAATATCTAGTTCCAAGGACTTTTATGAGGTTATATTCAAGATATCTTTTATAATGTAAACAAAATGAGATAGTGCTCATGAACAGACTAGAAGAATCATTAAATCCCAACAAGCTGAACTTTGATAAATCAAAATCTGTATTCATAACCATGAGAAACAAATATTTATATTTTCTTGCAACTCCGTTTGGAAAAAAATTGTTAGAAAACGATCTTCTGGTTTTTTTACAAAACTTCTGGCAAAGTCGAAAATTTATGTATCATAAGGATTTATACCGGTAAGCGATGTGTGCGTATAAACGAATGTAGATAGGTGTGCTATATATTGGAGAGTTCCTGGCAGTGCTGGCTATGGTGAACTGGAAGCTGCAACATCAGAGTGAGAGACTCTGCGAGTATGAAACTCAATTTGATTCCTGCCTCGCCGACCCCTCGGACGATGTTGGGGTTGTCCGGGAGGCCACAGAGAGGATGAAGGACAGAAAGAGTAAAAAGAGTGAAATGATAGAGCAAAGATGTGAAACGAAGGGAGTGAGCACGAGATATAGCGAGAGAATCTGTCAGAGGGGTGGTCGCCCGCCAGCACCCGCCACCGCCACCACCCTAGAAAGGAGGTTGCTCCCTGGGGCAAGCGACTGACCCGACATCCTGCTGGATCCAGCCACTCATATTGCCAATTACCAACTCGACGACCCTCTCGCTCTTACTCTCGCTTTGGACTTTGGATGATTTGAAGCACTTGCAGCCTGTTCCAGTTACAAGCTCTCTTGCATCCCCCCTCTGTCCTTCATTCCCTGAACCGCTCATCCGCCCCTCGTCGCGGTTCGCTCCTACGAATTTCCGGATGTTGAGCGGTATCCGTAACCATCCTGCAAGAGAGCAAAAGACAGCGAGAGAGAGAGAGAGAGAGAGAGAGAGAGAGAAGAGGACAGAAGAGAGATGAGTGAGTTATCTTCCGCTGCTGAAGTGGATGTACATACTTTCATCCGGGAAAAGTCACCGGTGCGTCTAGGGAAACTTGAACTGGTAATCATTACCTATTGCCAGAGATAAGAATAGATTTTATATTGAACGAGTCCAGTTCCGGTTTCAAATTATTTGAGAAATACCAAAATAGAGTCCGAGGGTAAACGGAAATTCTATAACGATTTTAATTTTTTTTACAATTATGCCTCCCTGCCTTTTGGAGCAATTATGAATGTCCCGCCGTCGATGAGACGCAGTATAAACATTGATCCATATATATCGAAACGAGAGGTAAAGAAGCAAAGAGTTAAAAGTGAAAAACCTATTTCGTTCGGCATATTTTTGGTCCCACTAAGGTCAAGCATTGTGGGAAACTTTATCACATAACGACGGACAGGAATTGTATTTTCAAAGCTAAGGTTGCCCTTACGCTCATTGTGTATGGGCGAATGTACGTCCTGCATTTTTCATCCTATAGTCGCAATGAAACTACGAAACAATATGATCAGAAAATCACTTAGGTTTATTGGAAGTCGGATAGACGTGACTCAGTGTTCACAGCTCTCTCACTATCTCTCTAGGTATTTTCTTTCACATACCCATTCAGTAACCGTACATAAAATCTATATGACAAGTATAGTATGTATACAGTAGGACGGTGCCATACTTTATGAAAGCGAGAGTGATACAGAAAAAAGATGAAACACGTGTGGGACGCAGACAGAGTCGAATGGTTTTATCGTGAGGAGAAAATGACGGCTGAGACTCTACGTCATCGTTTCCAGAGTTTTCAAAGTAAAAAAAGAAGATGGAATAAAGAGAGTAGGAAAAAAGCTCGACGTGAAAGGAGAGACCATGGCGAGTTTAACAAATATCGAAGTCCCGTGAAAATGTCGAAGAGTTCCTCGCGGAGCTTCCCCACGATATGCTTTCCAACCACTCTACACACATTTTCTTTCGTCCTCACGAACCTTAAACTTTCGAGTTTTAAACTTGTCTAAATGTTTCGAGGTTTTTTTTTTGTGGTTCGATATTTCACACTCAAGCGGTTTTCACACGGCTGTCACCCTTGGGCTTAGTCCTTTTTCAGTATAGCTCAACAAAACATATGATATATATTCAACATGTTGGACAATCCATCTGTTTTTAAGGGATGAACAATTTTCCACCGCCGATACTTTAAAAATATCTTCGGGTTTTGACGAATCCATTTCGTATTTCTCTCTTTTTTAAATTTGATCCCCATCCCCATCGATTTGACGCTCGGATACATTTCTTATAACACAAAAGTCTGGCGACATGATATTCTCGTATGAGAAGATAGTAAAATAAGACAAGATTCTCACTTTCGCAACTCTTGGAAAGCTTATTCTCACCGTATGGGGTGTATGCATTCCTTTGATGTTTTAACGCATGACTTTGAGAGTTTTGGCTATTATGCGAAATCCCAAGGACCGTCGTGAAATCTCTGCATATCACTGCATATTGAGTATTTCACGCCACTTTTATATTCCCAAAACCTGACCCTTTTTGATTCGTGAGAATTTTTTATGTTTTTCTATAAAAGAAATACGCCAACACGTATTTGACTGTGATAACTCGGTAATTTTTTTCATAAACTAAGTAAATTTACAAAAAATTTTGGCATAAATTCGGAGTTGGTGGACCTTTTTTCTAAAAGTTACAGCTTTCTTATGAATGTTTTGAAATCCAATAAAAACATTCAAATATCTGGAATTTCTTATTATCTAGAGACGCGGCAGCGTCTTGACGCCGAGTATTAAAAAGAAAGGCAAGACGTGCAGTGTATCTTTACTCGAGATTTAAATGTATACTTGCGCTTAAAAATATTTCGATTTCACCTGATTGTTGATAAAAATAGAAATGGAAGAAGTAAATAGACTTTGTCAGAATTTTTATTTTTTTTGAAATGAGTAATTTTCGGGTTATTGCAGCCTGAACCCAGAGGGGTATAGCAAACAGTAAAAAAATTAACTGCCTTTTAAAATTGAAAACGTACGATAAAGGTTCATAACTTCTGCATCTTATTAAAACTAAAAGCTTTTTTTCAGATAAAAATGCATATTTTCAAACTTACTTAAGATCTGTAAAAAACATTGGATAAAAAAGCATTGCGCTCATGGATCTTTTTTTTATTGCAGAATTTTCACTCAGTGCGTCGGAACTTCCGTTCGTAGCTGGTTTCTTTTTTCGTCTCTTTCCCGTCGAATTATTGAAAGCATGCCGAAAACCATCGAGAAAGGACAAACGTGTATACATGGACTCTAACAATACAAAACCGCGTCGATATATGTAGAAAATATGTCCATATTTATATACACATATAGATGCAATCTACCATTCGAAGCGAAACGAAACGTGGAACGATAAAATCGAGGGCGAAGGAGAAACCGATGAAATATATCCGAAAAGCTGCAGGATGAACTGCGATAGAGCAAGAGATGCATTCGTCTGCTGCGATTATGAACGAGTAAGGATATCGACGAAAGGGTGAGTTTGATTCGGGCTGTGGCGATTCGCTGCCTAAACCGGAGTTCGGCCAGGCCAACGTATGAGCGATAAAGAGAGAGAGAGAGAGAGAAAGCAAAAGAGAAAGAGAGAGGGAAGACTGGGTTATTGGAATGAGGAAAAGGGGCTTGCCTAGCTATTCGCAAAGTACGTATATGGCTAGTATACGTCTCTAGTATACGATGCTGTGTAGGGTATGCCAAAGCATAGGCTGCGAGCTAGATCGGGTGCGGAGTAAGATGTAATTTTCAATACCCAGCTAGCGCGGTCTCTGGAGGCGTCGTGGGGTAGCCACAATTCCGGGGGTTTACCGTGCCCTGTCGACGTAAACTCTCCTCAGTCGTGCACGCTCTCCAAAAGCTCTCCTCCTCTCCAACCCCCCTGACGACTGAGCAAGTCACCTATACCCCGTGAGCACCACTTACCCAAGGTCCATCTACAGGTCGTGTATATTGCAGCGTCCCTGGTATCGTTCGCAGTGACTGTCAATACATAACTTGATGGTCGACGTTGATGTTCCACAGCAAATTTCTCAACTTTCTAGAATTTTTTGCATTTCTACTACAAACGTATAGTAGTGGGACGATCGAAATTCCCCCTGTGGTACGCAAATATTCGCTAGTATATGAACTATGTCACGGTTTATCGACAAACTTTATTCTGTCTTTTTCAATACCTTTCGATATTAAACACATGGGAATCGACTAGGAAAACCTTTGAAATTACTTCCCAACGCAATATAAAATTGAATAAATGTATATCATATTGCAATCAAACCAAAGAGTGTAAATTGGTTGGAGGGAGTTTCATTCATGAAACATTACTTTATCATTTTTTTTTAATTGAGTTACGTCATAATTTCCATGTCATGGCGTGTCGTGCAAAAATTTTTGTCGTTCTGGTTGTTCCGTATTTCCAACTTCAAACCTAACAATAAAAACAAACGTGCCCACCATCGAGCAAAGAGGCAGCGGATATAAGATTACCGTTCATAATCATTGCGAAGCATTTCTTATACGATGAATATTTTCAAATTGAATATTACTTTTAACAAAACATCGAATATTCATCCTACGTGCTTAATTTTTTCTCGTGGCAAGTCTGTACACAGTTGTTTAGAGGTTTTGAGATAAAAGAGGAGAGGAGATGCTCTCAGGATAGAAAGGTGAGAACCGCATAAAAGAGCATCATGAGCTACAAGGAGACTGTGTTCAAGCCACGTGGAACCCAAGGGACAACTGAGAGTCACACTGATCTTACTCTTTGCCACGGGTGCCATTGGAGTGCAGTCTTCTATCTTCAAAATATATATATGTATTTATAGAAGGATAGATACACCTATCACATGTGTATAGAGGGTGTCTACTCTGTCCTCTTTCTGTTACCGAAACCCTCGTATGCTTCCTCCCTCGCTCCTTGCAGATACTCTCTTTTTTATACTCTTACCCTCTCTCTCTCTCTCTCTCTTTCTCTTCTATTTCCATTGCAGCATAAGATACTCTCTAGGATTTCTTGATGCAAGTATGTTCCATACCAAGCTGATATATACAACCGTGCCTTTCGTCCGCTTCAAGAAATTTCGCGAGTCAAAAGGTCTCTTCGACAAAGTCGCAAGAGTTGCACATTCGTGCGGCTTTTCGTTGCCTCTGTGAAAAACTAGCCCACCCTGTGTTTTCTCCAGAGGATTCGTTGACTTCGAGATATTTCGTATCGAGTTACGATGGCGGGAGCAGCTTTCTCATTCGTGTTTCAACCTCTTCTTCTATACTATTTTTACATGTTTATATACGGGCGAATGAAAAAATTCAAAAATACAAAACTATTTTTTATTTATTTTTTTTAATTGGGGTTTGTAACCAATCATCCTCACGATTGTTGTTTCCACAGCCCAGGTCCTTCCCTTTTAGCCTCCCCTCCCTTTCCAACTATTCCTCCACCCTTCCCTCCATTCCCCCGCACGTGCGTCTGCAGCCGACTTATTCCCGCACTATATCGCATTTACCGAGGGTGAAGGGAAACTGCAGAAAATCTTGCCGATATCGTACACCAAAGCTATACACCGACCGCTCATGCATCACAGAGAGGCGTTTTGGCCATGCATTTATGAAGGCAGAATCCCGAACCACCCGGGATTGCAGCAGAAACACTTGAAAAAATTTTCAAATTTTCACTGGTGATTTGGCCGGGATTCGTACCCCGGGACCCGTGGCCTGCGAGCCCAAGCCCTTATCCACCAGACCACCCGCTCTCCCTGCAAAAATACAAAACTATACACTATGTACTTCGTTCCTTCTTTTGAGGACTTTTTTGCTTCCTTCTTTTTTCATACTTTTTACAGTTCACGAGGATTATACATGCATCTAAAAGTGCATTTAAATACACTTATATATTCATCTAAAAGTGTACATGCAGCCGAGAAAAAACAGCTTTTCTATTGATTTCTTCCTTATTGTTCATTTGTATCTTGATCACTACTTCATTGTCTTTACTCCCGAATAGTGCCAAATTTATTTGAAAACGTGAAGAGTGATATACAGGTATCATGTGTCCCCGAAAAAAAGGACCGTAGAATTAAAATATGAAACAATGTATGAGTCTACTGAAAAGGGTAATTGAAATAAAAAATAACATTTTAACTATATTTTTCCATGGACAAAGTTCGATTGAATATGAATCTAATTAATTCCCTTAACGTTCAATTTGAGGCACTCATTGGAAAGATTTTTCCCATACAAATCTCGTCCAATTAACACCTTTCCATAACTCTAATGCTAATTCAAGTAAATGCATAGCTAGAGCTAATAAAACAATGATTCTCAGTACTTTTTGCACGTCGATTGTCTTACAGCGGTATCTGCAGCGCACTCCTAAAGTGTCGGGGCTCGCGAGAGAGTAATTGTGCAAAATCTTATTCGACCCTTGGCGAGGCGTCGGTGCTGATTGAGCTCGAGAATAACCAGCAGTGTGACTATATATATTCGCGGAATCAAGGAAAACTCCGAGGGGCAAATTCCCAAAAGACAGCGAATCAGTTTCCGTTCGGATTCGTCCGATGGGACGACGGTAGGTGGACCTGCTAAAGGAGGGAGACAGAAACTTGAGGAGTCGCTCAATAGGGTCTTTTCTCGCACGATTTTTCTTTTTTTTTACTTCGTACACCGTCTTCCAAAGAACTAGTAACGCAATGTAGAAGACGAAAAAATCCAGCATCTTCCAAGCGTTCTCGCGAGTTATCGAGCAAGCGAGAAAGAGAGCTCTGGAAATGCGATCGTCATCTAATTGGAATTCGATACCCAGTAACGAGGGTTAAAAAGTTTTCTGCTTTTCTCACTCAGTGCCCTGTTACGACGGCATTCCTCTAAGCTCTTCCTATGCTTATCTCCTCGATCCTATTCCTATGTCGCGTGGAACCTCCCCCTGTTTGACGTGAGAATTCTCACCCCGCCCTGGCGGACTCGCGAGGGAGACTTTGCGAATGAAAAATTGTTATCTTATTTATGGATACGAGCCTTGAGGTAGAGGTATTACGATAACATCGTTGTAATTCAGTGGTCGTTTTCACTCGTTAACCAGCATAAATTTGTAGGATAGTGATATGCATGACACGAAGAAGTTTCTACAAGAGTAGCTTCACACCTGGGTAATAGATGCGAGTTTCGAGTACGATCTTGATTCGTAAAGTTAAAATTGAAATAAGTACATTGTTGGATAATAGACCCTAATTAATTGGTTAAATACGTTACTTCATTAATACTAGTGAGAACAAATGTATTCCCTGAGTGTGTCCCCTACAAGTCTTTACCTTCAAAATTAGAATATTTAATAAAGATGACAGCCCTATCATCAATGGCCAAATGGTGTGTGAACTCAGCTCATTGTTTTATGCTTCTTTACTTTATAGACTGTAATTTATGGACTGATAATGAAAAAAGTGACAGTTACTGCCCACTCACCAACTCGTGTCACGACCATATCAATGTCACGCAAGCTACCATGGTTCTATCACGCATACATGTGACGACATAACCATCGAGACAATAATGTTACACGAGGTGGCGGAATTATCGTGAAATTTACAACTGCACTACTTTTTCAACACCTGGAGATGGGCAAATATCACGAATAGGAGTTGTTGCTCGAGGTGTTAAACTCATCGTTTCAATTACGAAGGAAAGGTTCTTCGTAATGTGGATTTTTACCTTCAAATAAATAGGCTACTATCGAGGTAAAAATAACGTTTCATTTCTATAGTTCAGTTTATATAAATTGGCTTTGAAGATTTTGTTATTCTGTCCAGATGCCCCATGCGAATAATCTCTAATTCTCCATTCACGCGGATTTTACGAAGCGAACAAAGATGGAACAAATCTCTATGGATTACTGGTCTACGGACAGGAATGAGAGGTTGCAAGGCTTAGATTTCAAAGCACGTAAGCAATGCTGGGTTGGCTAAAATCCAGAAGAAGGAGATTGTTCAGAGTGGTGGATCTTGCAACTCTGCGCACCATTCCCTCTGCCTTTTCCTGACGGGCATTATACGAGTCATGTTCGATGGTATACAACTACTGTATTCGACTCGTTCTTCGAGGATCCTGAGGGTTGCTCGCAGACAGTGGTGCATTCTAGAGCGGTAGTAGGGAACCGGCCACGAGATGCCCCCTGAGAGGCCACGAACGCCCGTGAATGCAACATCAACCGCAGCCACTACCGAGTAGTTTGGAAATCTCAGCGAAGAGATGCGAATATGCTATTGTTTTATATCTATATACATACCTTTGCACAAGAGGGTTGCAAACGTCAAGCAGTAAGAGCCCGCAGATACAAATTCTGCTGTAAGGGTAGGGAGATGGATTCAGAAGGAGATAGACGGTGAAATGAGAGAAGGGCAGCGAAGAAAAGAGGTAGCCCCTGTAGTAATGGGTTGCGACCGATTTCTTGCATCTGCGACGAAAGAAGGTGGGCAAGTTGTGTATTCTGTATAGCGCTAATACGTATGAACCTCTGGCAGCGGATACTGTGAGTAAATGGTTGAACGGTATAAGGGAGGAGTAGTCGGATGGAAACGGGTGAGGTGAGTATAAGGTCGCTTTCCAGCCTCTCTCACAGCCTCTCCCACGAGGCCTCCGGTGTAATTAAGCGAGTGCAACCTCCACCGCCACATGTCTACGTACATTCGTAACGCGTCTATCCATCTATCCATGGCAGGGGCTTGTTCTCTTTGTCGAATCCTCTCTCTCTCTCTCTCTCGTCGCTCAACGCACAAAAAGAGGAAGAGGAGATTCCTCGTATACGTTCATTCGCTCAGGCTCTATGGATTCTCAACATTTCGTCTCCCCCGTTACTCCACATTGGCGAGCAGAACAATCTGTCGCCATGATAGCACAGCAAAAGCCACAAAATAAACTTCGGTTTCGTACTAGCCCCTTATATTCAGCACGAGGCCGAGCAAGTGAAGCAACAAAGGCATAAAAAAGAAAGAAAAATGGAAAAAGCACAAAATTAATGAAGGTATGAGAAACCTCTTGCTGTTTTCCTGACATTAAATAAAATCTCAGCGTATTTATAAAATATTTTATATAATGTAGTTTGAGATAAAAAGGTGGATCGCAACCATACGAAATGCGATTAGGTTTGTGATTATCGGCTTACATAGAGTAAGTCTATGAAACTTGGTCCACGTCTCTTCAGCATTGGCGCGGAAATACTTATGGTAGCTATCTCTCTAAGATTTACTCTGTATATAAACCGGACTATACATCCACCGAAACGATTGACTAGATGGATGAGCATCTCAAGCTCTTCACGATAAGAACCAGCAACAACTTCTCTCTTTCGGCACGATCTTCCGTCGATCGATGCAAAAGCTATCGTGGCTTCTTCGCGATATATCTGACTCGTCGACGCAAGGGGTACGGGATGAAAAACGTCGAACCAACGCTCTTGCTGAGCTGAAAAGGAATCGGAGGTGGGCAGAAAGAGAAGACCAAATGATCGTCGTGTGCTTCTGGGTGAAGAAGAGACTACCAGGGTTCCCGCGGGAACAACCCTCGAAGCATCTTTGCGCCACTTTCATTGAGGTGAAATGATAGTGGCAATGGCCTAGTCGTGGATTCGAATAAGAGAGGTGTTACTGAAATGGAGCATAGAACACATCCAGTTAGCATAGTGCCCGCAGAACCCTAACATTCTCCGCTCAGGACAGAATTACGCTTTAGGATAACGTTAGGATGATGCTTGTCTATGGTCGTATATGGTAATGGAAGGCCAATCATGCGGTAACTATCCACCCGAGGGATGCGGTCAGGCCTGCCAAGCTGCGGTCAGCCTACGTCAATGTGTCACTTACGTTACCGGAATAGCCGAAACCCTCTGGACAGCGAAGCAGGGGCATTGCTGCATACAGTAGCAATAGAATGCTACAACACTCCTGTCTGATCACGATCCCTTGATCGAGTTCCCTTCGTCT
Organism: Rhimphoctona megacephalus; assembly: GCA_963989365.1. NCBI lineage: Eukaryota > Metazoa > Arthropoda > Insecta > Hymenoptera > Ichneumonidae > Rhimphoctona > Rhimphoctona megacephalus. Next base: position 40,163,562 of record OZ022415.1, on the reverse strand, counting down.
CACCTCCCAGTACGAGAATCACGAAGCCACAGAGAGACACAGCCGATCAGCTAATAGGATAGGTTTTAATAATCAACCTTTAATATGCTTTTTAACTCTTAATATGCAAGTGTGTTACGTCAATGTCTACTTGCTGAGAGTATAAAACAAAGTGTAGACCACTATCAATACGAATAATTTGATCAGAATTCCAAAACAACATTTCATGATATTTTATATTTTTCAACCGTTGAAAATGAAATATGCAATTAAAGTTGCTAGGAATCTTGTACCAGTGCGAATAATGAACGTGTAGATCATTCTAGACAGCTCATTGTAATTATGACTTTGATTTGGGTACTCGTTAAATGGGCGTATGTGAACATAGAGAAAAAGATTTAACATGATGAGGAAGTTGCTGGCATGAAAGTTATAGAATAAACATAGTGAGGCAAATGAAGAAATAAAGCTGAATTCATGGAAACACAAGAAAGTTGAGGGTTAATTCTTGATTCTTGGGGTTGTGAGAATTGACGAAGGTCCGCTCATGAAACTGTGCTACGCTATATAGTATCACAGCAAAGCTCATACAATTATACGTACAATACGAAACCACCACCTAGATGATTCTTACAGTAGGGAGAGAGAAAAGGAAAAGTCAAAGAGCTATCAGGAGCCACGGCAACAATACTTCACCACAACCCTCGTACGACCTTCTTCATCGTACGCCACTATGACCCAACTTTGCCGTCAACATCGATGAACCTGCGATGAGGGTTGCGCGGGGGTGCGAGCCCTATTGCCTTTCGGTGTATACACAGTAGTAGATTATAGCCGCATAGAAGAAGGTATGTGCGTATATGTATATGTTTGCGCGCGCGCGAGAGAACACACGACCGCGGGAGTAGGACGATAAATAACTACAGGATGAAAAAGGGGGCGCGGTGCACCCCCGGGGCCCCTAAACCTAGACTATAGATACAGCCCGGACTATTCGAGCCACCTCTGGCACAGCGAGAGAACTTTGCGCTGGCGCGCTGTGGAAAACCCGGGCACAGCCCCGACAATTATACCCTCGCACGCGAAATGTTTTATTACCCTGACGTGTGTATTCTGTACCTATATATAAATGCAATACTGTATGCTACTCTTAACTATCGAACGTATGCCACGTGCAACTATTACACGGTCGTACGTGAGTTTGCGATCATCGTAATGGATTTTTGTACTAACTTTAGATTGGACGAGTTTCCATGCAATTTTTGGGGCCGGCAGTTTATTTTCAGGTAATTAGGTGCAGTAAAAATATGAAGTTAAAATACGGGAATGAAATATTTTAGACGATGAAAAAAGAGACTGAAGTTTTGATTACGATCAAATATGATTCTTCTAGATCTTCCGTGTTATATCGTTTTGAAAGGCTAAATTGTGCGAACTCCAAAGTGTGCTGCCAACGCAGCCGAAGTTTATGTATGAGGGTCTTTCATGTGAGGAGCGACGGGAAACCTCAGTCTTCCTGAAAATCCGATTGGCCAATTTCGTGCGCCAAGTGACCGATAAAGTCCTTTTCGTCTTGGTCCATGTCCTCGAGGAGAGACGTACGACCTCCATAGACACTTTGGGACTCCCGATTCTGCCCTATCAAAGAGTCGGTGATACGGACAACGGAGATGGGAATGGGAGAAGCACACGGGCCAAAGAACGTGCCGCCGAGAGCTAATTTTGTAATCCAAGCTCGCACTACCTCCGCTAACTGCTCCACTAAAGTAGTCGAGAATCCAATCTTCCTTGCCCGTCGTTTGACAACATTACGTACCAGTCTGTTAGAACTTTCGTTCGTCCGGCACAGTCGAGCGTAACATGCACGCTTTCCCCAACGACGCAGAAAGTATCTGAGCTCTACTACTCTTTACGTCATGAATTCGTGAATAATTCGGTTTTTATGCTACCCGACTACACCCTAAATTTAACGACAACCATCAATCCAAATGTGAGCTTACTCTGTTACAAAACCCCTTTATGTTGAAGACTTTACGTGTATTTGTTGCTGAAGGCCATTCAAAATTTATATTCATGATTGACAACATTCACATACAATCAGCGAACCTATATGAACTTATCAGTCTATTCTTAACCCTCAGCGGACAAACTATCATGAACGTCTGTTATGTCTTCACATGGTATATCGATATTGAATCGCTTAGCTTACTAGTCTAACTAACTGCAAACTTTAATTAAAACTACTAACTAACCTTACTTGGCTTAAACTGAAGAACTGTTGGGAAAATCTGTTCTTGTTCTAAATTTTGTGTCGGGTATGCCATACCCAGTGTATTTTCTGACGGTTAATGGGCAGATTCGTAAGGTTACGCGGTAAATATAATTAAGTGATATGTACCATTATTTAGAGTTAATTCTTCACCGTTATACTTAAATACGAGACATTCATCATCCGAATAATTATTGAGACGTGGCATTTCGCGTGCAAATTGACTGTTAATTAATTAAAAATGAAGCGGCTGACAAAGCTTTTACACGTGCTGACGAGAATTCTTTCCCTTTCCTACACCCTCGTGCTTATCGCTTCACTTCCTCATCTACACATTTCCACCCCTTGGCTAAGTCAGCCCAGTCTTCAGTTAATAACGTTAGATTAACTCGATTAAAGTACGCTTTTCTGGTATGCTTCAATAGTTAGTGACTTGTTATGGTATGTAAAGACTCCTGCATATATCTTATTCTCATCAACGAGACAATCTGTAAGAATATTCAAGCTACAAACTCGTTTCTAAAACCGAAAATTCATTTATTCTTTTCGATGTTGACATATATAACAAAGCAAAACCGCTAATATTCGTGCTCGCGAAAACCTCTTTAAACGAGGAGACTAACTATCGTGATCGCGGTGAAATCGATTTTTAAATTGCGTAATAAATAAAATTAGAGTAGCAAGGGTGGTTTCGGTGCGGAGATTTCTGCTGTCGGGATCCGACGACGAGGGGTCGTGCTCTAACTTAATCAGGGTAACTTCCCTCGACTTAATAAAGCTGTCTCAATTTTTGCCTCATTACTGGTACAGCCTGGACGATTTTTCAGTCAATTTCCGTAGCACTCCCTCCCCTATTCCCCTCCCATTCGGTCCTTGTAGTCTGCGTAGAGGAGAATCAATGATCGCGCATTCTTCCATAAAAGTTGTCCTATTTTTTCCCTAGTATTTTGAAATAACGAATCAGATATTTAGTATCTCAAAAAGATAGTTAAGCAAATAAATGTCAGGTACATAAAAACAATCATCGCTATACATGCGCGAAGAAAAAATTCCATGGTAAATTACTGTGTTAACACATTTTTATCAGACTATGTCAAACAAGATGACAAAAATTGTTGTGTTGTCGTATTTTCCACAGGTAGCCCATAGTATTTGTTCATTACGGAAACACGATAATTCATAGTTATAGTGTATTATAGTAAATATACGTTTCTGAATTCCCAATGTTTACTGAACATCGTGGTAAAACACTCAAGAACTGTATTGTATGATTAGAATTCGTTTCCGTATTTACGAAAATTTACAGAGAAATACAGAAATTTTTCAGCAGTATGAATAGAAAATATATAAGGTTCATATTCTTCTTGAACGATCCGAGCTCTTGTATATTTGCAAGAATATTTAAACCACGTCCGTTTTTACAACGGAACACAATAAAAATGCACAGATTTTTATTTACAAATTTTACTGTGTTATTTCATGAAATAAAATGGGATCTGCGACATAGTTCGACGAAAATATGTACCACAGTAATTCTGATAAATATTTTTAGTCAGCATCAATGGAATTTTTTCTCCGTGTAGTTTGAATATAGTCCTGCCATAATTAATTAGAAAACGTAGCCATCCTGAAAAAGTATAACAGGCGCTTATGAGTAAGATCTTTTTCATATACATGTATCGTGAGCTAATCCAAAAAATTAGTAGGCTTCATTTCGTACGTCAAAATCGATGACGTATACATATGTATCTATAGAAATATATATATATGTGTAGGATTTAGTCGAACGTCGTAGAGCACATTTGAGGGTTTAAGCAAGAGGGGTCGATTTGGCCCGACAGCCGGTTGATTAGTTACATGAGACCGAGTGCTCTGTCGCCGTTGTATATGTACATGTATATATCCCTTTCCAGTTTCGACGCATATATGCGATCCACGTTCGTGCACACATATGTGTACGTACAAGTGTATATACACATACCTGGATCTGCTAGATCCGTTGTAGTATACTTGAGTATATATGTATGTTCAAGAACTCGTCCGACATTGTGGAAACGCGTTCGGGAAACGCATATACGTGAAATTCTCCGCGAGCGCGATAATCGTATGTCCAGGCATACACGGAGCAATCATGTTATATTATGCGTAACGCGTGTGTGCCAGGGAGCTTTCCTCTCTACTCGCCATCGTCGCACGAATCTCCCAATCCCTCACGAATTCTCCATTCTCGTATTACTCCTCCCATGTACTTCGCTATAACGCATACGAAGCCTATATAGTAAATTACAGGCGATTACCTTAACTCGTTAATGAGTGATGGGAGATAAGTGAATGAATTGCATTTCTTATCCCTGATCATCATAGTGATCTATTAAAACATTACGATCGAAATAATTTGGTAAAAAATGTAGACTCGTAATATATTTACTTTTTTGGATTTGTCTATGTTTAAATTGCTACAAAAATGGAAACACACGCGGAAAGATCTACACGGAGAGAATTTTATACGAAAAATTACTATGTTCGCATTGCGGCGTGGTACCATGTCGACCATTGTGAAGAAATTTACTATGTTTTTCTTTTCAAAACATAGTAAATTTTGCTCAAAAGTGACGATATGGTTCCACGACGCAATGTGAACATAGTAATTTTTCGCGTAAAATTCTCTCCGTGTAAAAGTGAAAAATTACCGTAACGGGGGACAACCTTGAATCTTTGGAATTTTTACTGTACAAATCCTTATGGGAAAAAATTATATTTGAAATATATTTTGTATTATATAAAAAATATATTCCGCTATATTTTTATATATAAATATACACAAATATAGAAATAATATATTTTTTTTATCCATGATTTTGCCGATTTTCGTACATTAAAAATGTATTTTGAATATATTATTACTATTACTATTACTATTACTATTGGTATTTTTGAAATACATTTTTTTATATATTAAAAATACTTTTTTCATATATTAAAAGTATATTTTTTTGCATTGAAAATAATTTTTTTTTACATTAAAAATATTTTTTTTACGTACTTGTGTAAGTTTTTTACATACATACGTAAGTGTGGAAAATGCTCTTGTCTCCAAGTGAATTTTACACAAGATTCACCCTGAGGAATATGCTCTAAAAAATTTACCAAAAATTTGCTCAAAAAAGATTTTTTAACACGTGGAAAATGTATTTTCAATGTACGAAAGAAGTATTTTTTATATAGAAAAAATGTATCTGATATATAAAAAATGTATTTTAAATTATGACGTAGTATTTTTTCTCACGTCACAAAAAGCCTTTATAAGGTAGCACGACGCGATGAAAGCGTCTCTCGCCGTTCAGGAATCTCTCTCAAGCAATCTGGCAGGATCAAAAATAAGCAAATTATTATAATTTCTAATTTATGTTGTATTTTTATTTTCGTACTTGCGCGCGAGCGGACAACGGGCTCTCGAAATCGATATCGAGAAGGATCGAGGCGCAGAGGGAAGTTCGAATTTCAAGCGGACTCGTCATCTCGTCACACCGATATCCATGCCGTAGCTGTGTGAGCAGACCTTAAGGCTCGACAGCTCATCCTGAGCTGTCGAGCTCACGGTACCGTTTGTCATCTCAGGATTTTATCGTCGTCCTTGGAGCTTGCTATAATCGTCTAACAGCCTACGGATTCCGATTATTACCGAGAATCAACATGGGGAATTTTGTTCTCGTCAAAGCGTCAGACCGAGCTATCGATTCTATTATCGATTATCGTCGTTACGATTACCGTGGGTAGGCAAATTATGATTATTGGGGACTCGAGTTTTGGCGTTCTACGGGGAGAGACGTCTTCTTGCGTTGATGTCGTTCCCTTCGTTCAAGAAAGCGGCGCCGACGGATTCATCATTGATTATGGACCGATCGCGTTAGTCGGATTATTTTCTTCTGAAACTGTAGCGGTGAGCCATCGTTTTGCTCTATATTTTGGGTTTTTGTGTTTCTCAGACCGTTGATATTTCGATGCCTTGAGTTTTTGATATTTTGTGGAAAAGAGCGATATTGTTTCGGTGGAGCGTTCTCGTGCGAGAAAATATTGTAACGTCTTTTACGCGACTAAGTTCTTTCGCGGTGTTTTCATATTTCTTATATTTTGAATCGCCGAAGGGATTCCTTTTTCGTACATCAAATCAAATCAAATCAAATCAAATAAAAAAAAAAATTGTTCGTCAAAATCGAGATCCATAGTTTAAGTGTTGTCTCATATTAATCTTGGTTGTAATATGTAATTTGGTAAATCTTTTGTTTAAGTCGCCATGTTGGGCGTGTCATTATGACATTTCAGCCGCGATCTCGTTACAAAATGTCTTTATTACCGTTATTTAATTTCGTTATCTTTATGATCAATTGTTATCGTTATGAATTTTGTTATTCATGATTTTGTTAACTTAAATTCGCATCGTTACCATTATAACGATGTCGACACAAATGAGAGAAAAATGTAATTGTTTTTTTTTTGGGAATTTTGTAATTAGAAATTGTGTTGCTCTCGTTCTTATCTTCTACGAGATCGTGTTTATTCTTGAATAAATAATTTTGTGATCCCGAAGTGTTCGAATTGTCTGTTATCTTTTATTCAATTTCTACCATGAATCGCGTATGCCCCTCTACCATCTTGAAAGGTTAGCTTAGCTGGGTAATCTTTTATTTCTCTTTTTACAGTTATTTAAATAAATTTTTGTCGATGAAAGTTCATCGACTGGAGCCCAAAAATATTTGTAAAATGGAGAATAATTTGTGTCGCTTGAATTGCCAGAAAAAAGCGTCACAAAATACACTAATGGCAGTAGTATACTATATAAAATGGTCCTCTACAATCGCATTTTTTACGCAACCCATTCCTTCGTAAAACCGGTTTGAAAAAAAGGAAAGTCCGAAAACCGTTATATTCGAGTATATAAGAGGGCGGCAGGACTCGCGCTGGCTTTTTTTTTAATACTTGGCGTCGAGCTGCTACCGCATCTCTTGATTTAGAGTACATTTTAAATATACCGAAATCGGCAAAATCATCTATAAAAAAATACATTATTCATATATTTGTATATATGAAACGTATAAAAATATCTATTTTTTATATGCGCGGAATTTATTTTTTATATAATGCAGAATATATTTCAAATAAAAATTTACATTTTGCACAGTAAAAATTTCAAACATTCAAGGTTATCTCCCATTTCTATTACTGTAACGGTAATTTTCCACTTTTAATTCTCTCCATGTAGTTGAGTGAACACACGCAATTCATGACATATTGTCTGATATAATAATCGCACAATTAATTCCAATACTTTTTATAATATTTACATCTCAAGTTCAAAACGGTTATTGATAAATTTTTTTCTCAATTTACTGAACAATTTTCCGGTACATTAAATTACTTATAAATTAAAATATATCGAAGCGTTCACGCGCTGAGATCGAAAAAAATGTTATAGAACGAGTCTAATGAATACTTTATATTGGTAATAAGTACAACAATTGTGAACTTTGATGCTTTATTGTATCTAAACGATTTACAGTTTTGAAAAGTCACCAACGATCACATACTGCCATCTATTTCAAGTGGAGAAAATATATTTTTTTTGTTTAACTTAAGATAATGTAAACAACGATTCTATTATTTCTTTAACTGCCCTGTTTTCTTACTATTATTGATAATATTGATATCGATAAGTATACCTGATGAAAATGCCACGAAACAGAACTGTTCTTTTGACATCTTGGCGACCCGGTATACTAAATAGTGGTTTGTGAAAGTGATAAAGAATTTATTGTCCAGAGTTTTTATGTTCTTTAAACATAATAGTCGAAGGCACGAATTCTCGACTATAATTTGGTGTTTTGCAATAGTATGACCTGATGCTACTACTACATGCACAATATTGACATGCAAACCTATTTATCACACAGGAGCCGGACTACTTACTGTTGTAAAGAGTCCGGCTTTGAAGCTCGGCTTTTTCAGATTTTTGCCTTATAGACTGAAACGACATATTATTCTCACAATTATAAAGATTCGGAAAAGTGTACTGCTTCAGGGATGATTGCATTTCAAAAATTTCTGTAGTACAAAATATAAAGAAAGTCGGGCAAAAGGCTTGCGAAGCAGTGCTGCTACTTTTATTAATCAAACTTCGTATTGTACAGCGATATATGCATAGTTGAAAGAAAAACTCTGAGGCGTCGTATTGCTACTTGCAGTTTTGGCCATCAGCGAGGGTGGGTCGAGAAAACGCACGGGTAATAAGGAGCACAGACGAGAAAGGGAGAAAGAGATTCCATACTAGCAGCGAAAGCACAAGGGTCGTCGCCGAGTTGATAAAGAAATAAAGAATCGTGGAAGTTGGCGTCGAACCCCACCCGCATATTCCCGAGAGACCTTATGACTTAAAGTCTCCTTACTCCGTTAATTCCGAACATTAACAAAAGTCTCGCTAAAACTCGGCACCAACTTCTCTCTCTCGTCGGCCTCTCTGGGGGCATGACGGTGGACTTGTTAATGAAAAAAATACAATAAAACTACGTCACAAGTCGCTTTTCTTCTTACATTCTTTCTTTCAGGTTGTTGTACTTCTTTTTTTTTGTTTTCACCCACGTTCAAGATTTTCACCTGTCGGTCGATCCGCGTCAAGCAGATTTTCGTCGAGACTAGAAAAACTTCAAAAATATCCCGATAGCTATAATCTGCAATTATATAACAGCGAGGGTACATTTGCAATGGAACGCGACTTGAAATCTTAATACCCGAGTGACGTTATAAAACGCTTTATTATATTCTCACTCTTTTATGGTACACGAGAGCAGTATCCGCACGCTCCTGTTCCGCTTTTCGTCTCATCCGAGCGTACCTTGATGCTGTACAATGGCCTATATTATTCATTCATTTCGTTGGTGGATGAACTTTACGAAAATTTTAATAACTGTCTAACGAAAGTTGGGCAAAAAACATTTCACGCGATGGCGTCGACAGCTCGTATTTCATCACCGTGACAATACTCTCGGTACTCATTTTTACCACCTTCAAGATAAATAATATCAACTCAGAAGCTGATCTACATTGATAATTGGTTGATTAGTCTTGAAATTCTACAGAAATTATTTTTTACATTTACTGCCCTTAAAACATTTTACTTTTAAGGGATTTAGGTCTCTTTGCTCAGAATGACAATTTTAAAATATCCTTGCAACTATATCTTTCAGTCATGAAACCATCAAAAAAGCTTTTTTCGTTTTTAACGTCATCTGCTGTAAATATCAGTTCAAATGCTCAGTTGCAATGCTTTCATACAATTCGTACAAATACCGCAGTAATATTGAAAACGATTCCATACACTAGAGTATGGCGAAGGTACGCGAGAAAAAAGAAGCGGAAACGTGTTGAAAAAAGCCAATAAAACTCACGATACGTGGGGAGCACGATAGGAACGAAAAAACTTTTCTGTATCAGTTAGATGAAACTTGCGGAAGGGCAACCAATAAAAGATACACACGCACACACACACACACACACACACACACACACGCGCGCGCGCGCGCGCACACACACACACACACACACACACACACACACACACACACACACACACACACACATTGAATTCATGTTCGCAGAGGAAGGTGGGCAGAAAATAATGTTTGATCGCGCTGAAAATTAGAAAAGCGATCTGGCCGAGTCAGGGTGTACGAAACCAGTTGGGAGAATGATGTGGGTGGCAAGCTGGAGGGAGACGAGAAGAACGGAGAGTTTGCTCGATCGAGGTTCGGCCTTCCTGCCTCCGGTAGCGATTCTACTCCACCACTTTCCCCAGGGAAAACAGCTCCCTCTTTCTCTATCTTGCTTTCGCTCATGTTGCTACCTCTCTGTTTTTTCCCGTTCCACTCTTCGCTCTTGCGTACTCTCGCGCCCTGCAATACACATACGTGCATACACATACACATACATACACATACTCATTGCTTTTTCCGCTGGTGCCCGGAAAAATCATCTCACTGCCCATTTTCAAGCTCATCGCCGTGTCAGGGGTGGTCCCGTCAAGCTGCCATTCGTATATCCGTTGCGAACGAAGCAAAGAGGAAGGAGAGAAAAAAAATAGAAAACTCGTAACCTGCCATTGATCCGAGCTATCAATACTGATCACGAGGTCTTGACTGTGCCTATCTGTCCTGATCCACCAGATATAATTTGTTTCACTCCAAGTTGATGAACGACTACGATTCCACGTGTATCCATGTGGTCGTACAAACAAAAATGAGAACCAGAGAAAAATCAAGCACTTGTCGCTGTTTACGTATATATACACAGAATCTCGAGCCACGGAGAAAGCATCGAGGGTGAATCAATAATATATTGCAAACTCGTTATTTTCATACCGATATACCAAATTTTATTTCTCACTCACGCGTTATGTACTATCCCGATTGCAGCAAACTTTCACATACACATTCACATACAAGGAAATACTCTCGTGTGTAATGAATATAGAGATCAGAAGGGAAACATTTATGATGACATAACTCGTTTAGCCACCGCAAGAGGTCTTGGGATGGGGTTGCCTGATGGAGGAAAACTCCGTACGATCCACAGTACCAGGTGGTCCCTGCACTAAGAATCTTATTACTCTTTGATCAATTCTATATTTCCTACTTTGACCTATCCTAGCAGCTACGTGTCCGTATCAGATGCTGAAAACTGAAAGGACGTAACCCTCCCTATTCAACACATGAAGCATTAGGAGCCGTGCCTTTTTGTTCCTGACGTATTGCACGATAGAGAAAATGTGTCCTTCAACTGCGCAGTCACGATATATGACCGAATATGGCTCATATCGAACATTTCACTTTCCGATCACGTTCGTCGTTTCGAGTTACGTTGTGATTTGTATAAATAAATCCAAGGAAAATCATCCGAGTGTCCGATCTCGTCTTAGAGATAAAAAGAAAAAATGTCCTCGTATAGCAGTTGAAAACTGCAGAAACTGTAGATAACGATTCCTAATATGTATATATATATACTAAGCTACACAATATATAACACGGAATGCCCTGAACGCATAGGGTCGCCTGAACATTTCTGCACCACAACACAATCATGTGTTCCGATTCTCGTCGAGAAATCGTAGGTGAATCGCGAACGTTGGACCAAAAAGATCGGCGATGAAATCCTCCGAGACCAACACACGCCAGCAGCAACAGAATGAGAGCTCATTTCTCTCTCTCTCTCTCTCTCTCTCTCTCTCTCTCTTTCTCTCTCTCTCTTGCCCTGACTACTCCGTGTCAGCGCCAGAGAAGAACATCTAGCGCACCTAGTTTTGATTCACCTCGCGGCGGCCTACCGGTCACGGGTCTGACGGCGCGTAATTGTTCTCTTGTCTGGGCACTACGTTCACACAGCACGAAATCTTGGCCTGCCCTCACTCTCATCCTCCGCCCCACGCTACGGTACACCATCGTGTCATCGTTCGTGCTTTTGGCATCATCCGTATGTGCCTCATGCCAACGCCACATTCAGCCTTTCTGAACACTCGACTACGATCCCGTCCACCATCCCTGCGATTGCCTTCACGCCAAGAATGCATAAGCAGCTTCTACTGTTATCGTACACCTATACTCTACGACTCCTGTACCAAGTACTCTTTCCGCATCTCTTTTCCTTTGTAAATCCGTCTTGCAGAATTCGTATATAATTCTGCAATATTCATCTCTTTGTATACCAACCTTTTTTTATGTATTTAAGTATTTTTTTTCAATAAACTCTTCTTGACATAGATTCAAGAAAATATTCTGTGAAAATCGAATTTTGATCACACTTAATTTTACTTCTGACAATTCGTAAAAATTTTGTATTGTAGGAAAATATATTTGTACTTTTGTAACGATCTTAAAGTATTCTTTCATGACCTGTCAAAGTGACTGGAAGAAAAACGATTTGTATAGATCAGAATTACCTTATATATGTATAAAAATATAGATTGTGTCTGGTTGTATTCCGTGACGTGGCTCCAGAACCAATCAGCAAGGCTCATTTTAGCACTGACAAACGATCCTTTCCCCACATTCAACATACCACGCGGCATACGATATCATATATCCCTTCATAACTACGTGTTACTGATGCTTGTGTTCCTAGCGGATATATACACATATATATGACCTCAATATGAATCCATTCACCCCTGCTTTCCAATGGGTTATTAACGACGCTGGACCTGTCAGTCCATCTTCATCTCTCTCGCGCTCAATGCAACATGACGCTTTATTTATTCGTATCTCTCATATACAGAATTCTTTCTCCCCTTTAGGTCTCTTCTAACAAATGAGAAAGAGAGAGAGAGAGAGAGAGAGAGAGAGAGAGAGAAGAAGGAGAGATACACACAATTTGTTGTAGCTCGTCACAGCTCGATCACTTGCCCCGTTTGTTCGATTTACGCATAATTTGCGAGAAGCTTGCAGTTTGTGCTGGCAATCGTTTCGATCATGCCGTAATTGACATCTGGGTCGACAACCGTTCCAATACGTCAGAATTTTGAGTAGCAACATGAGAGTGAGAGATGGAGAATTGTGCACGAATTTGAGAGAGTTTCAACCTCCGCCCACACAAGGACTTCGCTGCAAACCTACCACCTGGAATTTCAGATAGACTCATCTTTCTCTCTCGCATACACTCGTTTCACCTCGAACTCCCAGAGTTCTGACGTGTGACGGGATTTGTGCTCCTGGGAGACACCTCATTCAATTAGCCACTCAGTTACTCGCATCACATCGCATTTGCTCTTGGCTCCCTCACATTCACCGACATCCTCCCATCGTCTCTTATGACATGTCGCTGCGAATACAAATTGTATATTTATGTGTATGTATGCCGTACATAATGTATAATATACGATTTTGGCAAAATCCCCAAATTTCAAATTATCATATCGGCACTATCCATTAATTCCCAACTATCCGTTATTCCCTATTTATCTATTGATTCATTGAATCCCAGAATTTTTATACATCATATTGTCTTTTCTGATTAATTCGGGAATATGACATTTTTAGAAGAATTTTCGTACACCAAATCTATTAACTTTACCACAAGCACATTAAAATATAGAAATTCATTTTTATTTATAATCTATTTTTATTTGTCATGAAAACAGCTAAGCTCAATTAGTTTTTCAAAATCCTGTTTATTCGCTAGTTGTACCAGGACGATGAAAATCAAATACCTTTTAACAAAAAAGAAGTGATGACTTGGTATTTGTCAATGTTATTGGTAATTGAAGAATATACTTTATGAGATACCATTAATATTCTGCTTACCCGAGCCTTCGCTAACATAGCACGTACATAAAGTGTCGCAACTTGTCCAACCTTACCCTCATAACTTTCATGCGGAGACGAGTTATCATTTCGACACTCGGTCTTAATATCATGAAGACAAGAACGACTTTCAGGACAAAAGAGGCATTCCCAAGAAATCAAAAATGATGAGAACTATTTGATATTCATGCGATGAAGTAGGTGCTCTCTTTGTCATGACGAAGAGTATATTATCCAGCATTCGTTGTCAGGTTCCGGTTCACGATCAGATCTCTTCATCCAAGATAGATACCGGAACATAAAGTTCCAGAATAGTGTAGAACTAAGAGAAAGATGGAACGTAAAACCCAAAGAATTCCTATTGTGACGATGCACAGCACAAGAGAGCGAGAGAGAGAGAGAGAGAGAAGTAGATTCTGGAAAGGAAGAAAGAGACAGAAAGGGGAACCTGTACATATACACATAGGCCGAAGGGCCGAAACCGCTGGCTTTGCGGAATTACTCGACGGTGGAATCCCCCGGGGTCGAACTTGTCCGCGACAATTTCAAACTTATTTTAACATTCATATAAGCCCCCGTCGTCCCACTATCTACGAGAGTCAGAGAGACAGAGAGGGCGCGCGTTGTGTAAAGCGACGGGATATGGAGGGCAACACGGCATCGTCGAACCAGCATTGGAGTTACCCAGAGTCTTCCCCTTTCCGGGATGATACTATAGTGCCATCCGCATACTTCGAGAATTCTACTATGTGTATGTCCTTCCGAAGGGTGAAATAGAACGGAGGGAAGGAAATAGAGATAGCGAAAACGATGTAAGGGCGTGTGAGCATAAGGGTAGCAATGGATTTACATAAGATTATCCAGCCAGGCCCCTCGTTTACGTATTCTGGTTAGGAATTCATCGTGGAACAGGAGAGAAGCTGACGCCGTCAACGAGCCACTCGGGATATTGTCTTCGGCATACAATTAGGTATGGGAGGAATAGGTGTCATCGTCACTGCTTTAAAACCTCCCTATGATATGATAATCATCAAATCTTTACCTTTATCAATAACTCTCTCAAACAAGAGAATTATTGATAAAATTGACGAAACAAAAAAATTGTAAGAAAATACAATATTAAGTATAATAAGAAATATCCTGTTTGCTTTTTGTTAATATGAGTGAAAGTGGTGTTGTTTTCCTGTGACGTGCCCTAAATACTTTTTACAATATTTACGTCTCCTTTTAACAAAATTGGATCTCCGAATTTCATTGTTAGATCGGGTGAAAAATTGCTCAAAATAAAAGTATTATGTACGTTGTTTGAAATATTATCATAGTTGTGAAAACAATAAGAAAATTGAAGGACTATCTTGAAAGTCTTTTGTACACGTCTAGTCTAAATTGAAAAACAAGATATTTCTAGATGAAGTAAATAACAATATGTATTTATTTGAAATCATTCAAAATTCTTCGATATTTTGGGTGAAGCAAATCAACATTGACCTCAGTATTATAGGCTACAAATCTAATATTTAAGTGGAACGCCTTTTTTCATCGGATAATTTTTCCGGATTATATATAATGCAACCTTATCGTAAAAAATCTAGACTTCTAAAAATACAGACTTTCGAGATAAGCTCTTCTAGCTGATTTAATGTGATGTCAAAAAATTCTTCAATATAATGCTTCTATATGAGTAAAGTCTTGAAAAACCCACTGTAAACTTGTCTGTAGAACTTCGAGAGTGAAAAAATGTTGAAGTCCGTTTGGTTACGATCAGAAAATTATAAATCGGTTAGAGGATCGCATAACTTCTATATAGGATCGTATAAGCAATAAACTATATAACTTCGCTTTTACGGAATATCTTAACTTATGGCGGTGGGTATGAGAGGGTGAAAATCTATTTTACACAAGCGGTACTGCTGCTACTGTTTTATATTTCAATAGGCTGAAGAGATTTACGCTCGAACACGAAAGCCTCGCCGGATAGAATGCTCGCGGGGTTGTTAACTCCAGTACAGGTCTTCTCCCGCACCACATTTACCCGCAGTTATGCGTTTCGTATTCATAGTCTGAGGAAAAGTTTCTCCTAGAGCACAATAAAGCTTATACGAGCCGTAAAGTAAGTCGAAGCAACTGTACGCCGATGTTTATTTGGGAAGCTGAGAATATCGCTATGTACTTGTTCCATGCATATACTTTCTCATCTTTATAGTCTCCGGAACCATTAGCAATCCTACTATGGGGTTGGTCACTACAGAACACACGGACCTCCACGGAATGATCGACGGTTGATGAGATACCGGTTGATGATAAATGAAACTGAAGGCTTCTTAAGCATGACTCGGTATTCAGAGGTGCAAGCAAAATCTGATTCTATAACCATTGGCCGGTAAAGCAGGGCAAGAGGTTCTGCATTATCATTCAAAAAAGTCAAATTTTCTGTACCTACTGTAGACAAGTCAACAGAGCCAGAAGTTCTGAGAAAAAAAAACAAAATAAGTTTCCGTCCGCATTGCTATCGCGCTGACAATTTCAAACCTATTTAAATTTTATGTCAAACCTCCATGTTATTAGCAAATTATAGTCCGGTTTTTGATATTTTTTCATGTTTATACTTTTAAATATTATAAATAAACTATGCTCCCATCCAATGTTTTCAAATTTTTAATGACAAGAGTTACTCAGGCTTGTTTGACCTCTTCATGTTGCCTACACACATCCAAATGTTTACAGAAAACGAAAAAGTCTTCAAAGAAAAAAGGTTGTGAACCAATCCCTGTCGCCATCGTGAGTTGCTGACTATTTGTAATTAAAAAGTTACATATGTTCAGAATTTTCATCTAATCGGCTATTTTTATTGCTTATTGTTCTTCAAGCCTTCAAGAATATAAAAAATTTTCATTTACATATTCCGGCTCGTGATACCGTTATAACGAAACTAAATGTGATAACGCGTCGCAGGCCCCTTAATTTACGTTCTGATTGAAGGAGTTTTCCATAACAAAATTTCACAGGTTCTTTGCGGTGTCGGAGGCCTGGATAGCACGGAAATAGCTGAAGCTGTTTCTGTGGCGATTCATTGTTCTGAAAACAATTTGTTGCCACGATTTTATGCGCCAGATATTGAAATTTGTGGACTCGTGAATCATTTGACCAAGGAACCAGATGATCGCGGTGTGCCCAGGAATGCTCTTATCGAGTCTGCTAGATTGGCAAGACCTACGATACAATCTCTCTGCGAGTGTGAACCGAGTTCCGCCGAAGCGTTAATTATTCCCGGCGGCTACGGCGCCGCTCGCACCCTGTCGGTTTAATAATTCACAAAATTACTACGTGATGATTTATCATTCAATTAATCGCATTTGAATAACTTGTTCAAAGGAGTGACTTCGCCTCGAAGGGAGCTGATTGTACCGTATTGCCAGAACTGCAGAGAGTCATGGAGGAATTTAATTGCGACAAAAAACCAATTGGTACACTCTGCATTGCCTCATCGTTGGTTCCAAAGGTTTTTAAAGGGGCTAAAGTAACTCTCGGGCAAGAAGGTCAGTTCTTATTTTATGAAATCTAAATAAAAAATATGCATAGAGAAAAAAATTGCCTCAATTTAAAACACAATATTCCATTTCATTCTTAAAACGAAAAGAATTATTACAGGTTTATAAGTAGAAAAATTAAGGAAAATGCAAATTGTTCCTGGTAAATTTAATACATTTTGGAGATGATTACTGTAAACAATGATAATCCAGCAGTGCAAGGCTTCTTCTGGAAAGAATATGTGAAATAATTATTTTTTAAATACGAGATTATGTAATTTTCTTATATTTAACTGAATAATTTTGATGTATTGAGCGTGTAAAAAAAACAATTGAATGGTCCTTACTTTATGTTCAGTTATGTTCATAAAAAACGATCTCATGAATTCATCGTAAATTGTAATGACATGTCAGAAACGGTTATTTTCAGGTCCAAAAGAAGATTGGCCATATGCCGAAGCTATAAAGCAAGTAAAGAAAATGGGTGCAAATATTGAATTTAAGGATGTAACCGGTGTCTCTTATTGTAAAACTTACAATGTATTTAGTAACCCAGCGTGGTTATACGCGTGTGCAACTTTTGGCGAGGTTCATAAGGGAATTGGTAATATGATATCGAAGATGAGAAAAAACGTAGTACGCTGACAGATACACATACATATAATAATGTTAAGTATACATATATACGTACGGATAGTACTTTGGATTGTGGAATGTAGAGAAATGATAATTTACCAAAAATATAGTTTATTCATATGCTTTCATGTGCCCTGCAGAGTTGGATATAACGAACCATTTTTTTTTACAGTGGCTTAACCTTACTATTCCGTTCTTTTTTTTTCGTTTTGTTTTTTTTTCACTTAATATTATTAGTGCGTAATACTATATCACTACAAACTACAATAGTCAACAACAAATGAGATAACAATGCTTCGAAATTCGTGGCGCTGGTTTATATCCGGTTGTCATTTAAAAAAAAAAAGAAAAAAATTCTTATTACGTCGTTTTATCTGGGTTCTAATCAGCAGCACCAAAAGCTCATAGAATTTCACACAATGCTTTTTTGAATCAGTGCTTCGGCCACGAATTTCAGTTGTGACGAATACCGTCGTGCTGATTTCTTTTCCGTTTGTGGGTTCGAAAATTAAACCGCAGACGCATCTGAGCCATCGAAAAGAAATGTCTGATAGATAATGTTGATGAGTAAAAATCGCAGTGCCAATTGATCCATTTCGACAGGACACGCAAAGTGTGCACGTTTCTGTAGTGGTTTTATTTTGTTTTTTTAATACGTAATTATAAACTAAGTGATTTGCCGAAAGTTATGAGTCTCTGATCTCTTGATCGCGCTTCTAGGGCATTCCGCAAACGCCGTTCCGATCGATGTACTATATATCTATGTACCTTACTTCTTTCTCTGTTCGTACCTTTATTGTATATTGCAACGTCAGTCAAAGGTGTTTGAAAAAAATAGAAACTCTCAGACTTTGAGCCAGATTCCACGTGTAAGGGGAATTCCGATGAGCACTCTCGCGCATTGCTCAAGAGTACACGTTTTTTTTTGTAGCACAGTGAATTTAGTAGAAAAAAACCTCACGATGCTAGGCAAGATGACGTTCAACTAAGAGCGAGTAGAGGCTCGACAGTCATACGAGATTTGCGAGCTTTTTCTTCGTGATATTTTTTCATCATGATGAGTTTCCTCTTGCCCTGACTGAGTTTCTTCGTTGGTGGTTCGGCGGTGGTAGTGGTTACTCCATTCAAGATATCAGTCTCGTCATCTTGTTCCTCAAGCATTCTTAGTGTTTCAATAATATTTCTTGGTTCATTGGAATGCCCCTTGGTACCATTTCTATTGGCATAAACCACCGAAAGATGGGAGAAACTCGATTTCGGTGGTGCAGTTATATCGGCAAAGTCACGGAAGTTCGCGAAGAAATCACCTCCTCGAATTGGTTGGGGTTTCGGATTTCTGTAGTAATTTGCTCGAGCTCTGGGAACATTGGCTGAATAGTAAGGATTGTAAAGGCTTTCATCACCGCTGTACTCTTCGTTCTCCTTCTCCTCAGGGTAATAAGTACCACCGCGAATAACGCCAAAATTTCCGGAACCGAGAAGCGGATGCTGAGTGTCCTTGATATTCGAGGCTGCTGGTTGATAAGCACTACGATCACGCTGGAAATATCCTAAGAATCGATTGGGTCTATAACGTTGTTGTTGTTGTTGCTCGTTGTACGGTAGTCGATGATTGGCGAACAGTTCAGCGAATGAGGGGAAAAAGTTTTGACTATCGGACTCGAGACTCTTGTCATCGACCTGACGAGCAGCGGATGTTACAACGATTTCTCCGTCAGGCTGTAATCTTGGTTGGGAAATTGTTGCGCTCACGCGTATCTCTTCGCCGCTTGGATTTCTTTGGCTAATACTAACTGAGGAGGAAGTCGCTGTTTCGGTACGTTCGGAGATACTTTCGTGGGTCACTTCTTCGTGAGCTGTCCCAACACCATCTGGCTCCATATACATATCAGAGTCATCCTGATCATCGTAGTCATCAGTATGGATCTCCGATGCCGAAACTACAGAATCCTAAAAGTAAAGCAGATATTACTGAATCGTAATAGAAAAACCACCATTTCCATTGGCATTAAAAGTATTCAATAAGCAAAACATGTCACGCAAAACTTTTTCAGTTCGATTATATAGGTAACCCATTATGCAGAACACATAGCTTTAATAACTTTGATTATCATGAGAGATTATTCTTAAGACTTTTTTCGCTGCATGCACGTCGCGATTTGCGTTGTCGCTGTCCCGATTATGAAACATGAACGTCGCGACACGCCTAGCATTGTTACAAACGCTGTTAGATCGCAGTCCTCGCTTCTCTGATTGTTACCTAGATATCTAAGTTTTTGCATTAAGTGTATTTAAATCACCACTTGTCTCGAACAATTGAGTCACAGAATAAATGTATTCCTTGAGGAATTCCTCTTGATTTTGGAACTACAGGGCAATATATGTGTGTGTGTGTGTGTGTGTGTGTGTGTGTGTGTGTGTGTGTGTGTGTGTGTGTGTGTGTGTGTGTGTGTGTGTGTGTGTGTGTTGCTGAGTGTTGGGTGTAAAAATTTCATAGTATAACTTTACTAATTCTAAATAATTGTATTATATTAAATACATTAGTTTTAATAGAAATATTGACGAATTAACATATGGACTTAAATGGTTTTGAATAGAGTTTTTGAACTGCATGAACATGACAAGATTTTGAAATTGTCATAAAAACCCTAATCCACAATTTTTTTCATAATTTACCGAAAGAAAGTAAGGAATCCCTGGATTCATTATGTAAACAACTTCAATTTCCTGATTTTCTTCACATTAGAAAACTATTTGAGAATGATCTGTGCAATAACCAAAAGAGATGTATACCAAAAACTGTGGAATGCAAACAGTAAAACACTTAAAATGAGTTAAAAAAATATTGCTAGAAGAATCATGTAACGGATTTAAGAAAATTGAGATGTTGATAAAAATTGCAATCATTGAAAGAGTAAGTCCTGCCAGTGTAACAGCTAGCTCGCCATTTCTTGGTGTTACGTCCATCGACCATCCTCACGCCTAATGCGTGTTGAGTAAAACGTGTAAAAAGAAATTCATGAAAACACACACACATACACATAGTCTTACAGGGCAATTCAAGTTGTCTTCACTGGGATCAATTAACGATCGGTGTGTGCAGACAGCTCGGCGTTCACTTTCGAATCTATAACGCATCAATTAAGTGAGTCAGTGAGTTGGCGATCGATTAAATCGCTCGTAGCATACAACGTCAGCGAAGAAACGAAGGATTTCGCCGCTTCATGACGTATGTATAGCTGCTGCTCAATTATGTACTTGGGGCATACTGTTTTTTGGCATTGGACAGTGAATGGCATGATCGTTCCATGTGGTATCAACTTGGGAGCATTATTGAGTGCGAAAGAATAAGAAAAAGTCTGTTAACGGCTGTACTTTTTGAGCGATTGGCAGTGGACAATCACTGAATTATTCGATTACCAGGCAAGATGAAGTTAATATTCGATGGAAAAATCGTATCTTCGAGAGCTGTCACTTTCGTATCGCAAGATCGATCGATGTATGGGCGCATTGCAGTTTGCTCTATTGAGGCTTTAAGCACTGTGGCGGTGGTTTTCTCTCGTCAAGTATGTGAATATGTATGTACTGTATATATATATATATATATATATATATATATATATATATATATAGATTCTGGCAGAGAAATAGACGTCATTATTGCGTGATTGCAGGACGCAAATTAGTCTCGCGCCGTTTGCACTAGCTATAATACGCGCTTGGACTACCTTTACCCTCGCATGAAGATTATTATATTAACTCTCGGATGCTCGTGCTACGTTCGCGCTCTCCGTGGTCTATTAGCTCTATACGCGGGCAGGCTTTTCGCCCGAGCTGGCGAAGTTATAGTTATCCTACATACGCGCTGCACTCGTATGCTGTTCGATATATCGTGTATGCGCAGACGTTTTCATAGCGAATGAATTATACGTGAATTAAGGGCAATCAACGAAGGAATCCAATCGCGCATTTCGCACGATGCATCATTCTTTTCCGTCTCTTCGTATCACTTTTACATATAAACTTTGCACATATGCGCATGGATCATCCTCGAACAAGAAAGCCGAACACTGCGGGATACGTACATGTGGTTAAGATGGCTAAGATCAATACAAGGTGTTGTGACACTCCAAATCTCGAAGGAATCGATCTTATAGATCGTATCTTTCATTTTTAATTGCTGATCGTTTGTTGAATTTCTCGTGCCTATATGACGTCGCGGCTGTTGTAGAAAATTATGCAATGTTTACTCTGATAGACGTAACTTATTGTAAAGTAGGGAAAGCGACCCTTTGGTTACTTTCATGCCATCAGTTGGTACGAACATGCTATTGCACTTTGTGTATCATCTTCCGAGTTACATAAAAACCGGACGAGTGCACATTTATAGAAAGTTTAGTCCCGAACTCTGAGATACGATACTTTAGTCACGCGAGAATCGATGCAGTCTCGATTTTATACCGTTTTCTGGATAATCTTACAAATCTTTTATTAACTCACCGATGTAGATTCGTTCTTTTTATTGAATATTTTTCAAAAGTTAGATTCATTTAGTTACGTGAATGAATATTTTATGATGGCATTCATTTGAATTTAATAAAACTTCATTTTCGGTTAGTTCAAGTCAACTATATTGCATATTTTCAATAAATTTCATTAGATGGTGATACATCTGTCGTTTCCTTTCATGATACAGCACATGAGTACAAACGATCATAAGGATAATTCACGGAATCACTTGTAACCGTTCAATTTTTTTTCTTATTACCAAATAAAAAACACTACACAACTAGGTATGCACGAGTCCTGTAAATCCTCTTTGGTATACTTTAATCAAGATTATAAATTGGCATCGCGATCACACGTGAATTACAATTTGCAATGTACGGTCTCACGATCGGCGATGTAGCAACACCGTGAGTCTTCTCTCACGGTTAGTCTATGCATAGATATAATCGAACATATATTTACGTATCTGTATACGTTTATAACAGTGCTGGATAACCAATAGGTACGTAATATAATACGCGCACACTTTTAGCGAACCGTGAATCTTTCGCGAGAGACAGCAGCAATATCTTAGCCTAATCCCGTATCATTGATTCTTTGATTTCAAATCGTCACAGCTTAAATCGACGCTAAGTACCCGCAATTCAAGACAAGACTTATAAATCCGCCACGGAAAAGAACGTTCGCTACTACGATAAGACTCTCTCTCTCTCGACATTTCGATATTAATGTAATTCTGGGCTTTCTCACCCCAGGACGTTTTCTGTAGTCAGTGTCATTGTGACTCAAGTCGAAGATTTTGAGATAAACCGTTTAGACAAAACATAGGATAATTAATATCAAATGGAAAAACCGAAAATCTTTAGTTCTTTATATTTAATGAAGATTGCAATGTTATTTAATAAAAAAAGGCATTTTTTTAAATAATTTTAGCTCTCTCAGTATTGATTTTTATCACAACTTTTCATTTAGCATATTATTTTCTTAAGCCAGCAAAAATTACACAAAAATAGTTTTCAAATGTATATGAATTCTGTGCGGAAAATACCTGGCGATTCTTTAAAATGTAAAAGCATGTTCACAAGCACTTTTCCTAATTAATGTTACATTTTCATGTAATGTTTTTTGTCATTCGATTTTATTTGGAGTATGCTATATCTATTTTATTCATTTAGAATTGCACGTATATGGTTATAAACGGTCATGCTCAATTAAAACTGCGACATTAAAGGCAAATAAATGTAAAGATGTATACTCAAAACCATCAGTAATTCTTCGATTATGTTTCTCTAACCTCGTGAACAGTAGCGTCTCGAGGTACTGGAGCTCCGTCTGAAACAACAACAAAAATTTCACATAAGATTTTGAACTAAAGGGAACACGATTGATAAATATCATGTCAACAGAAATAGTATATTACGCCACTAGGGAGGGAAAGTAGGCTATGTCAAACCGCGTGCGAAATCGCCACCCTCGCCTTCGGCTCGGGTGGCAAGCACGCGATTTGAGATGGCCTCTTTCCCTCCCGTGTGTGCATATACTATTTTTCATCACATCTCCGCGAAAAATTCGATTTACGCAAGGTGGAAAATCGATCTTTCAAATATAATATATATATTCTTGATACATCAAAATTTTTCATTGTGTGAAAATTACCGTTTCATTCAAGGGCAATTCTATTTTGCTTATTTTTATCATCGTAGAGAGGAATAAATATTATTATTCATATGATTCTCTTAAATTGCCTGTAGATGCCACATAACATCAATTCAACGAGGAAAATATAGTTTTCAAATCAACTTTGTCCGATCCAAATTCAAGGCTGAATCATTACATGAAAATGACATTGGTAAATCAGGGCATTTAAATTGCCATGGATTAAATGGCATTGAGAATTTCCTTTGAAAAACAGTTTAGTTAAAAAATCTGAAAAATTCATTTCTAATTTTATTTTCCTTCGCACACATATCAATTTCTTGGCTGTGCAATTTCTTAAAGCCGCTTTGATAAAAAAGAGTCGAGTGCACTTGCAGCACAGACGATATTTTTCTTTAAGTCTCGCGAGCACTTATCATGCTTAAACTGAATAAAGTATTTTGAGATGCTGCATATGCCCGGTAAAATCCGAGTTCAAGGTTTTCGCATTACCCGAAGCAATAAAAAAAGGTGAACAGAAAAAAGTGTGAAGGAGAGATTTTAACCCTGAAACGACAACTTTCGAGGGAAGAAAACATATGAAATTCTCGAAGTTTAAGCACCATTGATAGCAAGCCAGGCGGATGACCACAGACCAGATATCGTTTGCATGAAACCAGCCTCTCGTAAAGTTCTCCCACAACAACCAGATGGGAAACTTACGGGCCATAACATTTATTTTCTCTCAGAAAGCAGCAAGAGAATACAAGACCCGTTCACCCCCATCATCCTTCAATTATATTTTAACAAATTCTTCCCGAACAAAGCAGATTTTTTTTCTACAAGAACTTTCATACCAGAAACCAAGCTCGTGCATTGAAAGCGATTATATTAAATACAAAGCTGTATACGACAAAAACCTTTATATCTATTTAGTTTAAATGACTTTTATACTCTGCCGGTTTTTGACTAGACAGAACAGAAATAAAAGATTGTCTTGTATATAATACAATCACTTGGAAAGTCCTCCGATAATTTCTCTTCAGCGGGACCCACGCGACACACACATACACAAAAAGTATCCCTTTCTCTTAGGTGACTCTCGAACCCCTTTCTTTCTTTCTCCCTCGTTATTAATTAGTTCGAGTACGTGGGTATGTCGCAGTAAGAGAATCCGTGCAGATAATCACCGCCTATCTCTCTCGTTCGTTTCTTGACTCACAAATCTCGAACGGTGGCTCACGATTAATTACGTCCACATTGAGTACACAAACTGTCGTTATATATATATTTATGTAAACATATATACGCTATACACAGATATATAAATCCCTCCTGAAATACCGGTAAACTCACAGGAGTTTGAGTTCCTCCCTCTCACAACGAGGGAGAAAGTCAATTACGTCGAGGGACGAGTACGTTTATGTATATCACTGTATAGTTCAAGACTTGCGGACATTGGACGTTTCGCGAGAACGAGAGAAGTCTCTCGAGATTATTGCTCGATTCTCTCTTAGTCGCGACTTCTGTACAGTGAGAATAATCTCTCGCGAAGAACGTGTACGTGTATGTATAGATATGTACATAATATCTATATACATATATTTATACATACAACAGACTCAACAGCGCTCTATACACCCGTTCTACTCCCTATGCATTCGTTTCAATCAACAACGCTCTATACACCCGTTCTACTCCCTATGCATTCGTGTCAATTGCCGATTACTGCACCGACTGCTACACAGCATCGTGCACCTGTCCCGCGACTGTCCGCTCCTTGCATCGTTACGTTCTACCGTAAAAAAAAAAACCAAGCACTTCCGACATTTAGGTTTTTGTCCAAGCGACTGTCGAAGCACATTTTTTGCCGCAAAAAAATCATCCTCGTATACAGTAGACAATTCCAACTTGAATAGACTCGACGCGTCAAACAATTTGATTTTATCGCTATTTCCAGAAGCAATGAAATACTTCCGGCTGAAAGTCAAACGATTTCTAGAAAACATGGTGAACTCGAAAGGAGTGAAATAGTTTATAATATGTAGAACACCTTTTCAATTATTGATTATTGTTGTTCGTCAAAAAAAATGATGCATTGTTCTGCTTTTTTGATTTATCTATCAGTGACATTGATTAAAACAGAACGGGGATTCGAATTTTTCCCAATGGTAAAAACATTTCATTTCAGAAAAAAATCTACTTGATTCAACTAGGATTAAGTTAGAACAAATAGATTCTTCACTTAGCTCACAGGCTACTGGAATTCTATTAATTTTTTACATATTTTTTTGGTTGTTTTAAATAATTTAAAAAATAACGGAACAAATAACCATATTAGGGTTCTCTAAATCGTTTTTCTAGGTGTGATTGTTAATAAACTTCGATCATTTTTCGATCTAAATAATACGGTGAAATAATTTTCTAATTTTCTCATTTGTCATATTTAAACTGATGCGAAACTTCTTGGCATCTGACGATCAGTCTAGAACGATCTTTTTAGCAGACGGGTAACTGGAAATCTGAAAATGTCTCTATTAACATAGACACTTGCGTTTTCGTATAAATAGTTTATTTATCAGATTAAAGCGTGCAAAAGGACGTGACGGAAATCATTGTAAGCCATAGTTTTCTATGAGTCGATGCACATATTCATTATATAGTGTGTGGTGAGTTTGCCCACCGTATATATCTTTGCATTTTTCTCAAAAGATTTTGTTAAAGGAAGCTCTAGATTTTCACTTCCGTCTTACGTTTTACGGTTTTTTTTTCCTTGGCCTGTACTTTCGCGCTTGGTCGATCTACCGAATCACTTTCGTTTCGTGTTTCTTCTCCTCGTGATCTGTTGGAGAGAGGAGGAGGATTTTTCTTCTTATAATAAAAAAATGAGAGAGATTACGATATTTTGCTAGTGTCTACATAATAATTATCTAAGCGACTTACATTTTCGTACCAAATCAATCGAAAAATATAGCTTAAAGAAAATTCATCACTGTAGGACACTTGAAAACGTAATCCCTCAATTGAATACGCCATAGTGAAATATATAAAAAATAACGAATAGAGATTGAGTCCATAATTGAGAAAAAAATTAGTATAATGTTGCAAAGCAATAAGCTATCATCAAACTTCCACGGTAGAGTGAAAAACAGAAATACTGAAAATGTTAAGATGCACCTAATTTTACGTATCGTCTACCTTCATCTATGAGGAAATAAAGAAAGAGGAAAACATGTGTTCAAAGAAGATTTGTGAAGGAAAAAAAATTTGGGTGAAGCAATGTGAAAGTTTCCATTTGCATCTTTTTTACATTGCTTTCGTCTCCCTGTAGTATCATTCATTTTAACTCTTCAAATATCAACTGTTAATTATGCAAGAGAATTAAGCTCTAAAAAATGAACTTGAATAGATTTGAATTAGTAGATTTTTAACAAACTGGCAATAAGCGGTCACACGAGAGTATTGTGCTGCACAAGTTGACAATTTTATCTACATAAATAAAATATATGCGACAAGGATTGCGTGTCGTTGTGATTTATCGCATGTTTGTCTTAGCTCCGCACTCTCACTATGCTAATGTGCAGGCCATTTAAACTTTTTTGACGTATATCAGTTTGACTAATGTTCAAGTGTTGTTTATTATCTACAGTAAGAGTTACCAGCACAAAACCGACAGTGCTATCTAAGTGAAAATTGAAATATCTTAATATCTTCAATTTAAGGATACACAGTCATAATCGAATATTTCGCTAGATCAGTATGTCAGCATTCAGCCATTCAATGAAATTCTGAAAAAAAATCATGCTTCGAGATATTATGAGTAGAGATTTTTAATTATAATAACAACAATGTTGTTAATACCGGGTAAAATGTTATTAATAATAATGTTTTACTCTAGACAAATTGAACCTATAGCAGGTAGTTTGGTCTATTTTGCCATGACCAGATTTAGAAATGAATGATAAATAAAGTAGACCTCACTAACTTCCACATCTTACATTTTTCATTCAATAATTTTTCTCCATTATCTCCTTAAGTACAACGTAGAAATTCGTTTTTAAAATCTGAATAACGCAACCTTTGGTGTTCTATATTTTAACTCGGCTTACCCGGAAACACTTGCACACGACATCGTGATATGTATATATTTTGCGGAGGAATATTTGCTAGATAGAAAAAATGCAGATTGAGAATAAAGGAAAATAGAAGACAAGAGCGATAATTGAGACCGTCGAACGATAACAATGATCGAGTTCGTGACTCAGCGAGGAAAATTAGTGTTGACTTCTTTATAGATCGAAGGTGCGGGGTCGTGCTGTGAAACATCTCGGATATGCCTTTGAAAAACTTCTACTGATTTTACGAGGATTACTTAGTACATGTTTTGAAATATAACAAGCTCTATAGTTTAATGGTTTAATGACATCATGGATAATATTGTACCATGCATTAGATCAATGTATAAATATACTACCATCATGAGAAGAACTGCAGCACTCAAGTGCACTTGATTGTTTTGTAGGAGAGCCTTAACTAAATTTACCATAACACTATAATCATCACATTGCAACGATTTTTTTCAATTTGTCTTCTCTCCTTCTCTCGCTCACCCTCTCTCCTTTACATAACTGTCCAATAATATCCCAAGCAGCTGAATACTAGTAACAGCACACGCTTCGAGCTATTTTAAAATTGTAATCGGTACACAGTCCCTGAACGACATAATCGAGTGGTGAATAAACAGACCGGATTCTTATATGGTGGTCTTTGCCCCAGAGCGATCTTCGTATCACTGTCGACGAGGAAGTTATTTAAATCGATCTTGTATAAACCACACGTCCACGTTTGTTTGTTAACACTCATTTTCGTCGTGTTTTATTAATTTTTTTACTGCAATTGTATACTCTAGGAGAGAGAGAAAGCAATTGAGAACGACGTGTCATTCTGAGCCAGACGTAAATTTGTTTTTATCCGTGCGGGAAAACTGCAAAGAATCGATCTCTGTTCATTGAGATTGGCTGCCACAAGGAATCACGTACTTCCTGCTCAGGATTTTCTGTTTCTCTCCTATAATCATCCCTTTTACTTTCTTGTTTCTCGTTGTAATTCTCCGTCGGTGCTATTGCGCTCGACAAAAAAGAAAAAAAAATAGAAAACAGATGAAATGTAGCCACGCGGTAATAGAAAACAGCCAATTTGTAACGAATAACGTATACGCTTTGAGCTTCGTCTGTAAGTTTTGTGCGAGCCAATTCTTATGCCACTCGAGTTTCGAGCAGCTCTAACAAAAAAAAGATTCGCTGTCTTTGCGAGACGCGAGAAATTGGAAGATATTGGTGACTACGACGATATATTATATGACGAGTCATCGGTGGAGAATCTTGAGATTTTCAGGAAGCGCACCAATTGCGCATCAATATCGTTAACGAGACAGTATGATGATGCTGCATACTTAAAATCTCTATATCCATATGCAGACATGCAAAAGTAACGTTTCATAAACATTCTTCTCATATAACACAGTCTTCGTAACCAAGAATACATCTCTCGTTGACTACATCCACTGTGGCCAACAGAAAATATTTCCCGTTCAATCGTCTTCTGCGATCTTTGCTTACATTTGCCGAGATTCGCGGTGTTCACACATTTGATTTCAGCAGCAACTACCTAGGAGTTTTTACGATTTTCTGTGGTACCAGCGTAATTATTTTATTCGTTCTTTGTTGAATCCTTAGTGTATAGAATGAAGTAGTCATTTCGAAGAATTAATTGGTGAATACATTTTGTTGCCAAATGTATAATTACGTATGCGAATGTCAGTAAAATTTTTCATTACTTTTTTTCAGATATCTTTGGAAGACATGTTTCATATGAAAATAGACCATAGATAATAAAGAATTTCATTAGATCTACGCGTTAGCCAGTTTTTCAAAAACTAATCGTTACATATTTTTCATTATTATATTATTTTTTTAATGTTTCTTCGTATAGTCTCGCAGGTTTTTACGAGCCCATCCCATGAATTTAACCTCACTTTACGAACTTCCATATTACTCTGAGACTTCCAAGAGTGACCACGGCTACTCTTCCCTAATGCACTACTGTATCGGATTTACATGAGGGTCACGCGAAACTATAAAAAACCCCGCTGATTCTGTTGATTTCCACCATCAAAAACTCAGAAAAACTGTCTCCTCCACCTCAGCGATTGATGCGCGGGCCGATGCATGGGTAAACGGTCACCGAACCAAGTATCGACCTCACCCGAGGCTGCTCAACTTGGGAGATCGCAGAAGACATACGTTGACCCTCATCCATCGCTACCGGTTATACTCCATTATTATTAACAACTTTTCGTAATTGCACTTTTATTATCATTCACGTCCGGACTCAAGTAGAAATTTGTCAATGTGATTGAATGAAACCAATCAACTTTATCGAAGAATTATGTGCAGAACGATTCATGATGTTTTCCTCGTGAAACCACCACAGTAATTTTCATGATGAATCATAATTACAAACACAATTATTAGGCATTTTACGGACCATAGTTCGTGATTAGTTTGCCAATACGATTTCTCTGTTCTAACAGTATGTTCAAGTTATTTACTACAGTTTACTCAGGACAAACTAGGAAATGCTTTTATGCATTGCATACAATAATCGCAACAACCAATTATTATTTCATGTCCGCACAAACATATTTTATATACGTACCAAGACTATGCATACCATTTATGGATATTAGAGATGATGACTATGCTAACACAAAGTAGTTCGTTGTTTTATTTACTGTTCTAAGCACATTTGACGATATTTTCATCAAATCACTAAAAATATTAAAATAACATGTCGCCTCATAAAATCGGCCACAAATTATGCTTGTCCTGATCAGCCTGTGAAATAATTAGATAAACATTTTTTTCAAATTTATTATTGCATCATTGCTCAATCTTCATCCTTTAGTCAATCTCGGGATGGAAACCTGAGAATATTCTGATATGCTGTGGAGGATGATCGTGGGAGTTATATATTAGAATCCGCTCGACCCGAGCATCAACCACACCTTACACAATATATTGCCACACACGAAACGATTTCCGAACATACCTTTCGTCTTTGATTATCGGCTTTTCCATGATCTCTTCTCTGTTTCTCGTGAACATGTGTGATAATATATATTTTTTAATACAACAAGAGAGTGAAAGCACTTGGAAAAGTGTCGATCTTCGTAGCGAACTGCTCGAGAGCAAACGTAAAGATCAAACTTTCGGTTGACACGAGCTCCGTGTATTCGCACGGATATAACAAAAATATACATAAACATCTTCGTATTTGTACATAAATATATGTATATATACGTATATGCAGTAACACACATTACAAGTAAGAACCGAAACTCAATCGGGAATCCAACTTTCTCCCGAAGGGAAGAAGCAGTTCTTGTAGCCGTCTGCCTTTGCCCAGTGTGCGCTTAATATTTTCTTTTAATACCTCAACGCTCGTAAAGTACGTCGCCAGGTATATTCGTCTGAGTTGCCCTCGGCTCTTCTCACTTATGTATAGCAGATATGTGCACGCTACAACACATAATACGTAACCGAGTAAACAGTTGTGTATCTGCGAGAATTTTAACTACTCGACAAACCACATAATCAAATGCCTCGAATTAGCAGTTTTTATCCATTATCATTCTCATTATAAAAGAAGAATCTTATAAAGCAATAGAGAATATACAAACCTTTCATAGAGAGAAAGTATTTAGTGATTAAGCACGAAAAAATTTTAATGACCCTCTATGTTTTTATAAATTTTTGTCTTTTCTTTTCAAAACACGTTTATGCTTACATCGTAGGTTCAATTTTTAAGATCAGAGTGCATTTAACTGCGACCACGAAACGTCTTAATATTGCATCGACCATTGAAATATATATATCACTGGTTAAAAAAGAAATTTCATTTTAACATTCTTTTTGTAAGACATCTATGTGAAATTTAAATCGGTTCGAAAGTTTTGGGGTCTTTTAAACTGTTAATTTAACCATTCTAAACTGTTGTTAAATGTGTATATTGAGATACATTTCCTGTAAGTGTATGTTAAAGATCGAATACTATGCGTCTGACCCAGATAGAAACTGACCACTGGCTGATGATTGATTGCCTACGTTCCACGCTTCTTGCGTTTCAGATCGTTGGCCTTGACAATGTGGTCACCAGCACTGAACTCTTGTTTCTTTCTCTTGGTTCGCGAGCTATCGTTGTCTCGCTTTCTTGCTCTTTTTCACTCTCGCTCTCTCTTGATCGTTTACTTGCCGTATATCACGTCAAAGGCCGCAGAGGTGGGCATTCTGCATTGGCTATAGGCATATTATAACGATGCATTTACACGATGGTCCAAAAAAGATCGGGTTGAACGAGCCACGAGTTCGTTGGCACTTTCTCGAGGGTATTTCGCGATGGGAATTTTGCAGGACGACAGAATGCATATCAATTCGAAAACTCGTCTTCAGGTCCACTCCCAAAATTCTTTTCTGTATTCTATTCTTGGTATGCATATCAAAAAGGAAGGCCACAAAACGCATCCAAAAATGTATGAAATGTATGTATCATACAAACTTTATTATGCACTTTTATTTTATTCTAATGATCATGTAATTATTGATGATATCTTTAATGCTTGTTCTATTTGACGCTGAATGTATGATTCATTTCTCTTTTACAATTTCGGCCGTTCCTTTTCTTGCTTTAACTGCTTGAAACCATGTTTTTTAGCATCAATTATCATTGTAAGTCCCTATTAGTTATTCATTATCATCAAATTAATCAAACTCGTCCACGCATAATACATACGTTGAGTTCGATATATTCACTAGGAAATATTGTATTAATGACCATAACGTTTCATGAAGCAACGAGAGCGAAACGGTGTACTCTTGCTTAATCGACTGAACTCATTAATATCAATCCAACATTTGCAATTGCACTGTATGTTCTTCATTCACGAGATGCTAATATCTCTCATAGTATTAATTTACATTGCGGATTCCTCAAGTATACCAATAATGCATCTGGCGAATGGAGCTCCTCAGAAATAAGGTGATTGCATTGCCGCATTGCGAAATCACACATGATAGCCATATTGCACTAAAATGTAATATTCTTGAGGGTCGATCCGGAGGGATAATGATTCAGTTAACAGTTAATCTACATTACATTTATTTTTTTTTTTAAGATAGACAAAACGCCCGCAATTCCTATTATCCAGTTATCGATTTGAATTCCGTCATAACACAATTCCGGAGGACAGTCAAACGAAAACCTCAAGGCCCAGAGGGTTCCCACAAGCACTCGATGTATCTTTCTTTGTACGTATTACTTTCTCTTGAATCGTGAGGCTCTCGCGCATGACTTCCGGGTAAGCGAAAAAGATGTTCGGAGATGGAGGAGTCATTTACTCGCGACGTAGCAAAGAGCCACTTGCTTTGAATGTGCCATAGA
Source organism: Rhimphoctona megacephalus (assembly GCA_963989365.1). Taxonomy (NCBI): domain Eukaryota; kingdom Metazoa; phylum Arthropoda; class Insecta; order Hymenoptera; family Ichneumonidae; genus Rhimphoctona; species Rhimphoctona megacephalus. The sequence goes on along the minus strand of OZ022415.1, from coordinate 40,130,167 downwards.
TATTTGGAGAATGAGGTAAATTAAAATGGAATGCATTTTTCGGGCTCTGAAATTATGGTCTATACTTCATGCGTTGTTGCAGTTCGACAGTAATAAATATAGTGAATGATGTTAAATGCTAACAACAAATTCGATTATCGTCCAAGGATATCTGAACGAATCACTGATACTGGCGTTCGTGAGGAGATTCAATTAAAAAAACGCTCTAATCCAATGCTGTTTTGTTGAATTTTTGATAGAGTTTTATTACATTTATACATCCCTGCCCATAAAAGAACGATGCTTTATCCATCATAGCGCATGCTCGAGTATGTTATGAAATGAGGAAAATTCCAATCACTTTGAATAATAATTTATCTCTCTGGAAATCCGTGGTAAGTCAATCATTATAGCTGTCACTTAATGATCCCATTATAAATATCAATCCACGCCCTGAACAATGCCAAAACAGTTAAAACAGTGCGGAAATAATTACTCTCGGATAGATATCTCGTAAGGTTAATCGGTCGATGATTCATGTCAAACCATGGCAACTAAGTGCACCTTGCAATAAACGCATAGATTAGACGTATCTATATATGCTTGTTATCTGACTGCAAGGCCGTAGCATCCTTGTTTTCATTTTGTTGCTTCACTATATGTTAATATTACAAAGTGTATTAAATACGCGAGAAGGTGCGACGCGGGAAGACATCAGGATCTGGAACACGGAGAACTGGAATAACGAGTAATCATCGGTGCAAGGACGAGACGATCATTAACGTTCCCTGGGATTCAATTAGACGCTTGAGTGCTTGTTTCTATTCATCTGCGTATATATGATATATTTATGTACAACTCTCGTTTTTATTACACATGCCAAATATCCATCAGTCATAACGGAGAGTTCTATAGAAATCAAAACAAGTAGAAAAAAATGACACTGACAACAAAGCCCATAGAGCGCTAATGAAAGAAACGACACGATGTTTGCCTAGGAACTTATTTCACGGTTCGGTTTAATTTAATAATTACATAATCACATGTAAACGTTTCTACATTTATCTGCATGGTTGCTGCAACTTGTAACCTTGTGCAATCTCACGACGTTTACATACTCTCACATAATTTTTTATCATACCAAAAAATATAACTCACGTGAGTTTATGTTATGAATTTGTGAGAGCTAGCCCTTTTTGTTTGCTAATAGTCAATATTTATGCGTTTAGAGGTACGAATATAAAGAGCCTGAATGTATCGAAAGACAAGCGGAACCCCTCCGGATGAAAGATTTAACCACTGTCTTACATCTGACAGTTGGAACCGTAACAACTGACAGTCATCAACTAACCAACTTACTCTCTTGAAGTATTGCGAAGTGTGCTACCAACCATTTGACTCGAGGAATCATTTTGGCGTCTGGATTTCTACGTTCATTTGAGCTCCATTAATTTTCGATGTAAACGTCAACCAGTTATTTTATAATTGAACGTAACTATACTTCACTAAAGCTAAAATCCTTCATGGAAAATCGCTTTATTTGTCGGTTAATGTTATGTTCAATAAAGTTTTGTCTGCAACAACGAATCCAACTAATTTATGTTCTGTCATAAAAGACATTAAAATATTATAACTATCGAAATAATGATAATATTGAGCACTATCTCGTACGACGTAAGATTGACAATAATAAATAACAAAGGCTTGGGAAGAAATACAAAAGTGGTAGGAGTCCATACATTGTTTCGGAGTCGAACTTTTATCTGCACATAAAACGTCGTAGACTTGTCGCAACTGCATCTGTATTTTATGCGTAGGTTTTTCATCTACTCATTGTTAGATTTACATTGCGTGAGTCGTCTCGAAATACTCGTCAGGAGAACAAGCAGCGAGCAGCACACGTGAATGACGTCAAGGGAGGTTGTTATCGATCACGTGAACGCGTGTACCGCGACCTAAAGAACGCTGACTCGTGAGCCTTGGCACGCATGCAAACGGTACCCGTGCCGTCATGTTCAACGATGCCCATTACAATTCTCCATATCCCTTAATAGCTTAGCTTGCGCGGATCGCGATATTATTGCATACGTGTCCGAGAGAAAAGAGTGATAATATATGCGATGAAATATTAGTTACCGCAACTACTAAGATCCACCCACATCACACTACCGGTAATGAAATTTGACTTAATGAAAAAATACTTACAAAAATCAAATTAATGCAAATATAATTGATAAAAGCAACACGTGTCTGCCGATCAGCAATTGAAAGAATCTTCATACCGTTGACAGAACAGATCGCGATCAATGTTTTTCCTGAGATCAATTTTGAGAATAAGTGAAACACGAACGAATCAACCAGAATCGATGATGGAATTTATTAAGTAACAGCGAATATACCTGGAATCTTAATTAGACTCTTTTACGAGGCAACAACCAATTTTAACACTAAATAATTTTTTTTAATAAAATATATTTATTTGGAATACTTATTGCTTATTTTACTTTCGATCGTTATTAAGTGTTTACAGTACTCGTAATAATAATTTTTTTTTTAAATTGCCATTGGTTACCGAGGTATATTTTATCGAAAGAGGCGGAGAAACATCAATATGCGTTTATCTCTACTGTAATCAGAAGATCTTGAAAAAAAGAGGCAATAAAATTCTGCAAATTTTTATATTCTCTTTCAACAGCCCAAGGGTTTCAAAATAAAGTGCTCAATTTAATTCGAATCAATGATAAATCAATTGCTACGGTATATCTTTTCTGAAATGTATGTTATTCAATTAAAATTCAATTTAATCGAATAAAATAAATCATCGTTGCTAGAATTCTTCCAATTTTTTTGCCTCAATTATTTGTGGCATTCGTGTGTAGAGCGAAACTTTCGTCTCACGGGATGCATCAGTGAGACTGGTGCGTTCGTATAAATGTATATACCAAAAACGATGCAACGAAGCGGCTCGCTGAACGCATATACACACAGGCGTATATGTATGTATATAAAGAGTGTGGTTGGCGCATCGTGAAAATTAATGCACTTTCACATCGTCGCCCGCGTACTCGCCCAAGAGCTTTCCGTCCCGGATAGAAAGTATATAATTGCGCAAAACAATCGCATATGGTTAACCCAGCAATAAAGTTTTAACACTTGCCACGCGTCAACAATATATGTTAACTTAATAGATTTACAAGAACACGCATGGTAGATATAATTTTCAATATCAGAACTAACTTTATCAGTTCAGATAAGCCATAAAAGTTTGAAAAAAATAATTATCAAACCGGTATTATGTATACAGTAAGAACACAGAAAAAAAAGAGATTGTAATCTAATATGCATGATCACCGACAAACCATTATATTGTAATAAATAATAAAGAATCATTGAAATAACATTTTCCGGATGACTTTCCCTTCCAAGTCTCACGATGAGACGCATTGTAAAAAAGAATAATACTATTCTTGTACTATCAACGAATGATGAATACAAAAGAATAGAGAAAGCGTATCAAGAGAAAAAAGCTCTCTAGTCACTCCGTATAACCGGAATTATTTTGATAACTATAATCATACAGTTGATAGAAGAAAATGGAAGAAGAAATGAACAGTGAATTTTACCTGTTCTTGCAGTAACCATTGCAATAACAATGCTGCATGGATAAGTGTTTCAAGCACAACGAAAGACTTTCATTCTTCTAAAACAGAGAAGATCAGCTGTAGTTGTTGGAGCAAAAAATCGAAACGTCGTACTGTAGAAGAGGCACAGAAGGTACGCAAAGATATGCATCTGATCTCATTAGCGCTTTCGTTGAAGCTCGGACTCTCGCGCCAATCGGACAGTATAAGTATCGCAGTGACTCGTTTCTCAGTTAGGGAGATTCGATCGCGAGATAACACTCTCGATAAGGCGATTTGAGGATCACGAATGTTCCGGTTTGTTTTACCGTATACGACAAGGTCGGAAAATCAACGAGGGCGGATTCACCATATCGTACATGTATGGAATATTAATAGATACGACTTTTTTACTCTCAGTAGACTATACTATGTTGACGTAAATAGTAACGAGACCGTTACTCATATAGATTAAATTTTTATCAAGTTTTTGTATAACTGTGCGGAATTTCAATTGAGTTTCCGGTGGATTATCTAGTTCGGTTCAATTAAAACTTAAGTCGATCATGATGTCGACGCGCTATGCAGACAAACTGCTTCGAACGGAACAACATTCGCATATGGTATTTCAAGGTCAAGGTGGATTCTTTGCCTTTTCCGCTCTCTTTCTCTCTTCTCAATCTTGATACTTCACTTGCAGCATGACAGTGAAAAATCAGAGACATTTCGATTTCTTCGGTGCTTTTGCGAGAGATAACTCGTTGCTGTTCCTTACTCTCTGTTTCGTTAAAACATTAACGACAAGACTACTATCATCGTGTGCATTAGTAAAAATTAATCTTTTCTATATCTACTAGACATTTTTTCACCTTTCAGAAGCTCTAATACCAATTATGATTCAAATCTCGTAGAAAAACTGTTCCAAGTTTTATTACTCGCCTGACGTGACTGTACGCGCCCCTCTACGAACTCGTTAATACGGTTGCCGGAATTACTTTCCCACATACAGCGAGGTGAGATTTAAGTTAATTTATTCTGTTCTGCAGTAGCGGGTGTACACGGCCGGCCGAACAGCTGAGGCATATAAACGAATGTATATAGTACAAACTCAACGAAGAGTTTTTAAAAACGTTCAAACGCGTGGCGAAGTAAAAACCGCAAGATTGAATAAGCGTATATACCCATGTAAAGATGAATATATATATATATATATATATATATGAACAAGGCAGAGGTAAAAATTGATGCTTTGCTTCCTGATTGATGTACAACTTTCATTCTTCCTACTATACCTGTATATATGTATAAATATATCTATTTCTTATGGTTCTCGCGGTTTCTTCACGGACCGAAAAGACTTCCTCGTAAACAACACTCTTTGTAGGTACTAAAATAATCTTCAGCTGTCCGTTCTTTATGTTAACTACCCATATAGTTGGTTAAGTGAAAAACTAATATTCTTTTGAAATGATGAGGACGACAAACGACATCATGAAAAAGGGAAGAATCCCATAGAAATTAGATTAATTAATAAATTAATATTCCGATGCTGCGATTAAGTTCGAAAAAACTTATTCGCATGTAAACAATTTTGTTCCAGCATGCACGACAGATGCAGGTTGTGGTAAAGAGGCCCGGCGAAAGTTTTAATCATCATTTTAATGTACATTGCATATATTGCACACATCCAAGCAGTAAATGTCCGAAGCAAAAATATATATTTTTTATTCTCACTGACTAAAGTGGAATGCGATCGCAAAACCTTGGCTTAACTGATCACGTTTATATCCTCTCCTGGTCCTCCTTGATGCACCCTCGCGGTTGCGCTCGTACAAAACTCTATCAGTTATATCGTGTGGTCCCACAGGTTTTGAGGATGAGCAATACATGCGTGTTTGCTGACAAATATACAACAAGCGATAGCATGAGAGCAAGAGAGAGAGAGAGAGAGAGAGAAAATGTCAGTGAAAGATATTCCGGTCCAGCTGGATCCGGAGAAAGTAGCCTCTGCTTTGTCCGCTTCGAGTTTCACATATATGTGTTTATATACACGTAGATGTTCGTTCGAAACTAATGACTTGGAAATTCTTGATCTCTGGATCGCGTCGCATCGGACTCACCAAACACCCTCAAGATATACAACGATCCTTTTCTCACGATCGAAGATAATTTATTCATCGTTTATCAATCATTGACACAATCTTTTACTCTGCTGCTACTATTATGAAGCTCGAATATACATATCGATGAATCGTCAAGTTTATTGAATCCATTATTATAGCGCTTGACTATTTTCAAGACGTCTCTCAGTATCTGTATTGTAATACGATGATTATTTTTCCGATTCAATTCTTTACTCGAATAAGATTATATTCGCTGCTGTCAGTCATCAATGATTTCTCGGTGATGTTTCACATCCTTGATCTGTCCGCCTTTGTGATTTAGTCAAGAGGAGAGAGCGTTCTTGAGTCGCGAAAAAAATGCTGAGTTGTGTCACACAAAGGTTATCCGTTGATCCCTTCTTCACATATCCATCAAGAGTAATGGCAGCGAAGATCGCTAAAGCTCATTCTTTCTGTAGGCAGCAAATTATTCGCAAGGCTGTCGTCGACCAATTTACTTGGGGCCACAAATCTTCCGTCAGGCGATATGAACATCGGGGATCTTTTATTGTCATATAAATAATAGAATTATTAGAAATAAAAACCTGTCCAGGAGAACTTCAATACATTATAAAACACAGATAGCATCCGTTTTTCAAATCGGGAATTTTCAAAAGTGAAATTTTTTTACCACACGAACAAGAGTGAGTGGGAGGTCGATCTATGTCTATGTCACCTACTCTTATTTCTATATTGTTGGCAGCAATCGGGTGTAATCTGCATATTAGCCATAAAAAATAAACGTTAAACACTGCCCACCTGTTTATTTGCTTTTAATCGTATTTTGGTGCAGATAGCCTTACAAATGAATCTTTCATCACTGATTAAGTGCATCGATCGGAAGACTTATGTTTGTAAATATGTGGCAATATAATGTGTATACGTATGCAGTTTACCATGAAAATTCTGTGTCTCCCGGACATGCATTATATTCCAGATTAAGCGGACTCGCGTGAGCCCGATCCTTAGCTGGAGGCCCGTATGTTTACTAAAGTGTCAGTTGCAAATGTCTATAGATTTCGAAAGTGACGTATATAATGTTCGAGAGCAAAATCCGCCGTACATCGTGAAAGGGTACGCACAAGCCCTGAGTTTTACCGATCGTCCTTTATTTAGCCGCGGGATCTAAGAATTATTGAGACGCTGAGACTTACCGGATGGATATAAAGTACGATCGCAAATCACTGTAGGTATTCTTTTAATCTGCCTCTCTATACATCTCTCTTGCTCCCTCCCCTCCCACCCCTCTCTCTCTCTCTCTCTCTTTTCTTCATCACTCGGGGTAAACTTGGCTCGGTGAATGTCTTACCTGATCATTTATTTTATCTCTCGTGACCCACTCTTTCTCTCCATAAATATATATTAAGCTGATGTGTGTGTTTTCGAATCAGAATTTAGCGTGTAATGACGAACGATTATTTAATAAGGAAAGCGACATTGCCAAGTATTCTGTCGAGAAAAGCTGTAACCATTTAACGTTGACGATCAAATTGAAAAAAATGGATATATACGGGCATTATATTTTTTTTATGTGATCGTTAAAGTTTTAATGCACTTTACACCTCTTTTAAATTTGTATTCCTTCTCTCATGTTTACTTTTTCCAGGTAGCTGTCGCTCCACGTACTCGCCACGAACTCTACATTTCTAGTAACTGCTTTTATCAACTTTGCACCTACTAATAAGTAGGTGCAATGATACATAAATAAATAATCATAAATTAAGAATCACATTTTTACTACAACGTCTGTCCTCGAAACATGAAGCTTGTAAATAAAAAAATGATTGGGATTTTCCTCATATTATTACGAATGCCTCAATAAAAATATTTGAGATCTCTGGGCGAATGACGAAAGTCAATGAAGTCGAACTTGCAATCTTCATAACACTGTCAATACAGCAAACGATTTGCGATTTTCTTATATTTATTTCCATTACCATAAATTCTTTTATACCACCATCGATAAATTATGTGGTTTCTAAAAATGTTTTATCTTGAGAGTATGCAACATAGTTTTCAAGAAGTCATTTGAAAATTTTGTGGCACTCAAGATTACTATTGTCATATTGAAGTATCAAATTACGATAATTCAAATATAATTTTGAATCATGTATTCTATTACAAATGTTACAGTTGAACAGTAGTAATAAGACTTCATAATAATAAAAGTGAGTGATAGATATTAAATAAGATTTTATGAAAGCGTAATACTGCGAGTGGGTATATTGAGTTACCCAAGAATCTATTATAAACTATCACCTCATCACTTTTCGCATTCCAAACTTCTATACACCGACACAAATTGTGCCTGAAGAAATTTCATCAGAATATTCTTATGATTCGATACATCCTCTTACACTAAACGTTTGTTCGCTTATACTCGGTATATAATACCCTTAATTTTTTCAGATATAATAATACTGAATTCATAAGAGGAATATTGGGCTCTTGAAAGCTGTATACAACATTTAACTCAAGGCTATAATTCAATCAATGATTTATTAATTTTTTATCACAAATCAGTTTTAGTATCGCAAAACATCATCGTATTTTTGCTTTATGCACTATTTTCCTTTCATTATTTTCCCAATCGAGTGCATAATTTTCAAATGGATAGAGAGACTCTGATATCTTACGCGTTCAATTACTCTATTCACTGGATTGCCGGAGTCAATATTTCTTCGGTAATGACAGGAGAATTACGATACCGAACTGGGCGTATCTCAACGAGGAATCAGAAATGAAGGCTTTTATAGATCCGTAGAGACGCAAGCAACGCGAGGACGACAAGTGGACAGCTTCCTCGTTTTACCCGGCTGCTACCATATGTCGAGGCTGCTACTTGCCAAGTTTTATCTCTCGTCGTTGTATATCTGTATGAAGTTACAATACGTGGCTCTCGTGTGAGTGCAAGTGACCGCCACTTCAAAGAATTGACCGTTACAAATCACGCTCAGGTTGAGACAGTGAGAGACAGCTACAAAAGCATACGTAGGTGATCTGTATAGATATATGGATCGCGACATATCGTCGAAAAGAGATCGTGGTTACAGTGATCAGTAAAGACCCGCGTATGCACACCAGATGAGGAATGTCCACAACTTGCCATTTTCGTAAATAGGTACCCATACGAGAGCGGCGTTTGAAGATCTGGGGAGGTCGACGACGCGGTTTTAGTTATGTGTACCTATATATATATATATCTATTATGCACATATACGTTACGTTTTCTCGCATTCTTAGCAGTGAAGCCACGCTTCAACGAGATTCTGACATAAGTCCGCTGACACGAGGTATAAGAGATACGTTACTTCATCGAGTGTTCTTTCCCGCGCGTTTGCGTTCTCTGTAAAGTCGGAGGCGCGAGATCGAGGCTTAAAAGGGTCGAGATATGAGGAACCGCTACTACTCGAGAAGCTGGATCCGCGTGCTTCTACCTTATACCTTGCACTGTGACTCTAGTTTTTTCTATTCCTTTCTTTTTCTACATTTTCGTTTTTTCAATTTTTTTTCTTCCTTGTCTCTTCCCTTTCATCCCATTTGTTGGGACTAATGCTCGCTTGCTCACACTCTCCATTTTGCTACATGACTTTCCAGAGAAATCGCGTCTCGAGAGGAGAATTATCGCGGAGACGAACGTGACACGAATGAATCGTGCATTCGTGGACGTATATAACTTTGTGCACAAAGCATCTCATTTTTATAACCATCTCTAGTTTTCTTCACTTTTCTCTGCGATTCACTTCACCAACTCGTGCACATACATGAGTTTATGCATTTTTTCGTTATATGAATTCACAGATCCGCTCTTTTCTTCGTTACACTCGTTTTATCTCAGCTGGCGTTTTAAACACGCCCGAGATTTTAATAAGTTAATTATGATTGAAGTGACTCAATCGTACCTGAGAAAATTGCTCGCCGAGTGCCGGGGACTTTGTCGCTTTGCGGGAACCACCGGTACAAGGGCAAATATAATAATCACGATATCATGTCAGAAAGAATGAGCTGCTATTACAAAACTATTAGAAAATCGAACAAGGAAAAACTGTGTGACTATTGAACAGGGGTTAACAGTGCCCGGCGGGTTGGTCAAGAATTTTTTCTTCTATTTCATACTCCACTGCAATGTAGAATGTATCGCACTTGTAAGTGGAATATTCGATATGATATGAACGGAGGAACCGAACGTGCACTATCGCTGAGAAAATGTTTCCACTAATCTGACTTTGCGTTCAATCGTTTCAAAACTGCACAGTTCTATTAACAATATCGTTCTTAAACTGTTTTATAATGATTTCGCGAAGAGAACGGGCAGAGAGAACAGTGATGTCGGAAAGATAAGGAAAAGTGTTCATTTTGTTGTCGGTGTAAATCACCAGCATTCGTTAGTTCCTGATTTTATGGTGTAACCCGAGCACTCGCATTCCTCAGGATACTTTGTGTGCGGGCACTTCTTGAATACTACGCGTATACCGCGAAATAGAGTTCAAACTGTCAAACGATAAACTGTAAAATCGATGCAAAATTTGTGTACATGAGTTTTACACCTGACGCGCATTCAGGTTCCCTTGACTTGAGAGAAATTAGTCCGTCAGCGACTTCGTTCTAACTCATATTCTCAATCTCTGTACAGCAGTCGAAAAAGTCACCTGACGTAATATCCTAACGCTTTATATGCTTGTTTATTAAGGTGCTTCATATTTATGTTTTCTGATTTTTTACGATGCTCTATCAAAAATGGTATCAAATACCATAACCTAAATCTGTTTAATTTTCGTCTCAAGGAAGTAAAATATTTATCTGAAAAGTGCACCTTTGGTACAAAAGTATTTCGTATAAAGTCTTCTTTCTCGAACTAGTACGCAATTAAATTTTCTCTTGACCAACAGAATATTTTTCAGCTTAAAAAGTGGTGATGTTCAATGGGGGGTTTGATGTTCTAATCTTTTGACATTGTATGGAAATTTTGGCGTTGTTATTTATATGCTATAAAAAGCCAAAAAATAGCTAAATAGAATATGAACAACGCATGAGAATGGAAGAAAGTGAACGTGTGAAAAATCAATATTTACAGCATTCTGATCGTAAAATTTACATTGACTCTCGTTAATAAGTGCCTGTATAACGACGGCGTGACTTTCATCACCACATGCACCCTCGTTACGCATATAATTAAATTGAAGTTCTCTCTTTATCTCGCCCGCTGTTTCTTACACGCGCTGCAAGTTAACAATTTGCGAGGTGTGGTTTTCACCGACAGGTATTAATTTTGTTTGGGTTTTTATCGAATGTATACTTTGACGTATTCTAAGTGGCAAAAAATTTACAATGAAAACAATTTATTAGTCAAAGCTGAAAAAGGCTCATGACAATACAAATTAAAAGTGAACAATTTGTGAAGATTGTTTTCTTCCTCAATCTAACGATAATGTCAGAAACTCGTCCAGTCATTAAAAGAGGCTCACCTTTACCCAGGAATTTCTGAAGATACGACAGGAGAGTGAAACAGGTATAATCAACTAGGAGTGGCAAATACTCGGTATCCAATTAGAATTTCTTTTTGTTGTGATAAACTGATATACCGCCGAACGAAGAATGAAAAAACCTTTTCTTTGTGTCTTTTTACTGATTTATATGAACAACAACATTCTAGTCGGGAAAATAACAAATTACACGGCCAGTAAAACGAACTTCGTAAATACAAAAGCTGTAAAGATAATAATTAAATTTCCACTGTCAACATCTTAAATTTACGTTTTGCCGAGACTTTTTGTTCTCTGTAACGATGTTTAATATAACGATAACTCTTATTCAAACAATCCGTTAACTGGTCTTTCCCTAGAAAACATTGTTCTGGACGAAGATTATTTAGTTTAAAATGAACATTGGTGTATGTGTGAACTCTTCACAATTGCATAGTAAATAACTTGTGTAATAAACTTATTAGTTACTTATAATTTAGTCACATAAAACATATATTCGAGACGATTCAAAAAGCACCTTCTCAGAAACTCACTTAATGAACCCAAGAAACCCCAACAAAACATTTATGGATAGTTGTTTAATTTTTTTAATATATCGAAAAATATTTTACCTGATAATATTTTAAAGACGATTCTGAATAATGTAGGAAATAAATCTGTTTACACACTCACATAATAAATTTAACAAAAATTCAAAATAACGCACTTTCGAGCTTTTTTTTCAATTTCAAGTAGCACAGACGGTATTTTACAACCATAATTTTAAGTAATGTTAAAATTGAATTGATGAAAAAGTAAAAAGAAAGCAAGTTAAAGCCGGAAGCAGAAGAGATATTGCGTAAGCCGAGGGCAATAATGTTGTTGGGTTCGTCCGTTAACTACGATGTGAAAGGTGTTTGGTGGATTTTCCATGTTTTTTGTTCTATCGTTAAACTACACTCACGTTTTTAGTGTGGATGTTCCATCGGTAATGATCGAACGTTATGGCAAAATGATGGTCGAAAGAGAAAAACAAATGGTATTATAAAAATTGAGATAGCCGAACGAGAGATGAGCGGTCTGAGAGTAAAAGCCTGTATAGAAATAGCAAAAAGAGTTGCGCAAAGTGCATTCGCAGCGTAGGAGCTCTGTTGTGACGCGTGCACGAGTTACGATGCACTGTTTGCCTCACTCGTAGCACGGCGATTACCGTTGAGAAAAAAACAGAGATCTCCCTCTGTCAAGTGCCACGCGAAGGTGTTTGATAATTTATCCGACTTAACATACACGAGCTACGTTACACTAATCGTACCAATAAATGATGTTCTTTTACATTCATCTGTGATTCCAAATGATATTCAATTTATTTTTATATGCAGATTTTTTTCGTGTTTAATGGCTATCTGATATTCACATTGTACAAATATTACAAAAAGAAAACGTTTGTTAAATATTCATTTTTTATAAATATAACATTCTGCGTTTTCTCGACTTATTTCTGTCATAGAATAGAGAAATTATCCACCACAGTGTTCATTGAACACTTAGGAATCCAATCCGTATCGCGTATGCAAACAAAACACAAACAAACATATGATGACAAAATACATGCATACATCATATTAATTATACATGCAGTTCAAAGACTGGAGAGGATAAACGTCATAATTGTGCTAAACGCACTTGACGATACTTACACGAGAATTTTTTTTTTATTTTTCTCACTTCGTATTCCATAATTTATCGGTCATAAAGATTATGTAATTAATTTTTTAGTGTTAACAATTAATGTGTATAATAACATATCCGTGTTAAGCATGCCCATTAAAATGCAAGACTCTATTCCTACAGGTATGTATCTGACTCGTATATCAATATTATATTTTTGTTTATCCTAAAATAATCTGCAAGTCAGCGGAGGAGTATAAATAACGGAAAGTAAGAAATCATATTACATTGGTAACATAGCATTAGATTTTCGAACAGTCGACGCATTTTCGTGTGACGTCGAGTTAAAGTTTAAAACCAAGTATCTATACTCAAGAATGATTTTTTTTCGGTATCGATACATACGCATTGAGTCTCAACTTTTAACTTTCTTCTTAATATTTGGTAATGACGCTATACTAAATTTCTAGATTTTATCAAGAAAAACTGGTCAACACCATTGTGCAATTAAAATTGCTAGTACAAAATTGATTAAAGACTGTAAGATGGAGGTAATGTGGGTGACTTGATAAACATTCCCGAGAAATCCAAAATTGTTGAAATTAAGTTCTTAATTAAGTTTCCTTTGTATTGAATATGGACTTTTCAATCCACAAGCGGATGATTTAGGCCGAAAAATACAGGGTGATAGTTAAGTGCACATCACAATTGTATTATTACTTTTGAGCATTAATATTAAAACTCAAATAATGTTCGTAACCTTAATGATTATAAACTGGATTTCAAATCATTGTTATCAGCTGAAGATCTTTTTTCATCTCAGTTATATAAACTGTTGACATGACGGTGTTCAAATAATGAACAAAATTCCTCACACGCCTTTGTAAAGATCCCACAGGCAATGCAGAAGTTACGATCTATATACACATGCATTTCTACAATAGAATGCACGTTCACCTCATTTTGAATTCCAGAGAAGCCACTAGATTGATTATTATGTGGTTTACCTAGGACAAGAGACAGCTCTTTCGTTGAGCGTCTTTTGGAGCGAGCATGCAGCCTCGCTCCATTTGTTCTTCTGCACGTCTTCCGTTCCATGGCTTCTCGGTAAAACTTGCTGGTGACATCAAGTTTGATGCAATAGCTTCACCCGTCCAATTAAGCTGTACTTTCAGTATCCCGATGACTCATTCGCGTTTCGAATATATACCTGTAGCGAAATATTTATATAATACCATGTGTTTTACCTGGAGAATAACAATGTGGGGCTCTTGGAAACAGGGCTGTATAAAGGCTGAGGTGTATTCGTCTTGTACGTCTATCTTCATGGACGTTGCGTTGGCGACTCATTAGAAGAGGTATTACGATCATCCGAGTGATAGTTCCTGAGCGCGACGTATTTTATTAACCCCAACTCATACAGGAAAAATACGAAAAAGAGGTTCAACTTCATTACTGAGATCAAAGCGTACCCATATATAAAATATAACGATTTTTCTATGGATTTAAAAGATAAAACAATGATAAAACAATAATTGGAAGAGATTGCAATAAAGAAATTGCTCCATCTGCACCTCTCAGAAACTATTAACCTTTCTTGAACGAAAAAAAAAATTATTTACCATTGATCTGTCATCGCGTAGGCTTTATACGTCCTCTATCTATACAAAGAAGAACCCTCTTTTCCATCACCACTAAAATTTCAAAATACTCGGTGATGCTTTCATTTAAATGAAAATACTACAATTCCTCATTATTATAGTATCAGATAAATTTTTTCGTTCCCGATTTATTTGCATGTAGCACATTTTTCACAAAGCTATTAGTTTCGCCACTGCGTGGTTAGCAACGGGTGTAAAACTATGTACGATGTGTGTAACATGTAGAGAGAGAGTTCGCGATGTTAGCGTACGCGTAATCGCGTGATAAATGAATTGTAATGAAATTATAGTATTAGCTTGGGTCCTAAACATATACATGTATGTATATATGTGGATATACTATATATATGAAATTAACACATATTTAACCAGATCGTAACTCAAAGTACACAGCCCCAGATTCACACAGTTGGAAAACATATTTGCGGTTACAAAAATGATGTGTACACATATTACAAGATTGCAAATATAATGCCATATATAGTGGTGTTTTATCGGGGCAAGCTCTCTCTCCCGCATTGCACGTAAATGAGACAGACGCCAGCGGGAGTAATAGAATCGAACGTAAATATCGTATACTAGTTGATGGTACAGTATATACTATCGATAACGTAAATACATGCATGCGCCTACATAATCTTGATTTTATATAGACATCTTGTTGCTCCCGTTATCATTCACTTCGCTACCACATATAAGAATTTGAGTTCTGCATATATAAACTGTTCAATTTTCATCGATTGCCTTTGATCTCATTCGGGTTAGTTTTAAAAAAAGGCAACTAAACTTTCAATCTACACTACACGATGTATCAAAGCTCGTAATGTTCAAAACGTACAAACGCCTAATCTACTGCATGTAGATTGTAAAAGTACCTCGACAGGCCTCATTAAGAACGCTCTAGGCTTGGCATAACAGCAACGATCAAAGCCGTTTTCTTTTCTCTCACCTAACGTAAAATGGGATAAAAACTTTGAAAAACGGTAAGTACGGCGTGATTAAATCAACTGCCGCATGTGTGCTCAAACGCATGTAATATATACCTTACAAAATAGAGGTCACATTGTTTTGTTAACGATATAACGTGCATTATAGACGTATGTGCGACGACGAAAGAACGCGGTAGATACGGAGATATAGCCAATTATTTATTCAAGTTTATTTCATACGCTGCACCAGTGAGCGAGACGGTATTATCACGCGAAATCGATTTCCGCGGATTGAAATTCACTCATTCTAGCGCCGTGATCAATTCCGCAGCAAGATCGTTTGAGAAAATCAAAGGCGTGAGTGAACGAGGTCGAGGCGCAGGTCGCTTGGACAGTTGAGCGCTAACTTCTTTCGCTTTTAGCTTGCGGATCTCCGATCCATAAAGCGTCACTCTTTTACCTCTCGCTTAACCTCCTTCCCCGCTGTTTTTCACAGCAATATATGCAAACGTGCCGATAGTATCGAAACGTTTAAATCTCAAATACTATGTGCACTTCGCGGATTCTGTCCATACGTCAGATTCCTCGCGATCAAACTCTCGATTTGCATACTCAAGTGCATGCAACAGACAGAACGCTGGCATTACAGTTTCAACAGTTTTAACCACACAACCGCGTACACATGGACACTGTCCGAAGGCGTGTAACTTATAGGTATATGTGAAAACGTTTGAGTCCAATGATAAGTGAGAACTTACTGATTCTGTGCGAACTTTGCATCGTAATATCATACAGTGACGCATATTGATTGCACAGTGCAACGCCATGACTATGAACAGCCCTTCGGCATTGTGACATACATACTGACGCCAACTCTTGAATGACTTCAATGACTCGATTTAAGTTTGGATACCTATTTCGATTCTATAAGGAAGTTACGTAGAAAGACAAAGTAGTACGAAAGACCGAAATATTTATTTATAAGTATATAATTTTTGAAATTATTTGATCTAATCCCATATAAAACCAACCTTTGTTTTATCACCTTAACAAAAAAATATTTTTGTTTTATTTTATTTCTATGTGCAGTACGAATCCGTGATTTTTTTATAGAACAGTTTTTATGGGTTTGGTTACCTGGACCATTGGAACTTAGAACACATAAGCGACAGAATATATATAAAGTTTCCTGAATGATGTAGCCAACTAAGAAGCGAGCTCTGACTCAAAGTCTCTTCGAGCATGAGTGAGACCAGTAGAGTCAATGTTCTCTGCGAAAATGTTGCGTCAACATCTCCTTCCTTCTCTCTACTGTCTACGTCGTATCTGCTCTTAGTAAAAGCACAAGAGATCAACACAACAAAAGGTAGCCGGTTGACTTGAAGCGAGAGTGAACGTTCACCGGGTGGCCCCGTTACTCCGAATAATTGTTAAGAAATTAAATAAACATTTCCATACAAACTTCTCCTACCAGTTACACAAGTTTTGCATTACACTCCATTAATATACACTAATATAACCTAGTCTTTCGCATATGGGGTAGACTCAATATCGAAAGAAAGATAAGTTGTTCCTTGACAGTAATCTTGAATGAAACAAAAGCACCAATAACACATTATGTACAGACGATGCCTAAATCATTGTCTTCCCCATAATAAATGCCCAAGTTGTTTTCTTTTTTGCGATCGACTCGTCTAATAATTCGTAGTGAAAACATTTTTGAGCAATTTTCTCGTAGTACTATTCTCATAACTTGGTTCATGCAATCCGTTTGAGATATGATTGAATGGAAAAGATTCGCTCTCGCAATTACGAAAACGGTTGGTTCTCCTGTTTCACCGAAGTAACGAATCTCCCCTTACGAATATATTTCTTTCTGCATCTCAATGAATAAAAGTAAGGTACGTTTTGGTTGCAGCGTTCAGCTTGTCATAAGGGAAGAAATCATTTCTTACGACGACAAAAGACATTTCAAATCTTACAGGTCTAAAAATATATAGAATACGTCATTGGATTCAGGAATGATTAATGGAACTCTGTCCATTACCAATTATAGTCATAATTAGTGTCCGAAGTGTATTTGAAGAAGGCAGGTGTAGCAAATGATACGTAGATATAATCGATGTCTGATTGGTATAATGGTACAATCAATGAGACATTCCAATCCAGGATGTTACAGTCCACAAGTGATGCTGTGGTCGGCTGGTAAATGAACTGATGGACTCGCCGTCCATTCCAGCATCAGACAGATGTCAAAACGCTGATTAGTGATGGGAATGGAATCGTTATGAGTAGAAAGCAGAGAAAGAGATATAGGAACCGGATTCTTCTTGAGGCAATTTATTAATTGCGGAAACGAGAGACGGAGCTTGTGCTCTAGAACAACCTCTGTGCAACGGTAAGGGGCTGAATACTCCATTTCACGTACTACGTACGATTATGTGTATATTTATACGTCTATATCGTGCGTTAGATACATCGAGAACACCTAAAGTGCAGAAACGTGAGTAATTTGGCCGAGAGCACATTGCATCGTGGAATAAAACTCATCGCTGAGTTTGTGCTCTAATCATCTCAGATCTAGTTTGAGAATCTACGGCTTATGGTTTTTTCTGTTTTTTTTTTTTTTTTCGTTCATTATTTCCTTGATTTTATCGGGGCAAACATTGAGGAACGTGGTCTATAACACCATAAAGCAAACGGCGAGTATTAGCTTCGTCAAAACCGTTTTCACTACATTTTCCGAATGGTCTACCGGTACATGTATATATCATGTTGAATCGTGTTATACCATACGGGAAATTAACCTGCTACACCGAAACGACGTTGAAGCGCACCGCGGGAGCTCTAGACTCCTTCGTCCTTTCCCACAGATACTGTATATCTATACACTTGCTTGTGCTCAAGTTCTTTTTCGCAAAAATGTATACGTACGGCGTCTCGTTACGAATACCCGTTAAAGCAAGTCTGGCTTAACGAATGCAAAACAAGGAGGATCTGTAAATTGCGATATAAACGTCAGTGTCTGATGATGTCACAGGCTTATTACTGTGTTACGTCTACCAAATAGATATTACATCGGGCCACTAGATAGCTCGTTTATACCTAGGTACCTGCCGTAGATATACAATGTATATGTAGATGAATACGCACATTTATATATCCGTGTATACGTGAATTATCGATTTATATTTTCGTCGATAAAGTGCAGCAGCGTCTCATGTCGCTGCTTAATCTCCCGCAAGACACACACGTTAATCGCCCGGATCATCGTAATTATGGCCGGATCGTATAATCGATAGCTTTTCATCGGGTAATTTCACGTGAGAGGTAATAAACATTCGATAAGGATAAACGATGGCAACGCATTTTTCGTACCACTTCGCCGTTTCTTGAACGTGAAATAAATCCGGAAAAGATGAAATAAAATTTATTCAACAGCTTTCATCTTTCCACCCTTCGCGTCATATTCCGCTACAACATATTTTAACCAGCTGATATTGTATTGGAAATAAGTTGTGATTTACAATCAATTGTTTCTCCCATCCCATGGTTTAAAAAAAAAATTAGAGAGCAGCAAGTTGATGGACGTGTTCTATGAGTTTGAAAAGATTTTTTTAAAATAAAGGTAGTTATTCACAGACAAGGTATTTTTTTGTAGTCCTAAGCCTATTATCTGTTTATGATCAGCAAGTTTCAACTGAACTTTAAGAGTAACAATCCAGGAGAAATAAGGCAGCCGGAGAAGGAGAGATGTGAGATATCCCATTTTGCGATCGGGTTGGTTTGTAATGTGCATATTGCACTTTGTAAAGTTCAACAGTATCACGTCGAACTACTAGATGGTGGATACACATAGTGGTATATAAAAGATGTCATGCATTAAATTGATTTTCTACCGCGGCTTCGTGTTACAATGAGGAAGACACACTGTATAAAAAGCTTCCGTGTGTGTATTGAAGAAAAAATCGACTGTAACACGATTCCTAACATTCCATGTTTGCCGAAAAGTTCCATTTTTTTACATATGGATAAATATCCATTTGAATATATAACTATACATTATAGTATCAATACATACAAAGCACATATGAAAACATACACAAACTCATACATGTACGCATATACATATAAAATTATCAAATCTAATATGCTTTGAGAGACTAACTGTCTGGACCAGATGGAAGCGTAATGATGACGATTATACTTCTGCGAGATGATTGCAATAATAAAAATGAATAGCTAGGTACGGTACAGCTAATTCTACTGCCTCTAGAATCTAAGGAAATTTTATATATGTGTATATATAAATATGTTTTATCGTACTAGGAAACGATCGAGAATTTATATTATCCTTGGTATTCCGAGTGCCACGAGCACGCATGAAGTGTCCGTAGGCTATGGTGACCACGAGACGACAGACAGTCAGACTAATATGCGAGCTGTTCCACTACCGGTCCCTACGAATCTCTCTTTGCAACAGTTTTCGCTATTTATATATAGCGAGTTAAATATACAAACATATATATATATCTCGAGGGAATTGCGGAGATTTATGGAACGCACGAAAAATTTCACAACGTGACGTGACTGCTGACGAAAGGCTCTCCTGCGGCCAACCAGCTAGAGAGAGAAAAAGCACACTTAAAGCGAATTATTACCCTCGCAATTGCTTTTATAGTAATTATAATGATAGATACATAGAGAATATTCCGTACGGTTGAACAAAATCAACTTATGGCGTATATATAGCATATAAATATCGACGTGATTACGCATAATGCAATACGTTCTTGTGCCGAAGCTCAAATTGTGTGTCGAGACTTTATAGAGATGGGAAAAACGGAAAGAAACAGAATGAATGAGAGAGAGACAGAGGTTCTCTTGATTGACTGCTAGTGATCTATATGCTTTTTTTCATCTCTCATGCGATCAAGCCAATCACCCAATCGACGATAGCAAATATCCGTACCCTTTATGTGTACAATGAGAATATATGAGATTGAGATTAAGTAGTTCCCGTTGGAACGATCATACCCGAACGCCAGATTTATTCTATTACCTATTCTACTTCTTAGAAGGCAGCACGATCTTCACAGGGTTAAGCAATCCGGAGAAAGTAACATTATCACATAATAATTCGGTGCTGCACACCCAAAGAAGAGTCTAGTAATCCCGGAAGACGAGGTGGATTCTGCTTGCGGGACGAAGGCAAGACGCTTGCTGCGGCAATTGTACCCACGAAATATCTCGACAACGAAAGAGGATATAATTGTGAGAATGAAAATGCACTCAACTTCTTCTCCGACTCTTAAATAATTTAGACGGAATTCTAATAAACATGCACTATTAATGAACTTGCGTAGTAATCCGATATTATTTGAATGAGGTCAATATTTTTATGTCGAAGTACATTTAATAACAGATTTATTAGGACTATGATGAGAGTTAATTGAGATTTATGGATTTTCTGCACAATTTTGTAACGGGGTCAAGTACGAAATGAATTTAATGTTCGATTTTATAGTCGTACTTTTGAAGCAAGAAAATTTTCACATTTAACAATATTTTCTCAAAGCTGTCAATGAAACGAAACTCAGAGATGATATTTTTTTGGTTAAAATATTAAAATACATTAGAAATATTACTTTTTTAACACGCTCAGTTATAAAAATGATTTTATAGCACCAATTAAGGTTTAGCATGGCTTTAGCACTCGTTTCGTGCGACGTATTCTAATTGAGTAATTAATAAACAATATAAAAACATCACTTCAAATGATCTAATAAAAAGTTCTTCAGTATTTAATTACTTATTAATAATTATGATTTTAATGAGCAGAATTCAATTCGATTTACTTTCTGTTTCCGTGGAAAATTTGAAAATATGTTGCGCTTCACGGTTACGTGAAATTTAGGGAGAAGAGAGAGCCTGAATTTCTCATATTGAGTGACTTAATCGTTGGTTAGTGCAGTCGAGCGAAGCATCGAAATGAAATCAATCCTTCGAACACGAGAAAAGTATTGCTCACATGTACTATAAATCCGAGTTCTGCTGAACCGTTTCGAGCAAAGCACTCAAACTCCGATCAAATTGCCATCATCTATATACTGATTACTGATGCGATGAGGTATATTATGTAGTGTGATTAGGCTTGATCAAGCAAATGGATACAAAGCTCAACGTTCTCGGAGATTTACGTCATTACACATCCGGAAAAATGGTTTTACATGACATAAATAATTTTTTTTTTATGTCGACCTTAATATGTATCCGTAAAATAAAATGTGCGTTCGAGTTTCACAAACAAAATTTACTGCTGCATTTAATAAATATCAGTTTGATCATATTTTGCAGAATCTACATGAATTTTTATTCATAACATACAGTTTATTCAGATTGGATAAATCAGCTTATTACATTTTTAATTCAGAATTTATGATGGCCAATAAATGTTTATTTCAATATATCTCATCAAATAGGAACCATAAAATTGTACCATTCGAAATGTGTGGAATTAGTCGGATGCGTATCCATTTGTATTGTGTCGGTGAAAGAGAAAGCAGTCGAGATTTTTGACTCGAAATAATTCGTAAATGCGGAATCGCTGACACCCACTGTTAGACGTCGATATAATGATTGCATTGAAAACAATGGGCAGTCAGACCCATACATTCATGTGTATGATTACGCAATAGTTGAGAACTGATATTGTCGATGAAACGGGAGTATCGTTTATAGTTTATACGCATTATCATAAAGACGGGCGCATAAATATTACGTAGTACGAAAATGGTACACCATCAGGAACAAACAATCGATTACTACTTACACCGAAACACGAAACAGCAACAGCACGTTGTGACCCAAGGCACAGACCTCCGCATAATAATTCATCAAAGGAATAACAATTTACATTTTTATAAAATTGCAAATCGTGCACCATAAATCCACAAGGTGAGCCCGGAAGCTTGAGCAGTTTTCACGATACACATATAGAGAGTAAACATGAAAATAGTTCAGAAATAACTATAGATCCATGATAATTAAAGTAAATTTATTATCCATGCCAAAATAAACGAGGGAATGTAATGATTGGCAAAACCTAACGGCACCATATATCCTAGAAGCTAGAAGAATGATACCCGAATGGGTTAGGGGGTGGAGGATTTCCTATGGATCAATGAGTTACGAGGTTATGGCATAAATCACGCTGCTAAGATAATTCGTTTCGATATACGATAGACTGCAGCTTCTCTCATTTCCATGTTTTAATTTGTGGATAAAAAGAAAATATTAGGAATGTTCATAAAGGATTTTCCGAAGGGATAATACAGAAGAAAATAACATCTGGAGTAACCAATAAATAATGATCTTTCTTGTTTCTATACGTTTATTCCATTCGACCAAAAAATGCTCAAATTGTGTCATACTTCATACTATCAATCTCTTAGAAACTGTACAGACTTCTTTCTCAGCCTCAAATTATAACTAATTCTGAGAGAAGAGTAAAAAAAAGGTTTAAAAATGCACTTAACTACTGAGAGGAATTGGGATAATGGTTTAATAATAGCTTAGTGATGAATTCCGATTTTTCGTACAGCGGGCCAAATATTAGAGAAAGTTTCTGTTGCCGACACCTGATGATTTAAGTATATTTATTATTCGGTCTTCTCATAATACTTATTGTACTTCGCAGCTTTGCTTCACTTTGTAGGATATAATAATATTTTATAAGAATGCTTTCCAACTGTCTTTTAAGAAAGTATAAGTATGTCCAATCGCAATAAAAACGACAGGATGTTAAGAAAAGTGTTTAAATTATCAGGAGCATCTACGAAAACTGGTACTAACTATACCATTTAAATGTTGATCAAATAACAAATTAATTAATGGCACAATAAATACTTATACAAAAAACATTTTAATATACAACTTATATATATAATCATATTCTTTTTGTAAACTCATAATTATTATTATTATTATATATTTCTTATGTCATATGATTTTAATTCTTACGGAAATATCTGTCGAGAAAAAATCTGTTTTCCCAATTTCTCTCATTCGCTTTCATGTAAGTGAGAAAGTGTCGGAATTTTAATTTATATTTATACCGTATATTTATATATTTTTTCCGTCTTCACTAATGTCTCGGATTAAATACTATAACAATGTTTCCTACATTATACATCGAGGGGAGGCTATTTATGGTATAAAACTACTGAGAATTTCAAAATCTTGCTTAGAAAGCCTTGCGGAAGTTTTTGCGCCCCATACATTTATTACACGTCTTCCACGTGATCAAGTAAAGTGACGTGTATCTATCGTTTCACGATTATTCAACAGTTGAGACACATGACAGTTTTATCATGTTGAACGTGCTTTATTTCACTCAATTAATTATTCTCAGTATCATTACAGAAAGAGGGCGATAGAGAGAGAGAGAGAGAGAGAGCGCACTTGATCAACTATGTTATTCACCCTTTCGAAGATACATCACGATGTGCGATTGCGATATTAAGCGGAAGGAAGAGTGTGAAGTTGTTCTTGATCAATCGAATCACTCTAAGATTTTCTATTTGCGTGGACTTTCATAACTGATGGTAATATCTGCCGGTTGAAAAGTCGTAAGTAAAAAAAAATTATAATAAATGCTGTATAACATTGGGAAAGCGACGTGTAACGTAATATTATGGAATGTCCGGTGTCTTAATAAATATAGCTCCAAATCGCATCTAGTTTGATAAAGAAAAGAATCATAAGACTAGAGATTGTTATGACGAAAAGAAAAATCTAGTAAGATAATATTATGACAATACCGAATGAAATTAAATAAAAAAATTATAAGAAAATCCGTGTGACTTAAACGTCAACTGCCAAGGCGTATGCGTGTGTGCAATGATACATTATTGTTTCATAGGAGGTAATAAAGAACGCTAAAAGCCAGATTAAATCGAGGTTCTAATTTAATATTCAATAAATTACACGATTTTCTCCTTTTTATCTAAGTATTATACATGGCAGAGAAGAAGAAAGCTGTGAACTCTCAGTACGGAAGGAAGAACCAAACGGCGTGTGTTTCGCGTTGCGTAAACCAAAGGAAAACTTACGACTCGCTGACTCTCGATTGCTCTATGAGAAAAAGATAAGTCTTATTCTATCATATACCTATAAGCCCGTGTTAAATCGGTATAAGAGAGCACAAGCTTGAGCATTGGGTCAAGAAAAAATGTGTGACCCATCCGAGAAAGTGGATAACACGAGTTCGGAACGTGTGTGTTTTAGTATTTTGTACACACATTCATATATTTAAATACATCCTTATCCATCCATATTGCATATTTCAAAATAATATACATAGACGATAATTTACCATGTAGCACATCCTCGAACAGTACGTCGTCGATGCCAATCTCTCTCGAAGCACTACTTATAATATTTATGAAAGATCTCCTAACGTTTCAACAAATTCAACAGCTCTTCGCACTGTCTCTCACTTATTATTCATTTATACAAAACAAATGGAACCATCTTTTTACATAGAACTCATGCACATGTACAAATGTATACAAACTATGCATGGGCAAATATCGCAATATAAATACACCCGGAAAGTACGATAATTTATTGCAAATATTTCACGTTACATATCAGACATAATTTATATGCATTAGGATGGCTCATTACTCCGCACTTTGAAACTTGGAGTACGTATATATAAGATTAACTTGCGAAAAACGAAATTTTTCATTGAGAAATGCATAAAATTAATCAGAGTCACTGACTTCTCATGGGGATTTGTGACGCACGAAACGATATACGTGCATACTCCCGTTCAAATGTATGATGGAATTAGATAATTAATTAGATTCTAAATTAACCCGCTTCTACCTCGATTTGGAGGAGGAGTAATCAAAAAACTTGGCACGTATCGCGGTAGTCGATTTAAATACACCGGTTGATTGAAAAAAGTAGCAACTGTCCCCTTAAATTATCATTTATTTTCATTTGCTATCATTTGCCCGTCATCTAAATGAGGGAAATATAGGTATTCCCGTGTGGACAGCATGCAGAGTAATTCCTTGAATAAATATATATATATATATACACATATTACACTTATAGATACGAAGGCAAAACAAGCTCTGTGCGCCTCTTAACTCACTATTATGCTTATCTCGATTCGTTGCGCGCAAGGTACACTCGGCTTAATTCCCAATTACATACGCTGTAAAACGAGGTGTAACACAGCCACTTATGTAAATAAGACGTTCGTATATAGCGTGTGGTGAATTAGATGATGGAGGGGAGATCCGCGAACAAGGACCCTATTATTTTCGCGGGCAAGATCTTTCCGGTGTTGCCTCTTGCAAAATGTTTGGTACACTCGTGAACCAGCCATTTCGATATGCATGCGGTTAATAATACAAGTCTATACATAATGATGCATAAATATCATTACTTAATCACGTAATAATCATTTGCCGATCGTCGCCTCGAGTTCAATTGCTCAGAATTTATGTGTTCCAATGCGGATTCAGGGATTTTTTTTTATAGATCGTGGTTAAAATTAAGGGTACTTTGCGATCAAAATCAGTTATGACAAAGTACTGTGGTAATACTGCTCAACAGAATACTTGCAAACAAATAACTGGTTTCAATAATATTAGAGATAGAGATAGCTTCGATATTACAGGTTGGAATTTTTCTTAAATTATTAATAAACCAGCCCTTCACCCCATACGTTGATTGCATCGCGAAGAAAGTAAGCGTTTTACTTACGATAACGAATCATTTATATCGACTAGAGCTAAAGTAACGGTCTATTTTCTTATCAAGAAAAATTAAGAGAGAAATTAAGTAAAAAAAAAGAATCAAAAAAATATTCTTGTTTCATGCAATGAAAAGCGAACAATAAATAAATAAAGGAATAGATCAATAATTTTTGCATCAGAATTAATGACGTTGCAATGCTATTATCTAATTAAATTTATTTATTTCCGGGTTGGAATTGATATATTCGAAGAAAATAAATCCTTCGATCCAATCAACATCAATACGCCTTTGTACCAGGTGTACAAGCAGATCGTGTAAGTCACTCGGTTAACACGCTCGGGATTAATGATATCTACGATCCATGAATTTACAAAGGCTGAAGAAAAAAGGGTATCAATGAATACCTATTATCATACAGTATGCTACATAACATTACATGGTTCATAAATTTCTGGTACAGGATTGATAGAATTTTTGAGCAATACGCGTGATATCGCTGTTTCAATCTTCGATCGATATCTTTCTCATGACAAAAAAAAGTATGCACGTTATGCCACTGTTGGCCAGAAATGCTTCAATCACCCGCGACGCTGTAACTTTTCTCGAACAAACCCGTGGACTTGAAGGGAGAAGGAAATTCTTTTCTCGAGACTCTGGTGAAATTTTATCTAACGCTGACCAAAGACTCTGCGGTCTACGTGATATATCTTTTGCGAAATATATCGTGTGGCCGATGTCACCCAGGCGTGCGGTGTGCCTACAATATAGCACACGAGCTACTGGACTCCAGAAAGTAAATGCAAGAAAAAAACCTGTAACAATTCCCTCACGTACGTATGAGGCATTTCAAGCTAAATCGAAAGGTGCGTTGAAACGCCTTGGTTCAAAATTTGTATACTGTTCTCACACTCACAATGAAATGTAATTCCATTGTAATTGTATTATTATCCTTCTTTTTTATGGTATTATAGGCTAAAATTTCATTGTACGAGAAAGTTTTTTTCAAATCTGTTTTAATGTTCACAGATTTGCCTCATTCAGAAGTGGTGACAGTAACGGTTCTGTTTTTCGCGAATTCTTGTATTTAGGATCGGCTCTAGTTTCGGATGCGATTCCACAATTCCCCTATCTTACGCTGTCGCTTCACACTTAGAGTTCCTGATATACATCAAGTAAAAAACGAACTCTCGTATTGAAGCACATCAAGACAGATTAAGAGAAGTGAATGGCTCTCGCCAATGTTCGATTGCCCGATCACAAGTTGAAATTTTCTTCAAATTTTTTTTATATTTACATGTCGATTGAATTTAGCAAGTTACACGGGTGTGCTCTTACGAAATCTGTTCACTTCTGTTTGGCATTATTTGCAAGATCACGTGTATATGTATGACTGCCTGTACCTTTACAATTTCAGCCAATTGCTTTTCGTAATAGGTAATGAGTTGGTTTTTATTTTTTTGCTAAAAAATTAATTTATTATTTAACATATTTTTTTATTTTTCATTTCCGCGCTTGAAATATGATATTTCCGTTTCAAATATCGTTTAATAGAAAAACATCTCCACTGGCACATATGTGATGGTTTAGTAGTCAAATGCGAATGCAGGTAACCGGCATATTCAAAGACAGAAAGAATTCGCATACGTTTTTAGAGAGACCATTAAAAATCGATTACTGGGAAAGTCCCGATCATTCGCACCTGCGACGTGGCTCAATTCTTAATCGAGAAGCGGGTCGCTCAAAGCTGCACTCTTCAGTGGAGGATCTATTGAGCGTTTATATTCGAAAGGTTTTAACCGACAAAGATGCCGTTTGTCACGACGGAATAAGAGTATTATTTGCTAGCAAAAGGCGAGAAAGGTATAGCACCGTGGTATATAATCGAACACTAGGTATTTACCTGGCGAAGATTACTATAGAGCCCAAGAGGCAAAGAAAAAGAAGAGTGTACCCCGACCTCCGACAAATTACCAGGCGCACGATCCCGCGCGTGAGATTCCTCTGTTATTCCTGCAAAAGCGAGCGAGAGATCGTGATGCAGTAATTCTCTGTCTTTCTCAGTCTCCTCGATTACGCAATATTAAACGAGTTGCGAGAAAGACGTAAGGAATAATTGTTTCGATACTCGCGTCGAATTTCCACCGGTCTCGAAGGATTTGAACGACTGGAGTCAATAGAACGAAAGAAGAATATACAAAGAGGCCGCGATTGACGCCGAACAGAGCCACGGGGATAAAAATTTATTAATGCACTTGAAGCGACCGTAAAGTGTTCTGGTAGTGAATTATTACACGATATTTTTTAAGGAAAAAACGATCGACGTCGGCAACTCACTTAACAAACATATTGCGAAAGTGAGATTTTTATCTCAATATAATTTAGTTCATTTAATACCTCATATGAAACAACGGCTGGAAGTATTATTATCAAAAGAAGACATTTGGCATTTATTTTATTTTTTTGTTATTGTTCCTGCGGGTTTTTACGAACTCATCCCATCACTTTGACCCCACTTCACAAATTTCCAATTTCCTAATTTCCATATTTCTGAGAGACCCCCCAAGAGTGTTGCCCACAGCTACTCTTTCCTAATGCACACATTTGCACGCATTTTGCACGAGGGCCAAGGGGAACTGTGGAAATTCCGGCTATATTTTTACTGAGTTTTAATTGATTAGCACCATCAGAAACTCAGAAAAACTGCCTCCCGCTCAGCGATTGATACGCGAGCCGGTACATGGCTAAGTGGTCACCCAACCAAGTATTGGCCTCGCCCGAGGCTGCTTAACTTTGGTGATCGCCGGAGCCACACATCGACCGCGCACCCATCGCTGTCCACATTTGGCATTTATATTAAATGAACATTCAAAAAACGTGGACAAACAATGCAACAAAGTAAGTTAGCAAAGTATTGTAGTTAATTTAGTACAAAAATTTACCAAACCTGCTAAGAATTCATATTGTTTTAACGATCATCAATATTCGTTTATATATGGTATCCATTCTACTTTGTGGATGGAAGATAGGGAAAAGTTGAACGACAATCTTTCTTAATTAACAAAAAAAAATATCTAATCGTCTGATCTGAGCTACATTTTAATTTCCGCTCTAGATTGATAGTTCTGATATTGTTTCGCTTTACTACTTTCCTTAAAGGATATGCACCTGGTGTCCTAATGAAGGAATTTCGAGACAAGCTAGCCAATACCGAAATTATCATATTATCATATATAAAGTAAGCTATGCTGAAATGAAACACGCGATCGACCCACGAATCTATGGATGAAAGAATTTCACTATGGTAGCACGCAATATATTTGCGATGTCATCTCCACATGACAGTTAGCATCCATCGAACAAAGTAAATGTTTCATAGACACGCAAGGAAATATCGTTTTGGTCTAGAAATAAGACGTTTTGTAAAGGCTATTGGATTTGTATTCCTGTCAATATTTGTGGTAAATATTGACAGGAAAAAAACAGAAGCTGCAGAAAAAAAACATATTGCATTGTTTTTACGTTCGAAGCCCTTGTATTTTGTACAATATATTCAAAAAACTTTGAAACAGCACTTCAATTCTTATTTAATGCTCTGAACCCATTTCATCCATGCAGAGAAGGATATACCACATAAAACGTAATTTGTTCGAAAGAGAACGCGCACTCAATACAACTTAGTGCATTAATAACCCCCGAGTTGGTGAATTTTTCGTTCATTTCTCAAGGTAACGATGCAAAAATGTATCTGAAGAAATCCTGAGATCTCAGACAATGCTCCCTCCGCTGTCTCGTAGTTATTGTTGCAAATCTACTGTTTCTCGATCACGATCTCTCATAGTGAGATCGCGAAACCTTTCGTCATCTTCGTTCCAGCTCTGTCTGTGTTTGTCTTTTGCACAAGATATACTCCTTGAGAGCAGGTGGTACACATTTGCATTTCTTTTTACCCGTAAATCGTGTTTAAATTTTACGCTAAAGATTCCTGGTGAACACAATACAATTTTATTAGTACTGCTAGAAAACAGATTCGAATCGTATTGGAAAATAGTTTGTAAATTCTTGGGCAACGAGTGAGAAAGAGAAAATAAAATCATCCGTGTAGCACGACACAGCGGCGACAGCTGAACCGGCAGCGAAAAAAGGCCGTTGAAATTTTGTTGATCGCGGAAAAAGGATCAAGCTTCTCGTTGGATATAGAAAGAGTGGAAGAAACAGCTCTCTAATATTTTACTTGGCGTAAAAAGTGCGTTCTCGTAAAAGTCACGAGAGCGAAACAAGAGATTGGTCAATAACATTCGGTGAACCGACATACTTTTTTGTGCTATATATGGGCTGTTCCGAGTCAAATACCAAAATCGTGTTAAAATAAAATGCCGTTCTATTATGCGGTATACTTGTGTCCGATAATGGAAGTTTCTTTAAAATGAATTTTCAAGCAAACGAGTCTCCATTTCATAAGAAATTTCAGATTCTCTGAAGTTCAATTCATAGAATCTGAATGTATCACAAATTGAATTCAAAATACATCAGTAAGATTTGATATGTACAAAAAGTATTACCAAAGTATAAATTACAAATATAAACTAAGATATAGCCAAACAGACGATGTAGTTACAAAATTTTACAAGAAGTGCAAGATGTATCAGTAAGATTTGATGCGTACAAAAGGTATTACCAAAGTATAAATTACAAATATAAACTAAGCTACAGCCAAACAGACGACGTATTTACAAAATATTACAAGAAGGGCAAGTCGAAAGCCCAATCAATTAACATGTATTTAAAATCTCTAGTACGAGTCTCCAGAAATTCAAATTTTGCTACCCTATACATATACATGAACATGCCTGATTTCGGGGATATTTAGTTAAACATTTTTTTCGAATGGTATCTTTATCATCAGAATCTTCAATTTATTCAATACCAGCAGCATTGGGTTTACACCAAAAGTAGCAAAAATATGTAAGATGTAAGTTATTTATATCTTCAATAATGACATACGGTTAGTTCGGATAGAGCATAATAAAGAATTGTTAAATTTCAACTCGTTCATACCATATTTAAATAGCAATTTCATATTAACACAGTATAGTAGCAATTTTTGTGCATCGACTGTATTAGAGAAACGAGGCTCGAGCATGCTTTTTTATATATATATAATTTCCTACGAAACGAGAGTGGTCCAAATTAACACCAATTTTATCGTACATGCAGTCATAAATCTTTTTCTTGTTATTCTCTTTTTTACCTGCCCATGAAACGGGAATCTCTCTAGAACAATACGACGTGTTTTTGTTCTGTGTCTCTGGAGTATGCACAGAACTACAACACTTTTACTGATCGCGGGCTGCACGCGGTTGCATTCCAGGGGCTCGACTCAAGGCCTGTTCGGTGGCGATGCCACGAGATCCCGGCAAAAGTCACCGGTGCTCCGTGTAGCCGCAGGAGCTATGGCTGTAGCACGAGACCCATGACGACGCATGCAATTCACCGGGAGCCTGAGTTTCCTTCGTCACGTGAATGCGATTCACGTTCAAGTTGTGTGTATCACATCAGCATTATATACATGTATTGGATATATACGTAAGCATAGATTACTATGCATGTGAACATATTGACGCTGTCGTATGGTCGTGGGAGAGACTTCGTCTTCACTATGAGGTCGAGGGTTATTAGCCGCACCTGCGTTAATATCTGGAAACCGTATTCTCTGAATCGGTATGAGTTTCCAACTTGGCCATGATTCGCAATTTAGAAATGAAGAACGATTGCAAAAAAATCACCCGTTATTGCAACAAATTTAAGTGAATTATGGACATTTTTATTTTATCTATTAAGAGCTCCAGCTTTCCTTGACAGTTGAGCAATACTTTTTTGGATGTGAATTTTTCTGTATTTTTAGAAAACTTACACTTGAAAATTACCAAACGGGTATTGTGGGAATCTTACAAAAATGTCAAGAGGGAAGAGAGAACAGCAGAATTTTCATAAATATGTATCTTTGTAAGATTATCAATGCTCGGATAACACATATTTTAACACGTTTATTTTTAGTGCTACTGTCCCTATACCGTTCAAACATTCATGCTTTCAGGGGTCACACGTTTATGAGTGGTCTGGTATACTTTATATTTACGGTCCATTGTCCGAGCTGTACGATCGACATGCACGCCTGCAAAAACTTTCTAAGCAGACAGTAGCACGGCTGACTTGTTTCCACCCGTTGAAAATACGATCCAGGGTCTCCGAAGTTGTTATAAATGCTCGAGGGTGTACCTAAAAGACCTATGTCGTTGTCGATCTAGGAAACGAACTTGCCACGTAACGTTACCTTCTTAAAATACGACAGAAGTGTTTGTTCTTGGCCAAAAGCGGTAGGACGTTGTTTTGAATCGTAAAACCTGTAGTTAGTGAACGATTATTTGGAATGTGGTACGAAAATAGATCATAACTTTAACGATTTTGCTACTGCTTGGAGGATTGGAGGGTTGGGTAATCATTACATAAGAAAAAAACTAAGCTACGTTTAATCGTTTAAAAGAAAATTTATTTAATAAAGGTTAACCGTAACAAGAAAGAGTTATAAATAATATGTGTTAAGTAGGTTACTTTGTTACTAAATAGAACAGTTAATATACGATCGTCAAAAATATTTGATTTTCTGTCCAGAGTACGACATTGTTCTGGTATAGTATTAAAAGTAGAAAGTAGTTATTGGAAGCAAATTAAATAAAGGAATTGAAATAATCAATTCATTCGCCTACCTATTTAGAAAACACTGTTTCCACGTGTGTTCGATCAAAAAATGATGTGAATGGAAGGATTTTGATATTATAAAACATCTGTTCATTGAATACACGAAATCCTGCTTCGAGCCGAATGACATTTATTCTGTCACGTTTTTCAAAACTTTTTATTTAGATCGTGACAAAATTAAGTATCAAGTCGCACAGCGGGGTTGAAGATGTAGTGCATCAGTTATTATTACGGCTGCCATCCACTTTTACTGACTTTGTCAGCCTGAATCGACCTAAATGTCATGAGTGCCTTCTCATTCAAGTGGAATGTCGAGATCAGCGTCCAGATTATAGTCACTCTTGCAGGGAAAGATCCTCGTGGTATGGGAAGAGATACACTATGGCATAACCTTCCCTAACGTAAAATCTAAGCAGAAAAAGTGAAAGACAAACACCGTTGACCTTTCTATGAAACGATCACAAAATCATCACCAAGTGCCGACACGCTACAGGCGTTACTCATGCGACATAACCTATTAAAACATATGGGTTACACCCATTCGTTAGCACGAAATGTATAAAAAATATATTCATAAATATTATGGTATAATATGTATGTAGGCATACATTCATAGATACGTCCTCGTGTTGATTCGCGTTTTACCGATGCAAAATCAGCAAATGTTAGCGTGTAAGCTCTGACTCTCAATGGCAACATAAATTATGAGATTCTACGCGCGTATTACGACCCTCTCTGTTCCCTCAATGCGTGTTACTGATTGATTATGATCTCGTTTGTCGAGAAGCTGGATTTAATTATACGGCAATCGTCAAAGTATATCGGTACAGTTGGCCATGTCTAAACGTACGAGGGTGTCGTAAATCACACGCGTGAGACTCGAAGTGCGAAATGTAGCGATCGTGTATCTCTTACCACCGCAGAGGAGACAGAGAGACAGAGAATAAGCAGCGAGAGAAAAAGTACTATATTGTGACTAATTATTCGTGTTCTTGATTGACACAAACAACACGGGCTGTCGACACTTCAAGTTGGCTTCTAGGATGAGCGGCAAAGGGCCGTTAAAGAACAATGAAAAATTGGCAGTTCGCTTTTTATGTTACCACATACCGCGCTGTTAGGAATAGATTGAAGAACATTGAAAATATTCTTAGTGCTACTGTAACCTCAGTGCTTTCACATTTTTTAAGGATTTCAAAGTATTAATAAAATAATACGAGTAAAATGGAGATATGGATTCATGACAACATAATACACCGTATGGTAGAATAATTTATCGCTTCGTTATTGTTATTCTATTGCCGAGACATGAGAGATAATCATCAAGAACTTAGTGATATAAAGGTGGAATTGGAAGAGAAAGAAAATGTCGTGGCAGGTTAATGGGTTGATCATTATACGAGAATAGTAATAAATATGTATACATTTATAAGATATAATTTTTTATCGCAAAGAAATCATACATACGTTTGCACTTATCTATATGTACAGGTATTACAAAGTTTTTTTCATCGTTCCATCGATCACGATTTTTCATCGATCGATCGTGACGAGAAGTTGTGCACGATCATTGATCACCAAGAACAGTTCGATTTTTCACTGTATCATTTTGAAAACAGTACATTATGCGCGAATGGATTAGTCCAATTCACCCTATCCCCAGTCTACTTTCCATTTCACCCGAGAAATGTATTGAACCTCGGCTTAATTACAATGCTCGCGATAGAGCTCTCTGTGTGCGATACGTCCGATAATGCCAGTGTGTTCCATATGCATGACGAATACTATTATTTTGCGCTGAAATTGCTCCGGTATATTTAGTCGTAGCGGATCTCATAAAAGGAAGAGAAAAGAAATAACGAAACGGAGGAGATCAAGAAGTCTCTCCCTCAAGAGCACGAAGAATCGACAAGATCAAGGGAATCTGGTTTCTGGTCTATCGCCCAACGTGCACCGACTCAGGGCGCGAAATATACACGACAAGTGGCCACGAGCGCAGTCAGCCGTTGCAAATTAATTCAGTATTAGTCAATTTGACTATCGGACGAGAACGAACCACAATCCGAACTAGATGATGACACCGATTCTTGCAAAACCTTCCATAATATTATTTTGATTTTATTTGACTCGGTTTTCATGAAATTCTTTTCAGTATGGAATGTTCAGTGAGCGTGAAAGTTATGCACAAAGAAAGCGAGCATTATGGGGCGGAGGATACTTCTGATTTTGTTAAAAAAAATTCCTTTGTAAAGTATTCGTTTGTAACATTTCGAACACGTTTCGGTCGAATACTTTTTCTGTAGTTATTTCAAACTGGTTCCCAAATACATACAATTATTTTCGAATGAAAACTTCCAAAATTCTTGAAACAGTTATAGTTGCAGGACTACAAATCCATATATGATATGAATTCAATACTTAAAAAGTAAATACAGCATTACCTATATCGAGATAGACAGATGAATCGATGCTTTTCTTTGAATCATTTTTTTTCACCCTGTATACTGCAGGCATTTTCAGTGTGATGTTCTTCCCAAGAAACGTGATCACGGATCTTATCCTTCAAACACGATCGACCTATACCTTCTTTCAGTATCTATCTACTCTGTGCATCATCCATTCTCTTGAACATCCTCTGGCTGTACAACTATCCTTTTTCTCCATCTAACTGTTTCTTTCATGAATATAGGTATAAAATATTTATCAACAGCTGTAACATTCTTGACACGTTGTCGATCATTCGATCAACTGCAGCGTGTGCGTGTAGCTAAAATACATCTATTTTGTATATTCCAGAGTTTATATATGCTCCGAAAATGAGTTGATTTAAATCATTTTCAAATATTCAATGAAAATTTCATGAGGTAATCGATAAAATAATTTGTCTTAGCTCGTAATTTATTTGAGACAAAAAATCGAATATTCATGTATTTCATATTGAAAAAATGTACAATACAGTTATGAGTTTTATTTATATAATTGGATTACAAAACGTTTTGATTCAATTACAATAAATTGTCTTTATCGATAATATAATTCATCCAATTTTATGACGCCTTAGACTTGTCACAACGACAGTCAAGAATTATTATGAAGAAATTAAAAACAAGGATTTTACTTAAATGGACTGCCAATTTATCGAATCGTATGGCACGCGAGACGATTAATTTTGCGGTGAATTTTAGAGTGGCGGGTGTGTGATTGAAATTCGCAACGATCGATCTTCAATTGGTCGGCGTTATGGCCTTTATTGACAAGCCACAACTTCCTTTTTCAGTGTCGAGTTTGCAAGAACTGTCTGTATATATAAGTGTGGTGTATTAATACATCCATAGTCTGCTTTTATACGACGATTATTATTGAATAGGTGAACGAATCATGAAAGAAGTAGAGCGCAGGGAATTTTGCGTTGTGGATGTTTATACACGCCGACGTTCGAATCAGCGTCGCAATCGCACTCTAATTATGCCGCTTTATTGACCCTCTACGGTCGCGTATTATATGGGCTTTATAACGAGCGAATGACTCTCGCGTTCCTATACATAGATATCGTTACGAACAGATATAAATGATGCAAAGTTTATTTTATGTGAGCCTCGAGATACAGTATTACAAATTGAACGATTGTATATATGCACCTAGATATATAATAATATAACTTCTACTTGAAGTGCCTTCGGACACGCTTACGCTTAATAAATACAATGTAGATTGAATAAAGTTTGGTATGTTTAAGCTTTAACTGTGAGAAGATATGTTGTGAAAATAATGAAGTCTATATTGCTGGGCTATTCTTTTACACACATTGTTAAGAT
This sequence comes from Rhimphoctona megacephalus, assembly GCA_963989365.1. NCBI lineage: Eukaryota > Metazoa > Arthropoda > Insecta > Hymenoptera > Ichneumonidae > Rhimphoctona > Rhimphoctona megacephalus. The sequence continues at coordinate 40,093,336 of OZ022415.1, read as the reverse complement.
AATTTCACAAAACCAACTTTCTCGAATGGAAACTCCACCAGCGAACTTTTACTTTACAAACATGAAAAATACACTTACCTTTCAAAACACTTAATTTTTGGCGTACTTATTTCATCAGATTTGTATTCAAGTACTGATTTGTAAATTATATATTATAATATGGTTAAGATATTACAGTAACGTGCTGCATTCTTACACATGTTTTGATAAGCCGTTATTTTCTACAGTAGGCCTACATTTATCTAATTTATATGTGATCTTTATTTTTTGTTTTTCCGCTTACAATTTTGTACAGTGCCAATATAGTAAAAATTCGTCATGGCATTTGGGTTGCACATTTTCTAATGTGATCGTAGATTTGTGTTGAGGTTTTGTAAGATGTTACACAACAAATCAAAAAATGAAGGCACCCGCATATTTTTCTCGAATGAGAGTTTAAATTCGAGCTTAAATAAAAACTATCGTACAAGATTATAGTGAGCACCAAGGATTGCATCTAATTTCAATTGTTCACCAATTTTTTTGTCAGAGGATTATTCGCTTGTGCACACTCAATATGCACTTACCACCTACACATTTAGCATGCGTAACACGTTTGTAATGAAGAAATTATACATTCCCATTTCGAGACTACACCGAGAGTTTAACGAAGGCGTTGTACTGGATTATGCGTTAATAATCCTCATGTTTCTGGCTGCACAATCTCTCTCTGCGGTTTGAACTCCTGCATTACTCGAACGCAATATCATTCTCAAGCAAACCTGTTGATATCCACTCCACCACATATTCCAATGAAACAGCTTCTGTATTCATAATGGGTTGGTGAGTATCTCTAACGAAAAAAAAATATCCAGTGATCCTGACGAGCGAGCACCGAGTGTGTGAGCTATTTACACAGTGTCAAGGAACTGCTACCTCAAGAATATCTATATACACATGAGTACCCACTAATTTATTCCACAGAGTCGCTTTCAATTGTCCTGCTGTGATACGTGCATTTACCTCTTGTCCAGTTGAGAAGTAAAGTGTGCGTGTGCATGTGTGTGTGTGCGTAACCCGGCGATATATTGATATATATACATTGATATAGTTAACGATCTTTAAAAGTGATGGAGTCTCGGCACGTGTGGTACATTGCACCGGCTGTGTTGCCTGTTCGAAACAACGGGTACACCTTTCTAACGATGCAATATTTTTTTCTGCTCTTCTCTTTATTTTTTCAAATCATGCTCAAATCATTTATTAAGAGGTCAGTGCTACGGGTGAATCAATATCGTGAGATTTTTTAGGCTGCAATGAGAACGAAAGGAGCTCGCACGCATCGACTTTCCACGCTTCGATAATCGATATGAATCATATAGATTTAATGTAGACATCACGTACAGTTGGACAAAAGTTTATAGTCTCTTTATATTATCTGGACATCAGACAACGTATACAGCTTTAACAAGCCAATTATCTGTTCTACACTACATCCCGCGTTTACGCACGTCTAACCAAGATCCATTTAAGACCGCGACGAGTAATTAGACTCTGGCGATATAATAAAGCATTCCCGTAGTGTCCGTGCGAAGTTATAACACCCCGTGTGTTCTTTCTGCAATAGGACGAATACCTGTCACACGCGCATATATGCGTGCAGTATGTTCGCTTATCCCTTTCCCAATATTATGCGTCCACACGCTGTGACGTGATGATCTACTTCTTGTTTAACCCTGATCTCGATGATCTCCAAGATCCAAGATCGCGCATTTACCGCGGACACATATACACCGAGGTTTCGACGTAACATTCTGTTTCCAATGAAATACATCTCGGTCGAAGAACACATACATGTATAGCTATTTTATACACTTGGGAGATTCGTACTCACGCTATACGACTTTATTACATCGCGTGTGTGATTGCTCGCAGACCAATAAATAAATTCCACTCATTTGACATTGCAATTCCGCATACGTTTTATTTCATTTGGTGTTTAATGATCGATTACCAAGAATGTAAAATCACTGATGCCTCCTTGAGATCTACTCTTTCCCACTGAAGTGGAATAAAAAATAATATGATCATGGTTTTCAGATCAGTATAAAATGAGTTCCGTAATAAACACGATAACGCGAAGTTCATGCGTGGACAGGGTGAGCATGCTGTGATTGGAAAAAACCGTCATTATCGATATACACAATCGACACTTTACAAAGAAACAATAGACGCGTTATGACATTCTTCTTTTCGACAAAGTGATACTAATAGGAAAGAATTTCAAAGTTCCCTTTTTAAACAAGTTATAACAAATGGCTTTGTCAAAAATTATGCAGTGCCTGTAGCTTAAAACGTGTATATATTCAAAAGATTTCTATCACGTGTGCGTAAAATAGCTGAACATAAATTTTTGTTGTGACGTTAAGTAAAAACAATGTGTATGACATTCGATGAAAATGATGAAAGAAATGGAGAAAATTTGTATAACGATATTAACATCTTCGTTTCAATTTTTAAATATAAGATGATAGAATGTAAACTGAAATAGATGAATATAGTAAAATTCAACTTATCCCGTATAATATTTTAATTTATAATCAAATTTATTTACTGGAAATTGACATCTTCTATTAGTTACTTAAAATAAATATCTTCTGCTAAACTTAAAAATGTATTATTTTTCCATAATAATTGAAATTTAATTTAATAATAATTTTAAGAATATCAAAAAATTTCTTTTGTTTTCACGAATTATCACCGTCATTTTTCAAATAGAATTCTTGCAGTGGATGACTCTCTCTTCGCAGGTGCAAAACGAATCAGGAGAATCACTAAAATTCTGTGCGTACTTACGTCTCCGACACCGTAACATAAATCTTCTAAGCTGACCGTAGAAACTCGAATCTACGGAATCAAAGTCGCCGAGGGCCAATATTCCGGAAAAAAATCTTGGTTGCCGAGCTCAAAGCAGGGCTACTTGGTATTTTTCAAATGAGTATTCAGTGCACGAGTATGCCCGAAGCATAATAACCAAACGACTGAAAATCTATTGGTGTGGCCGTCGAGTCCGGACGCGGACACGACTTTCAATGAGATCGCAGCAGCTTCCAGCAATCCCATATCCAGTAAAGTGATTCAGGAACATTCGGGTATTAACCCCGATTGGGTAAAAATGAGCCGGGAGGACAGGCGGCTTCACTTGTCACATAATTCAATTGTATCGCGCTCTTTGCGTATTTGCTCCTAAACTTCGACCAATCGATTTTTTGATTTTGGCATTTTTCAAACGGAAAATATACATTAGACATACCGTTCCATGTACATTTGTACCATTTGTCCATACATTTGTATAAGGCATATTTCCTGTTTTTGGAAGCTCTTAGCTGTAATACAGAAAATGTACTCGCATTGATATATCGATCGCTGTTCATTTCGAAGCCGGCATGATGAACGTTTGTTTAATTTTGTTTAAAAACTGAATTGAACTAACAAACGTATAGCTGAGTGGGCAAAAATATCTCACCGAAATATATTTTCTCATACACGGAAAGAATTTTATACGAAAAATTACTATGTTCGCATTGCGGCGTGGTACCATGTCGACCATTGTGAAGAAATTTACTATGTTTTTCTTTTCAAAACATAGTAAATTTTGCTCAAAAGCGACGACATGGTTCCACGACGCAATGTGAACATAGTAATTTTTGGCGTAAAATTCTCTCCGTGTAGAACGAGACCCATATTCATGTGTGGATGGTTAAATAAAATAGAAGTTTCATTCTGCTATTTCGGTATTTATGTATCGATCGTTTCTCGTTTGTAAATTGGGTCGATCGAGCAAAATCGGCGGAAAATACAGAGATCGGGCTTGGTCTCTGCTATGTTGCGTCAAGGCCCTTGTGCCCGCTTCACCACATACTTACAGGTATATATATATATATATATATATATATATATATATATATAACATATCTATATATATGTTTATTAGAAGTTGGTACGTCAAAACTTCGTGAAAAAGTCGCATTCACCGCTCACCTTTCTCTCTCTTTCACAAACCCACATTTATACATACATATACTCACCGGCCGTTCATTGAGCGTAATTATGGTCACCGGTGCACAAGCGCAAATCCATATATACATAATGCCACGGTGCATGTTTTTTTTTTATCGTCCAGAAACGCGGGCGAGTGCGGGTCTTTAAACCACCGTTAAGTTTCTGTAACGATCCCGCGGCAATGTGACATACGTGTGGTTAGTTTTTCTTTATTCTTTCCCTAGTCAATTTCTTCTTTTTTCTACATTCGTTTCCTCCCCCTTTTCATTGGATAGCCCACGGTTCTGAAACGCTTGTGGTCCGCTGAATGATCGAGTTGCGAAAACTTGACGAACGCTCCGAGCCAAACTCTGGCACGAGTTGGGCGAGGCATTTTTGTTAACAAAAAATATCTATATCTATATTTTTGCGGCTCCCCTCTGTGATCGATTATTGCCAATTCAATACGCGTCTACAGTGCTCGAAATGTTGTGCAATTCAATAACGAAACTGCGTCCACGGGGGATAAAAGTATTAAACATTTTTACGTCGATGAAAAAAATCGATATTTTCCGATCGAATCTCACATTTATCAATTGTATCACTATAAATTTCGAAGAGTTCAACTTTAGCACTAGATACGTTGGATACCTTTTCCTTTCCTTTGTTGATTCTTTTTTTAATTTGCATTTTGCTCCTATTGTTGTGACAACAACCGGTTTTCATTGGAAGTTTGATCGATCGAAGGTTTCATGACAGACTTAGACGCAGATATGTCTAATGAATTTATATCATTTATCGTGAAAGACAGAGGGATATACTTGAACGTAGGTTCCAGCATCCCGTTGCACCAGACGCATACAGTCAGCACATTATTATGGGTAAAGGTGCCTTGCATTTAGTACGTATCCGAGTCTCGTGTCTCCTTCGGCTATTAACTCTTTCGCATTCGCTACTTTGCTATATTCCCTACACAATTTATATATGTATATAATTTTGCACCTATATCGCGTGCCAACTACCTCTCGATGCATTTATACACGTGACACTCGGTCACGTGCAAAGGATACAACGTCCACGCTCTCGAGCACGTGAATTCTGCATACAAGCCTGAATCAATGTTAGAGAATCCTATTTCCCAGATAGAACACAAACACGCATGTCTACTAAAATACTAAATGACTCGTATATAATTGGACGTTAATGCGATAGTTGAACTCTCTCATTAGAAATAATCAAGATATACATCCGCTTCATTGATTTAGTTTATTGACCCTTAAATACGTTTTTAAGTTGCAATCAATTGACCCTAAAAATGGATAATTTTTTTCACGTACATTGCCAACTGCAAAAGAGACTAGATTTTTATAAGTAGGCATTGGGTGTAAAATAAAATTTATGGCAATGGGACAACGATAATATATATACTAAAAACATCCCACGTGAAATTCTTGCATGCAGGTTTTGAAAATATTTTATTATTTATGAACAAAAAGAGCAAGCAGTTTTAGTGTCATATTAAAGTGAGTAAAAGAGACTTTCATGAAATGTATTACTCAATAAAATCTGAATGACATAATTTTAGTTTGACTCAAATACATGTTTGTTATTGTTTTCGAAAAATCCTTCAAACTACGCTGTACGAAATTTTTTCAATGGCACCAACAAATTTTGCAAGCAATTTTGGATTAATATTATTATGATAACTTTGCGTGATTCACGATTCCACGAACTCTGGAAAATCGAAGAACCATACCTTCATGAATACAACAATGGATGTGCGGTCGATGTGTGACTCCGGCGATCACCAAAGTTAAACAGCTTCGGGTGAAGCCAATACTCGATTGGGTGACCGCTTAGCCATGCCCCGACTCGTGCGTCAATCGCTGAGCGGGAGATAGTTTTTCTGAGTTTCTGATGATGTTAGTCAATTGAAACTCAGTAAAAATATAGCCGCCTGTATTGGCAAGATTTTCCAAAGTTTCCCTTAGCCCTCGCGCAAATGCGATACAGTAGTGCATTAGGAAAGAGTGGCTGTAGACAACACTCTTGGGGGATCTCTGAGGAACATGGAAATTAGAAAATTGGAAATTAATGAAGTGGGGTTAAAGTGATGGAATGGACTCATAAAAACTCGCGAGGGTACACGGAGGAATAATAAAAACAAAAAAAATAAAATAAAATATCTTTATGAATAAAACCATAACAAAAAAATTGAATCACTTGAATATTTTTGTCGAAATCAGGTGTTTTATGCCTGACTGCTAAAAGTATGTATCGGTCAAAGGTTCGCTTTTTTCGCGTGGCATAAATTCTCAGCTCCTACGTTGTAGCAGAGGTGAGTATATTTTTTCTCAATATCCGTGTGCGAAACTCAACACCCACGTAGCGATATACATCGTGAACACATTTTCCACCATTAATATAGTGGAAAATATATTTATGATCCCTTCTCCTCAAGAGGAGAGAATTACGAGCTTGTACGTTGTTAGTCGTATGAGCCAGACTTTTACACAGGGTATTAATAGTTAAAAACCCATATATACTCCCGGTCAACCATATGGTTACATATTGCTACATTAAACTACACTCTTTGCTTACAGGGCGCCACCGCAAAGTATTGCATTTTTTTTTAAATATTATTTACAAGATAACGAAAATAAATTATACCAGGATCGACAAGCATTGATCTCCGTTCGACAGGGGAGCTCGCCCGTATAAATCTTACTGTTCTGCCAATGCTTGGACATAATGAGGCTGCAGAGTTTTCAATCATTGAAAGACGTATCAATTTCATGCTTGTTGGAATCGTATCACTGGCATATTATCTATGCTGTGGCTAATCGTACACGTATGTTTCCGAAGGACGAACGAAGCCTGGATGAAAAAGCTATCATATACAAGGGCAGCGTTGAAGGCTCGTTCGGAATTTAAGGGAAAGTGTAAGGCTGAGTAAGAACTGTAAAATGAGTATTTATTTGTCGGAAATGGGAAGAAAGGAGAGTGGAGGAGATTCGAAAAATCATTTTCTTATTCATGCTTGGGATGGGTTAATGTGAGTACTTATAAATTCATACATAATTATAGTATAATATATACACTGAGAAAAAAATTTTGTTAACCGAAATAAATTTCGTTTCTCTCAACCACAATATTTAATTCCATACAGGCAACAAAATATTTTTGAGATAAGACAAAATAATTAATGAATGCTGAAACAAGTTATTGGCCGAACCAACAAAACTTTGGTGCAGCCAAACAAACGAATGTTAATGCAACATAATATCATCCAAATAAATTAATTCATTTATTCGTCCTAACGATTATCGTTTAGTCAATTTGGTAATTCAGATTCAAATAAATATTTTATTAAAACAACTAAAAAGTATGCGTAAGCAAATAAATGGTACCAGTTGTTCGAACAAAATCATTTGGCTCCGGTGATTTAGTTGATTCATCTACAAGAAATTTTCATAATTTAGTTGAACAAACTTAATCATTTGCCATTCAACAAAAAAATTGTTGGATCCACCAATTTTTCGTCCAACAAAATGGATTTAGTTCGATGAACAAATTTTTTTTCTCAGTGTACATATATATAGTACACGTGTGTATGTATACGTTTATGTATATAAGCCAGGTAATGTTGAGAGGCAAAAACAAAACATTAGAAAACGTGTGTAACTAAACGTATGGACATATGAATGTTGAGTATACACCCAAGCCACCCTAAGAAGTAATATAAATCAATATGTACGTAAAACGTATCGAGTATTATGCGGAAACGTGAATAACATACGTAACGTGAAGTTTAGATTGCCATTTAACAGTATTCCCAGAGATAATAATGTTAATTGCCATCGCGAACATAAAAAATTGTTATTCCATGGGCTACAGTCCTTTGGGGCTTTTGGTCCATTGAGATACTTATTATTATTATTATTAACTCATTAATTCATACATAGCATCCGAAAAATTCGAATAAACATAATATATACATATATACAGGGCACAAAAATCCTTATCTGATTAGCGATTCGAAAGATATAGAGCATAGCATAAGTTGTCAAGATATCCGTGCCATATAAAGCCTTGAAGTATCCAGCGTTCGAGTCAAGTCTAATGCTATACGATAGTATTAAAAGAAAGGGGTTCCTAGTCGACAACCGAGATATTTTCTAAGATCGGTGTAAACGCACACCGGCGCAAAGGATATACGAACGAGCCTGTTTTATATGAACCACAGATCGAAACTCATAGACATTTACCATTCAGAGTTCATTTTTTCTACACCTTTCTAGCCTATCGATTTAGTTGACTTCTAGGATATCTATATACATACAACGAACGATTATTACTGGAGTCACGTGTAGGGACGTTGAAATCGAGCTGTGGATCAGTGTCAATGACAGCTAAGCTAGTAGTCTGCAATGTTCCTTTTGATTCACAGACGCATACACGCACATTATCTTCTATCTTCAGCTAAGATACTATAGCAACTGGTGCACTCATTATACCGCGCTGCGTTTGTATATTTATATATACAATTCATTCGATTCTTGATTCTCCCCTCCATTATTTCTCACGCTTTCCACGCTAACGAACCTCACGAAAAGATTTCCGAAGCTGTTTACGAGTTCGTGGTACACGCGTATCGACATCTCGCAAGTGAAAGGGCATCGTTTGTATCATTTTGCAGCTTAAATCATTCAGCTTACGTCCTTTTGTTAGCTAAAAACTGCATTGAAGAATCAAACTATCTTGAGAAATCCAACGATCTAGCGGGAATGGAGCTAGTATATTAATGAAAATCTCTTTTCATAGCAATGTCAATGACGGAGATTCTCGTCATGAGAAACGTTAGAGAAGAAAACAGGCATAATCACTCCGTTTACGGCCTTTTAATGTCGTTAGTGGTGCGGCTAATTGCACGAGTAACTATCGTGCATTTTATTATGATTTTTCAGTTCTCAGGTCCACAATTGGCAATATGGCCAGTCATTGACATTGTTCCAAATCGGTATAAAGCAAAATAAGAGTGAATGAAGAAATCAAGGTTCCAGATAGTGTAAATTTGTCGCATGAAATGTTGTTTTTATTAACGTGAGATATATATTGCTCTAAACAGAAATACTTTCTATTTTATTTGTTAAGCTGAATTTTTAATATTACTATAATTATTGTTTTTATAATAATTAAATAACGTCACTCACATGAACGAGGTACATAAGGTATAATAAAATCACCTGATTAATTTTGAATAGGTAATTATCTAGAAAACCTAATCGAAAAGTCGAAAATATATAAAGTTTAAACCTCTGAGCCTCTCAAACTTCCGACATAATTATTGAAGTGCTCAGTAGCTAATTATTACATTCACTAAAATGTCACAACAAATAGAAGGTTAAGGGCTAAAAAAATTCTGGTTGCAACTCCTTATGAAGACTTCTGGAAGCCTAAAGATTAATTGTAATTTTGTGTTATTACTATGCATGCCATGGTCAATGACAGAGGCATTAATACCTCGGTATTACAACCTGAGGGTAAGAAAGTGTTGCTCTACTCTGATCACGCGTGGTCTCACCCATCAATGTCAATGTCAGCACTTTAAAAAGTTGTACAATGTTTGATACACTCGTAAACACGGGTTAAAAGGAGCGTGTCTGTTCCTTTCTTTTTCATAATACACCGTAATTATCGCAATCGTCGTGCGTGGAGAAAATGGGTGGACATGGCTGGATAGACTAATTGACAGGATGATAGAGAACATTCGCGATGGCCATAACGGTACAGCGGTGAAGAGCCCTGTGAAAGGGTCACGTGAATCAATGGTGGCTCCGGTATTTACGGATACTATATATATAATAGTCCGCACGTGACTCACAGTGTAGGCTCTTTTCCTGGCTGTATTGATCTATGACGATGGTACTGGATTCAAGAGAAGCCGGTCAGCTCACCGGTTTCTTATATACGCAGCTTTGTAGGCGTTTAAATGTATTTAAAGTACGATATATCGTATGCAGTATCCATATAATAATACACATGCATATTGACTGGTGAGAGTGCAAGTCTCTCTGTCCCTCTCTTTTTCTCGATGTCTCTCGTAAACGGATCGCGGGGAGACCTCGTGAAAGATCACTGCAGCACGTGGATCTAGCTGGTGAAATCACGTGCAGCACGTGAGTCCGTCCTTACTCTTTAATATCTACACTCGCTCTTAGCACAGATTTATGTATGTAGGGTAAGGTGGTACGATTCGAAACGCTTAACATTTTCAGCGTTTTTTCGTCTCCGCGATAGTGTGAAAACAAAAGTCGTTCAACTAATCTCAAATCGTGTAATTGAGGCAGCTTCGTCGACTGTGTGTAATGCTCTATCGTTACCACAAAGTTGTCAAAAAGTTTCATTTCGTTTTTGCCATTAGTATTAGTACGAATTTAAAATTTTTAGTCAGTAATTTTTCATTTTCACCATTACGAGAAAGTGTTTTGGAAAAGTGCATTTTTCATATAAATAACGTTCATAAAAACAAGTCACATGTACACTTTGCAATGTAAAATTAAGCCATAAATGAAAATTCACATTGACCCAATTAAGGGGACCGTATGGTCTAGAAATTTGAAAAAATCGATTTTTTTTTTTTTTCGATATGTCGAAAGTATAGTATCTCAAGAATATACTGTGAAATTTTCATGCGGAAATTCTCAATATTACAGCTTCTACAGCCCATAACGCAGGTAGAGAGCGGTCCGCGACACGAAAACGTTCAAAGCCTTATTGGACACAAAGCCTTACGGGGATGATTTTTTAGTTTGCAAAAAAGAATGTGTTTTGCATGTTAAAAAACGTTTGTACAAACGTGCTGTTGATGCGAAAAAAAAACATGCACAAATAAAGAAAGCAACAAAGAAATTGACAGAAAAAGAAGAGGGAAAAAAGACACAGCGGAAATCGATAAATAAAACACCGAAGCGTCAACAATTGACGAATAAATTATTGCAAGAGCTATCAACTTATTACGGTCTAGCAATTAGACGTAATTCAGATTCGACTGAAGGGATGAGAAGTGAAATATGGGCAGCATATTATCACAAAATTTCAACAGATGAAAATCCGCAACACTCGTACTGTCCTCCAGGTTCCGAATCGTGGTGCAAGTGGCGTCAAAGTGAGGCTGCAGGTACTTTAGACACCTACGAGCACCCAGCTGCTCTGTGCGATGAAGCACAAGAGATATTAAAACCAATTTATGAAGAATTGACAGCAGAGACTTTATTGGAAAGGTGTATTGGCAGTAATACGCAGAACAATAACGAAAGTTTCAATGCTTGCGTGTGGCACCTTGCGCCGAAACATCTGTTTGCCGGAAAAAAAATCATTGATATTGCCACTCACATTTCCGCTTGCATATTCAATGAAGGATTTGCATCCCTATTGAAAATAATGGAGACCATGGGCATAACAATCGGGCCACAAGCGGAGCAACTAGCGCAAAACCGAGACGAGCTGCGAGTATCGAGCGCCAACCGTAGGAGCACGGACAACTCCAAAGAGGCTCGGACAGCTCGAAGAAATGAAAGGAGTGAGGAAATCTTGAATTATGAACGTTCCGAAGGAATCCTATATGGTGCCGGAATCGCGGATTAACTGTAAGTATTCAAAATTTGCTCAATTTTTAAAAATATCTGTACCTCAAACTTTAAACTCATTTATCTCGAAACGACTTTTTTCGGCACTGCGCAGGTGAAAACAAAAAAACTATTCAACCGAATCACTTGAAATTTGGATATGTTGTTCACAACATGTATGGCTATCGTCGGAACTACAATCATAATTTTATTTAAATAATTTCTTATTGTTTATACTAAAAAACTAGTGAAAAAAAAACCCGATTTTACGAATTTTTTTTCAAAAGCGCGCCATTTTGTCAATTTTTAATTTTTTCGATTTGTTCTAGTCCCGACCATAACTGCACTCTTTCTGATTAAGAATCTTCTTGAATTTTGTGTTTCAGATGAGTAGAAGTCTCGGATCGATCTTCACCGTCCGGGTCGGATTTTTCGAGAGGGTCGTCTTCAATGCCAATTATATGATAATAAACACTGTTTTTAAAATTAAAAAAAAAATTTTTTGTATACTTAATAAAGGTAGTAATAAACCCGAAAAGTTAAAATATCGATTTTTAAATTTTTTAAGGCAAAAAAAAATCGTGAAAATAGGTGAAATTTTCGTGCTCTAGACCATACGGTCCCCTTAAAAGTACACACATTCGCAAGGTACCTCATACCGGTTTTTTAAAAATTATATTGCTTTGATTAGGTAAATCATATTTCGCTGACTCTTTGTATAATATACCTTAAAACCGAAAAGATATATCTCTTAAGCTGTCTGTTTTATTTATTATAATCTCTTTTTAAATACTTCAGTAAAAGCTCTGCTACATGCTGCAGATAATTGGAGGTTCGCACTGGTATAAAACATGCACCCGCAGTTCAAAGGTTGCGACTTGTCGCTAATCGTCATGCACACTTCTTGTCACCAACCCCCATGATCTATTATCATTATATTGTAACATTGTTATTGAATAAAATGTATATACAAGAAAATATATATATATTGGATAAGGAGATTTGTTCGCGATAAATTCGTGACTACTTCGGGAATAAAGCATGAGCGCGTTAATGAGTCCAAGATATCTCTTACTCGAGATTTAGCGATTTCAGAAATGTCTGATAGCTCAATAATCGATCTCTCGCGCGGTGAGTCCGTTCAGATGATCGGAACGTTAAGAGCGACAAAAATGCTCACGATCGTCATTCACGTTGGTCTGCCTTCAAACTATTTATCGAGATCACTTTAGCATGAGCGATACATGCAACGCTTATCGTTTGCGGCTTGTTGTGCCCCCTTGAAATCGTTAGACGGGCGTTAGGTAGATAAATCGCACGAAGATTTATGACGAGGGATAAAATTAATTCACTCTTTGTCCTTATAAGATCGAAAGTTTTAACCAATTAGGACGAGCTATACCGATTCCCGATATCTCATTATTTCTGCATTATCCAAAGCTCGTACTACTTGGGTGCCACGCTTATAAATTTCTATTAAAAAAATCTCCATCGAATGCGAGCGATACACACTTGGCAAAATCGGTATTCATGCTAACGAAGTAAAAATTTTTGTGGATTTAATACGCTGGACATTGAGAAGAAATTTCTGACACCGTTAAGACGTTACACAACGGCTCATTCCCAAGTAATATTACATGACGACTAAATAAATTAAATTGCAGTTTTATCGCGCAAAACGTTGGGATTTTCAAATGAAACATCAACAGTTTTATTTTCTATTATGTCACAAATTTTTTTACACAAAATGACTCATGAAATATATAGATTTTTAGTACGGAAAACGATAGTTAACACGAATGATTCTATGTAGTCCACCTTTAGTGATTCAATTAATAGCTTTCAAATATTATATTATTATTATGAGCATTTTACATCTACAAGAGTCGGTGATAAATATTAAGAAAAATACTTGGCTAACATTTATTTTTAAGAGATAGAGAGAGAGAGAGAGTGATCTTGCACACAAATGAAGCTATGAGCTATAACTGGGAATAACGAAATAATCGTTATAATTCTCACTGTGCGCTCAATTATGCAAGACTCCACTGTGTCTCGGAATTTTATGAAAGATCTCCGCTCATTTCAGTTATATTTCATACAACATGCTTTATATATATGTATATACAAAATATCGTAAAACGTATATACATTTTTTAACACGGTTAACAGTCCTCGTGGCCTGAGCGAAACGCGCGTTACACGCTTTTTGACGATCATATGAAGATTAACATCTCTTGAAGGAAGTGTTCCACTTTCAAATGAGCCAACACACAAATTGAGGAATACGGGACGTGTGCATACATATTTCATATGTTTATTCTTCTCCAGTAGGTCCTGTGATTTAGATTTTCATTGCAACATTTATATAAATAATACTCGCTCCTAAATCGGCTTTTGTTCGAATTTTTTAGATCTATGTTAGCATGAAGAAGAAAAAGGTCGAATTCGTTCCAATGAAAAAAAATATATATATTTTATCGCGGTGTAAACTTGTAGCAAAGTTCATTAAACACCACCGAATTCTTACGTAGGACAGTTGGAGGAACTGCATGAAATTAATATTATTGAAAGTTTTGTACAGAAATTTCTTTTCCAACCAAAAGAAAAACTGATTAATAGAAGAGTGAATTTTTCTGACACAACATGCCATATTTTAATCAAAGCTGAAAGAACTTTTTTCCGCGGTTTTTCATTTTTTCGATAAATAGAGGATGATATTGTTATGAATCCAGAGTACGTTATTTTTTACTTGGTATTGTGGCATAAGCAGAGTAATTAGAATGAGAAGAGTTAACATGTATGACAACTATTTCTTGAAACTCTGAGACTTTCCTAAAATTGGGCTGCACAAAGAACAATGTGGGAACTGTCTTCTTTGCTCCATTTTTTCCATAATTTAATTAGTCTCTTTATGACACAAAAAATACTCAAGAACCATATTTAGGACACATAATGAACATGAGACACGCAGATTCATGCTCCAGAATTATTTCAAAGGATTAGTTAAAATTTTAAACTTATGATTTATTACTCTGATATATATTAATTCAGTATCCCTCCAACCTTCTGAGTTTTCATTAGGCACACTGAATATTTTTTTTACGTACTTAGCATTGATAAGAAGTAGCAATATTAAACAGAATATCTTCAATATTGCTACTGATATTGATCATTTTTGTTCGTAATCAATAAATCACAAAACGCGTCCATTGAATAGACCTCTTGAACTTTCCTATTGTCAAATAAAAATATCACGACAGTTCACGAAGTGATTAGCATTCTAATTGAGTGAACAAGACTCATCCGCAATCTTCTCCCTTTTGCAGTTAACCTCCAGATATTTATTTCCGCATTACAGTCAATTGAAAAAAACTAAAACACGTGATTTATTACAAAATCTATGTCGAACTGATTGCCATCAGAATTAATTCAATAACTATCGAGAATAGAGAAAAATTATACTCGCGATTATTCCAATAAATTTCAATCAAACATGACATTGCAATCAATTAGCGCAATTTCTTTGTAATTGTAAGCAAAAGGTCAATGAAAGTCTACCAAGTATACATCCATAAATATGAATTACATATATTTCAAGGAGCTGCTTGTCAGCAAAAAACGTTGATTTAAATACCGGAAATATTATTTATGGAAATATAATAGATCCGCCATACTTTTTTTTAGCGAAATTTGACCGGAGCCCATCATAACAATTCAAGAGGAAAAATAAATCAATGTCCACGGTATATCAGTAAATTTAATTTAAAACCGACAACATTCATTTATTTCTTACCAAACGATTTTAAACAAGAGTCACAATACTTTGATTCAAGGTTTATAACACAAAACTTGGTTGAATATGGCTAGCAAATTAAGGCCGTCGTAAAATACAATAGATACAATCTATTATAGATAAAAACGATACACCTGATAAATTATCTGTCCGACAAAATTCAATTATAAAGCGTCTCTCCTTCACACAGATTTCACGCCAGTTTGCGGCTTTCCGTTTCTCCCCTTTTATTGTTTATTGTATTGTCTAAAAACATTCAGGCACACGTACTTGCATTTCAGATGCAAGATCGCACGTGCAAAAAACAAACAAAAAAAATTGCACCAACCTGGCATGAGTCGCTCCTGCGGAGGATATCCCAAGGCGCGGTCTCCGAGGATCGTTAGGAGGATGAGAACGAAAAATAACTGACTCTTCATGATTAGCACTCTTGAATTCATCGTTCAACAAGTCCCAGTCAATTTCCGGCACAAACAAAACGAACGTCGTATTATCAAAACGCGTTGTAAAAAAATTCAATGATTCGCAATGCAAAATGTTTTTTTTTCGATCAACAAATTTTTTTTCTTTTAATCGTACACGACAACGTCTTTCCGGAGATGGGGGAAGGAAAAACGATAACCGTATTGTACGTGACAGAGCCAGACACAAGGTCTTCTGCAGCGAACGGAGCAACTCGTTACGCTGTGATACTGTGCGCTAGTCTGGAGGGCCGTCAAGCGCTTTCACCGGTTTTATACTGCACGTACGAAAGCACCTCTTCTCGTCTCGATAGCACTCGGAGTAGGGAGACATCCGAGTCTCGACGAGTGTATTGTACCAGCAAAGCAGAGACCTCACGGATGAGAACTCTCGCACATCCAATGAATGTGCTCCGGGAGCTATTCACGCTGACTGTGTTGTGTCGTGGATCTTCTCGGTAAGATAAATCCAAGATGCATCTGGTAATGATGTGCTGATACGGAACGAAAGATTTAAACCATCGAGAAACGTCGTGGAGTCGGATCGTGAGATGCGAAATCTTTGAATCACACTCCACTTGCGCTTTCTTTTTACGATTTCTCAACTTTTTACCAATTCCTTAGCATAGCCCCCGATAAGACAATTGTATTCTTATTCGTACGTGGAAAAGATATAAAAGTCGGATTTTTCTCAAAAACGAAGAAATCTTTTTAGCTTGCCATCTTCAACAAAAAAAAGGACATATGTAAAAATAATCTCCGAGAAATTCGTTGCAGGAAATACACGATGGGACTCAAGATTTCTTTGTACGGGATGTATGCAATTTCATCAAGATAAAAAAGTTTTCAATAGTTATTACGGAATCGTAAACTTCGTATAATGACCCAGTGCAGGCCCGGTAATCAGTTCCTTTTTATTATTCAAAAATAGGTACCTGCGCATAACTCATTCATCCTATTCTTTATTATCTAATATTTATAAAAACACTTGAAAAGTATTCAAATTCAACAGTAATAATTATACCGTTTTTTTTTTATAAATCCTACATCCGTATTGTGACGACAAAAAACCGTTTAATTGCTTAAAAATTAATTAATTACAATAATGAAGACTGGATGATCGTCTTCGAAAAGATACAGGTTAATGACCTTTCCTAACTGCTTCGGGTTTGCGTATTCATGAGCTGTGTGCATCTTATTCGAAATGTTCTCTTTTCGCGACGCTCTCCCGGGTCAATTTCGTGACCGTCGGATCAGCCTATCGTGAGCATATTTAAACTAGGGACCGATTCGTGCTTGTGCGATTCTTCGGTAATCTTCTCGCCTGTGCAAGAACCAATAGAATATCGACATGGGGGTGTGTTGCTCGTGGGTTACAGAGAGAATCGTGTTGGAAAGGAAACGTCATGTTAGATCGATGCACGTTTGGAATGGATCGATCGAACCTATCTTAATGAGACGACCATAATTTACGGACTCGCGTGTATACTTTTTTTTCTTCTTTCACTAGCAGTCCATGAGAGACATTTGAAGTAATATGATCAGGCTTCATTCAAGACCACGGATGAATAAGCTTTTCCTGATATTTATACATGTAGAAGAAAGCCAGAGTACTTACAAATACAAGTGATCATAATCTTTGAATTAATACCTCGCCGACGCACTATAAATTACTTCATTAATGCGAACCTCTTATATACGGTATTTCATTGAATGGGCATAGGGCTTGCGATTTGTGCCTCTATAAAATCAGTACCAGAAACCACCCACGCAAGTGCGCGGTTAACCGCGTCAAATAGTCTCTATGTTTTCCTCATTGCCGAACAGCATAAATATTACAGACGGACAGCACATCTGATCGCGATACTATATTGGTAGAATAAACCACATTCTTTATTATAAGTCATTATTTGAATTTCGTAATCAATCTTTGACTTTCATTTGTCACGGTCAAAAAGTGCAGTTGCATAAAATAAATACTTTTCGGAACATTACCAAGTCGATGATCATTTTTTTAACCGATTTCGATTACATTTTTGATGAGTAGATTAAAAGCGTTAAGCGGGATGTATTTTCAATCAAATTTCCATCATGAAAACACACGTTGTATAAATTAAATAGAAAAGATTTTAATTTTTACGGTGTATTCTCAACTAATGTTTGAATTAGTCACGTGCTAGGATACACGATGACCGACCCATCACTCAAATATCCTCTTTCCTTCAATAATAATCAACCACATCGTAGGATGTGTCGAAAGTTCTTTTACAATTTTTCTATTTAATCGCGCACGCGCGCAGCTCTTGACCGAAACGAATGTACCGAGCACTATATAATAATACCGAGCGGCGAAGCGAAGCAATCGCTTAGTACCTGCAATGAAAATATATACACGCACACTTACTTTTTTATATACATACATCTACCTAAGTATTAAATCAGACATAAATGCATTTCGTAATTATTTTTCAGACCCTATGAGTCCCAATGTCAGAGTGCTTGACCGTGGACTCAATTTAATTAACGCGAAAATTAATATCGTTCAAGTTTCACAAGTGTCCCGGAGCTTCCAAGCGTTGTGGAGTATTTCTCATACTTTCTTCAAATTAAGCTAGTGACACGCTATTTGATTTGGAAAGACGAATTGATTCGCATTAGCTCTTTTTTGTAGAATCTTACATAGAAGGGACTGCGTAACTCTGGTGTCATTTCACGGAGTGATGAACGATTTAGTTAATGGAATAATTAAAGTTCCAAATCGATGTCTTCAAAACAATTGTGTTCTATTTTATTCCATACAGCAGATTGAAAATAATTTTTACCTAACAATAATTCTCAGGTGGTTTCCCATAATTCTTTTCTGCATATTCAGGACTATGTTGAGAAACAATTTATTACGCCTTAAAATCAATTCATTGCCAGAAGTTTGAAGAAAATTTTTAAATATATTTCCGTTTTGATCGATCCATAATTAGAGTCCATATTTTAACTAGAAATGCTGGATACCGCATTTTTCAAGTAATGCATGAAAAAACATCATAAATCAATCGTACGTCACATCCCCAGATAACACAGATCTTCGCCTAAACAAAATCCAGCCATAACTTATGTTCAACTCAGCCATAACAGTATTGGGTATTGTCGAGTGAATCATCGATAAGTTCCATTTTCCCGCGGTTTTCATAAGTCCTCTCTCACCTGTCTGCCTTTCTCTCTCGCTCTCTTCCTTTCTCCCTCATATGCGCATTGTAATCCAGAGATGTACTCACCCCTTCCCGTGCCGCCGGGTGAGCAAGAGCGCGGAGATCCTTTTCCTGGTTGCACGTAATCGAGCAATACACATACTAACAGCAAAGAGGCTCTATGAGTACCAACTTGCTAGAAATCTATACACACACCTTTGCGCTGTAGCTGCCGTTTGCGCGAACCTCCAACTTTCTTTTTCCAAGGTACTCACTGTCACCACAACTTTATAATAGTCTCAACGAGCAAAGTTACGCCAACTATTAATAGTTATGAAGGAATTACGCGACTATTCGGCCGACTAATAGACGGTAATAACAGTATCAACAGTTTTTATGAGAAGAACGAGAGATGAACGACTGCCCGTTATAGATTTGTCGCAAAACGCGACTGAAACATTATTTTCTCTTAGATGCGATTTCTTTTTCATTTGGGATATTATCGACTGGAGCTCGCGATACAAAACCTAACCACGTGCTAAATTTATTATCTGTAATTCGCTTCCGCTATATATTTACAAATATTTTCTAATATGATCAATGGACAGTGTACAGTTCGACATAAATCAATCCAAAGATTCCCGAAATTTCTGCTTTTCTGAACATTCACTGTAGGGTATCTTTAGCTAATCTGTAAATTTCTAACTCCTTGAATTTCATAAAAATGCATCAAAAAGCAATCAAAATATGGCGAATTGAGAAAATATAATTTAAGAAAAGAATGTTATTTGTTTGATATATATAATCACGGTTGATTCCACGTCGAATATTACAATTTCAACTACAAGCACTTTGTTCCAAACTGCAGCTCAATATTTTTTTTTTGTTCGAAGTGCCGTGATAAACTGTTCAGTGAATGGAAGTGAATCTAAGCAGCAAATATTATAATCAAATTTACTCTTGACCAGTCTAATTATAGGAACCTTGACTGTATTGCCTCTTTCAATCAAAAACGATTGGTATAAATGAATCTCTATTGAAGTTCACATTCATTGGTTCTCTGTGATTGATAGCGCGTTCATTAATCATGCGGATATTACTCACTGAACCGGAAGCATCCAATCAATTATTCACAAGTAAAACCTTGCTCTATGAAACGTGCTTTGTGGATAAAGAAAAAAAAAACATTCATTTCATTGGCCTTCAAAAGGAAGTTTCAGCTCTTAATATAGTATTCTTTGCCTTTATCAATTAAAATATCCCAGGTCGCAATTGTTTCGAACTGTTTTTGTTAAGTTCATGTTCACAAGAATTCTTTAGGGTTCGTACAAAATTGATTAGTTACTGACCATTGAGATGATTATATTGATCCTTATAAAGTACACACACATGGGTGCGGTTGTGAATCGATCGTGACTTAACTGACGGAATGCTGATGCGTCCTAGTCACTCGATTGATCCGACAGATTGATGTGTATCTCCAACGGCAAAAAGATAAGAGGAGATAGAGTGAGGGGATCAAGTATCCCAAGTCCCACATTCGTGTGACTGATAATTGTTCAAATAATTCAGCAATTATCACGCCTTACATTCATAAACAGAAAAAAATCGGGCAAGAAGTCTTAATCGATCAACAATTAACGCCGTGATCATCGCATTCCATTATACGTCCGGTTCAAGCTCCTTTATTTATGTGCTATCCAATTTGTTCTGACGTAAAATATTCATGGGCACGATTCCATAAAAATATGTACGGAAACATTATGTAATGAACTAACAATTATTTTTACATTATTGATGATTGTTACAAACAGTGGAATGTTCTTCAAATATTCTTTTTTTATTCGATTTTGTTTTTGTCAATTTTGGTGCATACCAATGGACCTCATGGACTCGCCTGTTAGCGCTTATCTCTTTCGATCCATGAATGACGCAGCGCACGCATTCTCTTGTCGATGCTGCGATATCGCATTTTTTTAATTGTACGCTCGCATACCAACGATTTGTTGTAGCGTACAAGCCACAAACCTCTCTTATTACTCTGCCCGCTAATTACCAGCGGTGCATGAGTATCAACTTCTTTGGAATGTGCGCACAACTTTTCGGAAGGATGAGGAACAAGATAATTAATTTTTTCTGTGCTTCGATCCTCATAATTGTTAAATTTACGTTACGCCTCGTATATGATTCTGCGACGTATGAATGACACAGTTTCACATTCAAAATATATTGCTTTTTTACTTCCTGTAGTCTTCTAAATTTTCTTTTTTTTATTAAGAAAATATTCATTCTTTTGGAATCAGTATATAGTTTATTTTTATTGTTTATAATAACGATGAGATAATTCATGATGAATTTTTTTCTGTATAATTATAGATAACTTGCATCTTTCTGCTTTTCGTTCGTATTATATGGAGATAATATGTTCCCGGAGAAACTAAACGCTCATCAGCAGGCTTTAATCGTGCACTCTAATTAGACATTTTCACGGATTGTTACCGTAAATTTAACTCGCGTTTAAATTTCTCGGGGTGTCTTTTACGACTGCATCGAGAGGACACTTAGCAAATATGAAAGCGGCGCTAAAACGGTTTTGCTTTCTCACGATCAGTAGCCGGAGCGATTACACAGATAAAATACGAACACGCACGAAATGTTGCTCTGGTATTACACCCCTTGATGGGGCTTCAAATTCATTTTATGGATAGAAAGGTTAGAAAAAAATTAATATATGCCCACATTTCATCCCCGAACAGGGAGTTTCATCGAATCAGGCTGAATGGTATACATCGCGTTCTAATGAGCACTTGTAACCTGCTACACCAAAGCAGCCAATCGCGTGTATGCAATCACCTTTTTCCTACTTGCTTAACTAATCCAAAACACGTGCTTTAATGTGCAATGCAGACGTGGCACGAGAAAACTGGGTGACTCTGGTAATGAATCACGAAGTGTGCACGAGGTCTGAGTATAACTAGCGATGTACTCTAATTAGGAAAAATGGGAGGATTTAATGGTTAATGTTAAATCAGCATTACTATTTTCGTAAACGGTTCTATTCAATGTGGAAATTTGGTTACGGTTATCACTAAATGGACTCATTACTACTCTTATTGTTAATGATTTACGCCGACCAGCAGTTTTGATAGCTTTTTATCATTGTTGATCTGATACGTTCTGCAATCCTCATAATTCGCTTGTAATGTTGTCGTAAAAACGCTCGTTATCCCCTTTGGGAGACATATCTTGAAAAATATGCAGCAATCGAATTGGAATTCAAGCACGCATGATCAATCTGCAGCATTCAATCATGATTGATTCGACCAAACCTTCGCTCACCAATCGTGAAACACATGAACGTATAATTACCTTTTTTATCGCAATTTTTTCAATCTCTCGTTTATACACAACGAGATCGATACAGATATCGCATCAACGGTGAAATGGGAATATTCATATTTATTGCCAGAACACTAATGATAAATCGCGATGGGGTGTGACAAGGTTTCAAGGTTTTTGCATTATGGTCTTCCTGAATGAAAACTGCATTCCGTCCTGTCGTCCCTGGTCCGGCAACACAGTACATATAACCGCGACCTTTGCCTCTCAGTCATTTGTCGACCACTATGAGCAAATGTATTCGGATCTTATCGCCTTCACTACGCAGATAATTCATTATTTATTACAACTGTTCTCAAGTTTCTCACGTGCTTTGGGAGCACCGAGATATTCAGTCTAAAGGGAGACCCGAGACATCGAAGCATTTATTTTCTATATGCGCCCCAGAAAACTAATACTTTATTGCTTATCGCCTATAAAATTGTCAGATAATATCACTTACAGATTAAATAGAATTTCCCGTCAAATATCTAAGAAGAGTTTAATAGCTGGCTTGACCTACGGTAATAAATCACAAGTTCCAATCCCCTTGAAGAAAAGGCCGACGTACATCTTAGGCAACGCAAAATTGTGAAAGAAGGAAAATGATGAGTCCTGAACTATTGTAAAAATATTGATTATTTTGAAGCAAGTATATTTTGCGACTCCTCCAAAATGACCACAAACTCTAGCCTGAAATACCATTCCGTAAAAACATAATTAAGATTCAGAGCACACGTATGTTGTTTGAAAAGATCTTTTGTATCGTCAGTGTCTGCCTGCCCGTTCATCATGACACGGCGCTGAAAAAATTGAACTTTTGTGTGTGAATTTCGGTGAATGACGCTCCACCAACAACAAAGTGGCTCTCGTTGTCATTTTGTAGTCTAGAGGCCTTACAGTATGGGGACGGAAGAAGCGAGAAAAGACGAGTAACTGAATCCTTTTATATAAGTATTTTTCTATGACGAAAAAGTGGAATCTTCCTTGTGAAGAAGATTCTCACCTCGACGTTATACAAAACGTTTTTCTTTACGCAGGTTCTGACTGCAAAATAAAAACTTCCTGTAGTTATGTAAGTACTGGTATACGTGTGGGGTCCGAAAAAAGAAGATTGCAATCAAGCGTATTGTTTAAGTAGAGCCTTGTTAAAATTACTTTCAAAATTCATTATAATTGCTCAGAATTTTATAGCAAAATCTATGTAAATGAAAAAAAAATTATCTTGACTATAACAATAAATAAATAAATTTCGTCGGTAAATTCAACTTTTGCCAGTACTTTAAGTTTATCTTCTAAACGATTGAAGCCTCGTTGATCCTGAGTCAATGTTTTTAAAGAGCAAACTACTTTATGCCAATAGTTCAGACGTCTCGAAAATCTTGGGCACATATCGAAGCTTTATGATCTTTCTTCAGCAGCGATAGCTCGCCATTTTCAGGGAGCCACGCTCGATTGTCTCAGTTCGAACCACCCACGCACATTCCAGTATAGTAGTTGCAACACGTCGCCTCCGAGGTAACCGTTATCTCTCTTTGCTCCGAGACAAGATCTCGAGGCGCATTGTTATAGCAACGACGAATTCTCCAATGCGATACCACACGATAGTCTGTTTAGCCACTAGCTTGTCATACCAATAGATCGAACATTATTATCAGAACGAAATGGAAATAAAGCCATTGATACTAAAAAAAAAATAGATTTGTTCCTTTTTCTCAATAACAGCAATTTTTTTGAATCTGGACACCAAGAACTCCTTTTTATAAACGTAATCCTTGGATGTACTGCTCATGTATAAAAAAAAACTGTTGTCTGCACAAAGTTCGTCTGGATAAAACAAATTCATTTACCTCGATATATTCGTAACATCACAATGCGCCACAGTCGTTGGGACAGTTGTAAATCATTTCGAGTCTTAACGATTCTGCAAATCGTTGCGGACTGGAGAAGAAAAAAATATTTACACGCTGATGTATGGCAAATGTTAATAAATTCCATGGAGTGGATGCTAACCGACTCTCGAGTAAAAAAAGATTATATCCGATATATCATGTAGTCCGGTTTGTAAGATATTTTGCAAATGCGCAATCGCCCTTGCTCGCGCATATACATACTCTTTGCATATATATACTATCCCAAAAGCAAATGCTTGGTACTGCGAGAGCATCAGGGACGAGTTATGGCGTTTGCCACGTTGGCGAAGAGAAAAGTATCGTTGTATGGAGAGTGATGGTACTTCGTTGGTTAAATACGAGCACGTTATATCCTCTTTCAAATGGGATTACAGATACGTACCCATGTGCATATATAATACGAAAAAATATACAAACATGTACATATTTCAATGGATGTACAACAATATATGTTGTTTGGCGTATAGTGAATACGTAACACGAATCTTCGAATGCATGCATGCAAACACTGAGGCATTTATGTTCCAAAAAGGAACATGCATTCGTCTCGTTTCATTTCTGGGCTAACAAGAACCTTTCACTACTGTATCGTGCAAGATAGTCAGTTTGAATGGGTGCTTAGGAATAACGAATGAGGGGTAATAACGTAGTAACTTAATAATCGGTCGTGGATCCCCCTGGTGTGTCCGTAACTTCATTTCACCGCTACCGGGGATCACCCGGCGCTTCTCCGCAAGTATAAGTTCACCAGTTAAAATATCCGTATATACATGTATATTATATGATCCCGCGTGATTTTCCTCCTATTATTAACAACGAGCGCATGTCAGAATCAAGCAGCGAGATATCTTCACTTCCAATAACAGTTATCTGTCCACTAATACGTAACGAAATAATCAGCAAAAACTAATTACAGAGTCTTCGGGCCAGGTCGGAGTCGTTAAAAACAAACTTTCGATGTGCAATATTCCCCTGCTAACGTTCAAAGCATGCGAATGGAAAAAGAAAAAGTTGGTTGGTTTTACTAGTAATAACATTTCCTTCATAAAATTTCTCAGCCCGATAATGCTCGTAGAAATTCACGAAGAACGAATCAAATTCAGTCGTTAAACATGTATTCATTTCCGCGATGCCCAAAATAAATTGATTCGAAGAACAATTTGCAAACAATTCGATTACTTCGAAATATTTACATCTCTTGTATGTATAACCTGACGATCTTTAGAGATGAATAACTAATATTGATAGTGAAATACTAAAAAAATTATCCTGCTTTTAAAGGCCCTTATTGGCTTCATTCTAATTCGTTGTTTATCCAATGATCCTTTTCTTTTAAACAGGATTCACCCGTATCACAGCAAGTATTCACCGATTCCTTTTAGTTTCGAGATTTATGAGATCGATTGTAATCTACGTTTTGAAGAATCTTTATGCCCCATACACGTTTGAGCAATATCATCACTTTCTGATATTTGCAGCGGCTACTACACTTTCTGATATTTACTTGCCGAGACGCTCGCCTGGAATCCGGCCGGGATGTCTAGCAGGGATCTCGCATAGTCCCGTACACAAGACTTTTCTCATTGGTTCCGAGAGTTTCGCCGAGACACTATCCAAGACTTTTCGAAATTCTTTTAGAGAGTCTCGCCAAGACTCTTTCCAATATTTTTTAAAACTTTTTTTGGGAGTCTCTTTTTTTGATACTTTTTTTTCTCTTTACATTCATTGATAGTGATAATGAATGACATTGGATGTGAAAATTGGTTTTTAATCATTTCAAGGCCTTGGGCAAGACAAAGTGCAATGGTTGCAACGTTTTTGGGCCTTGGGAGATCATAGCCTGTGATTTAATAATATTGAATCGAAATCCCGACGAGACTATATAGAAATCGGGCGGACTATCCGTGGACGCGAAAGAAAACCACCTATCGAGTAAAATTGGAGGCTCTACAAATTTTTGTTTTTCTGGCTGGTAGGCAGCATCGAGCTGTTGTCGTTCGCGTTCTCATATAGCTTACCTGATTCTTATATAGTCCAGTTGGAGTTTTATCTCGATATAAAAAATCGCGTCACTGATCGCATTGTTTGATCTTATTCCGAACAATACCAACATTTTGTCTTGCCTGAAAGAATCAGATATTTTTTTTATCACTTAATCTTTAAACTGTGTATATAGATTATGCAATATACCGCAGCAATTCCCAAAAAATCGCGCCATGACTCTCGGATAGATTTTTGTATCTAAAAGATTCATGGCTAGATAGAAAATATAGGAAAGGGGCTCGGCGAAACCATCGAAAAGAATTTAGGAGAGTCTGAGAAAGAGTCCTGACGGGATTATCAAAAAAGAATTTGAAAGTCTTGGAAAGAGGCTCGGCGAGACTCGTTAATAATTCATAAAAGATATTGGAAAAAGTCTAGGCGAGATTCGTTAATAATTCATAAGACTTGGAAAGAGTCTCGGCAAGACTCTCAAATATATTTTCGGATGCTTTTGGAAAGAGTCTTGAGAAGACTCTCGAAAAAAGTTTCCGAAAATCTCGGAAAGTGCCTTGGCGAGACTATTGAAAAGAATTTCGAAAAGTCTTGAAAACAGTCTCGACGAGACTCTCGAAACCAATTAGAAAAGTTTTGCATACGGGACTATGCGAGATCCCTGCAAGACATCCCGGCCGGACTCCAGGCGAACGTCTCGGCAAGACTGTTTTTTTACGCGGGTAGTAATGTGGGTATATACGCTCAACCGAATATCCGAATTTTGACAAAGCTGTCACTTTAATAAACAGTCATTTATGTGTTAAAGAATTACCTTGGCGGCAGTCAATGTCGATCAAATTTTCGGTGTCATCATTAGGTGTGAGATATCTTAACATTATTAAATTTACAATTTACCGCCTTTACACGCAGAATTTCCAAATTTAGTGTCACGAGGTCATGGGCCACTTCTCAAATCATTCTTTGATGGACAGGAATCAATCTTAAAACTTCCATCATCACACCTCGCGATCTTTTGAACCTGAAGTAATCGATATACTCAGCTTTCAGCGTGTAAATCATGTCGAATATATCCAATTGCAATCTTCAAGAATGACATGGATTGTGCAATATTATAAACGTACAATAACAATCTGTAATAATGATAATGTCAGGTAGAAACACATTCAATGAGCTGCTTATGTGTATGGTATCGGTATATGTTAAATCAAGATGCACACTATTAATTATGTTAAATCAAGATGCACACTGTTAAGATTAAATGTACGGCACGGGCTTAATCCATAGCTGAATCTGGAGGTATTATATATTTTTTTGTACAATAAGAAGAACTTGATCCACTTTGACCAGGTGCTATTACGAAGTGAGATCTCGCTGCGTCCTTGATCTTCGATCTCTCGCAAGAGAATTCTCTCGGTGACGCATCGTCGAAAGAGAAGGAAAGGTAGAGAGCGAAAGATAGAAGTTTATACACAAAGCGAGAAAGGATCCTCCGTGGAAAATCGGTGGCGAAATGCGCGCAAGATACTCGTCGCGGGTCGCTATCGATATACTGTCACGAGACCGCAAACGACAGAAGAGGCAGCCTGTTATTTAAACCCAAGTGAGATAAATGGCCACTCGCTTAAGCGCGGAGAATTCTATTTCCAAGCTGCAGCAGAGGATTCATTTTATATATACTTATGTGTTTATATACATGTATATATGAGCGTATACAAGTATATTTTAAAAAGGGATTCTGGCTGCACCTACGCGCGATCACGATTCGCGAAGATTCACGAGGCTTTATCCTCTGAGCATTAAATCACGAGGATCGTATGTACGTGTGTACTGTGTATACAGATCCGGCGCGGAATAGGTCAATGTACAGATTTCCCACTATTGTGGGGGTCCGTGTACGTAATTCACTTATATATATAAGTACTCATGAGTTTATACATGTGGTATATACAGTTTTGTCTACTTTTATCTATATACCTCTTCACGTTTGTGTATAACACCATATATGAAGGTGTACATAATAATACTAGTACCGAGTGGGAGAAGTACTACCTCATTAACGGGTTAGATAGCCTTTCTTATATCTGTCGTTGCTTCCAATCTACCCTCGGGCAATTTTATACACAATTTACTATTTATCCGATATAACTAATGAGTCTCGGAGTATCGCGTTTCGTTAAAATTCTCCTCAAGAGACGAGGGCATTTATACATGTTTATTGAAAAGTATTAACGACGATAACCGAAATCGATTTTAATTGTTACGCGCGGGAGGAAATCGTGAGAAGTATGTACAATTTGCTGGGAGTTAAGACACGCGACTCATTTCAAAATGAGAAACTAAACTTTCTCCTGCTTAAAGCACATTGGAGAGAAAAGAAATTGTCTCGATTTAACAAAGCTTGTTTGTAGTCACGGTTTTTTTGAATTGATTTCTTATGTAAATTTTATACGGTTGTTGAAAACGTCTTTTCATACGTTTCGTTTTTCAACAAAAAATCGTTCAACATGTAGCTTTGGGTTTGTAAAAACACATTTGTTTTATTCGAGTGAAACTTATTGGAACTCAAAGAAGCCTTCTATCTGCCCTGCAGCACGAATTTCGAGTTGTATTATTTGCGTAAACCATTCTTGGTAAAAAAAAAACTTCGCGTAACCACTGAAGGAATTATAATGGAAGTTTGCAGCTGAAATTCATGGCAAAAGTTATCAGTTATAATACCCCGAGAGCTTGTAAATTATTAAGTATTTCCCAATAGCTTTGTTGCCTAGCAACAGACGCCTGAAATTTGGCAGATCAAAATCCCGAGCGCGCAGCGCGAGAGATTTTGTGCCAAACTATACGCGCATGTCGCTAGGAAGGAAAACTTGAGGTAAATACCTGATTAATTTCCAAGCTCGAGGGGTATTCGGCGGATTATTTTTTTCACCCGAATTTCAACCAATAGGTGTTTGGTATTTAACATCACGTGGTACCAGCAGAACGAAATAGTAATCTCGATAACTTTTATGTGTCTGACACTCACGTAGGTTACAATCTATTGAGAATTTTTTGCTTATTACCTAGCAACAGCAGGGAAATTTTCGAAAAATTACTAATATAATTTCGTCCTGGGGGTACCACGTGATGTTAAATACCAAGCTCCTATTGGTCGGAATTCGGGTGAAAAAAATAATCATGATATACCGAAACCTGGGGGTGGCTGTGAAAAATTGTATTTATTGCGAATTGTGAAGTTTTTTAAAACTAATAATTTTCAGATTCAAAGTACACATGTCATTGTTATAGTACGTGCGTGAAATGATTGTGAGAAATTCTTACCGTATTGTTCAGTAAAATTTTTATACAGATATTGGAAAAACATGAAAATATTTCTCTTACTACGAGCTACTCGAAAACTACTATGATTCCATTTTAATTGTTGCTACAATTTGCTTTCCGCGCATGCAATAATCGGGGTACGATAAAACATCAGTCGTACTATATGTTTTTCAACTTTATGTACGATATGTTTCCTGGACATCAAAATTTCCAAGTCAGTTCGCAAAAATCCCACGTAGCAAACATTTTCTTCAACATTTTATTTTATTTTCATTGAGTTTGAAATTTGGTTGAATCGTAATTTTATACTTATCGAATTGTTTCACGTTCAGGATTTCTACAGTGATTTCTGAAATACAATATTTCCAGTATAATCATTTAATATCGAAGAAAGTTCGTGCATTGAAATAAAACATCGTACAAGTAAAATAGAGGAAAAGCAGGAGAATACAGATAATTCGATGCTGTGTAGCATTAAAGAGTTCGAAATGGGCGGGCATTGCAGCAAAGTACCATGAAATATCGTTTCCTGCAATTATTAAGGAGAGTAATCGCACAGTTTCGCGTGTGCTCTATTGCTCCTCTTTTGCTGTGATCGGTGGACCCCGAGTGGGAACTTGAATATCATGCCTGGGTGTGAAACTCTCATTGAACCGCAGACTCTATACTTTAGATGTCTCCCTCCTTTGCACTTTCCTTCTCTTTACCTTGCATCTCGTTCATGTGAACTCGTGTAAATTCTACTTCTTGAATACGTACTGTAAATCATAAGAAAGTGCTGCAGTGGCGCGTGCGAACCCATAACCTCTCTGTGTAAATGTATGTGGACGATAGATGGCGTTTACAGATCATTAAATGAGATAATGGCAATTGAAAATACGCACGACGAGAGAATGACGTAAATTGGCAGTTTGAAAAAGCTAAACGGGCGTCATGTCATAAAAGATTGTCCGCTCCCCATTTTGATCTTTTCCTTATTGTTTATTGCTTCTCTGACTGTTCGCTAATTGGCTTAAAGAGGGTATTAGTAGCAATGTTTATTTGCTTATCGTCAATTGATTCACTGTTATGTATTTCTTGAAAAAACCTTTTTGTGAACTCTCATCTCACCGGAAAAAGTTTAGATTAAATTTTGCCGAATTTTCCGATTCAAAATGGTTCAAACTATAAGTTAAAAATTCACAGTGCAGTATACATTGACATATCTTTTTGTATATGAGTTAGCTAATGAAATCATCGGTATATTTTAATATCCTCAATTTTCTCGATCATCAATTGCAAAGCTTTTGTTGGTTAGCGATCGTTTCATTCAAACAATGATTCAGCATATTAATAGTCGGCAAAATAACATGTACGTAGTAGAGTTCCATCTTTTTATTGGATAACGTTCGGATTTTTGTTTGTACTGCTAGCATGGCTAAACGCCCTTTACGCGTGAAATAACGTTCAAACATACTCTTGAGTTTGATATTAGGCAATGGCATGACATACTAAAAAACTTGAAAAATTTTATCAAATGCCCGTCGGTAAAAATGTAAATTTAAAAAGGTTAAAATAATTACGTCGGCATAATACATAAATTGAATAAAATGGAACTGAACTGAGGGAAGTCCGTTGATGAGTCCCTTTTATAAATCTTTGAAATCGTAATATGTAAGGTCAAGTGAATGTATCGTTTGTTGAAAAGAGTTACTCCGAATAAAGCATTTCAGCTCCCACACTTAAGTTATATATTTATCATTCGAGTTGTGCTCATGCGTCAATATTGTATGTGCATACCATACACACATTGTCTACTATTCTGTATACGGATTCCTGTCAGAATTCAAATCGAACTCATATAAAACCTCTTTTTTCAACCGGGAAGTGAAAAAAAAAAACATTCATTCATCATTGTTTTGGTTATAAATAAAACTTCTACCATATTTCATCATATATCGGTTGAAACGACACGCACACGCATAAAGCAGCAAAAATCAGAGTTGCAATGGCAAGCGTGCACGCTTGCATCAAGCCGGGGTCGTGAACCCGGTGAAAAGAAATTATTATGCAGTATCGTAATACAGAAACACCCCAGCACATACGTGTGCGGAATGATCGTAAAGTGTCGTCTTGGAAGGCAGCGAAAATTTCACTCCTTCCAGAACAGACTCCTATACACCAGTATGCGATACAATAATCGTAATAAACTCGCGACTTGTGCAACCTACACTTGGTGGGCAAAGAAATATACATGCAATACATATACTTCATGCTCTCAACAAATATAGATATATTCTCCTCCATCTCCAGCGCGTTCAAACGCGTGTCTCGGTTTATTATGTCCCGTCGATATACGACGAAGTCAAAGATAAATTTTTAATTTAGCAAGACTGGTACTATTACTGAAACTAATAATGTTCTCCCAAAGCACTCAATTGTCAATCATAATTAATAATTTATCGTTGTTTTTTCTATTAGCTCTAGCAGGAAAAAATGCTGATTAATAAAATCAAGGGGCTGGAACAACGTATGCAACGTTAATGCTGTGTCATAAAATTGAATTTTCTGTTACCATTATTATGATTCGATAGATTACACTGTTATTCTGTACCCGTAACAATATATGTATATCAGATTATGAATAAGGCAAATTCAATATTTCCTTCGAAGAATATTCAATCTTAAGAAACCCGCGCAAATTTGTTCAAGTCACGCGATTTAAAGTACCAGGATTTTTTGGCATAAAAATCCTATGAACGAGTTATTACGTCAGCAATCTGCATTCAGAGGTGTTTTAAAAACAACTATTGTGTTATGATTATATGACCTTTTTTTTATAATCAAGCCTCTAAGTAGACGATATTGTTACTAGTATAAACAACTGGTCTGCATATCACGACTGAACACAAGCTGTTGAACCAATTCGCTAGTGATGCTCTCATGGATTTTGCCTTCGACCCACTACCTTGTAGCAACAGTACAATAAATCGTGACCTTTTTCTCTCAAGTCCTTTCGTTACTATATCCACACACGTTCTATACAGTATGCTCATACATACAATGCACTCTGAGTTTGCTTCAACGAATCTTCTATTGAGATGCTATTCTATCGCGATCTGCAGAGTGAATAAGAGAGTTACGAGAGAGCCCATAATACATGGAGGTAATCTTCGATTCATGCCCTTGCTTTCTCCGGCAACAGAATAACAGCGTGTGTGTTGTCTTAAAATTCCATGACACTCCCTGTTTTATTTTGTTTTTCACTTCAATTTTCATCTACATGTTACATTTCTCGTATCAAGTTATATTTATGTTTTTCATTAATATTCTTCTTTTTTGCTCCTTCATTTTCTTCTCTTCTTGTCCCATTGTTCTACCTGGATCACTTATTTTTATTCATCCGAATGATCGCCTTTCTCGTTCTTTTCCTCTTATTCTAGTTCTTCTTCGCGTGATCCATCTTATTGGTCCTACTTTTTCCTCTTTTCTTAATCCTTGTCTTCGTTTCGTCTCCGGAGTCTGCTTTCCTCTCTGATCTTTTCGCATCTTTAACTCCAAGGTCGTGAAATGACTCTCAATCTCTCACCTCCCTGCTCCGTGTAAGGAAGTACGAGGATGTACAGCGACCTGAACATCAATTGGTCAGACACGATCATAATGAAAAGCAGGATAAATTATGACGCGATGGTTTAGCTCAAACGAATTATTGCTACGTGGGTATGTTTGTATAAATGTAATCATGCCTAAGGAGTGCTAGCGTACGACTCGTGCACAAGGTTCAACAGTAAGATGATAACCAGTACGTCACACTAGTCGGCAAAAGTTGCGTTTTACAAAGGGCAAAATATATGGATTTTCATTAATATTCCATCCACGAGGAGAAAGAATATGATAATTTAAGACTTGTGCAAGTATAGGTTAATTATTTGTTAGTTGTCCGTGAAATTACGAAAGGGTCTTCGTTTCGGTTGTGCTTCAGTCCAAATGAACACTGAGAATCACGAATTTTTTCTTCTCATACGTATACAGACAAGTTTAGTGGACCCAAACGAACTCTATTTGACAAACCAATATAATGCACATTTTTAAAAAATGTAATTGCAGAACTCGACAGGCTATTTTTCGACTTATGTATAAATGTAATTTAAATGTAATAACCATTACGCTTCCGGGATTATTTATAGGCATTATTACGAGCAGGATGTGTGGTTGACTGTTTTAACGAGCAATTCTGTTACACTGTCTTAATTGTATTTCTTGATGAATTCGTGAATGCAGAAAAGAACTCGTAAAGTGACGTCGAGACAACGACGACTAGAACGATCGAGCGTGGTTGTCTGTCCTTTCAACGCTCTCGATCAGCTCGATTGGCATTAACGAGATAATACGTTAACGATTCGTTGACCGGTAATAAGAGATCTCTGGTGAAACGATCGTACGTGCATCGTGTATCAATAAATGAATCTACTATATTTATTCCATAGTACAGTAAATTGTGTGCGTATCGAGTGGTCGAGCCTGTACAGTAAAGAAGACAACGCTGATTTTTATAGCTCGCGTCTCCAGTTTTTGTTGTTTTATCCAAGAGTCCACGTACGTGGGAGCAATAAATTGTGGGACTCGGAGAATCGTGAACACATGCACAGAGTAAAAATGTGACATGAAGGGAAAATGCAATAGAGGAAATATAATATCATAGATATCAAACATATTTGCAAGGATGAAAGAAATTATGATATGATCAATCGATATACAGTAGGTGTTATTCACGGAAACTTATTTTTTTTCATCCGACCCTATGAAACTCGGAACAATTTGGAAGAAAGTTCTTCTAAGATACTTTCATATTTTTTATATACTTGCTTGATGATGATAAAGATGCTTGATGATTGTTTGAAATCTATGCATGCATGAGAGTACCCCCTTATCAATATCGAAACAACCATTTTTCAATGCATATTAAATGAAAACACATCTGTTAAAAATAACAAATACAATGGAAAAAGTTTCCATTGAATAACGCCACAATTCATTCATATATGAGAAGTTGGAATCATTTATAGCTGCATGAATCAACCAGACTCAGAGTAATTTTGATTTCTGATCATCCGAGTTGTAGGTTTTGTACATATTACTGTCTGGTCCTGACTATTTGTGCACTCTATTTTGGAAACAAACTCGTTTCGGATTTGGCACGGTGACTTATAGACGGAAAACAAGCCAGTTAAGATTTTCGACTATTTTTAAATGCACTGAATTTACCTATTTCGATCAAGCCATATTTTTATTTTCAATGAAAACAATTATTTTTTTTTTCGGATTCAGCACATGGCTTAGTGACAAAAATCAAGCAACTTGAATCATTCCACTAATTTCGATTTGATTCCGTTTAGTTTGTTTATTGTCAAGAAAACCTAATACTGACGCATCTTTTTTATCTCCAAATTTAGTCGAGTTATTTGGCTGGTCTCTTATCTTAAATGACTCACCCTGTATATAGGCGCCTGGAGTATACTTATATTGCATAAGAAATACGATATTGGATAGGAAAATTGGTTTATGAATTGTTGTAATGATGCAAAGTAATATATGGAGTCCGACATTTAGGCGAGAACCTTTACCATGGGCGCTCCTTAAATGTTACGCCTCTGTACCGCATATTACTTCTGGATGCGCCTCTTTCGATTCTCGACCTCACCCATCATGAATTCCGCACTGTGTGTTTGAGATATTCGATGTAGCGTAAAACAGTTTGGGACTTGATATTTTTTATCATTAACTATAATTTCTATATATTCTATGAAATTAAAATACACGGTATTCACTTGAAATAATTCATGAATATTTTCTGTAGTATGTAACATTTTTGAAGATAGTTGTTCGAATTTAATAAATCACAAGATACAAACCAGATTTGTTAAGAAAATACTAGATACTGGATTAAACTTGTGTTAAAGAGTTATACAGACCTGAACAGATGAAAAGGTAAATTTTTCAAAAGTATAATTATACAATGTTATACTTTCTTTTAACTATTATATGTTACATGAAATTTTAATTGAAGAATTGCAAAAATTGATAAGGAGTATAGATGATAGCACAATAAATACGAATTTTCGTTTCAATAACCGTTAAACATTATATCTCTGTACAGCAATTATTCATAGTGCGTTCCTCATAACAGTTGCAATATGTCATTATGGATAGAAAGTTGTAGTTCCAGTTATTTCCATAGCGATAAAGTACAATAGCGCGCGAAACAGAGAAAATTTAATATCCTCTTTCGAATAACAGATAGCTTATGAAATGGAAAGCTAAGCAATAAAAAACATGAGTATAATAATTAAGTGAACAAAGGAATTCAGTGGTAGAAAATCAGAACAATTGTTGAGACGCATCTGTCTAATTGAATGATGAGAAATAATGTTCATTTAGACATGAGCACGAGACGTTTATAGGATAATACCTTAGTAAGTTTCGGGAAGTGAATAAAAAATATTTTATGTTTTTTTTCACTTTGTTTATTTTATTACTGAGGAAGACTATGGGAGTAAAACACAAGTGTAACGAAGTGCATCGAGTGGAGATAAAATTGATATAATGAATGACAAAGAGGCGAGAAACTACGATGATTTAAACTTGTATAAAGCATCTCTTTGCTCGATTTACGCGCTGACCATGCATTCAAAAGTCAATAAAGAAACTTTGTAATAAAGTGTTCGCTAATAGAGGAGCACAAATTTACTTTATGCTTGTAGTACAACTATCATAGACGATGTTCAATTATAGTAGTACGTATATACATATAAATATACATTTATCGATGAACAAGACGATGATGACGCTTTGGAAAAAATTCTTTGCATGGTACATGCGCTTCTCGCATATGTATTTATATATACAAATATATATGTGCCTATTAGAGAACGACATATAGTGCTTATTGAATAATGTGCGTGAGTAGTGCATATACTAGATGCACGCACTTCATGAATAATGCACGTACAATGGCAAGCACGAGACGCAAGTCGAGCGATAACACGGAAAGGCAAGAAAGAGAGAAATAGTGAAAAAGATCAAAGAAAAAGAGAAAATTCAGGTAAAAAATGATAGAAGCGGCAAGATAAAGGATAATCGCGCAAAACCAGAGGGAAAAAAGCGCAATCGCATGAAAGCGTTATCCTGAAATCTTGATCGCACCTCACTTTTAATGACTGAAATTGTCTCCCTCTCGCACTCCTCAAGTTTCCTCATGTTTGGCTAACTATTATGTAAACGGTAAATCGAAACAATGGAAGCCCACCGTCAGCAGGAGTAAGTGGAAGAGAATAAAACGGAGACGTCAAGGAGTAAAGTGGGATGGAATGTAATCGTGGTTAGATGGGCGTCGCACGACGGAGACGTTTTCTCGCTCCCGAGCACGATCAAGTGCCCGAGATAATTTGCTTGCGTAACAACCAAGCAATTAATCGATAATAATTATAATTAAATAAAAAACCTCAGGGGAGTTAAAAGCGCGATACTTTATTGGGATTCCTGACCTGTGGGTTAAGGATTTTCTATTTGTACCGTAATGTTAATAAAATCCGACTACTTTCTGAACTTGTTTTCATTTTCACTATATAGCTGCATAAGCAAACTGGGTCATTTCTTATTTAGTTTATTGGGTTCGTAATTTATCGTTTTACGAAAAGTATTTTTGTCTTTTGTTTCCTTCTTCCACAGGATAATACTTGCCGATAATCTAATTATATTGAATGACCAAATTATTTGATGTATATGAGCATTCCACGCCATTTCGAACAGCCGTGGCCTCGACCATTTTTTATTTTCCTGAAATTTTTTTATAAAATATCTGCACCATTATTTTTTATAAAATATCCGCACCAATTTTTATATTTTTATCTCACATCTTTCAAGAATTACAATTTCTCAAAAAATCTAAATTTTAAAAAGTTTCGAAAGGTTCTAACGCCGATATTTTTTAAACTAATCGACATATCGACAAATGTCAATGTATCGATTTTTTTTCATTTTGGTTCATACTTTTATGAAAAAAAGGGAAAAAAATTATTAATCATCGTTGTCAACGTTTTTTTTTTTCATCTGAAGTAAAAACTATTTTTTTTAAAGACGATTGCCATTCTTTATTTTTTTCAAAAACATCTCTAAAATAGTATGACCAATTATACAATTTTTAATGCTAGTCCGATCGTGAGCCCATTCTTCCTTCTATTTTTTTTAAATAAATTACATTTTTTTTATAGAAATTTGAACTTTTTTATATGAAACATATTTTAATCAAAGATATAACCAATCGCATAATTTTTAGGCCTAGTTTGATTGTGATCAAATGGTTGTTACCAATTTTCGTCGAAATTGTTTTTGTTAATTTTTTTTTATCCCTAGTAATACTGGTAAGTATTAATTATAGTACACATGTACAATTAGTAATTATAGTACTCTTTTTACAATTTTTAGTCAGATCCAATAAATTAAAGAATTTTTTTTCCATTACTTTCTTAGAGAAAATAATAGAAATTATGAATTATGTGAGAATTTCTATTATTTCTTTTTTCAAATTTTTTTCCCATTATTTTCCTGGAAGAAATAATAGAAATTATGAATTATGTTAGAATTTATGAATGAAAGAAATGAAAATTTTAGAATTTCTATTATTTTTTCTAGGAAAGTAATGGAAAAAAATATTTAACCTATTGGATCTGACTAAAAATTGTAAAATGAGTACTACAATTACTAATTGTAAATGTGTACTATAATTAATACTTATCAGTATTACTGATGATAAAAAAAAATTGACAAAAAAAATTTCGAAACACCCAATTTGGAAACACCCATTTGATCACAATCAAAATAGGCTTAAAAACTATGCAATTTGTTATATCTTTGATTAAAATATGATTCATATAAAAAACTTCAGATTTCTATAAAAAAAAAATAGTCTATTCAACAAAAAATAGAAGGAAAAAGGGCCTGTGATCGGGCCAGCATTAGAAATCGTATAATTGGTCATACTACATTAGAGATCTTTTTGAAAAAATAAATAAAAAATGGCAATCATCTTCAAAAAAGATATTTTTCACTTCAGATACAGAAAAAACGTTAACAACGATGATTGACAATTTTTTTCTTTTTTTTCATGAAAGTATGAACCGAAACGAAAAAAAATCGATATATTGACATTTGTCCATATGTCGATTAGTTTAAGAGATATCAGCATTAGAACGTTTCCGAACTTTCTAAAATCTGGATTTTTTGAAAAATTGTAACTCTTGAAAGACGTGAGATAAATATCTAAAAATTGATGTGGATGTTCCTTCTATGGGGTACTATTTTATAAAAAAAATTCAGGAAAATTAAAGATAGTCGAGGCCACCGCCGCTCGAAATGACGCGGAATGCCTCATATATAAATGCAATTTCTTATTATTAATTAGTATATTTTATTGAGCTGATTTATAAATAATTATTCACTCTAACTAACGATCTCATAGTTATTAATATTCTATAGACACCATATAAAATCGATTATTTATCCATGATATTTATTGAATTATTTTTTTCCATAATTAATTCGATATTGCGCGCTAATATAGTAAGAGAACTTTTTGTAACAAGAAATGATTCAGCTTCTCGTGATTTTTTCCGATTGTAGAATGTTCTTTATGTTATTTCTTCTTCCTGCTTCCTTCAAGTAATTTTTTTTACCGAGATTGCGAATCATATTCGATTTTACGAGTGCTTTTTGGTCGGTCGACAATCTCTAATGTTCATTTTCGCTTCTCATATGAAAGACTCTCATCACACATATCTTATTTGTAACCAACGAAATTGTCCTCAATCTAGTTCTACATACACTTTTCCAATTCAATCTTTTCTGATAGATTGAACACAAAAATAACATTGTTATCATTTTTCCTAGATTACTTATATTTGAACAATCTCCGTGTACAAGAAAAATAAAAGACGCAAACGAAGGCACGCAAAACACACACGCCTTAGGGATTTCGAGGACGACTAGAACTCAAAGGTTTTTCTCACCATTATTGCCATTTCTCACGATGCACAACTGTATACATGTGAATATGTTGGCAAATCCTACGTGATAACCACTATAGTAAAGGCTAATATCAAGTCTTTAGGAAAAGTCTCTCTATGATACTGTACCTAGCATGTGGATAAGTACTGCATATACAATAATATTCCATAGGGTAGTTGTTTTCTTTCTCTCAATATCGATCTATCACGTGGAAACATCTGACATTTAAAAATTCGGAGAAGAGTTACCGTAACGCGTTTATCAGAAAATTAAAAATTTAATCTAGCCTGGAGTCATGGATTATCTATGGGTCCATCATACTTGATAGGACATACTATATGTTAATTCGATGCATACACGGAGAGAATTTTACACGAAAAATTACTATGTTCACATTGCGTCGTAGAACCATGTCGTCGCTTTTGAGCAAAATTTACTATGTTTTGAATAGAAAAACATAGTAAATTTCTTCACAATGGTCGACATGATACCACGCCGCAATGCGAACATAGTAATTTTTCGTATAAAATTCTCTCCGTGTATTATAATGTGGGGGTCATGGCAATTATAAATTTAATTGTGATAAATTCAAATAATCTTCCATTAAAACCAATTCATATAGATAAAAGCATATGTATGAAATGATATCGCTTCAATTTTGATGTATTTAGGACAATCGGACAATGTGGAACTTGACACAGAGATATTTTCGTTATAATTGAAATATGAATGATAACGGAGACTAATAAAGGCTAAGGTGCGCCATAAGCTAATTTCCTATGGATTCTTCCAGACGCACTGTATCTATTTACCTAAAATCTTGTTGTGATCATGAGGCATTGAAGGATTTGTAATGTATAATTCTTAAAAACCTACACTATAATCGCGATTTATCGAATCTTGATTCATGTAATATTCCCCACTATGCGACCCATATCGATCGGTCTGCGCTTGGTAGGAGAATCACCCGGTCCGATCCAGCCATTTATCTGGTGCGCAGAAATGGAAAGACGAAGTGTGCGCAACGATCTATATTTACAAGTGCGATGCGAAGTCGGTCCCGCCGCTGTTCAAGGAATCAAGGTTGTAGTGTACTTGATATTTTAAAGCGCTGAAATATGTAAAGCTCTGAATCGTTATAGTAAAAACTAATGAACCTTTATGCATATTTTGGTCAATTCAAATCTTTAAGGAGCAAATAATTAAAATCGCAAATACAAATTCTTGCACGTTTTCCCTTTTATTTTGATAACAATTAGAATCATCAATTTGATTAGCAATTCAGGAAAGTGTAAAAAACACACTCACAAATTTTGGTTGATTTCGTACCATTTTGAAGATAATACATATAATT
This sequence comes from Rhimphoctona megacephalus, assembly GCA_963989365.1. Classification (NCBI taxonomy): domain Eukaryota; kingdom Metazoa; phylum Arthropoda; class Insecta; order Hymenoptera; family Ichneumonidae; genus Rhimphoctona; species Rhimphoctona megacephalus. The sequence goes on along the minus strand of OZ022415.1, from coordinate 40,052,247 downwards.
CATATTTAACTACATAATTCAAAAACAAAGTAATGTAGTCCCATCGTTTAATAATCCACCGGCGGTCTCCGTACCTTCATATTTCTTAGTTCACTAAATAAACGATGCATTCGTTGGGATAATCCCTGATCATGTATAATAGACGTGGGGAGAACAAAGAGCCTGGCATTTGAATGCCAGTCATGACAACGAATGCAATCTATTGCGCGAGCTGCTGTGGTTGGAGGTTAACTTATACACTCGATCCTTTCTCATCGAGGAGAGCATCTCATTACTGTGACTTTTCACTATCGAGAAATACACGTTATTGTTATACTCCGCGACTTTTTCTCGGCCCAATTTCAGTCTCAATCATTGAAATTATGGCGAGAAGAAGTTGGAATCAGAAAACTTTAAAGATGTACTAGAAAATGTTGAAATACCGGTGAATCAGAGATATTGAAACCTTCGCAATCGTTGACACTTGAAGCAGAAGGCAGAAGGCTGTCATAACCATTTAAGGAAATCTGATTTTCAATCGGGGGCCGGTTGGAAAATCCGAACTTTAAATACTCGGACGGTTTAGAATTCCTAATTTTAATGTTCCGAAACTGAAAGCTTTGTAAGGATCATGCCAGCGAAAGTCTACACAGTTGACTGTAAATGATGCAGAACGGTACGAGTAACGATAGGAAAAGGATACAAATGTGATTTCTTATATGAGATAATTTTCAAAAATCGTATGAATGAGATCAACGCTTTATTTGAATGACCAGTAATTCAACTCACAAAACTCCGAATATGTAATATTAAACATGCAACAAATTACCGAAATTGTTATTCTAGAAAACGAACTATATCAAAGTTTAAAATAATAAAAGCTAATAAGAAATTCGTCAGGTTCCCGAAAGTTTTGGAATCCAAAAATCATATTTTCGATCATCCAGTTTGCGAAAACTCAAGTTTAGATCGTGTAAGATTCCAATATAGAACGTTCAGAACGATCAAAACTCCGAAAACTCACACATAAAGCATGTAAGTCTGACGCGTTTAGATGGCAGCACCACTGCTATATCGCATGGATTTTCGGAGTTTCGGTCTTCGGGGAAAATTTTTTCAGAGTTTTGATCTTTCAGAGTACTATTCTTTCGGAATTTTGATCTTTCTCGGTAGAATTTTTTCTGAGTATTGATCATCTTTCATGTTCTATTGTAAACATATAATATCAGGATGTTTACACCTACCGGATATTTCTATTTTCGGAACTTTTTTCTGTAGAAACTTCCGCCATTCAGGATCTTGAATATATAACTCTGCATTTTTTCAGAACTATAGACTCTCCGATTATGAGAAGTTGATACACGTTTTACGTGCTATGTTTTCATGTTGACGCATTATCAGTCGGATCCATGATTATTCTCATTTAATTTCGTAGTGGACTTTTATTTTCGGTTATACAATAATTCTGTTTACAAAATTTTGGAATTGTAAATTTCCAGAAGTATTGTGTTCTATATAAATAAATTCGGAATTTTGAGCGTTCTGATTTTTAAAGTTCGGAATTTCAACCCGCCCCCGTCAATCGTTTAATCGTTATACCCTAGCGAATTTGGCAACCATCAGTGACCGAAATTTCGGTCGAAAAATGGAACAAATCGACCGAAAACGGTCGTTTGCGGCCAATCACTAACCGTAAACCGTAAATTCGAACACTGATGATTGTCGCATCCGCTAGGGTAATCTGATGAAGCTAAGAAAACACTTCTGGTATACATTACCAGTTCTCCACCATTGGTAACTTTCACTTGCGCACTTACGTACCGACAGACGGGAAGATATTATAGCGTAAATCATGATATGGTAGAAATTCTGGTTATCTCCAGTCGACTGTCATTCGGCAGTGAAATTTTTAACCGATTAACGATAAAAATACGAATGTCTATGAGCTGATGATTTATCGTCAGTCGAAATAAAAAAATACACGCGTAATACTATTATGAAGTCGATAACCAAAAACTCAATTTAACCGATCTTGAAATATTAATATTTGTGCAATGTGCGGAATTTTATACCCAGGAAACTAAATTTGGAAAATTATAAACACTTGAGTTTAAAAAAATACTGTACCGATGATGCAGGGTTTATAGTTTATTAAATAGTTACATTTAATCAATTCCGAAATAAAATTTTCGTTATTATTAGTTGTGACACTTTTCATATTAACCTTGCGTGTATGGGACTAGAAAATTGCACTTCGTAGATATCGAGGCCGGGTCTGAGAAACCCGTGCAACTTTGATTTTGAATTCCTTAGCCACAAATCAAAATTGTCTTACCTTTTTTCAGCGAAATTCTGAACAATTATGCATTGGTTAAACAAAAATTGTTCAAGGAGTTAATAGTTTACGTGATCTAAAGGTTTAGATAAAGAAGCTAGTTACACGGAGAGAATTTTACGCGAAAAATTACTATGTTCACATTGCGTCGTGGAACGATGTCGTCGCTTTTGAGCAAAATTTACTATGTTTTGAATAGAAAAACATAGTAAATTTCTTCACAATGGTCGACATGGTACCACGCCGCAATGCGAACATAGTAATTTTTCGTATAAAATTCTCTCCGTGTATATCTAAAAGTTGAGCTTTCCAAATGGATCTTAGAGACATGTCTCCCACATCCACCCACATCCACAAAATGGTAAATGTCAATTTCGAGGTACATAGAACAAGGGATTGTGAAGTGAATGCTTTTTCATCGAAAATCGTTCGCAATACCATTCCACAAAAACATTATTTAATTTGAAGAGTAATAATTTGGAGAGTAATAAATAAATAAGAGGATTTACGTTGAATCCAATAAATTCCCCCTTGTCATTATCTTTTTTTATGTGAAGAATAATTCGCCAATCTTATATGCATACATAATGAGAAGAATGAGAAGGGACAGAATAAAATGCACAAGCGTCTATTTGTCATGTGAATTACGTTTGTTTATTTACGAAATTGTGTACAAAATATAATAAATTATTAACATCGACATCGTATAAATAGTCATAAATTATTGCGTAGAGGTACAGATACTTTTTTCATGATTGCTTTTATAATACTGTACGATTTCAGTACCCCCTTGTCATAATTGAATGTCTTTCATAAATAGCTTAATATCTAATTATCATAGAAAAAATCACTTGCCGCACTGGCTATTATTGGTTACTCGAATGAATCGCTGATAACCATATCGCGAATCGTTGGTCATTGCAAATAAATTACTATATCTAAGTGAAATAAATAATACATGGCTAATTGAATAAATATCGAATAAATAGAATCTCTATTGAAAGAGTTTCCGTGAAGTTGAATTGCATTTCAACGTTTCAACGACATCAATTGAATAGATTCAATGCGATTATGTCGAGAATGAGACACGAGATTATTCCAGGCCGGTTGACGGCATACAATTTATAAGATTTCACGTATATGAAGTAGTGCTCACCGCGTTGGTGTTTGATGGAGCATACGCACGTTAAACGCGTCGTTAAACTACAAATGCATGTCGTGACGTAGGCGTGTGTGCGAAAGAAATTTGCATTGATTTTCTCATCGAGCCTCGTATTTCTAGTCGATGCCCCGAAGATTCCCGTAATTCCGCGATTTTACAAAAATAATCACTTCGATCTTCACTCCCGATCAACGTGGTCATGTGCCCGTTATACCCTCTATAAATACTTTTTAGTTTACGAATTATTTTGGTATACTGGAGACCAGAAATATCTCGGAAACTTGAACCTGATCTTTCCACTGAACTAAATACGTTTTTTCCAAGATTTTCGTTGGTTCGTTGACAGTTCGTTGAACCAGAAAATGTAGACTTATCTCCATGTGGGCTTTTCGATAATCGTGCGATATGATTTTCTTTTTACGTTAATCGTCCAATTTTTGCGGAAATGGCACTATTAATAGTCGAAAACTCGTCTCCACGCGTGAAGATAATCTCTGTACTTGAGAAGGATACCCCAGTCTCGCACGAGCCTCCTCGTAACGTCAATGGGTTCCCGTTCGGTACTGCTCATTATGCTTCTTTGTACTCTTAATGGTAATTTCAAGGTAGGCAATACTACTATGTTACTTTCAACCTCACACAGCATCATTGTCAAGTAACTCTGTGTCGATAAAAGTGCCTCCTGAAATCTGGGCCTCGACTCGTCTTCGATTAATTCTTCGAAGGCGACAGCAAATTTCTGAAGATCCATGTGCAACTTTGGCAGGTAATTGGCTATCTGCAATAAACAAAATAGACGGCTATTCAGTCGTAGGCTTATGAATCATAACAGTGATGAAAGAATAAGACTTCTGAAGCAAAATTGGATCGTATGGATGGGACATCCATTTTCTAAACTTCTGTACCGAAAAGTAATAGCTTTGTGGCAATATAGGCCTAGGTCGCCTTGTGAGTTTGTGCCTTTAGGAGACCCTAAACGATTTTACTATCGCATTTAAATTCAATATACATTAGAAGGACTTTGATACACGAAGTCGGGAGAGCAGTTGACAGTTTATAGCAATACTGAGATTTCATTCGATTTATTCAGTTCGAGTCATTAAACTAGTCTTCAATTATATTTTCCATAATGAAAAAATTGTACAACGATATAGATAATTCGATTTCGGTCAAAGTACTACAATACAAGTTTACAATTTTCGTGGCACGGAGTCACTATAAATAGTTCTAAATTTATTAGACATTTCCAACTTATTATTCTTTAATATCTTCGGACTTTATCCAATGCAATTTTAATGCTAAAAAAGCTAATGTAATTATTTGCATGTAGTGGCGGTAAAAGCACGTGATTTATAACGAGCTTTATATTTCTGTCGCAAGGAAAGCTGTGTGTTTTCAAATAGAACTCCTCGTCATAGGTATTTGAAAGACATGCGCGCGATTACGCTGTTGCCCGACCCGGCGAGTATGCGGGGATCGGTGGGATTTCACGACTCTCATGTACAACCGCGATTGATCGAGAGAGAAAAAGTGAGAAAGGATCTCATGGATGCACACACGTTACCAGTATCGTTGAGTATAGTGACCTCTCCTGTTTTCCGGATACTTTATAATAATTACTCCCTCATTAAAATTTTGTTATTTAACGTTAATCAATTGTATCGTATACTAGATTTATAGATAACATGAGGCAGAATGCCCATATCACTCCTCTCCTGCTTTACTTTATGACAATATATAAAAGAACTCCCATGCGAAACCGCGAATACACTGGATATGATTTCGTTCTGGGGGAAATAGAAAATTTCGCACTAATTATTCGTAAAGCTTCGACCTTGGAACTCGACAGAAGTGTGAATCGCATTACAAATTTGGAGCATTAGAAGCCATGAGCTAATTATCTTATTCGCGACATTTTTCTCCTTTTTTTACCAATCTGAATCCTTATATGACACCTTTTATTAAGCTCGTATCGATTCACAAATTAAGAATAGTTACACCATGATAAACGAAGAAAACTCTGAGAAAAAAATTGCCCTCTGTTTACTTTTCATTTACTTTAATTTCTTAATGGAGTTTTCCAGATTTAATATTCTCAATTTTTTCGATAAGTTGGGAAAAGATAAAATAAATGTTTTTACTATGATTTGTATTAAAAGATACGATGTTTTATGTGAAAATATTTGTACTAGGCAAATGCTTCAAAGAATGTATTAAATGACTCAAACTTGTTGTGGATAATTAAAATCAATTAATTACCGTTTGTGGCTTCTGTTGCGAAAGATTCTTCAGCATATTGACATCTTTCTTGCCCGGAACCCAGTTCGGTATATACTGATGATCTTGAACGCCGAATCTAACTCCCTCGTAAAGATACTCGTAATCCCGATTTAGATAGTCGTTCATGGTCAGCTGATGCTGCAGTTTGATGCTCTCGAGACTGGCCTTGATCTCGTCCTCGACATTGCCCGAACTTGCAGCTTCGTTATCGAGTACTTCGCCACAAGGCAAATGCCAAGGAGGTGTCAACGATCTTCTTGCACGATTCGGTGCACCGGAAACGCTGGTGGTTAATGCAGCGATTGTGACCGTTGCGACGAAGCACTTGACAATCTTTATCATCGACATTGTATTGACTGTTGTTTTTTCTGTTCACACGCTCGGCAAGATTTTTGTTCGATTTTATAATTTTTTGAATTTTCCTTTTGCTCGTATATGTTTATCAAAGTCGGACGACAACTTGATTGAAAGGATTCACAGATAATTTAATTTATCAATGAGTTTACGACTTATCAGTTTGATCGATCGATGGATCGATCACTAGTGACAAGAATGATAAGGATGATGATGTTGGCCAAATTGCTGGAGTTCGCAAACTGAGATTGTCAAACCCTGGTTCTTCCTCCTTATATATGCGATAGTGTAAACAATCGTATACGTACGTACAACGCGTGGCTTCGAAGTCTCGTTCGAACGCTGTCGGGTTCTCTCGTCATACAACAGTAAAAGTTTTGTCAGTTTTATGCTTTCTCACAGGCCGAGCCGCATATCCTCGTAATACACCACGCCCTGCGTTAAGCTTATCCATTTCTCTCTCTCGCTCTATCTGCTCCTTACAAAAGCCCGTGTATATGTATACATTTATATATAAATGAGTCTCAATCTATCTTTACCCTTTTTGCGGTAGTAAAACTCGATTCCGAAGGAGAACAATGATAATTTATTCCTCTAAGTCTCCATAGTCTTTCTTCATCTCTCTACATCTTTGATTTGCAATAATCCTCTAGAAATCATATTCGAAGACTTCCAAACCAATAGGGAATATTGAAAAATGATTGGAACAGCAAATTGCAAATTATTGCAAATGAGCCACGATTACAATGTCCAGTCAGTTTAATGCTTACCCAAAACGGACATTCGCAACAAATCCTAACAAGGGCATCAATTTAAAAAAAAACTATTGGTAGGGTTCAGTTGTTTACGCCGGAGTATCTCGATAATTCCTGCATGCGGCAAGAAATATTTTCCGACATTAAAAACCGTTGCCGTATAGGTGATTAGTTTATACTTTCATATAAAACCGCTAGAATCAAATGCATATATGTATTGGTCACAATATAAAGCCATGAAGTGCATAATATGAAGGATTCCCCGGCGTTAGTGATCCATAGCTGTAAATAGAGACAACGTAATCGGGGATCAAGAAAGATTAGACGACTTAGCGCTTATACGTGCGAAAGGTATGTGTTTCTTCAAACATGCACCTCTCTCGTGCAAATGCGCGGGATGTTAATGGCCGTCAAGTATTTAGTATGTATACGAATTCACGATAGTTTTACTACTTTAGTCATAGATCATGGGGGCTTCTTCTATTTTTCCTTCTCCCTTCTGGCTTTTCTCTCCCGCTCCGTTATAGTATTTCCCGGATTCCGCCCACTTACATTGTTACATTATCTTTTTGACTTTCCGCGAAGCACCGTCAATATCATCGTAGTCATCATCGTGGGTATTTTACGAAAGATAGAGATGCATACACGAATGCATCTACAAAATCCTGTGCCCCACTACGATGAGACGTTCATACACTTTCATCCTCCAGTGTTTGCGTTATGATTCAAACGGGAAAGCCAACCCGCTACGATCAACTGCGCGCTAGAAATGTGTAGATATCCGTGTACATGAATATACATTCGTGTAGGTGCATATTTCTAATCGCCAGGGTGGGCCTCATTCTTCATCAGTTATTATGTAATTGTCAGGGAATCGAATATCGAAGTATTTACACGTCATCCTACACTACTGTAGCCATGACTTTCATTAAAGCTTAATTAGCAACTTCGGTATTGCAATTATCTCCACATAGAAATATTCATGGAAGTCGATAAACACATATATGAAACATTCATCAATTGCCATATGTCACATCCAAAAATATTAAGTTTTATTCGCTACCTATCTAATAATTTTTATTTATTATTTTACTATTTATGTTGCGTAAAAATAATTAGGAGGGATTCTTTGATCACACAACCACTTTTTTAAATATGTGATAACCGCGAGAAGATAAGGAGCCTGCTATTTATATCTCTTTGATGTAATGTAGCAATAATTGTAATCGAGAGTCGATTTATAATTATAATTGAAAGCCAGAAGGAGTTGGCGGTTATAATCCTACTTGCAGGTGTTTGTTTAAGGGCACATGATCTCGACGGTTATGAGAACGTAAGTTACGGTTTACGCGCGTCGACGAATTTCGTAGTAAAGTGCCGCTGTACTGCTGTGACGTCAGGTGGACAATACTTCCACTTCGAAACACCACAGCGTGGAGAGCTGTAAAGAGAAGAGTAAGCTACACTATATATACATGTATATAAGTATGTGCGTACGTAATATGTACTCTATATATACGTATATATGACTAGAGCAAAAGTTATGAATGAAGTCGACGTAAGTACCCTTCGAAAGAACATACGTTGTGATTCTTACTCCGTCTCTCTATATCCGACTATCTTCACTCTGCAAGTCGGTTACTGTCAGGGCCTGACTACCGTATATGGTGATTCTATAAATAACTCACTCTAAGTTTAATTCTTCGTATTAGTACGATAATAGTGTTTTTCTCACGCGTTTTGCGTCAAAGTGCCATTTCTTAGGAGAAATATCAAATGTGCCGAATTCCATACTACGTCAGTGGATAAAAAGTATAACGTGTATAGTTTCTCGTTATAGTCGACTATACTTACTATAAGGGATCGGGACTTCCGATTTATCATTGCAAAAAGTTATCAATCGACAATTACCATCAAAACCTGAAAGTGACTGGAAGACGTTATTATGACCTGTCAAGATGAAGGATTTTTCAATAAATACTTTCCGCGTTAAAGAGAAAAAATATCGATTCAGAATAGGGGTCAACATAATAATTTCATGACAAAGTAATTATTTTTTTTTATTGGGGTTGGCTACCAATCGCAATTATTGCATCCACGGCTCAAGGTCCTTCCCTTTTAGCCTCTTCATCCATTTCGATTATTCTTCCACTCTTCCACCTATTTCCCCATATGTGCAGCTACAGCCGATTTATTGCCCATTGTATCGCATTTATCGAGGGCGAAAGAAAACTGTAGAAAACCTTGCCGATGCAGCCTGTGCCTGCCTAATCTCTTCTGGTGGCAATACGAGTATGCTCGAGTACGATCACCAGAGGCGCTCAGACAGGAAGCTCCTCAGCTGTGATGCAATGAGCCAGCCAGTGCACGACTAGAGGGCCACCATTCGCACGACGAGAATCGTCCACGAGAGGCCATCAAAGCCGTACACCGACCGCTCATGCATCACAGTAAGATATTTTGGGCATGGATTGATGAAGGTCGAGTCTGAACCACCCGAGATTGCAGTAGAAAAAATGGAATTTTTTAATAAATTTTCACTGGTGTTTGACCAGGATTCGAACCCCAGAACCACGGCGTGCGAACTTATCTAGTGGACCAACCGCTTTCCCATGACATAATAATTAATTTTCACATTTTTTAATCTAGCTATTCGTGTTAAGTTTCGTTTTCGTACCTAAATTTCCTACTTCATCGTTCACTGATTCCATATATGGAAATTTTTGAACATTTACACAGGTTTTTTGACAAACATCGACACATAGCCTGAGTAATGGATAATAAAAATCCGTGAAACGGTCTTCATTTTGTTTCATGTTTGCAGTATTACAAATACCTTAAGATTGCTCTTACGCACGTTGTGGAAAATCCAAGGTAGTTCTTTCGAATATTATTCTATTTCGTTTACAAATGACCATGTAAAAATGATTAAGCATCTGCGCTGTATGGATGTATATGGGTGGATATGGTTGGTACAGTAATTAATGCTCCAAGCCTCGCCCTTTATTTCAATATGTAATTATTATATATGTTCTTGCATATAATTTCACAAACCCATCCCAGTTTATGTTCCTCCCGGACAATGAACCATTCCGCTAGCTAGCCCTCCGTGCGATCGATTTATGAAGGGTGGTCAACGCCTTCTAGAAGAGCTTTACACCTTCCTTGTGCTCCTGATACGCGGATGCCAAGTACGCGAAACCTCCAAGTCGATAAACAGTAAATGATAGTGTCACCTATATCTCGAATTCCTTTTACCATCTGATAACGTCGGTAGGATACCGACCTCAATGCTTTTGTTGGATGGATTCGTAAAAATTTGATTCATCTATGACCTGTTCTATGATCAGAGGTCAAATAGTCGTGGCTTCAATATTGGATATTATTAGATTTTCATGTCAGTATTCTTGTTTTCGTGTGAATTATCATTATTTTCAAATCAAAATAGTTCCATACCTGATAATAAAAAACCTACGATAACTTCTGAGAAAAGTTAAATCATCTATTGATAAATGTGTCCTCGTCGTTATTGCTATAATATCACAGTATTTCTAAAAATACGGTTCTTTTCACTACGTGGCAACAAATGAAATAAAATCTAAATGGTTGTTTGGCGTCACAGAGTAAATATTAGCATTTTTTTACATATGACTAATTACAGAAACAACAATGTTTTTTTTTTCGAAGCTTTGAAGATATTGATGAGAAGGTAAGTGAAAAAATGAGAAAAAATATTTCACTTTTCAATTAATCAAAATGACAGCAAATCATTCCAATGTTTTAAACAGTAAATTGTGCAACTATTTGTCACTTATTTGTCATGCAGGGAATATTTTCGGTCTCTGACCTCTTTTCAAAGAACTGGCACGGTTCGTCATTAATCCGATAAATTAATGTATTAAAATTTATTTAGTTGGATTATCAAGCATCGTCTGTCTTGGAGTTACTCAACTCCATTTTTTTTCAAAATGATCATTATCGTGTCGCAGCAATCGTGCCATGTCCGTCTGCACCGGAATAATAATTTCGTTTGATATATCTCAATCGTTTTATCTCTTTCAAGGGTGAACACTTTCAATTTGCATTGGATTATTTAAACAAGGTAAAGAGATACCAGCGAGTTATTCATTGACGATTAGAGGGAATTGGCATTGAAGATCGCACAGCAGGTGAGACAGAAGAGAAAAGAGAACCGATGAGAGTCGTTCGAAGATAAGCGTAAACTCATTTCCAGCACGCGGATCTATACCTCTCAAGATTCCAGAACCTTTTGCAGCGAGACACTGTGTAATATGCAAAATGAATGACGCGACGTGAATGTATCTTACTCCCCAAGCATTAGTGACAAGGACAACAATGAAATGCAACTTCGAGCGCTCTTATGGGAGTTTGAATGGTCCAATTAAATACTGAAACTTTTTCCATATAATTTGTGACTTTCTCAACTCATTTGTATACCCTTAAAGCCTTAGGCCGTGAAGATCGAGAAAAATTCCTTGTTGTTTGCTTCAATCGTGAGTTTATACTTGTAAAAATATGCCACAAATGGTTTTGGGGCAACATTTTAATGCCATCATAATGTTAGACCTGGTCCAATGAAGGTGTCTCCCCAAGCTACCGATCGATTCTCAGAAACTTTAACGCATTGTTCTTAAAATTTTATTCGTAACATTCATGGACTACAACACAGATTTTATCCAGTCCAAACGAAATTTTGAAACAAAACTCTATTATTAATTTTCTTGAGAAATATGTAGAATTTTCGTAAACCATTGACCTCTTGATGCCGTTAACATTTCATTTATGTATTTTAAATATTACTCTAGGATAAAGATATACATGATATGGGTTCAAAGTGGTACACCGCCGTTTTAAATCGGCAAAAAGATGATTTGGTAATTCGATCAAAATGACGCCATTTAATTAAAAAATTAATAAATAAATATTTTGTACACGCCAGGATTATTTTTCCTGATCAATCAGATTTTTTTTTAATCATCTGCCCACCTTTGGCGATTGTAGAAAACCATTTGAGCAGTTCTAAGATTTTTTTTTGCAATAATGAAATAAATAAAGAAAAATATTCTGCTTCAGTGAAAGCGGTTAAGGACCAGAAAACGTTTATATTATTTTTAAGGAACAAATATTTTCTCGCCATCCAGTAAAAATAGCAAGCTACAACATGAAATTGTTTGATATTTTTTTATTTAAAGATTATTAAAAAAAAAAGGAAAAACACGAGATCCGCATGATTCTAAAGGTAGCTTATTTCAGAGGATACAGTTTTTTGGTTCTAGGGATAAAAAAATAAACATCAGTAAATACAAAATAAATTTTATATTCGAGACGATAATACATAAGATAGGAGAGTGAAAATAAATAATATATGAGATGGTAACGTGATATAATAAATAATTTTTTTTTGAAAAATAATAATACAAATACGTGTGCGTGTATATGCCCAATATAAATATATATGTAAATATATACCATACATGCGTACAATAGAACTTAAGTACAATGACACTCTTAGCGTTAATCCACTGGCATGTGTGGATGCTACCTTGAATGTAAATTATTCGGGAAGTTAAAACAAAAAATTTTCAATATTAATTTTATTCTTAGAAGGTATAAAGGTGAATCGTTCGAATTTAATCAAACGTCATGGTCCCGCACTTATCTCATCGTTTCATAAATTCATCTGCATGTGTAAAAATTTCCGAGTGAATTATAAATACTTTTAACGTATAATCAAATCTAGTAATACCGTAAATTTTAATACATCAGAAAAAGAAAAGAAATTCATCGTGAAAATCGTCCGTAGTATAAAGCAAAATAAAAAAAAATTAACGGATCGAAAGTTGTTACGCGTTTGTCGCAGTTCGTGAGCTCAAACGCTAATATGGATTGAGAATCTGCAACGAGCGAGACATTGTGAGATTCTAATGAATGATGAAAAAACTAATTATACTTTAATAAATATGCAGTAAAATTTCGTTAATCCGCTTTTTCGGACAGAGGGTAAAAAGGTATACGTAAAAGTAAACGACAATTATTATCTTTAAGAATATAAAAACGTAGGAACTCTGCAACGTCCGCATACGTTCGAGAATATCACAGCTAACAACTTTAAGCTTACGCGGTTATTGTCTCGTGCGCGTTAAAGCTAAGAAAAATAAATAATTACTACTATCGACCGAGCGAGTAAAAAAGTTATGTATACAAAAAAAATCGAATGTTTTGCTCGTCCCGGCGAACAATGTAATATTTACAAATTGTACAGTAACTTTTTTCCTCCAACATATCCACATTCGAAGTCTAGATCTTAAATTTTTTTTTTTTAATATTCAATTGCTATTGAATTACCAAACTTATTCAATGAAAGTTGATAATTTTATATTTCTCGATAATTGGAATATTGATTCCTTATAATACTGCTTAACCGTTTTTAAGATTTCAATAATACTGGTCTCTAGTCCATTAATGTAATTTGATGGGTCAATTTAGATGATTTGTTTATGTGGCTTCATGTTTATGTATGCGTGAATACACGCGTGTGTATGGGTAAAAAAGAGCAGGTGAAAAATCGCTGGGATAGAATAAATAATTTGTGAATGAACTGTGTGACATTTTGAATGTTCAATAATAAATCTAATATAAAAGAAGAACGATGTTTTTAGTGTAAGAATGTCGCGTTCACTCATCGTAATTTATGAAATGATAATGTTGGCCGCGATTTTGGCAAATTATTAAAAAAAAAAAACGACTTATAGAATTTTTCTTCGTCTATTTTTGACGAGTCTTCTTCTGAAGTCTCTTCTTCGACCGTGAAGTATCGAACCCTCAGAGCCTAGTTTGATCGGCTTCCGGATGTGCCCTTTTGGCTTTCGGACTTTCATGGGTCGTTTTCCCTTCTCGGCGTTCATTTTTTTGAGACCTTTGTTTTTCGTCACAAATGTCAGAGGCTTTTTCGCATTTGGATCGCAAGTCCCCGGCCCTGTTGCTGTCGCATTACGAAATGCTCGCGTCCAGTCGTTGAGGAACGCCTGATAGAGCCTCATCACACCCCAATCCTGTATAAGCATCAACGTTAGGTCACCTTCGGTTGTCCAATCTGAACTTTCTGTGACTATCGTCGATTTATGGACAACCGGAAGTTGGTGACCAAGATTTAAAATTGCTGTTTCTACTTCGCACAGCATCTAAAAAATAAATAATAAATACATGAAAATATGCCATCGGTTTATTGTGTTAATCGTTGTTAAAATCTTTCGATTCAATTTCATACGTCTCGAAAAATGTATAAAATATTCTGATGAGATTAACTAACTTTATAGACGAGTTGCTCAATACTCTGGAGCGATTAAAATGGAAATTTCTTCGAAGTTTTAAAACTTATTGTGTGAACTCTATTTATGAAGTGCATTAATATTAAATGTATCCCTTTAACCCAGCAATTTAGCCGTGTTGATGTTAAAAGTGATGTGATATTTCGTCGTATCCAAGCGTCAATAAAATTCTGTATTTTTAAAAAATGTTTTTAATTAGCTTTGGATTTGCAATTAAAAGAGTAATTAAAATACTGAACATACCCTGAGAACTTCGTTCTGCATACCATCGATGATCTGGTTGCGTCTATTAATCGTAAATTCGACGTTAATGTTCGATTTTAGACGAAAGCTTCGTAAGGAGTAGAACGTAATTGCGAATCTCTGAAGGGCGTCGTGAAGTCTGGGTAGAGCGTATTCCGCCTTCTTTACTTTCTCCATGCACCAAAGCTCGCGATGGTACCACTCAAGTTGCCTTTCCGGCAACCAACTCATGTGGTATTGTCCCTTCAGCACTTTATACACCTGCGAACATATGCATATACGTAAATCAAGACGCTGCTTAGAATTTGTTATCAGAAAATTTTCATGACGCAGTTCACCTCGCCATTTCATTCTACGAGATGTGAAATCGCGATTGCGAGAAGAACGAAAAAACGTGTTGCAAAAAAATGTTAATGAGACGCAGTGTCTTCATTTCCACTACGAACGGAGAAATAAAGATGTACATTTCATCGCATATGGAGCCGCATGTTTACCGGGGGATAATAAATTCTCTCAATTTCGTTGGGATGAAAACGTTTATTCACGTATAGTTTGCATGTACCCGGACAATGTATATGTGCGAGACGGTTTCCTCTTTGAAACCGCAGACAAGCGAATCGTGGGTTGAACATATGAGGAAACAACCTACTGTCAACCTACAGCTGAGCAGCGTCTACTCTCCCGTGTTGCCTCTCCCAACCACCAAGGTACATAAATATTTTTTTCATTCGTATACTCGCATATTCGCGTATGCCATCTCACTATTAATGTAAGTTACTTCGTTCCTTCATTATCTTCCGGTAATTTAAAAGCGTCTTTAACATTTTCTGGGATGAAAAGTGGCGAATAACTCTCACGTTCCAATCAACTTTTTGGACATTTGTTTAGCACTTTGAAGATGGAACGTATCTACCGTATTCGCTTGGAAATTTCATTAAAAAGTTTTCAATTTCAATAAAATTTTAAGCTACTTATAAGTATTGAATCAATTCCAGAATTCGTAGCTCCAAATCAAGTAGTTAAATCTGAGAATTTAAATATTCGGGTGTATTGCAAATCTAAGATGGAAAAAAAGTGTTCAGCGTTTACAATTTTCGAATTTCAACGAAATCAATGAAGAAATCAATGAAGTAGGTATAAAAATCATAGAAATCAATGAAGTAGGTATAAAAGTCTTTGTTTTTAATTAAGAATCGAATAATCATAACCTTAGTAATCTCAGTAAAGTACTGAAGCAAGCAAGAAATTTGCCTTATATTTGATATTGTTTTTCAGTGAAGTCAGATCCAGCCGGTCCATTAAAACTCGATGTAGACGATACAATAATAACTGTCACCTACAGTTACAACGTCAAACGTATATAGAGGCAGAGCCGGGTGTTTTATAAACTTGCCTCCCTCTCTTTGTCTTATCTCAGGTTCAGTATAATCGGAAGATTACAGGCTTGACTTGTGAACGAACGCGTGAGAACGTATAGAGTGAACGAACGATTACTCGATAAAACTAAGTCGATACGTCATTGACCCGCGGTTGAGAAATGTTTGTCTCTCTCAAATAACATTTTGTTTATAGAAATTGACATTTATCCTTCATTAATAATTGTATTCTCATTACTAACCTTGGAATATATATCGTGAACATCTTTGAGATCCTTCCTGAAGTGATTCTGAGCAACTCTGAGCTGTGTACGAACGCGTTTCAATGCCCGATGAACGCTATGCCGTTGGGGTGATCTTTTGAGTGCAGCACCAAGAGGTGTCCCGCAAGGTTGCTCCCAGGGTTCCATTCCACTGTTTGTAGATTGCGTGATCCCGAAACCGTAAGATGGTGCAGACGAAACCGTACTCAAACCAGAGCTCAAGAAAAATGCCAGGCTCGTCAGGGTAGCCGTCTGTGCCACAGAATCTGTAACAACAAAAGATGACAAAAAAACATTACTGTCAGCGATGAAGAAATTTGTTAATTTTCTAATTATAACTAAGCGAGATCCGCGGATGAAACAAAATACTAATACTCAAAAATCATTTGAGTTTGGGAAATCAATATTGATTATCCAAATATTGAGCTTATAAAATATTCTTTCCTGTTTTTTATTAGTGATCACTTGCTTGAATATATATTACTGAAAAATGGTAAGTCGCAAGCGATTGTTCACATTCCTGTAGTCATCAAATCCACACTGAAAAAAAATCAAAGTATTGCCAACTACGCGATGAGGTTAGACGAATTTGGTTGTGCCAATAGTCATATTACATTTAATTAATCACCCGGTAGTTGATCCATTAAAAGTCATGTCATTGAGACAATTACGCCACGATTTTGCTGCTAAATTTTAATTTATTTGAGTTGAGTGTATTTCATGTGATACAACCGCAATCAATGGTTACATTGGAAAAAAAAATAAAACTTGAGATACAGAATCGATTGAATTTGAAATAATAACACGGAGGTTAAATTGTATACGGTTTGTCCATAACTTGATAAAATAATAGCATCGAATAAATTTCTCTGCGAGAATTGAATTCAATACATATGAATGAATGAATGAAGCTAATTACCTAGTAGTAATTTGGATGAAATCTTTTGTTACTATTCAAAGAAATAAACCTTTTGCTAAACCTACTAAAATTTCGTTGCGCAAACAATAAATTTTGTTTAACACTAATTATATATGTGACCGGACAACTTTATTCCCTGGCTGGATTTTTGGTGTGGCAGAAATCCGCTAGAGGGCCACGAGCCGAGCACTCTCGCGTGAACGTCGAATCGCCCATGTGCCCGTAAGGCTTTGACATTGAATCATTAAATAACGATCACTCCGACCGACGGTCATCGAGAAAACTCGAACCATTGTTTTGCAAGGTAACAGGTCTAAGGCCTTATCATACAATTAAAGTACGCTGATATAAAAAGATTTTGCCACCTAATTGTGTTAGGATAGGCGCTCTTACGAGAGAGTAAAAAATCGTTTAATCGTACTATTGAAAGTCGCAAAATATAAAATCAAAAATATCAAATCAAAAATATTCCAAAAAATATATATAAAAAAAAAAAATGTCACGTAATTCTTACTCAGTCACTTCAAAATCGTAATTGTTCGGTACAATCACTGTACATTTTAATCACACAATCTAATTCATTTAATCCAAACATGATTAATACAACTGACTGAAGTACTTTTCCCCGTTTTCCGAGCAATATGATGATACTATTATTTCAGATATTTATTGAATTTTATTCAAAAAATGTTTTGGGTCTATTGAATATTTAAAGTTTCACCTGAAATTGCGCCCGTAGTAAGCTCAACGAAATAACTTCAACTACGCGCGAAGGTTGCGTCAACTACGCCATTGATTCCGCCGTATCCATTCTCAGGGCGTAGTTGAGCCAACTACGCCTCCGTTCTCAACACTGTCTTTTTTTCAGTGCATATGTCTATAAACACGCAGTAATCCACATTTATGCAGTTGTCCAAGATTGTTATTAAGTCGATAATCCTAATTCAATAGTGTCTATGAAAGAATTCCGCATTTGGAAATAATAAAAAATCACATGGTACTTGTTTACGATATTCAATACAATTTGATCGTTTTACGATGGAGCAAAATTGTTCACAAAATAATTTCAGTAATTCGAAAGCGACGCTAAAATGTTTTTTCTCGCCGAGAAGGAAAAATAAAGAACACAAGAATCGATCGTTCGAAGGTGCGTATACGCACTCGTTTGAGATACGTGATGGCTTTCACGGGTGCTCCGTTTCAACAGACTTTCACACAAAGTTCCTCGTTGGATTATCAACATGTGTTACTGAAGCACAGGTTACTCCTGCGAGGCTCACTTAGTCTGTGGCATCTTCTCTTCCTCTTTCTTTCTCTCGTTATTTAACTCGTCAAGAAAAGAGACAAGAATTGAGCCACCCACACATGGGTTACAGTCTTTTGCGCGATCTCTTCGAATCACCTACCGATCGTTGCGCCCCCGCACTAGGAAATGGGTTGCAAATCGCTGAATCAGGATTTATCGTGCAATTAAACGTCCACCCGACCACCATACGGTCGGCTTCAGTGAATTCTCGAAGATATTTTTTTTTCTTTGCTTTCCTTCAGAAATATCCTATCGCCAAAGCTCTTTAATGACTGCCAGAGTCTTCGAAAGGAAATGTGTCTGTGCTTGAAACGGAAGTCGTTATTTACTCCATCAAACGTACCTTTCGCGCGGTACGTTCGTTAGTTTAATTAAAATTTTCAAGGATTATTCAACTTCCGGATTATGGCGGCAAGTAAAATAATTTCTCTCATGATTTTGGCATGACTCACCGTAGAGTGTAAATATTCCTCAATTAGTTCTTCCAAATGAAGTGTCTCAATTTCTTGGTTATTCCAATTGATACTATCAGAAGATAATAAGATCAACGTGAATTAATTAATGCATTTATATTTTTCTGGCTGCAGTATTCCTTGGCTTCATGACACACGAACGACGGCTTCGATGGTAAACTTGTCACTGTAAAATGTATCTGGTTTCATGCTTTAAAAAACAAATCGTTACATTGTTCGTTATTTTGAAGTGTGACGCCGTGTTCGGGCCGCCGACACTTGGCTAATTACAAGCATTTAATGGCGCGTGCGTGCCTTGGCTCGGTTTCGAACGTTTACTCTTTCGCACAGCGGGGTGTGATGTAACGATTGGTTACGATCGTGTACACCATCGTGTGGCGTGTGTTCACCCCGCCCGTCAACACCCCGCAGGATCCAGGATGTCGCTGTAATTCGCACGTCAGTCACGCGCGAACAAGCTAGAGAGACTTCGACGTCTTCGTCGACGTCGTTGTCGTCGCTTGCAAACGAGTATCCCGCGAGAAATGGAGAGAGATTTTTATCTCTCGCTCTATCGGTCCACGGGCGCGAACACCCTGTCAGTTTCACGCTTGAATGAATACGCCACACATGTGCGTTGTTCCGCTGAAGAACATCGATGAGGGTCCATTATTCGAAAGAACCCAAAGAACGACTGAGAGAAAGAGAGACGGGGAATTTGCGATAATTTGAAACCGGTACTTTATCGTCCCTAAATCATGCTTCGATTATCGATTATTTCACGCGAGACAAACTGAGTCTCGCGGCAATCTCACAGTTCTATATACCCATAAGTTAGCAAGTATAAATATCCTTGCCTGTGAAATTAATCCGTTAACCAAAAGGTATAGAACTTCTGACTATGGAATACAGAGTTATGAGACATGATTGAGCGGAAATTTGATCTTATTTTAAGTAAATACTGAACCTCGATTCCCATGGAAGATAGTTCAAGAAAGAAACTTTTGTAGGTTGCGTCTAAGCGCTGAGTTACAAGGCGAAAGAAATATGGTTTATTATTATTTATTTGAAAAGAATTCTAGGGTGGGGGTTAATATGTAGAATAAGCAAATTGTAGAACGGTTAATATTTCGAAATTTTAGTATTCATAACATTAGATTAACGAAAAATAAGAAATTCGAAGTTTATATTTTCGATAGTATATTAAGTTGAATGCGTATTTGATGTAATATTTTTTCTTTGATCGCGCATTTATTCGAAAATATATATTCAGACTGTCTATATTTCAAATGCAGATAATATAGATTGTCCTAATGTAAGAAGTTTATATTTTCTAAATTCGAAACGAAGAGCAATTATTTTATTGAGAGACCAAAATATATAGTATGAATAATTCGAGATCGAATTTTTCGAATGACTAAAAATTAGAAGTACAGAATAGCGAACGTTGTGAAGCACGAAGAATGACAAGCAATACTTTACAGCCCATAGGCTCTCGCTATTTCGACCGTTCGATTTTCTGGTGTTTCGCTATTTTGACCACATTAATATTTCGTTAAAATATATTTGAAATTGTGAATATTCATAATATTGCCGATTTCAGTATTTGACGACTCGGATGCGTAATAGTCGAACTTTTGTAAAATCGCCATTCCAGCCTTCAACATTTCGTCTACCGTTATATTTTGTTTTTGACGTAAATGTACTTCGAACTCTTTAATTTCTCATTTTTTTATGTCCAGTATAAAGGCTATAGTAGAATTAATCTGTCTACATACTACTAATCTTCAATTTAAAAATTCGCAGTTTTAGCCGTTCGAAATTTTAATCATTCGAAAATCTTACTCCCACCCGAATTCTATTGAGGAATTTGAGAATTTTCGCACTACTCAATTGAAGAAATTTGGGAAAAATTCGAATCAGAACGGTACTATTGTGACGATTCGCGAAATATTATGAAAGATATGCTGTCAAAATGGTAAGCACGTTTTCTCGGCATGATAGTGTGATAGTCGTAGCAAATAACATACGTTTATGCTTGATCGGTGTTCTAATTTGGGTCCCTACCACGACTTAGTCGTAGGTTGAGTTCTATGAGATTGTTGATTTTGCCGAGGTCAACTTGGTGCCTGGATTGACGGCAACTTTCTGAAAACGGTTTGCTCTGGGGTCAGCTGCCGGAAAAATCATCAGGACAAGCCCGCGTCTTAATTATACGCTGACATTAGTCACTTAAGCCTTATTTTTTTTTGCTCTTAAGGTACAAAATATTATATGTTCAATTTCGTAGGTGATTCATTTACCTAAAATACGACAAAGGTACGAATCAAAGAGATCTCTGTCAGGACTCAACTTTTAATATACCTGCTGCGTGAATATACTTGTACCGTATATAAGAAAACACGCTTATCTTCGCACCCACACAACCATTTGCATTCAAAAGCATAGTTATACGTGCACAATAAGAAGCATATTGCTGCTTTACAAAATGAATATCTATATACATGTTTTATACCGGAGCGAAAAAACTCCCCTCTTATCGTCGCCGGTTTATATACGAGTATACTTATTCACACCAACCGAGAGTATAAATGATCTTACAATAGGTCCACAAGCATAATGTACAACAAAGTATATGCATTACAAATATACCGAAAGTAAGATCAGTGGCTGTCTCAGAAACATGTACATTTCGTTCATAAAGGTATGCGGGAGGCTCACAGTCTCAAAAGCCAAAGATTTCTTTTTTTCATCCGATTAAAACCGCGTTAGACTTGCTTCAGTAGTATACTACAAAAATGCATAAAATTCACAACTTGAGTAATCATCTCATTCGAGAATAGTTTATGCTGCTTTACAGCTAGGTTAGCTAATATAAATGTATCATCATTAAGTATAATTTTTAATCACCTGCCGTATACGGAGTCCAACATAATTCCACAGACTAAGGATTTGTGTTTCTACTAAAGGAGAAAAATATCGAAATTAATAACGGGCTTTTGCGTTCTCACTGACAATAACAATTTGATTGTGATTTTTGATAGAGTTTAAAATTATTAAATTCTTTTACACAGTAATTTTGTAAAAAAAAAAACTACAGTTCATCAAAGACTCATACTTAAGAACGAGAAGATCGAAGCAGAATGAGCGGATAGTGAGGCTCGTGGTGGGTGACCTGTAGGAAGTACACGTCTCTCGTGTGTTCTTTTGCACTTATATATAAGACGTAGCTCACGCAAAGATAACTAATGGAAAGGTGCAGGGGCGTTAAGCTTTCTCTTCATTCGTTTTCTCTTTGGCGTTGTTCTCTTATTATATATGTATACATAAAAAAGCTGCCACGCGGAAGATCGATTGCGAATCGATCACTTCTCTGTCGTGTAGCCCTCGACGCTCTTTCTTTGCGGGCGTCGATCTCACTGGTGGAGTTGTGGAGGCCATATGCTTACTTATTATAATAAGCCGCATTCTCTAAATTTTTTGTCTTTAGT
This sequence comes from Rhimphoctona megacephalus, assembly GCA_963989365.1. Lineage (NCBI taxonomy): Eukaryota > Metazoa > Arthropoda > Insecta > Hymenoptera > Ichneumonidae > Rhimphoctona > Rhimphoctona megacephalus. The sequence continues at coordinate 40,029,983 of OZ022415.1, read as the reverse complement.
GAATCGGATGATTATCAATTCGTTGCATTCACCTTCGAATTGGCGTGAAAATTGGAATCTTAGGAATTCGAGTATATTTAGAAGACTAGGAATTATATGAGTGAAGACTTGAAGTCGAGCAAAAGCGTTAGGTCAGTTTCTCATATTACTTACCAAATTTCTTCTGTACTCAATATGGTAAGATGACGTCTCTACTCAATGGGTAGAAAAAAATCTAATCAGTTAACGACGTTAGAATCGTCAATTTAAGATTTTTTACTTCGCATTAATTCCGAATTAATTTTTAATCATCGACTCGCTCGTTTACAGCATAGTAAGTTCCCTATACTGTGATCCTGTTGAAAACCGCAGCCCAGCTTCATCCAGTAAATTCATCATATCCATATAGTTATTACAGTACATGCACAGCTCGCCGCCAATGGATATTCTGACGTCACGGATGCGCCAGACAGATTAGCGGAGACGCTCAGGCTCGTGCGGTCTCTCGGAGGAAATTTGCATTTTGTCTGGTCTTCAGGGCTAGCTTGCTCATCTCACGTCTTGGTATAGTAGCTCCCTGCTCTTTCTCTTATTTTTTTTGTTTTCGTTTTATTTTTCATCTTCTTCCTCCTCGTCGCGATAGACCACTATTCACGCACGCTTGAGGATACACGAGGAGAACGATCCAAACCCACCCATAAACTTTGTTCATATATAGTACAGCTTTCTTCCTCTCTTTCTCTCCCGACGACCAAGAAGGGCTTTAAGTTATTCGGGATTGCGCGTTAACCTTCTCCATTCTCTTTTCTCCTCTATTTTCCACATCTCATCCTTCACTATCATCTGACCGCGGCTTCTCTCCGCCCACTCTGTTCGCAACATCGTATATACATACACACGAGAAGCGAGAGATAAAACTTCTGTTCTGTGCTGCTGTTGCTGCTGGAGCTCACAGGGTACTGCCGCTCACGTGCTCTCTTTTACTCTCAGCTCTTCAACATCCAAGAGATTCGCAACGTCACAAGAGTTACTGATCTTGTCTTGCTCCTTGTTTCATATTAATAATAAAGAATCGACGAACAAACTTTTTTTCCTCATCCTCTGATTCTCTTCATTCATTGTGTAGTTTATTGGTAATTCCATTAAATGTATTCCTTTATAACTGATTAGTTTTACATCGTTAAGATAAATATTTTCACAATTTAATGTCCAGGAAATTCATATTCTGAATTGTTTTTATGTTTGCAATAGTGAATTGTACAAATTTTCGTAGCTTTTCATAGCGTTGCTGCGGATATGTATTGTGCGGTAACAGAGAATCTCTAATGATATAGATCACTGATGTCATTACTGACGTCATCTCTCATTTGTGTCCAGAGGCAACAGTCTAACATCGACATGGATGCACTTCATAGGACTCGAGTGGATGATCAACAGCAACATCGCATCATGATCTCCCTCTATGCTCACTCTATCTCTTTCCAAGCATGCATTTATACTATGTGAACGGGTATATAACAACAATCCAGTAGAATGCATTAACGCTCACGATCGCCTCGTTCTGTAACTTGTGCTCAATGTCATCTCACGTGGCAAGAGACACGTGTATAGTATACTATCTTTTTTGCGAATATATTACATCTTGCAGTTTTCAAGGTACGTCTACACCTAGTTATCTATGATTTTTTTTAACTATATATGTGAACTCCTAGTAATCAAAAGGCCATAATGTGCAGTATACAAAGTATGGCATGGATAGGTATTCTTCTTTACTGCCAGCCAATATATGGCATATGCATATTGCCATTGGATATGCAATATGCATTGGATGAGCGGATGCACGCGGGTGTAAGGTAATTAGATTTGAATAATCTTGCCAATTCAATGAAAAAATCTTTGTTCGGGTTCTTTATATCATTTTGATTCTTTTTCAGTTGGTTTTTTTTGTATCATTGTTATTGGTCTATCGGAGTTCTGTTTAAAAACACGTGGATAAAAAAACCATACGAGAAAACCCGTTCATTCTTACCGAAGCTCGTTGTTGCCATCGAACTCTGTGTTTTTTATAATCCGAGTATTATAAACACGTACACTTTCTTACATAAACGTTTGCATACTCGAAAACCATAGGCTGAGTATGTACGAAGGCGATAAATGATGTTGTGACAGTATAAATACAGTGAAGGTGGGGAATCGCGAAAAACGCCTCAGGGTGTGTGCAACGAACTGTAGATAATCAACAGACGCGACTCCAGTCGATGCGCGAGTCAGAAAAAAAGTCTGTGGGATGGGAGAAAGCTATACATGAGGATTATTAGAGACCCCGGAAAAGATGTAGCCTTTCTGGACCTCAAACTTCCGCTTGCCAATTTATTTATGTTTCTGTATGTCTAAATCGACGTCTAATATTCGTGTGTGCGTGAAAGCGAAAGAGTTTGAACATTGGCACAATGGTGAGAAACTGGTCGTTCAGCAGACTCGTCCTCTCTTCAGGTAATTCGCTATTTGTCCCGAGCACCCGTTCGATTCCACGATAGGAATTTTACGATCGCCGTCAGGTCCCGTCGGAAAGCTTTACAGGCATTGTCGTGAAAATAAAATAAAACATGATTGGGACGTCGAGAGAAACGACGAGGGTAGTGAAAACGTAAATATACAAGAGTAAAAAAAGGCCATTCGATTATTTTTTGTTTAATTATCCGTTAAAGAGCGCGAAGGAAATGTATAGACGTGAATTACACCGTAATTTAATGGAAAATGTAAATCAAATGAGATAAACTTTACAAAGATTTTCGACAATGAATATTCTTAATGTGACAGTAATAAATTTTTTTTAAAATTGCATACGTGGTTTTATTTTCGTTTCCTAATTTTTGTTAACTTTCTACCTTAAATGTAAACCTTTTTCAAAAAGAAATGGACACTGAGAGCAAGAGAGAAAAGAGAAAAAGCACTGTGAAAAAAGCTCTTGAAAAGTAGATTTTATTCTACTCACACTGAAAACACAAAACTAATTCAAGAATAAAAATAGAAGGGCACTTTATTCGACGGAATGCACTCGGCCAATAAATCGATCGCTGAACAGTGTCACGCTACAGCATCGATATGTGCCGCCGATCGTTGAACCAGGTTTACAAGGGCAGAGTCGGCGGTGCGGAGAGCACATGAACGGGCAACAATCGCAGTGAATCAAAGTTGTCGGTGGTCAGGCACGATCTCTGGCCCCAGGGACCACTCCACCCACGAGATCACGAGCTCCGACGAGAGAACGAGTAATCGAACGATCGAGCGAGCGAAGCGACCGTCGAAGTGTATGCTGCTGGGGTCATAATGTCCCTCGTACATCGATTCAAACCGAGAATACTGTGAAACTTTCAGCATTTGCCGTTGTACCGACCAAGAGAGGATATATATTTGGCAATGTTGTGTGGCCGAAACTGGGCGATGTTTCGAGATAAAATGGAATACGGGTGAAAGCATAAGAAAATTCATTTATACCCTGTCGCCTCTTTTTCTTTGTTTATCTTTCATACTCTTCGTAAAATTGAGCTCAGAATCAGACAACGACATGACAAAATCAACAAATTGAGTAGAAGTGGTGAAAACAGAAGTCCCAAATTTCCATCGAAAATGAACGAAGAAATAAATGAAAGGGAAAAAACGTGAGTACATCCCGTTACCGCATACAGAATTCTGATCAGCATTCGATTTTTAATACATTTGCACTCAACATGCAGCTAGATTAAAAAAGAAAAACCTGTATTATAACTGACAAACTATTAATAGGATTGACTGTTTCATGAGTTATTGCTATCGAATATTCATATATTACAGCTTGGTCGAGAGTAAGTAAATAATAATAATTAAAAAAAAAACAACACGTTTACTAATACTTAAATGCAGATGATGGTACTCATCACTACACGCCTTGTGTATAACTTCGAATGGACCAACATCAGATAATCTCGAGTACGATTCAAACGAACTAATCCATATATATTTATATATATATCCCAAGAATACAGAAGAGAATAGGAGTAGCCTCTATCAACGGCAGAATGGATGGCATCAGGTGGCGAGAGATCTCTTCGAGATGCGAGTCTCCCGTCCGCCCGCGCATTCGCGCTTTTTATTGTCCATTCTTGTATTACTTCTCTCATCCCTCTTTCTTACCCTCTCTCTCTCTTTCACTCTCCTCCTTTCTCTACAATTTCATTCATAAATTATGGCTGGAAAATATACGAGGTATTCTCTCTCAACTCACAGAAGCTATTTCCTGAATATTGTGTATCCTATAAATTCTAATTAAAGAAAGCTTTACATTTTTGTAGAGTTTTTTTCAGCTTTTTTGTTCAAATGAATTTTTTTTTGAAATATTAACATTATATTTCATAACGTTAAATTTTTTGCTCATCATTTGTTGTTGCTTTTGTAATGTGCAAAGCCCGAATCAGTGCTAAAACTGAAGGAGGAGATTTTCGGTTATTTTTCCCCATAAAAGACCCAAAGTTCATTTTTGAAGCGGAACTTTCGGCCCTCTGTACCTGACAATTTAATTCAAACAAAATATGGCCGCGAATAACAGTTATGCATTGAGCAAGATAACCTCATACATATATGTAATTTATGAGCAAGGCAATAAGAAAACAAAAAAACGTTAATTCCGGTCCCGCAAAACGAATTATGCGGTCGAGGTGGTGACGTCGCGTCGCTGAGCGCATCTTGGCCGTTTGTAAGCGCACCTTTTTTTTCTCACTGCGATTTCGTCTCTTTCGCGTCACGCGGAGAGCGAAATGCGCGCTCTCGCACCTCGGGGCAATGTAATTGCTGCGGTATACTAAGAGGAGAACGGGACCCGCGAGGTATCCCACGAGGCCTCGTAAAGCTCGTGGCGCACTCGCTATATGGTGCATATACTACAGTCCTACACACAGGGCGTGTAATTTAAACATTGCCTCACTTTCTACTCCGCACACTCCTGCGTGTGCCACCCGCATGTCGCGACTCTCGATCTTTTGCGGTTTCAACGTGTGCGCATTAATGCGTGTGTGTAGTCGAAGAAAAAAAAATGAAAAATTCTGAACATATTTATATCACGATAAAATAACATTTAATATCGTGTCGATATATCCGCAAATGCAATTTGGCCAAAGGAATAGTATGATTTATGCAAATGCTGTGATTTAAATACAATGCGTCGGTGTTCTCGATTTGAATAAAACAAATGTATAAATTGTACACGATTTGAAAAGCGACGGAGTTTTTTTTCCGATTTTCTGGACTAGGTACAATTTCTCACTGTATGGCTTCATAGTTTTATTGGGTGTTTTACGCATCTAACATTTGAAGCATATGCAACCAATCCTTATGACTCAGAAAAACATTATACAATCCTGTAATTTTATTTTATGCTATTCAAGTATTAACTTTACTGCAAATTTCTGAGGAAACACTTAACAATGATACAGATGTAATAATTACGTTATACTTCTGTAACAATTACTTTGTATTTAGATAGTCATTATTGGGTAATAATAGATAAATATTAGTATGTATATCATAATTTCCATTCCAACGATGCAATGTATGAAAAAAATCCTTGTTCCAGAATCAACTTATTACGTTCTGAAATGATGGTAGAAGACCCAAAACATCGAGTGAATTTCTTTTGTCCCATTGTGTATTTTTTCAGCTCAACTCTTATGTCAAATATTTGTACGCAAGTCACAGAAATTTTTTAATGAAGATATCTTTACGGGGGTAAAAAAAATAGTAAAGTTTTTGGCAATTCTGTAGTAAGTATAATCTTTTCAATTGTAACTGGTAAATCGAATACGTGCTCCTAAAGTAATACCATTGGTGAACAGCGTAAAGTAAGAAGCAATCTTATTAATGCTGAACATCAAGTTTAATGTGATAAGATATGAAAACAAAAGATATTTAGGTATTTTTTTGCATTTGCGTTTATAAATTTTCCTTCATAAAAACGCCATAGACGCGGTATACACATTTTTCACATATTCTCTGCAATTTAATAGTATTGTGCCTCAAGAATGTGGGAAGCGTCACAAATTGCTCTTAACACGCGTGTAACAGAGACGGTAGTAGAATGACGATATATTCGACGAGTTAACGATAATGAACGCGATCGTAAATCCGCGCAATTAACGCAAACGTTTGAGTCGTTATGCCGGACAAGCGGGACACGCGTCAATGCTAGCTGACGGGAGATCCACATTATTACGATTCAAGGAGAGGCTTTATCGAGTTTTGAATTTCTCAACAAGATACAAAAGTTGTTGGGTTGTTAACAAGCCATATTACTTTTTCACCGTAAATACCGTGAATGGAAACAAGCTACAGTTACTGCATGCGCAATTGGTGTCCATTCAGTCAATATTATGGTGAATAGGATAAGCATATAGTTTCTCATTGTGTGTATAGTAATTGCAACATCGCTTCACGGATACTACATAGCCAGTTAAATCGGAGTGAAAAAAAAAAAAACAAATTAGAGCAGTTGCAAAATTACGAAGCAAAAACTAAGACTCGTTATTTACTATTGATGAAAAAGAACCGTTGCCAAAAATAAAAATAGAAAAATTTTATAAATGCTCAAAACACTTTATAAATATCGTATGTACCAACGAAAAATGAATTTATGAATTACTAATCTACCAGGGTTTTGAAGACTCATTCCTCATTCGTTGTACGTTTAAGCGGCGTAAGTGATTCCGAATGGGGAGAGAAGCAAGGACCTTTAGTATACTTGACAAATGAATTACCAATGGGTATGTACACATTTAATCGAGTAGCAAGTCGTAGATGTAAAAAGTGATTGGATGAATTCAATTTATAATATTACGAGAACAAGCTTACTGAATGCGATATATAACTCAGTTGGGAGAATCGGATGATGGTTGATAATGTTTGCAAGTAGTGTCCCGTGGGTCTTGCATCGGTGCAAGAGTCTCGTGCGCAGCCAGGCACTGGGATTGGTGTCGCGTCTTGCTGACGAGAGATCGAAAGATACAGGGAACTCGTCGTCGTTGTCGTTCTCTCGTCGTCGGAACCAGACAGGAATGTATGAAACTGAATTTATCACGAGAGAGCTCCTTTCAGGTGTGTGCTTACCCGAGTTACCAGTTCTGTCAGTTATCGAGTTAGTAAGTGACGAACTAAGTAAGTATAAACGCGAATAGCAGCCGAGCAGAAAGCAAAAACTCGATTAACAAATTGGCACAAAAAGTAACCCGAGGAGACTCCGGAGTTTACCCTCACTCATACATTTATGAGTTCTACTGTTTCTGCTACTTGCCGCTCTTCTATCGTTTTCTTGCTATTTCTTCTCCCATCATTGATTCTTCTCCTATCGGTTATAACTTGCAGAAAGCCTGTCAACGTCCTTGCTCTCCAACCGCGTTGATGTCCATATAGGACGGATGGAAAGTAAAATTTATCTGCTCTCAGAAATGCGTGGGTGTCATCATTATAGACGAAACATACATCAGGTGTATAAGTTATGGGGCAAAACGGTAATTTTAAAAAAAGAAGAGTGTTTTGCTGAAAAATCAGATCTTGCCAGACATCTTATGTAAATGTAGAGAAAATCACTCGGTTCTATGTTTGACAATTTATCTTTCCGTTGAAGCTGAATAGGAGAAGAGAGAAATTGCAAACGTACTATATTCCAAGTGGTCTTGATCTTTCATCTTTTATATGTACACGTATAACATACGCTACATTACTATTGCTTTAGGCTTATTTTCCTTCGAACACAAAGATCACAGGTTGTGCAAATACATCGATAATTGGATGCAACAGTTGGAAACAAGATATAAAATCCTCGTGATGAAAGCGTGACGAACGGACTGGCGAATTAATCAAATGACTAATCAATGTCAAATCGTGAAATGAATGAATTATGTGTGCTAGATTGTTATATATCGATTGAAATATTTCATACTATATCCCAAGCGTATTCTTGCTTGATCGAGCTTGCCCAGACATTTCCTCGATATATACCTATATGTATTATTATCATTTGTACAGGATATACATTATCATTAATGATCGCCGAGCAATGTACAGCTCCCCCAAGAGATCGTTTATGACTTTCTCAGCCTCGTACAATCAGTCATTCGTTCCAGTCATCATCGACGTCGTCGGCGGTCAGGTATCAGCGCGCAGAAAGATATACGTATTAATCGATTAATCGTCCTAAGTACGTGATACCTGTAATCGTTGACCAACAGGAATGTAGGTTACGCCTATGCATGAGAACGAAGGACGACGCAACAGCCGATGAAAAAGAGTCGACCATCGCGCGCGAGCCACTCTAACCGGGCACGTGGTATGCTAACTTACGCATACAAACTGTTAGGGAACAAAAGGACTCCATTGTAAGAATTTTACACGTGAAATAGCAACGTATACGACTATCTGCTTGTTGGCGATCGTTGTAAGTGCTGTACAACCGGCGATTTCTCAGCGCTACATTTTTCACGTATCATCTCGTTTCGATTACAATAATTATCGGGGTGGTCACTGACGAGTCCATCATCCGGATTAATGTTACCACTCACCGCGAATGTACGGCACAGAGGCAATCAGGGATCCGCCTTCTACATATCAAGATAGTCCCCTTTGCAGTCTTTCATCATCAACCCCTCCTCGAGCTCACTCCCTACATATTTCAGACTATTCGACCGTTATTAATAATCCCGCATACGACAAATCAATAAAAGGAATTGATGATTGTCAAATAATTTATCGATTTTGATCTTTGTCGGTTATTTTTTCGTTTTTATGCCGTAAACTATGTATTTGTAGACGTGTGTGCACTTTCTCGGGATAATTTATGCGAGTCGTAGATACGTCGGTGTTGTCTCAGAGCTGCACACGATCGCAAGTATCTTCCTCTCTCACGCAGTCTCGGTCGTGGCATAATATTTTCATTTCACGGTGGAGTGGTCCCGCCTGTCCCATAAACGGTCGTCCGATTGAACTCCGTTGAACGCGAAACAACAGGTCGGATTCTTTGCAGTATTGAGAGAGAGAGAGAGAGAGAGAGAGAGAGAGAGAGAGAGAGAGATGGAGAGACAGCTTCATGGATCCTTTTTGCTTTATTACTCTTTTTTCGGAAGTCATAATTTTCGGTTTTTTTTCTCGAATTGACATTGCGAAAAAGAGCTACTACGATTGACTCAGTAATCATTTTAATATATACAATGAACATAAAAAAATTAGCTGATTAATGGAACTGTAATTCACAGTGTTTTATCATACGTCAAGGGAAAAGAGTCATTCAACATCAAAAGATGAAAGTGCAAAGGCTAACACAAATACCCGACACAGTTTGTATACTTGGTGTCTGGTCTCGTGCGAGACGTCACGTTCATCTTTTTCTCTCTTATCCGTCTAGTCCTTGTCGCATAGTATTCGCAGCGGCTGATGGCCCGGCCACCTTGTATACACATACATAGATATATGTATACAGAATCATTACAGTCGTCGTCGTCGTCGTCGTCGTCGTCGTTGTCATCGTTGTCGTTGTCGGTACCAGAGCAAAGAGAGAAGGTTTGCCTTAGCGCTGTTTGACTCCTCCCTCGCCTGTTCACCTCTACTCATTCCCCACTTCACCACCCCTTGTCGCTCCTTTCGATCCCCGCGTAGATCCACACGATTGATCTTTCACTTTTTTTTTATTCTTCTTCTTTGCATCCTCTATGGCTCGCGCGCGCTCTCACACACACACTCACTGAGATCTTCTCTTGTATGCGCGTCCCACTGTCTTTTTTTTGTGGGTTCTCCCAACTAGTATATATATTTATATAATACATGTGTGTTTCTATCAGCTTATGATCCAAGAGTCCGCTATATCTGCTGGATTGCAAAGATCTTTTGCGTTCTTGAAGTGAGAAAGCGTAAGAAAAGAAGACCACTGAGTGAGAGAGAGAGAGAGAGAGAGAGAGAGAGAGAGAGAGAGAGGGACCGAAAGCAGGCGAGTGAAAACCAATGTGTGCACACGGTTCCTCTGACGCTCTGATCTCTGCTATATTAGCTGCACGCACGCGTGCACCACGCACTCATATATTTCAGCCTTCCGATACAAACACAGGTATATACATGCACAATCATCACGAGACCCCGGATCGTTATTTCTTTCGGAGAGCCCACAGTGGTATGGATACTCTCGTGATTATTATATTCCAATCCTCAATTATTATCATTCCACCTTGGATTCCACGTTTCTTTCACTTGTACGTATACGATTTTTCTGGCCAACCCGAGAAAGATTATTGGAGCCCCTCTTTTTAATGCTTTTTCTTCGTTTTTCGGTGAGAAAAATCCGACGTTGAAAGAAGAAAGAATAAATTGCTACGTAGCAGGACAGAGCGGTAGATGAAAAAAAAAATGAAAGAGACCGGAACTACCAGCCCGGTATTGCATATAACACGGTATAGGACCAAGTTATATGTATCTCTATATACATATTTTCACATATATGTATACAAAGCTATTGTACGCCTCTCATCTCGCGGTTCACGTGTCTTCAATTCTGTTTGCCTGTACGCTTTGTAACTTTACTAGTGTTGTGACTTTGTCCTCGAGGGAGGATAGGGCCCTCGATGCGGTCTCCGAGCAAACAATCTTGTGTGTACCCCGGATCAACAACGAGAACCATACCTAGTGTACTCGAACTCTCAAGCACCCGCGCGCTCGCGAGTTGCTTCAAGAAAGATATATAGATACGTATATTTGTGTACGTGAACGTGTTTATGTGCGCGCAAGAGAAACAGGTGATTCTTGAACGCCCGGGATCACAGGTGTGGCCTTCTTTCACTGTGAGAGACAAATTTCTTCGTCATCCTCTACGTTTCTCCTTTTCTCCGTCTTTATCTTCAGCACTCTCTACTACTGAAGTTAAAACCTTTATAAATTCGCTAGTAAGTAAAAATGCTTGCTTATAAAGATCTGTGCACAGAAATGTCCCTATTACGCATTCGGATATTTGTGCCAGGGGAATAATACGGAAAGTATCGTTTTTATGAGTTTAATTGGTCCTAATTCAAAATAGGGAACTTTTACACTATGAATAAATAATGTTTATCATGTTTGCATATAATTATAAATATATTACAAATTCTAAACTTATAATTGATAATGTGATTCATACATAATTCGTTAATTGTAGTAATATGTTTAAGGAGTTTCGGGATAAGTGGCCAAATGTTACCATTTACTTCAAATTTACACAGTATATTCTTTGACATATACTGGATGTGCTGTCCAAATTTTAAATCGATCGTCTACACCGTTTTTCTGAAATTAAATATCAAAAAAAGACTTTTTAACATGGTGAGATGCCTACGGTCATTGGTGTACGACAGTTTTACCAATGGAATACTGAGAAAAAATGTTAAAAAATAATTGAAAAACTGCCAAACCACTAAGTATACTATTGCGATCCCGATGTCCAAAAATTAAATAATTCGTCTACATAGTTTATTAATTATTCACTTATTCATCAACGAAAACGGTGAGTTTTCCCCTCATTGACCGAACGAACAGGCTTTTTTTGTTTGTTTTCGACGAAATATTGTCATGTGAAGTTGGCACTTTGCTTGAAAATAATAGAATTGTACCGAAACTCCTTAAGCGCCTTCTCATTGGGTGATTGATAAACTTTCTTTTACGTACGACACATGACCAACTGGCGTTACCAAAAATATATATTCAAAGTCGATTTTTGTTATTGCATTTCTGAATTCATTGCAATTGTCATGGAAATACATTACTAGGGTATAGTTCAAGTGCATCTGTGCATCAGACCCACCCAAAATTATATATAGAGATTTACTTGAGGACTCAGCTCATTCGCGGCGCAACCAGTGGTTTTACACATTTTAAATGCAAAATTATCCGTACAGACGTAGAAAAGCGTAATTTTCTATAGTTTTTTGTTAAGCTTATTGAATTTTACGGTGAGTTGAAGGATTTTCCAGCAATATCATAAAATTGCTGGATCGCGTGAGCAGACTGCATCGTCGGGATTTGGGATAAACCCAGAATACAGAATAATGTGATTAAGGGTACGATAATATTTGATACGAAATCGCGAACTGTGCTAATTGATTACAATCAATTGTTTAAAGATAATAGCATCCTGTGGAATCTGGACATTAAGAAAAATATAGTATATTTGTCGATGAAAAACGAACAATTTCGTTAGACCGTGTGTTTTTTTTTAAAGATATCGGGAAAATTGAGATAATTAATGAGTCAAATGCTAGTCTACTGTGAAGTTAGAGTCGAGGTGTTACGTACGACATGTATATACATATACAAATAATGTTAGCTTAGCCATTTTTAGGACCGAAGCCAAATAAACACACGTACAGCCGTTTCGAAGCCATGCAGATCGGGGCCATCGCTTACTCATTGCCCGGTTAATTTCGTTTGACTATTATGTCCCTGTATTTTACGACGTGACATTGACGATAATTGATCAGGAAGGGTATAAGCCCAACTCGTAATCAGAGTAAATTCTAACGAGAACAGGGAGTCCTGTTTCGCGAGAACCTACTTTAGCACAACTATATCGATTCGTTGGTGACTTCAACGCCGCGTTTCTCGAGCGCGTTTCATCCCGAAAATTACAAGAAAGTCATCTGTAATTTCTTCTCCCATCATCTCTGCCAACTCGATAGACACTCCAATGACACTGACGTTAAATAATATCGTTATTTACTGTATGGATTAAAATGTAAACGTTTACAAAACACGGAGTTAATTTTCTAGCTTACATAAATATGTCGGTCGTAAAGATCAGGCGAGAACGCAAGATCATACTGGAAATAGAGCTATCGGTCATTTTAGAATGCCCGGAAAGTTTTTATTGCCACTAGCCAATGATAAACCCAAACAAAAACACACTTATGTTAACCGCAGTAAAACATGATTTGAGTTAATTCTGTATGGTAAATACATAATAACTTTCTTATCGCTTGCCAAAAAATAAATGAGTATATATTCATGGATCTGCTAACAAATCGTTAATTTGAATAAATTGAAACAACCATGTCGTAAATATGAGAAATAATATAGTTAAACATAAATCAGCAATTCATAAATACGAAATTATTAGCGAGAAAAAATGGTGGTATCGTGAATTTCAACACTCATGGAAACATGACTTTTGAATATTTTGTTAAAAAAAAATATTTAAATAGGCTATGAAAAATGTATCGCTAATAATATCGTAATTACAATAACTGATTTATATAGATATTTGTATAAATTCAGCAATGTACACACACCGCCTTCGTGTGGCAAGGGTGACAACACCGGCCACCAGCAGCTCGAAGATCATCTCTTCCTCTTTCTCCTGCAGGAGAGTTCCCGTCTTCTCCCAGTGATCCTTCTTCTTCGCATCCACTCGCGCACTTCCTCTTCCGTCCTCGATCTAATAAGTTTACGAATTCGTAATACGTTTGTTTATTTTGTTTCTCGATTTTTCACCACCGCGTTTTAACACGCTTTTTCACTAATTGCGTATATTTATGACATTAAAAAAAAGCAAAATTGAAAAAATCGACATTTGGCATAGTTATATAAAAAATGTTAGTCCTGCGATAAACGAGCGCGACGTCGATTTATCATTACAGAGAACGTGAAAGCGTGACATCCTTAAGGGTTTGTCTGAACACGAGAACCACAAGAGATTTTTTCTTACGCGTTCCCAATTACCAATCACTCCATCGACTGTTGTCGTATTTGACTTTTATTTTTTATTCATTAGTCACCGTTCGCGTTCGCTGGCATTTATCAAAAACATTGTTCGATATCGTTTATCGCTGATGATTCTGTTCCGAAATTTTCGTAACGCGTGGGGGAACAAAGATGTCGATAAGAAAATTTGCGGTGACGATTATATTCACGATAAATAAAGTTTCGCAACAGGTGATCACTGCTTCTTTATATTGTTTAGAGAAATATCTAGTTATTCCTATCCGATTTGTTTCGTAAAAGCGCAAGCAAACCACGTCGGACCATTCGGCTTGCCGATCTCGTGGTGACTGAGAGAGTCTCGCGCGATTCTCAGTTACTCACTTGGCTGGACTCACTATTCACTCACGCACTCACTCACTCACCGGCCGAGAGAGCTCTCGGTCCCACCTCCATTCCCTCCTCCTCTCCTCTCACGTTGCTCACCAGAACCGACACCACCACCAGCGAACCATCCCCTCCATCGTTATGTCTTTTTCTCTCGCTTTTTCTCTCCCTCTCTCTCCATGTGGCTACACCACCCTCATGGCTGCGTGGGGGATATACGGGCTGGACCCCCGGGCCACGCGATTTCATTACACGTATCATTAAACGCACTGCGTTCGAGCGAGTACACGCACCATGTGTATAGGTATAAATGTACAGAAACCTTCGACTGAATGTATTTTTATTCTTGCTATACTATTACGTACATTTGCAGTCCTTCCATATTACTCCTTTCTTCATCTCTTTTCCTCTTCTTTTCTCCTTCCTCATGCTGTTGCTTCTTGTCTCCTTCTTCCCCACAATTTTTGCACACCTCGTAAAATTCCAGCATGACTCGATCTCTCCGGCATACGCCGTAAAGGATATTAGATTAAAAATCGAGATAGCGGGAGCGCCAGTTTGACGCTTTTTTTCTCTCGATGACTCAAAGAGGGCAGCGATAATTGTCGCTGAACGGTAACACAATAATAAACTACAAGGCGAAAAAATCCACCCACGATCGCCTAGAAACTGAAACTTGAGTGTGCTCTTTTACCGTGACAAATTGTTAATCTTAATTCTCGGCGACGCAACGGGAAAGATTGCAATATAGATAGGCACCGATACAATGTTTAGCCCCAGAGGGACGTGCACTTTGTCAATAATTACCCAATAGCCTTAACGATTTAAGAAGAAAGACGTTTGAATATAACAGTTCATTACAGAATTGCGGGCGTTAAAACGGATATGAATTTAAAAAATTTCAATATAGCCTCCAGTCTTATTAAATGTGTATACTCACTACGTAAATTTGCAACAAATATATGTCGGTTCCGTAAAGTCTAATTTCACCTTTTTGATGACGCCTCTGGTGTACTCGGCAAGAATACTTTAATAAAGAGAAAAAATGATACGAAGTGGGAAACGTTGATGCTACGTCATAAACGTCATAGCGATAAGAAGTCTAGCGATAATATATCAGGATTTTTATCAGCACGGAGATCGACCTCTTATATCAATGTCATGTGTATTGGTGTACTAGAAAAGATTCGCTATATTTACTGACAGTGGACGCAGCTATAATGTGTGGAACGAATTTTCATTTTAACCAAAAATATTATATCAACATACAATATCTATTACAAGAATTTGTCTACGTCTACTCAATGCAGTGAATCTCCGTGTTATATTATTACTCACATTGCTAATTCGTAATTTTAATGTGAATGTAATAACAATGTCTTTTTGAGTTTTGTTAATGGTTCGTTTTTTCCAATGTAATATCTCAATGGACACTGGAGAAGCTATCAGAAAACCTGCGATTTTCAAATTTTACTATTTATAGAAATTTATTTCCGTATTCCGTATTAGTAACATTATCGCATGTTCTAAAATATATCAATGTATTTTTTAACAAGATTCCTGATGTTCGTTAACATTGATTAAAAAAAAAAAAAAAATGACAAAAAAGTGACACGGAACACGTGCGGAGTGTCACGTGCCATCGTGACGATGCATTTATTACGTTGTAATCGACACGTTTGAGCCGAAGATCTGATTTTTCATTTCAAGAAGATTTAATAGTATGAAATGGCAGTTAATAAATAACATGAAAAAGCTACTCTTTAATGGGATTTGAAAAACCTACAAATCAGATTCGCTTTCCATATTACAAAGAAATCAGCATCGCTTTAAAATTATACTCATGACAGATTTATACACCCTCAATATTTACAAGCAA
The DNA here is from genome assembly GCA_963989365.1 of Rhimphoctona megacephalus. Taxonomy (NCBI): domain Eukaryota; kingdom Metazoa; phylum Arthropoda; class Insecta; order Hymenoptera; family Ichneumonidae; genus Rhimphoctona; species Rhimphoctona megacephalus. The sequence goes on along the minus strand of OZ022415.1, from coordinate 40,014,007 downwards.
AGGAGACAGACAGGGCTAAAATCCGAGCTGATCAAGCACCAAAAAGTTAATTTAATGACGCGTATAACGCGCTCGAGTCATCCAACCTGACAGGAATTCTGATCGAAGTGAGAAAAGTAAGAGAGGCAGAGAAAGAGAGAGGAGGAACAGAGAAGAAGTCAGCAACTAAAAGTGAACACAGAATTCATCCAACGGGCGAAGGTAGATCGAGCTACCTCAGCAATTACGGTGTCACGTTGTTAATTAACTACCGTCCCTTCCTCACGCTTGATAATCAGCTCACGCTTTTCATATTCACGTTATAAAAAAAACACACACACACATATACACACATACGCACCCGCGCACACACACTGCGTTTAGTCTTCGCGGCCAGAGATCGCGTCCGCACGATCAGGAGATGAACAGCCTGATTTTTGCTCAAACGATTTTTATAAAATAACTAATCTCCACCCTTAAATGCTAGTCATTGAAATTTCTTTCGTCTTTAATTGAAGCACAATAATCATTGAAGAAACTCAACTTTTTGCCCACTGGATTTTAATGCAGTAGGCAATAAGTGGTATCAATTAAATTATTGAGATCCGAAATCAAAATTCATTGCAATGTAAGAATATTGGAAATTATACAACGACCTTATTGTGATTGGCGACCTGCTGAGACACGTCTCGTTATTGTGGTACTCGTAGATTGATATCTAAGTCGCGGTTTGTCTGAAGCATAAAAAATGTATGCGTCATCCCGCGAAACTAACAATTCTCTTCGTCAATTATACAAGAGTATTTCCGATAAGAGCGCACGGTTACAGAACGGAGAATAACAATCTGTTAGTCACACTCCGTTTAGGGGATTCCCCTAATGTCTATTGGCATCCTCCTCTTTCCTCTCTCTCTCTCTCTCTCTCTCTCTCTCTCTCTCTCTCTCTCTCTCTCTCTCTCTCCCTCTCTCTCTCGCTGTTGTTCTATTTCCCAGGTCTCGCTCTACTCGTTTGTAATCAAACTCGCTACACCTAGCGCATCCTCATCTTGCACTGGATCGCGTAATTGTTGCGTCATACCTACTTTGACGTTTGTTTGTTTATTTTACTCATAATTCTACAGCACCAAACAGAAAAAATTAAGGATTTTATCATTATGCTTGAAAGAATTGACCGCTTCATAAACAAATATAATAATCGTCATCAAGCTGGTATTCAGATATACGATTACGATTAATTTTCAAGCGACAGACAAGCAACTTTGAACTTGAATTCAATTGGAAGTATCCGGTGACGAAGAATATAATTTTTGATACTACGAAAAAATCAAGTCAATTCCACAGAAACAATTTTTTTATTGATTGGCAACCACCAAATCCAAGTATGACGAATTTCTTGCGACGATAACGCGATCATATCGATTTTATAAATGCCGGATATCTGTGCACTTACGAATCGGTTCAAGAAGGCGCCAATGGCATGAATCATCGAGATAAGCCGATCGTGCGAGAAAACGTGATGCGCTTATCGGTTAGCATGGAATTGTTGAAATTTCCGGTCCGAATCCAAAAAAATCGATGGCGGTATATCCATGAATTAATAAGTCATGACAATAATATACCAGGACAACTGTGATATTTTTTTTACTAAAATTCCATAAATGGTTTCGAATAAGAAAATCGATGTAATGTAGTCTGGAGAAAGTTGAATATGGTGGCCGACATTTGTTGTGTGTCTCTCTTTTATTAAATGTCGATGGAGTGAAAAAAAAAGTTGCAGGAGACGCGCCAAATGTTTACACACTTGGGGGATGCGGAAATCGCGCGCAATGTGTCGCAATGTGTTTCGTTCACTCATCGGGTCAGCATCGCCGGGCAACACACGCCACTTTAGATAAGGACATGCAGTCTGTGTATCTATTATCGTATCAATGACTCTGCATGGAGTAAAAAAGTCTCGTGAATCTGATAACGGACATTCGATCGGAAAACGTTTGATCGTAGAAATAATAGCAATCTTAATATTTGGTATGTCCAATAATAACAACAATCATAAGAATACTGAAAATAATGGTAAAACAAATGGTACTTTTGATAGTGGCTAAAGGAAAGTAGACATAATATTAAAAACAGTGAAATTGAAAAGCAAGCAATCTAATTATAAAAATAGTATAACAGAAATAGATATAAGTAGAGAAATCTGCTATTAAACCGTTGATGATTTAAAATTGCGATGATACAGAGTACTAAAGAGGAAACTGCGGCGGTCCCAGTTTAGATATGCACGTAATCTGAGATAAACGTGTAAAAATACGTAAGAACGAAACCGCAAAAATACGTAAGGAAAAGAATTACACCAAATCTGGATGACGTAATTATTCTTCTGATGACAATGAGATATTAAAAACGATTAGTACTTTCATAGAAGGCCAATTATATATATTACTCACCTATTCTCATTCTCGTTTAAATCACGGTTGCACTTTAAAAATGTTGATTATCCAACTGCCGGTTCCTTGAGTCCAATAAAAAATATTGTTTTCGCCGGAGACTCGTAATTAATGGTAACTGCTGATGGTTAATTCATTAAGGAAGGATTCACGGATAGCACAATACGTATAGGATGAAGAACCAGTGGACGCACAGCGTCTTCTTCGCCGGAATACACTCTCTCCTCGTGGTATATCTCAACAGATTAATGAATGACTAGACTAGAGTGGAACTATGAATGAACTCCGCATGGTAAATCGGGTACCATATAACCGTTCACGGTGTGGGCGTCCTCCTGGCATTTCAGCCAATCGGAACGGATGCCTTCGCTCCTCGTAACGTGTCTCTACACGCACGCTTTTCTGTACAACGTTGTACGCCGGTTTAGCGAAGAACTTGCGGGGCTTGGACGCGCGCAAACCGCGTAGTCGCTTTTTCTCAGAAACTTTGATCGACATCCACTCCACACTCTTTTACCTCTTATGTAGTGCAACTGCCAGGATTTATTGACACACTCCGTGATTGTACCGGAACTTGGCCGGATATACTACACTCATCGGAAACAGAGTGATGTACCCAGTCACGTGAGACTATTTTTCAGAATGTTACTATGTCCACAGACAATTGGGATCGAAGAAACGAGACGTCACCTATATATCCACGAATTTCAGCTGATTAGCTGAGAAGTCCTATACATCAAGATTGCTCACGCGAAAATGTGTACATTATGCTCTGTTTTTATTTTATTTCTTTTTGTTTCATTGCTTCGAAAGGGAGCTCAATTCATGTAATGGAATTGTTTTTTCGTCTATTATTCAAAGTAATATTGCCTCAGAAAACGGTAGTCCTTTTTAGACAAATACGACTAAAAAAAGTATTAATGTTTACTAAAATGAGCAAATATTTGATTAAAAACTAATACAAATAAAAGAATTTTATAAGGACTCTTATATTTCATACTCCGTTTATCTGGCAGTTCATTGAACTCAAAACATGTTGACAGTTATTGTTCAGTGCATGGGCACTAGCGATATCTTTCGATCGCACAAAACGTTAATGCACTTTCAATTTAAAAACAACTAAAAGTAAATTGAAGCATTCAAAATTAGGGGCGAAAGAAATTAGGGGTATTTTTGAAGTAAATAGATGCGAATATCTTAATCAATTAGTATTTGGATTTGGAATTCACATATGAAGATCTAAAAAGACCTGATTCGTAATATTAGCTTTTGGATAATAATCAGGCTTTGCTTGGAATTTTTCAAGTCAATCTATGATTTGGAAACTTATTCACAATGTTACGGTAACTTTCATCACTTATCGTATTACCACATACTTCGTAATTTTACAATCTTAAAGCCGTGATAACTCAACTTATTATATGGATTCACAGATTTGATGTTTGACGCGTTTCAACCGGTTATCTCTGCTTAATCTGCGATTACATCAGCATCCCAAAATTAGACATTTACTCAAGTGATGATATGGAATGTGCTATTAAATCTTACCGGAAATATTGTAAGCTTGTTATTTTCCAAAGTGACAAACGAATTACATGATACTAGATAAAAAATACGTGTACGAACAGGTTTTGGCGGTAAAAATTTCATTTACCTCTAACTAAAAATATTCAAACGTCATCGATTCAATCGTTCTATCTTTGGAATTAAAGGATATATCGAAAGCCTCACGCATGTTTGTTGATTGAAAACTACAATTATCAATGACCTTTGTCCATTCCGAGATATCAACGATATCGATTTTGAACAGTAGTACAAAAATTATTTTTCCAACACTCGACATCGCATACACAAATGTTCAATTTTCATTTACATTTTTAAATTATTTTCAATTACTTTTTGTTTTGTGGTCCACAAATTAAGATTAACGTTGTATTAGAATTTTTTGTTTTTTTTTTAGGGGCAACGAATTACTTCATTGATTCAATTAATTCTATTAATCGGCTGAAATAAATTTGAATAACATCGATATACTGAGCCTGTCAACATATTGTGGCATTTTATTTAGATAGAATCAAATGACGTGTTTTCCCTTATGCGTATGCGTATACATGTGTATATCAATATACTTATCATCGATGATGTAATAGAAAACAGCTATTTTATAGCAATGTCAAAAGACTCGGATAGCATTCCAGAATAACTTGAAAATTCAAATGCGTGAATCATTCGAATTTAGAGATCGCAAACAGGTGGTCGACCGGAGATTTCGAGAGTGAGACACTCGCACGTGAGGTCCTTGTCTGATAAATATGATCACTTTCATGTCATAGACACAAAAAACTGGTTTTTCGGGACAGTGTTCCACGTCAACGACCAGTAAAAAGTATGCAGAGCAATGATGATTCTAATATGAATTTAGTTATTATCATCACTATTTGATTAACAGCATTATTAATTAACAATACTATTGTTCATATAGGTAGTATCGTTGTTGTTGTTATTATTATCATCAAAAACTCCTGCAATAGTATCAACAAATAAGTTGTGCATATGTCATTGGCATAAATAAACATCACAAACTCGCGATTTTTATTTTATGCGATGAAGCTTTTTCGACACCTCATAAATGGGATTTTCATTCAAATAATCGTAATACTATATTTGTATATTCATGTAGAAATGATATTCATCTAAACAAACCGCAAATTTAGATACTTCTTTCTAACATGGTCAATTAGTGAATTCTCGAACACTCGACGGGACAGCGACAACTAGGTAATGTAGAAAGATGTTAACAAAAAAAGTCAGGTCAGCCTGTTCTCCAGGCGCGATTTATTACGCCACATTCGCGCTTCGAGTTTCATGCGCCCGCTGTCCCGGCCCCGCTACGGGACCCTGTAGGCCATTTGTGCATTTCCTCGCTGTTCATCGACTACGTTATATATATACACATTTGTAACGAATGTATTAAATTTCTAAAAAGATCAAAGATACGAAATGTATTACATTGATCTTGAAATAATCGTAAACAATTTTTTCGACTATAATTGTGAATCAAATCGAATAACAGATTGCCTTTTATCAGCGTGCAACAATATCGATGTTTTATTTTGTTTGTTTCCAATATTTTAACTTTAACAATAAATAATTTTGTTCTATCTTATGATATAATTATTATGATTACTAAAAAGCATAAATGGATGTTAATATTTTACAAATGTTTTTTTCTTTCTATATATTATGACTCTATGGACAGACTCTAATAAAAAGTAAATATAGACTATACGTCTGTCTATCAATTGAGTGTGTGTCTCGGAAAAAGATTTTTTTTCTACATCGCGACGCGCACATAAAAAATGTTTTGTAAAATCGAAGTGATCTTTCGGTGGCCAGTGTGATTCACATATTCCTAAGGCTATATATCTCTAGTTGAACTACCATACAGATGAAGATTTACGAATTGGAAAGGAAGAAGAAAAAAGAGAGGGAGAGAGATGTAAGGAGAGAACACAAGAAAATGCGTGCGAACTCGTTCATGGTACAAGCGATGTGTATATGTATACATATAATGGTGTGCGGTTCCTCAAACGCATCGTTATCTGATGGCGGCGGTGAGGATCGAGAGCTCTGGACCGGCGGGGAGAGATCCGCGTTGTCAAACTCTATCCCGAGCAAATCTTCGGTCGGGTATCCCGCGGCGCGAGGTCCCCCGTGTGCGCCATTGTGCGGGCGCAACAAGCCTCTATATAGGCAAGAGATTCCTCTTTCTATGCGTGCTGCTCGCGGTCTCTCTCGACACGCGGGACACGACACCGACAGCATCCACCACCGTAGTTCGACGTCGTCTCTCATACCTTCCCAGAAAACTATCGGCCCGCTATAACTTATTAATATATATATATATATATATACATATATATATATATATATATATATATTCTTTTTTCTGTTTCTTTCTTTTCTCGTCGAAGGAAAGTCACCTATAGTCTAAAAAGAGGAAGAAGAAGAAGAAGAAGAAGGGTCGAGTGTGAGAAGTAAAGGAGAGGGAGAAAAAAAAGTAAGAGGGATGAGAGGAGAGAGAGAGAGAGAGAGAGAGAGAGAGAGAGAGAGAGAGAGAGAGAGAGAGAGCGAGAGAGAGCGAGGACGAGCATCACCAAATATACAACCGAAGGCCGACTTCTCATTTCCGCGGTCTTCCCGTGGGAATCGGAGCTGACCCTGAGTCGCGATGAGAGAGCTCAGCAGTACCCAGGAGAAGCCCGTGTGCAACAAAGGAGAGATCCGATCCTCGTTGCCGATCCTCAACGACTAGAGAAAGGATCTATTCTTCTCCGGAGGAGAGGAAAAAAATGTATTTATTTGAGTTTGTCGTCCTCAGAAGTTCGCCATCACCAGAGAAAAGAATATACTCGTTTTCTTTCTCTTCGATCGACTCTCACTCTCTTCGAACAGTGAACGCAAACGATCCCTTTCTTTGTCCTACGTTAAAGTTCCAATTCGTTAACAAAAATACCTAGTTTCCCCAGGACGAAAAAAGGCATTTCCATCAACAGAGATGACTTTCTCTTCGGTTTATCACCATTCACAAAAGTACCGGAACAAATTGGACCCTCAGAACGGTGTGAAATCTCATCGACCCTACTAGTGCCGTGGCAAGTGTGGCAAGTGTACGTTGTATCAACTGACCACGGGTTTACTTTATAGAGTCCTATTTTTAGGCTGTACCGCTATTCAAATTCGTTCCAGAGGCCATTTAATATCCCTAATCTTGTGTACACCCTAATAATGGAAATCTCATCGATAATCCATAAGATACAAAAATATACAATACTGATAATAAAATACAACAAAAATACAGTTTGTATAATGGAAATCTCATCGATAATCCATAAGATACAAAAATATACAATACAGATAATAAAATACAACAAAAATACAGTTGATGATCGTTGGATCAGATATAATTGAACTTTGTACTCATACATCTCAAATTAAACTGCAATCTTGTAACATTACAATATCGTTTCAAAGAAGGATCAATTGATTTTACAGAAAACAAGATGGCCGCTCCATGCTACAGTGAGCTATACCAACCGCAGGAGAATGCAAAACCGAAGCGGTAAATGGTGTAGTGAGCGTGAGACAAGCATGTCAGTATATTTGTATCGGTGTGAGCAGAGCTCGAGAGAGCTGCGGGTTAAGATGTCGTGCGGGAGCGAGACAGGTTGACACGGGCTGAACCAATTACGAGGATATTATCTCGCCGACGGTTGCTACTACCTGCAATCACCGTGATTAGCGCACTTGCCGACAACACTCCTGCCTCTCCGCGTGCGTCCTCTCTTTTTCCCTTTACTAATTTCCTTGCCACCGCGCATAATGTGCCACCGCATTGCTGCTGGGATGCTGATCCAAGGGCTTATTACACGCACCTCTACGTGTCCGAGAGTACACCGCTAATTTGTGAACGTTCGCACGTACATACACGCATATTACATCAAATTATGTAAGTCGCGTGCATTCGTAATCGCTGTGGTGTAAATATATATATATATACATCTACATATATACATGTATGTATGCACATATATTGATTTTTTTATCCTTGTCAAGCATTTCTGTAATACATGCCTATCATACGGTCTGTCGTTAAAGTCAATGTTGTACAGTTTAGCAAGTCAAGTTTCTCCCGCAATGAAGTTGAGCTCCGAATTTAAAAACACTATAGTATTACCTTAAGAATTAACTTGATTCATCAAGTTAATTCAAGTTGAGTTGGCAGAAAACCAGAAAAGGAAGGTCCAAGCCTAGAATTATCTTCGGGCCTCGCTACCAGTTTATTTCAATTCCCGCATCCTGAACAATTGAAAACTATAGCAATAATTATTATTATTAGTCATAATTATTTTGGCTTAATACTCACAGTTTTATCTTTATTTATTGAAATTAATAATCATAAGCTGATTGCGTCTATTACAAATATATAAGAATAAACGTTGGTGCTATCGCGTAATTTCTAGGTGGATATTCAGTGATTCTCAGTCCATTATTTTTGACCATACTTTCGGCCTGATTCGTATGATTTTCCAATCCATTAATCACATGCGTACGTCTGTTAACACTGTCAGAGCCAAGGACTTATTTATAAATTATCGATTACGTAAAGCCAACATTGAACTTCATACATACGATCTTTGTAAAAATCAATTTACTTGCTAATATCGTTGTACATATTACTTTTGATGACCATGTAATGTTTAGTATGAAAGATGTCTTCGACTTGAACATGGTCTAGTTTTGCTGCGGAGAAAATGGTATTCAACTCCTACCAATTTCATCAAATATAAATGTTTATTTGGTAAATCCTTTGTGACGTTATGAAAATAATGAAATATATGGGTCGGGTTTTCTCACAGAGAAGCTATAGATTATCATAGGGATTATAATTCATAGTAAACCAGTGTAAGATTTATTAATCCGGTGAAGAACGTAGACAAAAAAACAAAAAGCGCATAGATCGATGATATGCCTTATACACCCAAGGAATGATGAAATGCGAGCGATTCCTGCGGAATCGCAAGATCGATACGTCGATCGCGGGTGAAAACGAGTGGAAAAAGAGGAAAGAAAGAGAAACGATAGAGTCAAAGAATATCTTACCGAAGAAGCTACTCTGTAGTAGCTTCTTCGGTAAGATATTCTTTGGCTATCCTTTAGAGTTTATATACCATTGGAATAACAGTGTGAACGAAGAACAATGGGAAACAACAACCGGATTCCTTCCCAGAGATCGGATCTGCGCTGCTCTGGCTCTTTTTTGCTTTTTATTAAAATATACTTTTTTACTCATCCTCTGACATTTGAGTCGTTTTTAAGTACAAATTTAGCCTTTTGAGTATCACCCATATACACGCAATCATCTTTTAACCTCGAACTTATCAATTTTTCCAATCGTTACATTTTTTTCACTACTGTGTGGTTAGCGAGGCCATGAAACGCTTATTCAGTCAGTTTTCATATAATAGTTTTTTTTGCGGTTGAATGGATGGTATAATGATCATGGCCGACAGGTGATCTCGTATTATAATGAATAATGCGAAGATGCCAGGTGTCTGTCTTGGCTCGTTTTGTTCTTGCGCCCTTTCCGTAAAAAAATATACGCTTTTTTTGTGAAAATAATTTCTTCAGCTGAGTTTAACCTGGTTGGTGTGTGCCTACTCGAGTTTTTCTCCTTTCTCCATTGATGTGCTGTGTAACTCACTGCCCGCTGCACTCCCGTCTCTCTGAAGTCACAGGAGAGTCTTGCCTTCATCGTCGTTGTTGCACTACCGTAGAGGTATTATAGAGGTATGGGTATGTGCCTGGAAACGGCTAACTACTTATTGTCACCTCTAACGAGGCCGCGGCAAAAAAACTCAACTATTCGCAGGTGGGAATGCTGCCAGGTTATGAAAGCATCAATTACCTTCCACGTCCAATTCCCTAATGAGGGGAACACAGCCGTAACTCTCGTGCTGCTCTACTCGCGCTCCCCCTAGCGAGATAGTTACGCCGTCCGCACATCGTCTCTCTCTCTTTCTTTCTCCGTCGTCGAACTCGTACTTGTACTTGGCTCTGTGTTGTCAATTTATTCGCTAAATGACAAAGTATATGATTTCTCGTTACACGTTTTTTTTCCTCTCAGCTGCACTATACTTAATCGGCTGTCTTGCGAAAATACAAAAAAAATGATTGATTCATTGATTTTTTATGACAGATCAAAAATCATCGCTGCTGTTTTTTTTTTCTAAAATTTTAATAACTCATCCTTTTTTATTCGAAATCAAAATAACATTTTATTCGAATCGCAAGTTAGCGCACCCTAGGAGATCTCAGAGATTTATTTTCGCAATAATCGCACAAATTATAATTATGCAATTCTATTTGTGATATTAACTATTTTTATTGGATTCGAATAAAATTTGTAATGTTGTCCGATAACTTTAACTTTTGTATTGTTTGCTAGAAAGATATGAACACATCCTTGTGAATGAAATCAAAACTCTCGTTCGCTTACGGAAATGGCAAGGTAAGGTGGTTTTATTGTCTCTAAGAAAAGGGACTGTGAAAGACATAGTCAAATGAACAGGTAGTCACTGTCTAGTTAAAGTTTAGAGGGTTTTTGGTCTGAGGACAAATTCTTTAATACGTTGAAATATTAGAGTTAATAAACGACTGACAGGTGTTTGAAGAATTCTACAAATGCGAATGTCGTTGTAGGAAATTAGCTTGTGTTGTGTGGGAATGCTGTGTGCTAGGGACATTAATAAACCTGACTATTTAACTATGTCACACTTTCTAGAGTCTCGATCTTTTATCGATATCGAAACGATGCCCAACATATGCACCAGATTCGTGAAGTGAGACCGTGACCATGATTATGTCATCAGAGGAGCCTATCGAGAGAATATATTTCGCGTTACTTTCTCTTCCGGCTACAGATACACAAGCTTCTTGTGCGATGCACGGGGGCGCACATCGTGAAGAGTTGTAGGCCGTATAATCGCACATACAGGCTCGTCATTGGATTTTCTCCGCGGTAACAAGTACTTGTTTCTTCTTTACTCTTGGCTCCCTCAGTGGCTGTTTGTCTAGAGAGCGTCCAGAAAGTTGAATGATCCTAGTGCATTTGTTCGTTGCCTCTAATCGAAGAAGCTCTCGTGAAAACCGGTTAAAAGATGCGTATAAAGATATATTGCCCTCCTCGATATTCTTTCATTTTTAACGTCGTATATGCATCTTAAAATGAGTGTGCATTATCGATATAAGGCTGTAAAAGACGAGCGTTTTATTATTCCGAACTAGTGTCATCGTTGTATATATATTCGGGTGTTTCTCGATATATTATGCTCACGCGCCTAATAGCTCTTATTAATCAACCTCTGAGTTCAACAATCTCTGCGGTAGAAATAACAATAATAACATTAAAGAAGTAGAAATTCTGCGATAAGAAAGACTGGTCCCATTACCCGGTGCGCCTGGTACTCGAACAATTCCGGATCTTTCAGGATAACGCCAATTAATAATAAACTTCCAAGGTGCGCTACATCCATTTTTACATTTTTCCTGACTCAAACTCGTTCAGTTCAAATTCTCATACCGATAAACAAAGTTCTATGTGCGTATATATTTATGTGTGTAAAGTATTTTGTAAGATAAATCGAGACTACAGGCCACACAGAATCACTTGTCAACAGCAGACGATTCAAGCATCTCATGCGTGTCATCAATTATTCAATCCACTTTCTTTCATGCTCGTGAAGATTCCAATACATATATTGCTATGTGTGTATTATATATCAATGTAGAGTTTGTAGAGTCTTCGATATATACATACCCTCTTCCGTTTGGATTCACGATGACGCGACTCACGACTGGCGCCGAGTGTTGCACATGGACTACGGTCACGTGGTAAACCGTGTGCGATAGCGATGACATATGCACGTGGGAGCCATTTCTTGTGTCGCGTCATCAACAACGACGCGTAGCCTTAACGGTGACGTCGAAAACTCCGATGCTCACTCGGTTGTTCTGGGGGCCTAAATATTTGTGTAAACTCGCGTGGATCGCGACTAGACCGACCGAGATTTGCTTTTCCATATCGTATGAGACACGCGGATTCGTGGAATCGTGTCACGACGTTGTAACGGATGGGCTTATCGCCATAAATGGCAAAGCCCATGACATCGGGATTCGCGTCGCAACGGTGACATAATGCGCTTGCGAACATTTGTGTCACTTCCGACTCCTGGGAATTCCGTAGGTCGGTCTTTAGCATTTCTCTATGATCATTCTTTTGCTTCTTTCCCTATTGAAAATCCGCCGAATGGGGAGTTGCGGCTTTAGACTCATCCGCTTCACGGGGACAACATTTTCGCCACCACAAATTCAGCCACGACGATTTTGCAGTACACTTATACCCACATATTCAAAATACATGTGTATGCATGTGTAATCTACGTGGGCCGAAAGAACTGTTGATCGCGATACTCGAGATCCCGCGGGTGGGCTATGTACATTACAACGGATAAGATAATGGCTCGCTGAAGGAGCACGCAAATGTTATTGCCAATGGGAAGGAAGAAATAACGTTAGATAAAACGTTTAGCAATATCGCCGGTGGAAATTTGTCGATAATAGGATGTGAAGTACAATATATGAACTGGAAAATGATGGTGACGATACGACGAAAGAATTATATGGTTAATTTTAAGCTAAAATTCACAAGGAAAATATCCCGGTATAATTTAATGTAGGAACTAGTTTAAGATTTTTTAAAAACTTATTTATTCTTTTATTTTTATTTTATTTTTAATTTTCAATTTATTTTTAAACATGGTTTTTTAATTGACGTTTAAGCCATAAACATTTAATATTTAGTATGTATTATGGACATTGTTCACAGAAATGTTCACAAAACAATGCAATTTATGTAATCCTCTATATCACTTTTTAATAATCATACAGAAAGTGTCATTAAGAATACGTTGGTCAAATAAAATATTATTTTGCTTCCATTAAAGTGAACAGTTAATAGCTCAGGTATAGCCCTAAGAATGTCGTATGGTCTATTCTTTTCTATCATTTTTACACAAATTTTTCGAATACAATCCGTCTAGCAAACGATAATGGGTACTTTAATGTCTCATTAACGCGCAACTGAATAATCTACGGCATGAACGATTCGCATTGATCAAATCGATGTGTATATATGTGTGAAATTTTGTATACATACAACGTAAGATCTGAGCATATAACGAGAAAGTATTGTGATGCACACGAGCATAAGTGCCACGTATAAATGCAAATACGAGATCTGCAAACGGGAGATCAAGATTTTAACGATGGTATTTAGATGGGAGTTAATCGTAAAGCCATCTCGAGCTTCGCGGTCATCGAACACACATGCCCACGTGCAAACGAATTCAACTATAAAGTCTTTATAAAACACTCATCAACGCTTTACGACACTAATAAACCCTCATGTGAGTGCACGAGTTCGCGTTATACAAATTAATTTCCAGCTATGAGTTTATTTTCACTACGAAAGCAACGTTCTTTGCCGACCGGAGTAGATAGTATTTGCCGAATATAACTGCAGCTTATCACGAAAATGACGAAGTTTTCGTATCCCATTCTCGGTCTAAAATGTTGAGTATCTCTCGAATTTCTTGTGGTTCCTCGTTATGCAGTATTTTCAAATGTGCGTGCGTGTGGCGTGAAACACGGAAACCAGATACACTCACAACTTCATATCCAACCGTAAACTCTTTCCACGGAGGTCCTGTTTTATTTTCATCGTGTTTTCTCAACCTCGCTGTATAACGAATATGGTAGTATCGTTTCGTACATACTTCTTTCAAGAAGTATTGTGATCGACTGTCAGAGATCACGGTTCGGTAGATACTAACGCACGTATGTAATATGCCAAAGGTTCAAGAATACAAATACATCGCCGTTTTCCCAAATGCATTATGATAATTGTGATATAATGAATTTATAATTTGAGCAAATGATGCATGATCGACGTCGGGCCGCACTGCAAATTACACGGTACGGCAAAAGAATTTATGTGTCTTTCTTTCTCACTATACCGATGTAAATGTGCTATATTCAATCTCCAGGCTCTCGTCTGGTTATAGAGTTCCTCGCGGAATCGTACATGTATTGCTCTTATATAGAAAGAACGTGGAATCGACAAAACCAGAAGTCTTTTTTACGCTATTCGTTGAAATTATTCTCACGAAACCATCCAGATGCATGTTCTTTCGGTCTTATACTTGTACCTTGTGCGCAGTCTTCTAAAGTTTACATTTTTCGCTTTTGCTACAACTTGAACGTATGCCTACAAAATGGAATCATTTACGTGAATAATTAAAAATAAACGCGGTGATACTACACAGATTTTATATCGTTATCAATATTATTGTTAAACTTTCATGACATTTACCTTCAAATAAGTTCTTCATTATGTTTAATCTTCGCATAAGAGTCGTCGAAAATCACAACCATCTCAATTGTAGAGCAAAGATATTTTCGTGGGATTTTATCTCCTAAGTATCTTCATTACTTGAATACCAAACCCGCGATTTTGAAATCTCGCTACTCTCATATGAATTCGGTTGACTGCTGGTAGAATCGTCCTCACAAAACGTTTTATTGGAACGTCGGTACAAGATCAATGCGATGTTTATTCAGGGTCAAGTAGAAGTTTAGGCACGTAATCCTTACGCCAAGTGTCAAAAAGGTTCCGCGTCGTTTCTTACCTTCTACCGTAAACACGAGCATGTTGAATGTTTTTATACATTTGGGAGTATTCGGTTACGCGTCGAGTGATGTCGTCCCTCACGTTTATTCCACACTCTTTCACAGTCGATCATATACTTATGGTACTCTGTGTGATGATGGCCGCGGACCCTCTCTCTTTCTCTCTCTTCGAGACCCTATACGAAGTAACTACTACTATAGTAGGTATGTATTTGAGTGTGGGCTGTACTCGAGAGCTCACAGTAATTATATAGGGCTCGCGGGTTGGCGAGCAACTCCCACTTAAACACTCTTGGCCGGCAGTACTAAATATTAATGCGAATTTAAATAAAATGCCGACCGAACAAAGACGCTCTCGCCTTTGCCTCTTACTCCTCCTAATATACAATATATGTGTGTGTACGTGTTTTCCCGTGTGTGCAAGTAAATACGTATATTTATTTGTACACAGGTATAGAATCTTAAGCGCCTCTGAGCTAGAGTTCCAACACCGATTGGCAAAAGCTACTTTGCAAAAGCGCTAACGAGGTCTCACTATTCCTGAAGAACCGCACGTGTTATGTTGACGTTGTCCGACGCAGCGGCCTACTAAAATGAAAAACTTTTGTCCGCCCGGATAATAATGACCGAGATAAAACATGATTGAGAACAAATACAAAATGTATAAGCGACGAGTATCTGTTAATAGTCGATTTATAAAATTGTAATAAGCATTAGAGCGATTCCCCTCCGGGCGAATGTGCACAAATCGAAGCAAGTGATCACATCAGGCATCAGCGAAATTACTTCGGCACGGGCTGCAGCCGCAATATATAGAGTGATACAGTACCTACGATCGGCAACGATATTACGCCTACTCATAGACTGGAAGCACCAGAGTCTATTGCTTCAAAAGAAAACGCACTATACAGTTTCATTTTCTCTTTAGCAATATCAAATTATTTCATTCAGCTCATTGTAAAAATTTTACGGCGTTGCGGGTTGCAGGTTTAATGTCAATGTAAACACAAGTAAAAATTCATTTCTTTGCATGAAAAGTCTGTTCCACAAAAAATAATCGTTTTTTAACATCTTGAGCTCAGGACAGTAATCCAAAAAAATCATTAACTTGTGAACCAGAGTTCAGCTCAGCATCGAGTAAAGGATTAAGTTCAGTGACTTTAGTTTCTATTTAGTTCGTCAGGATGGATTCAAAACAAGGGAATAAACCTAACCAACCAAACTCAATTGGATCAATTTGAGTTTTATTGGTATAAGAGAAAATTTGATTAAATTCAATTTCATTGGTTAGATTTATTTCTTTGTTTTGAATTCGTTCTGACGAACTAAATAGAAACTAAAGTCACTCAACTTAAATCCTTTATATGATGCTAAGTTGAACTCCGATTCACAAGTTGATTTTTTTAGATTACTGAGCTGTGCTCAAGGTATTCAAAAATTATTCTTTCTTGCGGAATACACTTTTCATGAAAACAATGAATTTTTACTAGTGTTTAGATTGACATTATCTATAATTCTAATGTTATTTTGTTTAACCTCGTTTTTACATATACTTCAACCCGATGATTACAAATATATTCTGATTTTTTTTGTAGTGTTTGATATGATTAAAGACTACGTCAAAATAATTTCAAATATTAACAAATCTGAGTGGAATTTCTTGAAGATATTTTGAGTGTTATCAAAAAAAAATTAAATTGTTTCTTCAATTTTAGGGTCTTTTGTTGCAGAAAGTAAATATGATTACTTTGACCGAGTGTAGCCAGAAGTACTTAAGAAAAGCTACGGCATTATTATGCGTAAAACATGTCAAATGGAAAATATTATAACAACCATAAAATTTTTTTCAATTCCTTTATAATCTGTGCTGAGGATTGGATAAATGCAGTTTTCCCACTGGGAATTCTGTCACTGCCACTAATGGTTAGTAACACTTTTAATACTACGTGAATAAAAAAAGAAACGGCCCAGTTTAAATTTAATTACAAAAAGCTCGCTTGCAACGCACAAACGAGAAAAAACGATGGAGCACAGAAATGATCGTAAAATCGCTCACGTTTCGATCAGATACTCGCTGAAATGTAAATATAGTTCGCCAGTGAATTTTTCATATAATTTACTCTCACATAAATATATCATGAGCACAACTCGATAATGATCTTACGAACGTGTGACGGAGAAGTCAAAGTATGAAGGAGTAGTTTGCGCGTTGGAACGACGATGATGACAAGTACGACAACACCAACTACGAGAGAGGTATTAACAAGCTGGCGTGTGCGCGTCGGTGCCGATTAGATCGATCGTACAAGCCGATAAATGTTTATCAAGCAATTAACGCTAATGCATTCGTACCGATAGCCGCTCGACGCGTTATCTCCGGTACATGAGGCAGCTCGAGCCAAGACTCTCTCGGTTTAGCTCACTCAGATGGGGTAAACATCATAAACTCTCGTCATAGCTCGAGGCACATTCATTCGGAAGAGACTGAGGTGAAAAATGATTGGAAGACCGAAAGAATTAAAAAGAGATTGAATCAACCTTATTTTGTACTGGGAAAGTAATATTTCCATTTGTAATTCTACCCTATATCGATACAGAGTAAATCACTAAAGACAGGCCACCCAAATAACTTAACCAATCATGAAAATAGAAACGGTATGCTTCAAACCACATCTCTTTCAAACGGAAAGAGTGAAAATCATTCAAATTGAAAACAGCGAATCAATCTAGGTGTAATTTACTAATGCAGGTAATAAAAAAATGGTTCGTTATCGAAAGAAGTATATCTTTCATTCTGGTCGACATTTGCATAAGCTTTGGAGACTGAATGGTCACTTTTTATTTTAAAATACAACCATATATTGTTATAAAACACAAGTAGTATGAAAGATAAGTCACAAGTAGACGTTTTTTATAAACATTACTTAAATCCCTTTTTTTCAAAGAAACTCGCAACGGTTGTGCGGAACGCAAGACATTCGAAAAGGATATTTTATTGTAAAAAGTTCTGGTTTGTCAATAACTGCAGCCACACAACGTCTGCAACGATATTGGCCGATATCCTAAGATTTATGGCGATTCCAAAATTATCAGGCACTAGTATTTTTCAACATTTAGCTTCAGTTGAACCATTGAATCGGTGGTAATCGCTGAAAAAAAGTTCTAAATACATGAATCGCATCATTCAAGGAATTTAAAAAATGCAGTCATCAATGCAGTTCCCTTTCACCCACATATACAAAGAAAACAAATTTCTTAGTGAACAATTTCTCAAATTATAAGTACAATTTAAATAATATAATCTAATAAGTACAATTATAGTAAGATCTAAATCGATTACACGGATATGATCGAAAGAGTTAATTGGAGCCTTCGTAAAACTCAGTAAATATTCAAATAAAAAACGATGGGCAAAAAGAAAGAAAGGTAAACGTACGAGCACTAATTAGTGCAAATTGCAATACACATTATCAAGTAATGAAAAAAAATTTGAAATATGCGTTACACATTTTATCAAGAAAAGTAAAAGAAAATTTTGTGATAATAATCAGAGGTGTGTGTGTGTATATATATATGTTCTACATAAGTATATAAAACCACCCAGACGGTAATCATAAATAATGTATAATACAAATACTAGCCGCTGGATTTGTCCGTAGGTGTTGGCTCAACAATAACGCCTGTATTACAGTATGAAATTTAATACTCAATGCATACGCATATGTCCTGTGCAATTCATTATTAGTTAAAACGTCTCCGCGCACTCCAATTTTTTCATATTGTCTTAATGCTACTTTACGATCGAGCTTAGTGCAGACATTTCACACACACACATACATACACCGCTCTATAGCACACATATGCACGGCATTATGCGTATAGAACTTCAGCCATGTATAAGCAGTATGAACTAAAGTGCAGCCATATATCTTCTGCAAAAATTATAAGCGTAATTAAAGGAAAAAATTTCTAAACGGGAAGGGAATAACCTTCCGATGTGAAGAGAATGTACCACTCATATGGAATACTGGGATAACCTACAGACACGGTTATAATTAATCATGATAATTGACAATTATATTGACTGATATGTATAAACGCACTGCGCTCCGTGAATTACTAACACCGGCTACGATATTTCGGTGCACTGCTTCAAAAACGATTTTATGTCATCTTAATCGATTTCGGCTTTTATCACTTCTCTCACTTACATAGGAACACTTAAGATGTTTCTGAAGGGAGAAAAGTGTTGTGTTGATGCTACGTAAAGATATGTAAGAGCATAAAATTAGCAATAGTTTAATGGTAATGAATTCATAATGTGGTTGATTCATACGATAACCCTTTAGTTGCAATAACTTATCGCATGAGGATTATTTTACAATCCAATTTTTCTTTCTCGGAGAGTAATTCTTTTGATCAGTATAATTAAGTAAAAAATGATTAAAAATTGACCAACTGATGGTTTAATATTACGACCATTGGTAAAAGTTGATTCGATCATGACTGTTTACAATTTCGCGAATACGTCCAATCGCTAAATCGATCTCAAACCGATTGTTTATTCCAACGTATAATTTATCATCGACGACAGTTACGCGTCCGGTTTGTCCCCGAGGACAAGTTGTCCCAAAGGAGCCAATAAACATTATTTATCTCTCTATCCAAGCTCGGGGCAAGCCAGGCACGCGGTGTGTGTATATCCATCGATCCGAGTAGCTCTCTGCAACATCACATAATAGCGGTCCACGAGTGTGACATATATATCGTGTGAGGAACGAGATTCTTGAACCCGGGCGAGAGCCCACAAGCCTTGCATGTACCACACTCGAGACTAATTGGCTATATCGGCGCGTATAACTATTCGCCCTTTTTGATATTCTCACGGGGCTCCTAAGTATGTTCACTAGTCGAGCACTAGCTCACGAGCGACAAACTTGTGAAACTTTATGTGCATACACATAAATCCTATTTATAAATAAATTCTATTTATATACTGTATGCATATATTGTAAAAGACCTTCTGCGATCACCGCTAGCGGGCAATAGAAGATAATTTTCCAATCGTAAGTTCCATAGTTTATGGAAACTCACCATGTCATCTATCGTAAACATACTTAATCTTTGTTTCTGTATGTGTTGAAATAATAGCTCTTCCATGCAAAATCAAATCTCTTAAATAAATGAGTTTCTTTTTTTTATTTTAAGCTTACCGGGAGTTTTCACCTTTTATGGAATAGTAGTCGTATCTACAAATGCATTCATTGGATTACACAATAATTCAAGATTAATGGATATTATTGAACCCTCTCTCTCTCTCTCTCTCTCTCTCTCTCTCTCTCCTTTTTCCTCTTTCACTCTATTTTTTACTCCCTTGTTTACCATTGATCGTTTATAAATTTGCAAAAACAAACCAAAATAATAACAATCGCAAATGTTTATCAGGAAAGCACGTAGTATAATGGACCAAAGATGATAGAATACCGTCATGCCACCCTCCGGGCTTTTTCCCCTTTTTGATTCTCCCACATCTTCATGTTCGACGCGAGCGGTGCACACGCTTGTTGCGCATCTTCAAATTGCGTTCTCGCATACTAGGCATTCCGAATGCACATATCTTGCCAAGGAGGTCGTTTGCGAACTGCACACAGGTTGCCGAAGGCAAAGATTCTCGTCTATGCTGAGCTAACCAATCGTTGCTTTCTTTTTTCTTCCTCGGCAACGATCCAAGAGAGAAAATCTCACTCTCACGATTACACGCAAACTGTAAACACGACGCTGATTTATTATCTCTGGCCTCTTGTCGACGCGCTTCGATATATTATATATATATATATATATATATATATATATATATATACAACACGCGTGTCTTATATATATACATATATATCTCCGTAATTTATCGCGACTTAATTGCATTTAATTCAAGCGGCTCAACTGTAAATCACAGAGGATCGAGCCGGAAAGCTGTTTTGTCTCTCATAAGAAGTTGCGCGGGTCAGGCCCGCCCTCTGTCGATACGGTATGTAATTATATCTATCAACGCTGGTTCGTATGTATGTCCGATAAAATGAAAGGAAAAGGAAAGAGATGAATAAATCGAAGACAATAAAGTACCAAATGAAAAGGAAACTGCAGTTGGTACGTTTTGATAGTACCTGATAAAGTTGAATAATCATGCACTTATCCATTAATCAAGAGTCATCGATGGATGATATATATGACAGCTCGTTAGTATACGATTGAACTTGAAAGCTGCATTTTGAGAGCCCCCGGCTATGTAGAAATTGCGAACTACCTAAACGTGTAAAAAATGCTGTCCTAAAGTTTCATCATGTTTAAAGAAATCAGTGAAGAGAGTATTAGGCTCGGAAATAAAGAGCAATGCTTCTAACAGAATGAAGATATTATTTTATCTGCCTGAAATTATTTCTTTTCTTATCGCCGTTTATTCAAACCCGCGGGATGAGCATGAGGTGCACGACATGAAAAAATAAAATGCGCGAGTAGGTACGCCCGACGTGGTCTCCGAGTATATACACGTTGTACCGTTGGGCGTGCACTTATTAAATTTACATATCATAATTTATAGCATAACGACTATAGTATGTATACATCTGCCCTCGATTACAATGGCCCGCCAAATCAAACAACGGTATTACTTCATTATTTCGGAAATATCCTGTGTAATTCATCAACGGAACCAGCATTGTATCGTTATCATTTTTAATGCTTCCAATGTTTTGTACATAAAGAAAATAGGACTGATATTTTTTTAGCTGAAGTGCCACCTCAATTCTGGACTTTGCTTGACGGCCCTCGACCAATCGTTAATTACCCTAATGATGCGTGAGCGTGAATAGAGACGCGAACGAAAGGGAAAGTTGGTTAATATGTTTACAGTGGCTTATTAGTCAAGTTTAGGTTTACCAAATTGATCACAAATACCGCTCCATACAGTTATGGAGGTAAAGACTAGAAATTCCGATGTGAGCTCACGATAAATATACGAGCAAAACGAAGGACAAAAATATTATGCTGCGTGCTTGAGCAAAATTCTCTCGCGTGTCTCGTATTGGAAGAAAAAAGAAATAAAAAAAATAATTCGCAGTCTCTTGATCCGTGTCGGACCATTGCAATATAGGCCTTCGCCAATATTACCAGCGAATTATTGCCTCTGCGTACCCTGCCGAGCTCCGACTCCCGCGCACTCCGTCCTATACAACGTGTAATGTATATATCCATATACCAGTTCAGCCAGCGGGTTCAGAATGTTTCTTTATTTATTTATTTTTTCTTTCTTTTTGTACATCGTTGCGAGGGTCCAGGTTATACACCAAGAATCGCGCGCACTAACTGCCCACCGCCCTGGGCACACACCGGTCATTCGATATTTGTTCCAAGAGAGCAAAATCCAAAGAGGTACTCTCCTCAAGAGTTAAACTCGAAGGACCGACCAGTCGCGATGATCCTGAAAAGTAAAAAGCAACAAGACAGAACAATTATTTGTCATTGATTTATTTTTTAACTTACTTTTCATCGATAACAGAGTGACCACGTTTACAACAATGAAAACTGAAAATAGTCTCGACACTTACTATCACTTTACCACTATTTGACCGATTTTGGAAATACTCCGCAGCATCTGAGACATTAAGAAAGCTTGTTCCCAGCTTTTCTCAACGTTTATATGTTTTTATGGCTAAATTACCAGTAAATTATTTAAAAAATTGAAAAATAGTAAGGGGGTAGACTAATGCGTACCATGTAATACGAAATTTAACCGTAATTAAAATCCAATTGTCACACTGCACCCCGAATATACCGAATAATTAAATTCAATGTAATATGCGTCGGATAGTATTTATTGTTATCTATACCCAAATCCGTCATTTTATGTACAGAGAAAAATCGATTATTGCAATCTTGAATTCTTGTACGTGTAATAACAATAATTAAGCTTATCGACTGAAATGATTTTCAAATACTTTTTATATGCTATATTCATATCGACATTCTCATATTACGAAGTGGACAAAAAAACTGCAGTCTTTCAGCTCGGAGCATATATCATTAAAGCTATCTCGTTAGACTGTAACGGTAAATAACGCGGCAGATTTGTGAGTATGTCCTCGAGGGTAATGGAGAACCATTTGCAATTTGATCCTCATTCTTTCCCCTATTTTATTTTTTCAACTATTTTTAATTTTGGGAACGCTGAATAGTAGAGTTTATGTACAGTCTGTAGCATGGCGCAACTTCAAACTGCATCAGGATTTGTTATTGGCTCACTCGTGACAACGATATCGCGCATTGTTGGGGTTCACCGATATGTGTGTCCCGATTATGGCTCTCGAACTCACTATTTGCTTTGACACGCAGTCCGATAATAAAAAGGAGAGCAAACAGAACATGCGAAGAAAAGGATCTTGCGCGACGATGACGCGGGAGCATAGAGGAGTCAGAGAACTGAGAAAAGCACACGACTTATCCGATCGGCTTTATCACCGGAAGTCACCGCGAGGCGCCCGTTTACGTTATAGCCCCGTAGCCTCTTATGCGTATATTTCTCTCTGACGTCTCGAGTTGCAAAGACTATTTGCTTCGATGAATTGCTGCTTCTCCGAGCATACATTTATATACATAAACACACATACACGTTGATGATATGCATTGTCATTCAGCCAGTAAGGATTTTTCCTTCCACTACATATTATCCAACATGAATTTTCGGACCTCTTTGTAAATTTTCGTCTTTTCACAGCTTAAGTGCACTAAAGTTTTCAAAGTCTAGCTAATCTTCTACATTCACAAATATGAAGCATTAACAAAAACTTGGTTTAGATAATTCACGCATACAACCGAACATATACAACCAAATATATATATATTATATATTTACCGACGTTTTCTATTTTGAAATGCCTTCAACTAACACGAAGATGTGCGCACTTTTATTTTACGACTATTTTACGAGGCCCGCCTTTTGGAAACAAAAATCATATTTTGAGAACGGAATGAAACATAACTCCGCATTACATCCATATATCAGTGTTCGAGTGGGAACTATATGACACCCATTTTTTTGTTGCCAAAAATGCGAGTTCGGCGGAATATCTCATTTGTGTATAAATTCACATGCTTGTATAAGCGGATGACTGTGGTTACCACACACATCTGACTCGATCTCACTACCAGCGTCATCATAATCATTGTCATATTGCATACACATCGCCGGAAGGAACGGTAAATCGCGACAGGGAACGGTCGATAGAGAAATGAGAGGAGGAAAGTCTCGAAACCATTGTTCCGTCTGCTGCATTTACGATCTCTGTGCTGTCTGCGTGATTGATCACTGAGTAAGGCATGTACGGTCGCTGACACTTTGACAAACTTTTTAAAGCTAGGAGCATAACGAAAAAAAGTGCAACATCTTAAATACAATTTGCCTCAGTGTAAAAATTGTATTCTTTTTAGTATGTCCTCGAGTCTCCAAATGCGACCAGCTTTTGCTGCAGTTCTTTTCGTGGAGCACCTGCCGTCTTATCGCGGTGCATAAACCGGAAGTAGATCAGACAACAGCGAGAAGGATTGAGGCTCTCGTGAACCGATTAGGACAGAGGGCAAAGCAAAAACAAATAAGACATTGCAAAAGTTCGAAAGAGTTCCGTTCAAACAAGGAAGAGGAGTTTTTTTATTCGTGATATTCGCTCGTTGTTAACAGGTGCTAGAGGCACAAATATACACGTGAACGGCGTTCACATAAACACGGATAAATTTGCAAATTTCATTAAGACATCTAAATTAATTTGTTTTCTTTTTATAGCATTTCAAAATGCCCGTTATGGGGCTTTTTTTAAAACCACAATCGGCGAGAAATCTCTCTTTTTCCTTGTGCCAGATTGCCGCTCAAGATTCGAACATGAATACATAGGTGTACGTATATTTATATAAAAACATATATACGTAAAAGAAGGAAGGAGAAAAAGCAGGCGGTTCGGCTTTAATATGTGTGGTTCGAGGACCTCATCGCTTCTTTTTTTACCACACCTTAATAGACTCTTTTATTGCACACGGTTTCGTCGACAAACCACTTACGCGGGAGACCGCAGGTAGTCGAGAGTGTAGTCCGCGGGTTCTCGATTCTCACATCGGCACCCATTGGGATCGCAACAGCTTATACACTCCTCTCGTTTCTTTGGTCATCGGACACACCTCAACGACACTGTGAAACGAAGAAGAACGAGATAGAGGAGCTCTCTCGGGCGCAAATATTTTACTCATTTATATTTGCGCTCTTGCCAAGCTCAAATATAAATTAGTCGAGGATAATTATAGACGATTAAGATCGACTATAAACCTGCTCAACATTTGTTTCGTCATGTACTCCAAACCTCTTGGTGGCGGGTCCTGTCATTAAAAATTGTACGATAATTTTCATACTTTTTTCGGGCTTTTGAGGATCCGCCTACAACGAAAACAATTTATTATCGAATTGAGCATTCAAGTATAGACCGAAGTTATAAATCGGTGTTCAATATATAAAAATACCGATACCTTTTAATATGCTTACGACGATCTGTGACTCTCGGAATATTAATATTTAATGTCAAAAATAAATTTGACTTTTGTCGTCAATAGCCGCTCAATTCGCAGCCTCGATAAAATGCTGCAATAATAGTATGCGCATTTTATTTCTGCAACACACTCATTTTACCACTTACATTCGGAAAGCGGAAAAATTGCTTCGGCAAAAAGAAGTTCTGATTACTTTACCACTGTATATTACGTGTAGCAAAATATGGAAAGAACACATATATGAAAAACCATTTATACGCACATGAATGAAGTGTGCTGTGTGGAAAAAAGTGTAACATTTTTTCAAGTTCTCATTATGAGAATTGTTATTCTATAATTAAATTAAAAAATTTCCTGAAGAATTGTACCTTATCTTTACATAAAAATGAATAATCGAAAACTTTCTTAAACTTATTATTTATATCAACACTCGTGCATATGAGGTTGGTTCGCAATGGAAACGATCTAAAATTGAGATGAACAAAAAATTGGTCGATAAAATTTTTGGTATGTTCAAACACAAGTATGCGTGCTGTTTCTTCAATGATTAATAGCTTAGACGACTGAAATATTTTTTCACGACGAATGTTTTACGTGGATGAATAGCAGACAGAAAGAGATTCGATAGTGCATTTCCTACGAAATTGCATGAGAGAAAGAGTTCGAGAGCCGTTCTCATCAAAGCACACACGTTCCTACGTATCGAAGATCTTGTCAGCTGCATGTGCATACAGCGTTTGAAGATGTTGCGTTGATGGTAAAAGGTGTTTGTGTTGCATCTATATATACATTCGTTGAGAAAGCTAAAAGGGTCGATGACGAGAGAGTTCGGAAATGCGCGCGTCCCACGTGGGTGAGTTAGCGTAAAGCCATCCTTCCTCGGAGAGACAAGTAATACCGATACCGCGGAGGAAGACGAAGAAGAAGCGAAGGAAGAAGCTGTGCGCAAATCTTGCTGCTGCAACTGCACTCTTGCAAGACCAATGGGCCGAAATCCTTGTGTTGTGTTGCTATAAGAAGATCACGAAGAAGAAGAAGAAGAAGAAGAAGAAGAAGAAGAAGTAGAAAAAGATAACAAGTATAGAAGTGGGGAGTATGAGTAAAACGTGGTCGCACTCTCAGGTGTTCCGGTTCTCGTCTCGGTGCACATAAGTGCGCCGGTCCCACAACAGCGTCCAACATTTTCGCGTGACGAAGAGCTGATATGAATAACCCGTTGTCTCGACAACTCTCTCCTTGAGCTCTACTCCCCAAGCACCAAAACCTTCCCGCTCTTTCTCTTTCTTTCTTTCTCCCTCCCTAATTTTTCCTTCACGCTCCCATAAATTTACCGTATTTAATTCGTGCCCGTACTACAGAAGAAATAAATTTAATTTTTATTGAAGTCGTAACTTCTTTTTGATAAAATTCTCTATTTATTCAATACCGACTTTCTTAGTACAATTTATAATAGAGATATTTCACGAGTTTAGGTTAAGAAAACCTCGAGTTGTTAACTGTAATGTCGATACACATTTTTTTCACACACATTCGATACACATTATATGACAATTCATTTCATACCGAACGACGTACTTTTCTGTATGGTGTGCTCAGAAGACCCAGTCTCAAAGCTGGCAATAAATGACTATCTACCTCTCTTTCTAAGATCTTCTTCGCCGGCTTATTCGCTTCCTCTTTTTTGCCCCACTGCTGACTGTGCATCGCTGTCGTCTGCACGCCCACACACATACACACACGCCATCAGAACGCTATCCTTAAACGTTTTTGCACGACACGTTTTTCTCTCGTTTTTAATTCTCACTCTTGGTACAGTATTATCCTATGTATATATATGATATCTACGTATTTCGTTTCGTGTTTATATAAAATCCTGCAAGGACAGAAGTGTTTAGACTTACCATTTTCAAACTACAATGACCACGACGAACTAAAAAAATTACGAACTTCTCATGCATTTGAGTCTCCAGAACAAAACTCTCAAAAACCCAATAGGAAATCAATATTTTTCTAACCATTCGATAATAAAGATTAACTAGCTTAAATTGGGTCGTTTGCTTTTTCGTATTTAGATACATTGACTTTCAATATTTTCTACTAATTTTAAGATTTGAATCTATTGTCCGTGCGACGTATCCCAAATTTTTTATCATTTAAGCCGAACAATGGCATGAAGACATCAATGGATTCTTTTTGCTCATAACCTTTTGTATTCACTTCGACTCCGCCCGGAACCAAAAAGGCTGTTCTTTGGAATTGAGAATCTTCAGTGATCCTCCGAGCTGCTTCTAATGGTGAGAGTGGAGTCGAGATCGATGCTCCTTAGCATAGGAACCCGTCCCATATCCAAGAAAAAGTAACGCCATTCCTCGCTGCTATCTCACCTTACAGAGGCAGAAAAAGAAGTGAGTGAGAAAGCATATACACAGATAAAGGTAAAAGACAGAAACAAAGACAGACGAAGAGAGGGAGAAAAAAGAGCCATGGCAATCTCGAGGGCGGACGTAGATCTATCGTTTCCCTCGGTCGGAAATCGCCTCGAGTCCATCGGCCGCACTTCCCGTGGGTTCTTCGACCGATGTCTTTCGTGCTTCCCCGCAGAGAAATAGCTTTGTTGAAAATGAATAATTATGACGAAACAATGAACGAATTTAATTCATATTTTTTCTGAACTTATAGAAACTATTTTTCTGATAGTATAATAATTTTTTATTCATGTATAATGTGTTGTTTACCACTTTGTAATCTGATTTTGAATTACTACTTTGATGATTGGTATCATATGATTATCATCATCGTTTTCTTCTGAATTCTTGAGTACTTGGGTTTCTTTATGTACGGTATTTTTTTACACGTTTTCTAAAAACTATTTTCTTTTAGCCCATATGTTTCTCTACCTTGAATACGCTAGCAAAATACACACTCATTATTTTGCAAGAAATGTTTCAAAAATGATGCGTGCTCTGTATGAATCGTTCAAATCGATTTTTATAGTAGAAAAAGTATAGCACATTCGGATCATTGAAGATAATTTGGAATTCAGACGTTTCTCAAGTACAAATTCGAACTTCCCTAGAATATGCAAAATATGCTGCACTTCCTTTATACTACAATGAATGTATAAGGAGAAGCGTACTCAAGTTTTCTACTTTCTCGCAAATTCATTTTTAAACACTTTTTCTTTCTCGGTCCCTTTATATTAGATCACAGTCTTCGATATTCACAGTGAGCTACCACTATGTAAAAAGAGACTCAAGCGTATTCCTCCATACTTTTTCTTTTCGTACTTCCTTCCTTTCCTATCACATCAACAATATAAAAAGAAGAGAGTGGAAATAATAAATGTAGCAATTTATTTACTCGAGTTCACTTTAAAAAAACTTTTCTTGTTGATTGCGACAACACATACAACTATATTAGTTGTATATACTCGAACGAATTAAGATTTCGTATTGTTTCTTTTGAAGCAAGATGCAACTCGAGCACACAATTGTCAGTGAAGCTGGGAGAGTTTCCGGCTGGTTGTTTTGTGCACACAAGCGTGAGCCTGAGGCCACTTTCATGGGCGTCAGACCTGGCCCATATCTCGGGCGCCCACTCGTCTACCGCCCGGCGAACGCATTGTCCTCAGCGAACTTTTGCGCCGGCCCATTAACGCTTCGTACTGCACACACAGATATACATGTCCAATGTGCAATGGACGCTGTCTCTCTTGTACTTTTTCTGTCACAGGCGTGTTCCCGTTCTCCAATCTTTCACGAGTTCCCCTGTTTCGCCTGCTTTCAGTTCACGTACCATGCATTGCATATTTATATGACGAAGACTCTTGACTTTCATAGAGAAAGACCGAATTCTTACTTTTCAGTGATGTGGCATACTGGAAAATTGCACGAAAGATCGACGTGTAATAGTTTTTTTAGTGGCACTGCAGTGGTGAAAAAGAATAGAGAGGAAAACGCCGGTCAAAAACCCAATGAACACAGACCCCGTCGATGCACTCTCCGCGACCCATGAACAAGGGTTCATCGCTTCGCGTGGGTGATCGGGAGACAAAACAGAACTAAAAAACAGCATCTCGTTCGAAGAATTAGTAAGAGTAAAGCTGCGTCGCAAGCAAATAATTCAGGGGTTATGAGACTGATATACTATATCGATAAAATTCATAATACCCGAATATGCCTGAGCAATAAGTTTTTCAAATTTATCGGCTACTGTAAATACGGCGGGGAGTCTAGATACACGCTTGCTACTCAAAGAGTGAAATTCTGAAAAGCATTAGCTTTCGGCTTTACAGAAATTACCAATACACTACGGATATACTTACTTAATTACTTAGATAATACATACTAAAAATGAAATTTGTTTGGCGATCATTTACCTACATACCTAGGAAAATTAAGGAATCGTAATATTATTAATCGTAACAATCAGCCGCATAGCCTTACTTTTCCACACGCCAATAATTCGACAAAAATTCTAAAGGAATACTGAAGACCTAGAAGCAACTTCACGATCTGGCAAAAATCTATACTGAACGATGAATCAAGGAGCTAAACGGCTGAAAATCCTTTAAATCTATGCGAACGATTTCAATTGAAAAAACATTGACATGATAGCGGCCCCCAAAAACTAAAGACATCAATGAACCCGAGGTTTGATTTTGAAAAAAAAATTAATTATTGTCATAATATATTATGATTGAACGGCTAATAAAAATGTAGAAACCATGCGTAAATGGCACGAGATAAAACCATAATTTGTTCACAGTGTTAATACTGGTAGGACTGATGTTTAAGCATAGGAAATCCCTTGCCTTCGATTCCGGATTAACGAGCGAATGAATGGGACCATGTTTTCTACTCATGAATGATTGATGGCAGAATACTTCTCGCAATTGTTGTGTCCATAATATTATGCAAGTGTATACGTCTACTGCAATACGAGTCTTCGTCACTTATAGTGGAAGATTGATTTATGTATTGCGAATCATCAATTGTCCCCAAGAGATCGTATCATTCAATAAAATAGTTATCACTTATCACACAGCTGTCATTTTCCTACTTTTTAATAAAGATCAGCACACACGTGTGCTGGTATCAAAATGGTAACACGAAAGGTAAATTAATTCCAACAAAGATTGCGGAATTTATCTGGGGACCAAGCTAACAAACCTCGTTCGAATGCCTACTCCAATATTATTACTATATCGTAATAAACAAGTGACAAGTCAATGTCTAGCTCCTTGGACTCTCGCTTTGCAGTTATTATACTCGATGCTGCACAGCGGAGGAACGTTAATAACGAGAACGCATTGAGAGTTGTACCGCTTGTACCACGCCCTCACGATAGTAATACACACAGCGTTCTTGCTCATGATCTCTTGCTCTATCTCCGTTTTCTTTCATTCCATCCCCCTACTCTCTCTCTCTCTCTCTCTCTCTCTCTCTCTCTCTCTCTCTCTCTCTCTCTCTCTCTCTCTTTCTATTTGCATCGCAGTTGCTAAAGTCACATAGTCAGCACTTCCCCTCTCCCCTTCCATCCTTCTCCACGCTAACTTTGCGAGACAGAGGCTCGGTAGCCTCGATGATGATTATTGTGCAATGAGATTGTGTCGTGAGAGAGGATAGAGCTCACGTGACAATTCCATTTGTCAATAAAAATCTTCTTTCGAGGATTATGCAATAGAAATATTGATGGGCTGTAAGGTTTATATTCGGAACTTGAATAGGATGATACCGTGAATGTAAGGTGGTTCAAAAAAAGACGATAATTATTATTGGAGTTTCCATCGAGTAAAATGTTAGTTTCTGCATTAAAACAGCGGATTTGCTTCTGTCAAACTTATTGTCGAAAATTTCATAATTTACATGATCTATCGATTTAATATTTCATAGGAAAGTTGAAAATAAGAACAAAATAAGAAGTCGTCGAGGTAATTTTTCCTATGTTAATTGCATGACAAAAGAGAGACAAACCGGAACTCTTTCCGTTGCACGAGCTCGGAATGTAAATTCGAGTTCTTTTTACCATCCCAATATTATACCAGAATGGAAAATTTTATATTAGGTAATTTTGTTGGCTCAATCATCATTTTAATTACACTGCCCGATTGCATTAAATTGTGCCTCAGTTATCTTTCCATCTTTTGCGTGATATAAATCGTTTGCGTGATACTCGTTTAGGCAGCGATGTCATCGGACGCCCACTTTCTGTATTTACAGTGTATTTCCTAAAGCTACGTTCGAGGCGTTAATGTTGTTCTACAATTTTGTATAGTCACCGTGGAATTGATCTTGCGAAAAGTTATTTATCTTCCAGATGTTTTTTTTTTCACGAAACTTTGTTAAAAAATTCAGGCAAGTATTTTCACACTTTGTTATACA
Source organism: Rhimphoctona megacephalus (assembly GCA_963989365.1). Classification (NCBI taxonomy): domain Eukaryota; kingdom Metazoa; phylum Arthropoda; class Insecta; order Hymenoptera; family Ichneumonidae; genus Rhimphoctona; species Rhimphoctona megacephalus. The sequence continues at coordinate 39,982,308 of OZ022415.1, read as the reverse complement.
TAGATATGATAGAACGTTGACCCATTTCTGGATCTTGGCTAATACTCGACTGCTGTGATCAGTTTTGTTTTTCTCTGCTGTGAGAGTTCAGAACCTCGACTCGGGCGTAGATAATAAATACATTAAATATATAATGAGTGTATCAGCAAACTTGTGGGCATGTATTGGATCTGATCTGACCAGACTGACTGGCGGCGAAAGAAGCCGCGTCGTGCCGCGCTGCGGCAAATAATGGCGTCACTTGCGAGCACTCTGACGCTACCTAACAAATGAGTCCTGTTTCCATAAGCCGAAGAGTTAAAAAGAATCTTAATTGATGTTTTTCATCAATTTTTTAAACGATTTCACGCCTCTTGTATATACAAATGAGAATGCAATTTTGCCAGAAGTAAACATTTTATCCACTTGAAGTTATTGCTATTATTTTTAATCACCTACTACATGAATTATGAAAGATTTGGAAAAAAAATTGAATAGTTCCGAGAATATATCGTATTAGACGGTGATAATCCTATTAATGAAGTAAATTTAAAGAAAAATTCTCATATTCATCCAAAATGATCATACTTTTTTTTTTGAAAAATTCAGAGAAAATTTATAATGAATTTTTCAATTATTTCTACGTACAAATAATTGTAAATTAGCACGGCGATTATCCATTAGAATACCATTGAAAATCACAATACATTCTTTATTATTAAAATGTAGCAGGAATGTCAAAACAGTCCCATACTAATGACGGTCAATGTGATTCAAAATACAAAAAAAAACTCGTATTATTGTATGAAAGGTGAATTTAATAATTAAAAATTGTAAGGGAATATTATAAATGTTTAGCTTAACAGCAGAAAAAATCTTTAACTTGTGAAACCCTATTTGGCTCTGTATGCGTTAAGGGTCAACAGTTCGCACTCTGAATATGCAGCGAAACACGTTACGAGGGAGCGTGGATATGCATCCAAAACTTCTTTCTTTCTTTCTCACTGCAAAGTTTTACATGATGCAAATTTAATTGAGAGCCTCCATGCACTGAGTACATAGCGATCTATTTCGCCGCCAGAGATTGAGACGTAGTAATGGCCCGTAATAAGTAATGGAACGTTACGAGGGGCACGCGTGATCTGGTCCCTGACAAGCGATAAAACCTGTATATCCTACCCGGGATAGTGTACGTGGTTATATATATATACCTACAAATAATTGAGAGTATACATATATATTCTCCATCTTGTGTACATTTATTATTAGGTACAACAGTAAAGCTTCTATGAGAGGACGAAAACTACAACACGTCGACAAGAGTAACGCGATCCTTCAATGCACCCAAGGGCCTCTTCGGATGGTTCTTTAAAATTAGAGATGATCCAAGCCATGAAGAATCAGTGCTCCGAACCTCGAGGGTTCTGAATCTATATGCAATCTCTAGCCTACGTTTACATATGCACCTTTGCGTTTCTCTTTCTCACAGCATCGTGAATCTTCCAATGTAATCAGTTTCGTTCCATCGACGTTTTCTCATACCGCTAGACGATCAGAAACGACTATAAGTTTGTGTATAGCACATGCTCTCGTAAAAATATACGGATAATGATTCACGTCGAATGGAAACTACAAAACTAATGTTGGAAAGCTTCTGACGACAATAAAACGTTAAATTACCAATTTGTTCTCCTGGAGGATGTATACACACATTGACAAACCCATAATTTTATTCTTGAACTGCAGGTTCGAGATTTTTTATCAATTTTGAGGTCATGAAAATATTACAAATGTTTCATTGTAAAATAAAATTTATTTCATCGGAAATTATACTAACGGTAATGAAACCCATATTCATTTATACTTATTTCAAGTATTCCATTCATGTATAGGAAATATTTTGAGACCTTTGGGAAGTTGGTATTAATTAATTGGATGATCGGTTGTGAAATGTGTTGGGGTGACCACGATCCATAATCCCGATAAAAATCATTCTTCCAGCGACACATTCACCGCCTCTTCAATCGTCGACGAGCCACTATGAGAAACATCATGAAGTGGCCGACGACGTCGTCATCAGCGCAGGTGGTCGTTCGTGCTCACGAGCATACGAGGAATATACTCTTGCTTTCTTATACATATCTGCCTATCATCCTGTCTCTGTTTCACAACACACGTCTCACGATCGCGTCACCGACGAAATAAACTTTTGCTGCGTTCAAGCTCAGCACAAAGTCATATCCTGCAGTAGCATATATATCGACAGCTAGATGTTACAAGGGCTTAAAAGATATACTTAAAAGACGCTCTTTATGCTCCGTTAACTTTAACAACTATATGTATAAGTACGCCACCGTCGTTTCTAGTTTTTTTTTTTGCAATATTGTATTTTGATACTTAACCGCAGTACCCCTCAGCACCTGTAAGCGTTCTTTATCTCCAGCCTTGTAGCCATCTCACTCTACACCCTCGCGCGTCACGTTGCTTTCTCGACAGAATCACATTTATCACGTAGCTCGGATCATTTCACCTTGTTTCATACAATAATCTCTGTATCCCTCCGTCTCTTCAGTAACCCTGAACTTAACACTTAAATATTACTCCAACAGATGCAAGGATCAAACTTTTCAAGCTCCCCTGGGATCCTATGACATATTTTGCGATATAACTGCTCGTATATTTTTGTCGATCTTAAAAGGTTTGAAAAAATTACATTCATAGAATAAATTAAAGCATAGACTCTGAACTGGATAATGCCCATTACGAAAACCAATCATTGCCATTTTTAAAGTTGTTACATATTCGTTATGAAATTATCATTATCGTCTATCTCACAAAACATTATCATGGAATATGAATAAAATATTTTCAATATCGATCTGAATTTATTTTTTCTTTACAAACTCTTTTCATAATCCGAACATGTTGCACTGATAAGCCTAATAAAGTTTTGTACTTCCACATAATAAATCAGGCTTAAGCTTTTCTGAAGTTTTAATAAAAAAATATTTCAATTAGCTAGTCTTCCAATTATTATAATTACATTTTTTGAATTCTACGACTTCTTTGTTTATTTTATTCTTAAAGTATATTTTTCTACCCAAAAGGAAGGACCAACGGAAATCCTCTCCAATGATATACCTTTTCCGAATATTTTCTTAAAGATTTTTCGGTAAGACTGCACACATTTCAAAAGAAGACCCCTATAATACCTTGTTTCCTGTTCGATATGAAGTTATAACGTAGCATAATCTCGCGACAGTAGTTGGTTCATAATAATGCATTCTCATGGTGCACCCAAGAGAATCTTCTGACTCGCACTCAGAAGAAGATGAGAGATGACGAAGATGATCGGAGGTTCTGCTTATAAAAGATTGTAAGTGCAGAGTAGGCACGTGGATAATATCCAATGAAAAGTAAACTCAGCGAGCTTCGTCACTCCTCAACAGTGTTCAGTTTTCGACCGGAATCGGATACGTACTCTTATGTGGCCATCCGATGAAAATAGTTGACAGCGAAATCGCTGCGGAAATAGAAGGACCGAGCTTTTATAATGTTCCAACACAAGATTATATGCATGCAAAGAAGGTATTAATTATATTCTTTTTACCTGCGTCATCTTTCTTTTAGTTTTCTTTACCAGAGCATGGTCCTCCACGAACATTTTCCATTGGGCACGTTTACATTTCATACTCGAGACACACACCGTAAGTTTCGTGATCGGCGACGATGTTCGTGAAGCCACCTGAGACGACCCGCCAGCGTGAGAAGACAGCAGCGACGAAGAAGAAAAAGAGGCACACGCTCGTTTGTATCTCATGCTGTTTACGCTTGAACTTTGTTATCGCGTTTAAGCATTGATTCACTGGAGTCGCGTTATTCATTGCTTACTCACCAAACATCTTAATATCGCTCGTTTCAGCGGCCATCGTATACAGCTTGGACGGCTGATAATCAACCACGTGTAACATGAATATATAAGTATACTTTCACAGTAAAACGCTTACACATTCAAACTTGGCGAACAACAAGCAAACTCAACCAGCATTGTCAGCATGGATTTATTATTTTGGCGAACCATGGGAAGAATGTATTCTTTGACATATTTTTACGCATAGAATATACTAGTCAACCTGTTTGTCACCGAAACTGTCAGACAAATCCCACGCATTTGGCAATTGGTGATAAGAGCTACACGAATATTTCATCAGTAACATCAGAATGTAAAAGATCATGATTCATTGGATATAGCTCTATAATGAATTTTTTTTTGCAAATTCGACATTGGTGATCCCATAAAAGATCGTCCTTGTATCCTGTTGGACAACATCGGACGATTAAAATAACTGGAACACCTTGCAGTTTTTCGTTCGATCATTTTCAGCAGATAGCTGAATGACCCTCTTTAGTTTTTGAATATCTTTAAATCAAGATGATAATATTATAAATGTATATATTGCTTACAAATGTATGTATTCATGCAGTTCAATGTCTATGCAAAGTCTATGCTTAAAATTGTTTAACAGTAAAATCTTAAACTGATAAACAATAAAATTAATTCATAAATATTCATTTTTTTATGTAGTATCCCTACCACGTTGAGTAAGTGATTATTATGTAGTTTTAGACCATGCGGAACTCTTGCAATAAAAGTAACTCTTGCTCTACCGACAATATTCCACGGGATTTCTTAGTGTTATTTTTCATTGAAAGTTTCCATCGCTCATGACCATCTATATTAAAATCCTTGATGGACTATCATTTGGCATCCCTTAGATGACACTTTATGACATTTTATGAATTAAGATTCATTTGTTCTATTTTAACTATGCCTTGTTCACAGTTTTCTTCAAGGCTAGATCTAAGAAAAAATCAAAACTCAACTATGGCTAATAAAGCTAATTGAAAAGGTCAAAACAATTTGTCTGTCCCAATTCCATATTGAGTGGTATCGGTTTGTTCATGAACTCTTCTGACCGAACTTATTTGTCTTGGATGATCATCAGGGAGAAAACACCGACAGAACAGATGTAGCCCTACGTCAAATTGATTAGTCGTCCCGGACGTTTGTTCGATTCACTGGGCATTATGAAAAAACTAAACTCATTGAAAATGTGAGTGTGGGAAGAGTAAATGGGTCCAAACAAAAATGAATCTTTATCTGCGTCAAAAACTACATCGCGAAGCATAGGTTACCATAGGTAACAAACTAGTGAATCGATTTAAATAACGCTATACTTGTCATTTTAAATAAGGGTCCAAATTATCAAAAGTATAGATCCAGGTAGCTAAAGTTTATTTGTTTTAAACAACACCAAATTACGTTAATATTCATAATATTACTTGATTCATTTACATCATTGATTTATCTTGTCAATATTATATCGCTATTGATAGATAAGATTGATGGGTTGATATCAATGGATAGATTGTTTGCTATTGATAGTAAATTAGACAAAAAGGGAAATAAGGTTCTCTATCCCTTCTTTCTCGGTGACTTGAACCTCAATGCAATAAATTTACGTTTCAAACAGTATCGAGGTAACTGTAAAATCAGTTTACGTAACACCCGCCGATTTATTATCCCCTTTTTTTATACAAGTACCTGTATAGAAAACTTGATTGGACAATGTTTTGTTCACACTTTGAAGATTCACTTCCGAATTGAAGATCAGTCGATATGCCCGTATATGTTGATATCATACCTTCGAAACGTACGTTATTCGTGTATCATTTCCTATGTATTTGTGTATATGAAGCTGGCTTGCAAACTCCGCATGGTCTCGCTGCCCACTCTAACACCGCGATACGCGACTATATAGTAAACCATGACGTCACTCTTTCTGACTGCACTCACCCATCCCACATTCCGTTTGCGATCTCCCTCATACACGATATCCTTTGCTCTCTCGTTTCATGTATCCTATATTCTCTCCGTCTATTCCTTTCGTTTTCATTCCCTTCACTTTTTTGCGCATTCACCATCGGCACACGGGTGTATGATTATCAATATAAAAATGCGGACCGAATTTCGTCCCATAAATCTGAGATGATGAGACGGTCCACGATAAGAATACCAATCAGCCGGTTAGACTAGATGTTTGCTCCCGATCTGCATAAAGATCGAGAGAAGACGCTGATCGACGAAGCTACGCAAAATTATGCCGAAAAATCATCCTGCTTCGCGCCCTCTCAGGATGCTTATATTTCGAGAAGCAGCGTATATTCCATCTCTGTTAACTGCCTTTCATATTTTCATCTCTCTCGATTTTATAGCTCCCTGCGGTAGCGTGTGCTCTTCGGAAAATAAGAACATATAAAACTTTGCTGCGATGCCCAGGCAGATCGATTCTCTCTTCTCGCGTCCAGATAGGAATCATGCCGAAAATATCTCGAGACTATACTAGTCCTTTTTTCTGAACCTGTGCCGGGATTTGCTCGAATTTATTTTTAAAAAACAGAGTTTGCTTGAATCAGGCTACCATATTGATGAGAAAATCTCATAGAGTGTTTGAGGAATAATGATTACCGTATTGCACAGCGGTTAGTCCGACATAAAGTATAGTTTGTTTTTCTGACAATTTAAACAATGTTTTTCTTTACTCCGATGACCTAAAACTGTTTCACCCAAAATAATACAATCATCCCATCGTTCTTTTCTATTTTCTTCGGTGATGCAAATGACTTTCAGGAGGAGTCGAATAACAAATCTCACAGACATTATTTAAATACGAGAAAATGAAAACTTCACTTCAGCGTAATTCGTCCAATAGAGGCGAACGGGTATGAGCTAACTCCAGAGCGTTGAAGCACGAACTCGAGCAGGTTCCATCGATCCACAATAATTATCTAAACGAGTTCGGTGTGCGTGACGAGAGTCAGAGCACCGGCTTATTTGTCACTAACAGTCCGTCCAGGGAAGTCATTATTGTCATTAAGGAGTTTCGCGTCGGTGGTATGTTTGCTGATTCCCTTTCTCGGTTGATCACCGCATACTTTTGCTGTATGCTGCTGTGTGTAGTCCCAAGACCTGCCAGAAGAGAGACGTGGTACAAAGGAAAGAAATGAACGCGATCGGGGCACTCGCGGAGGTGGTCAGGCGGACTCGCACGACTCTTTCCGAGATGAACGCGCTGTGGACAGCATATCTAGAGAGGGGACAACGAAGACGACTGGAAAAGAGTTAAGAGAACGCGTCTTCGAGCTCGCAAGAGAAGAACGACAAGCACAAAAACGAAACTCGACTTCCCAGAAACCGCGTAAACTCTTCTCTCTTATGCTCGTAGTATCTTGTGGTCTTGGCGTGCGCAGATCTTAGGATGCCGGTGCCGACAATGTACCGGGGATCTCGGTTACCTTATTCCCCGATTCTTAGCTTCTCTTATTCACTGCCCTTCTTTACTTGCTTCTCTTTGGTCACGAAAGAGAACAAATAGCGCGAAGCATCAACGAGGGATAAACAGTCCTATGATCTACACAGCGAAGCACAAGGCCCCCGCGTGCCCCGTTGGTCACCGTCTGCTCTTTATCTCTCTCCCTCTCTCTCTCTCTCTCTCTCTATCTTTTTCTTCGCAGATTGTAATTATGTGTTGTGTGCCTAGGTCTCTTCGATTGGTAGAGGTCTGTTCCCTTCACATCTTCAATAGTTTTTATTTTTCACCGCTCTCTCTCTCTCTCTCTCTCTCTCTCTCTCTCTCTCTCTCTCTCTCTCTCTCTCTCTCTCTCTCTCTCTCTCTCTTTCTCTGACTCCCTCTTGCTCTGTCGCTCACGCTCTCCATTTCTCTTTATTTAGCTTCTCTTGATTCTGTGAGCGAGGTCTTCTCATCAGTTTGAAAGAATTTTACGAGTCTCTTTCTACTTTGACGGCCGCATTGAAGAAACATTGGTTTCGTCCCTCGCGTGCTAGGACGCTACTTCGCATCCACAGTCTCTTGTTCCCTTCATGTTTCCGGCGAAATATCCAGTAATTTCCCAGGACTCGACATACAGTGATTTGGTTGAATTCGATAATTATTGTGTAACTATATATACTGAGGGCAAGTGTAGTGTAAATATGAGAAGGTAAAAGATAAAGAGAAGGGGAAAGAAAATAATAAAGCACGAAAGTACGGGACGATGGAGGTGGTGAAGAAAAACAAATGGCATTAAGATACAAGAAGTCTAAAAGTCGCAAAGGGAGTTAAATGCGATTTCCACCACATTGCAGTCCTGAATGCGCCATGATTGCATTGATCATATGTGACTGTAGAAATCTTACTGCGGACAAATATGCGGACTAGTCTCAGATGCCACGATGGGTAGCTGTAGAGACAGCATCAGTGTTATCGATGTTCTTCCGGTATTCAAATGGCATAAACCATTGTTGAATAAAAACCACTCTCGTCGACGACAACAGAGAGACCAATCTTGCGTGCTTAATAACTATTTTACAATAATGTGAGTTTGTCAATAAGAATACGCAACCGAGTGAGAGAAAACGTACATCAAAGGCTCAGCAGCACTAGTAGTTGCGGTTAATAATAATGAACTCCCATCCAAAATACCAGAATCCTCTCTTTCCTATATCAGCGGGTAGGTATAAAAAAGTGGAGAGCTCACAAAGTCCAATTTGTAAGTCGTAAAGTAAGATGGTTGGTGTTGCTGTAGGGTGTAATAGCGCGAAGGTCAAAAATACGAATCAAAAATGAAGGTAAAGCAAAAGGTGCGAAGAAACACGTGCTCAGAAGATCCCGGCGATTCACCAAGGATAATGCTGATCAGAAATGATGCGCGTAATAACTGTTTCAGGCGACAAACATGAAACCGAAATCGGTTTATTGCCGTGATCGTATCTTTCTGGCTTCATATTTGTGTACGAGAGAAACGCCTAAATAAGGGACTCAAAGAGAAAGAGATGAGCGCAGGATGATCCTTCAGCCGGTTTCTTTCGACCATGGGGCTTTTTCATTGCGTTATTCACAACACATGGAGAATCAACGTTAATCGTTTCCTATGACCTTAAGGGTGGTGTATCCTCTAATTTTCCCCGGATATATCTGGGTGCGTTTTCTCGCAATGACTTTTTTCACATATCGTGTGCAATAATATATTCGTTACGAAAGCAATAAGATGGCTTAGCATTATGCCACATTGTTGTGCATGCGAAATCTACGATCGTAACTTGGCATTTTACACACGGTGTACAAAATATCGGTTGCTAGTTCAGTTCATATAATCGCGGATATTCACTGAAATGCATTTGCAAGGTTAAGCGCTTCGTAAATCAGCAAAAAGACTATATACACAAATATGTGACCATGCAGTTAATGTATTCCGATAAAATAGCCTGGTGAAATTAGTTTCACGTTTATTGGTGATCTTCAAAGGCTTCAAAGTAAAACTTTACTATGTTCCATTCATGACATCTAATGCATGAATATGGTCAGTAACGTCTTTCCGAAAAGCTGGTATATCTGTTCAATAATAAATTACTGAACTTTTACGAGAAGGTAATAAACGGACGAATGGTCATTCTAGACCGCATAAGAAGAAGCATTTGATACGCGAGGTTGGATGATTTTGAACAACGGAAAGTAGGTAAAAATTGAGAAACGAAAGAGTAAAGCGAACGAACGACGAGAACGAGGTGGACGGAGGTAACCGCAAGACGGGTGCGGGATTTCGTGGGTGATCTTGACCAGGACCAAGGACACGGAGAAACATGGCGTAGACGGCCACCCATGCTGGTCAGCCCATGATTCTTGGTCTTCATAGTGTGTTACCTGGGCGCGTGTTCCCACGTATGGTGCCTCAGGCTGTGGCCTAGCAAAACTCCTTGAGACCCAAATTAAAGCGGTCGCCTCCTACGATGATCCCCGAGCCCGATGCGCCAGAATGCCCCGTCGCCATGAGTCTTTGCCGATCTACCGGTGACTGCATAATTAAAGGAACGTCTTGTAATTGGCAGTAAGGACTCGCAGACTTGAAGCATAGAACTTTAACCATGATAATAAGCCTTCAACGCTTTCCTTTATTCAACTTGATCTCTCATTTTGTTCTTCATTGTACGTATAACGTTAGGTTTAAATTCTATAACCTGGAACGATCTTCATAATCAAAATTTCTGGATATGTCAGTATTTATTTTTAACGAAAATATTAAAACTTGTCAACATACGGAAAGAATTGTCACGTAAATTTGTCTGCAAATTTCAAGATGATAATTACCATGATACACTGGAACGTGGGAGCAAGTGGACAAATTGTATTTATTAATAATCATGATTTTGTAAATTTTCCCACGTACACTACGAAATTGATGAAGCGCGTGGTGAATTTTTGACACCGCGAGCACCGTGCATGAAACGAATGGAGGGGAATTTTTTACCGTGCTGCACAGTAATATGTATGTAACGTTCGGTCAGAATTTCCAAACGGATATTTAAACTTTCATTAACCCGTCAGTAGGCGCGCTACATACACTTTAAACATTGGGCGCGCGATGAGAGATTTTCTCACATGTATAGTTTCAAGTGCTTAATTTGATAAATAGGAACTTGAAAACAATTTCGCTACAGTGATTGTGACTATTAAACATTTTTATTTAAAAAAAACCATAAATACAACAATAATTGACACTAAAAACCAAAAAATAATAATTAAAAGAATTCAAAAACAGATTTCAAAATATTTTTTTAACTCTTCTATCACACAGAAGAATAAATGTGGTGAAGATAGAAAAAATTTCAAATGCTTATTCCATTTGAAATTTTCGAGTAATCATCGTTTTAATATAAGTGTGAAAATAAGTCTCATAGCGCGCTTGCTGACGGGTTAAATGTACGTAATTTTTTTCGTAAAATTTTTTTATAGACATAAAATAATGGATAACTTGTACCATACAATTTTTTAATTGATATTTAGAGGATTTCACAGAACATTAAAATCTACTAATCACTGCGGAAAAAAGTACTAAATAAATTTATTATATTTTGTTACAATTTCATTTTTTTAAATAATAATCTCTAGAATTTCCTGTTGTTCCATCGATACTGGAATTTTCACGGTAATTTTTAAAGTACAATTCTGTCTGTGCATCTATCATGATTTTGAAGGTATTTGTAATAGAATACGAAAACACGTACCATTTTTCAATCCATCAACAACTGTTTAAAATTAGTAGAAGATGAATTAAACTGTGCCGTATTCAACTCTTATTATAATTCGTTGACTTATTGATACGTGTAGAAGGTTTCCGTCTCATCTAACATTCTATCAGCAATATAATTGTCCCATGGGTCAACAAGTCATAACACTCAGCAGGCGGGTCTCAGATACTATAGATCTCTGTATTAAGAACTCATGTCACAAAAATGTTCACGGAATATAATCGATTTTCAATGCTCTTTATGATATTCCCCTTACGATTGACAATTAAGGCAGTCATCTAGTTTAGCGAGTCAAAAAATCGATTTCTTTTGCTTTAATCGATAGTTGAAGTATCGAAGAATATGTTCCCAAAATTTTTAAAACTAATAGAACGTATTTTAGGAGTTACAGAATTGAGAACAGGTAAGCAACGTGCAAGTATTGTATACAAATGCTCAGCCGAAGCGGCCCGTATATCCCATTTCCCGATCTTTCGCTTGTATTATAACTGTTAATAAATATTCACAAGGGTTCATATGAGAATGCTTCCGCTCCTTATTATTCAAATGTTGGATTTTCTACAGATGTATTGACATGCAGATCTACTTAAAGGTTGTATATATACATGTTTTCTTGAGCTATTTTTTGAGCATATTGCCTAAATTATTGTTATTTTTCTTTTCAACGAGGACGTTGATTAATAGCAAAATGGCCGAATTGTAGCATCATAAATTGCCAGTATTGGCAAATGTTTCGTTATCATGTATTTATTCATAAAAAAAAAATTAAGAGTTGAACGAAGACAATCAAACGATAAGCATGGTCCATTAAAATTGTATTCTTTTCATAAATCTCGTGTTCCTTATTCCGTGTGTGCGACAATATTTTGAGCTCTTGGTACTGTTAACAGTCAACTGTGCTCTAATTTTCATAATTGAAACATTGTAAGTGATGTAGAATGTATCCCAAAGGTAAAAAAGAGAGTCTCAAACGTTCTGTGAATCGACGTAAATATGCATTCCATGGTAATGATTATACGAAAAACAGCAATGAAGATTGGAACGAGAGTATGACGGTAAAAAAATTAAAAACTGCAACTAGTAGAGTTGTATCTCCACTGTATCTCCACTCCATAAATATAGAATAATCGAATTTGTCACTGTTTTTGAGGTGATTGCTGAGATCCTCATTTGTAAAATGTGTAAAGGAGCAGTAACATTTGAAGAAAGCAATAATCGAGGCTTTGGTTTCAAACTTATCGTGCATTGCACCCGTGGTTGCAGAGAGATTCATTCAGGGCCATTGATTAGTACCGGATACAAAATAAATCAACAAATCACCTTTGTTATAAGGCTTCTTGGTATTGGACGAAGCGGCATAAATATTTTTTGCGGTCTAATGGATATGTACCGAGGATTGCACTATGGAACGTACAATTTAATAGTAAAGCACATTCACTCAGTAGCATTATCCATGTTCAAAAAGCTAAGTACGAAAGCTGTTGAAGAAGAGAAGAACAAAAACTCAAAAAAAGGAAGATCTGAAACGCATTTGAAAGTGTCAGGAGATGCATCTTGGAAAAAACGCGGATTCACTTCCTTATATGGTATAACAACGCTTATCGGGTATTACAGAGGTAAAGTAGTCGATCTTGAAGCAAAAAATTCGTATTTCCAAGCCTGTACTGTGTGGAGCAAAAAAGAAGGCACTAACGAATACATAGAATGGTATGAAAAACATGCAAGAGAATATTCTATGATCCATGAAGGTTCCGCGGGTAAAATGGAAGTTAATTCAATCCTCACAATATTGTCACGGTCTGAAGAAAAATTTGGCGTGAAATATACGGATTATATTGGAGACGGCAATTTGAAAACATTTTCAAATATTTTGAAAGCTAATCCATATGGTGACGATTGCCCAATTAAAAAAAGCGAGTGCGTCGGACACGTACAAAAACGAATGGGCACGCGTCTTCGAAACAAATAAAAGAGAGAAACTCGGTGGGAAGGGTCGACTAACAGATGTTCTCATAAAAAAATTAACAACTTATTATGGTTTATCGATAAGAAGGAATGTGAATTCTATTGAAGAAATAAGAAATAAGAAATGAGAAGAATGTTGAAGAATGAGTTGCCATCATGGCAACGCTATATCATTATTGCTCAACAGATAAAAATCCGAAGCACGAGAATTGTCCCACGGGGGCTGACAGTTGGTGCGAGTGGTAAAAAGCCAAAGCCACAAATCAGTTGAAAATATTTATACATCCTTCTCGTGTATACATCATTCATCCAGATGTAGAAAAACACGTCCTTCTAATTTATAAAGATCTCTCTAATGAAGATCTTTTATCGAGATGTTAGGTGATCACACTCAAAACTCTAATAGGAGTTTCAATTTGACAGTGTGGCGCATGGCTCCCAAACACTTGAATTCGGGCGCTAAAATTGTTGACATTACCGCCTACATAACTGCAGACATGTTTAATGAAGGATACACAGCAGTTTTGATGATGATGAAGCTATTACCATTAAATATTGGCCGAGAGTGTAAGACATTCGCCGATATGTGCGACGCGTAGCGAATCACGCGAGAAAATGCGCGCTGCCAAAGGAGCACGAAGGAGGCTCGTACAACTTCAGGCAATGTAAGGAAATGAATATTTTGAAGAAGCTGAGGGATTACTGCATGGACCAGGTATCGCTGATATAGATTGAATTACGGTAAATCAAACTATGGACGATTGATATTTTTTTTTCCTATCGAAAACTTTAAACCGTATTTTCTCGAAATATAATTTTTGTAATTTCTCCAATTTGGCAAGACTCAGCAAAAAAACTATTTGACCTATCGACTTAAACCAAGACCAATTTTTTAAAGTATTGCCAACCATCCTAAATGAACTATAAAAATCCTCAAAAAATTTATTTTAAACAATATTTATTGCAAAAAAAGTGATAAAGTTTTGGCTCAACATCGTCACTTTTACCTTCCAACTCAAAAATTTTTCCTTTTTTCAACGATTCTTGGAATTTAATTAGTTCATCGAATATAAATAAGTGTCTAAATTAAAAATCTTCATGGTTTTTGAATTTCAGGTAAGAATCGCGGACTTCAAAGCTCTCACCAATTTAAACCTCCCGTGGCGAGGCTCTTTGTTCCTATAGCTTTAACTTTAATTATCATTGCTTCGTTATATTTCGATGGAATTTTTTTCATGTATTATTGAAATGTGCATTAAAATATGTGCAAAGGTTCAGGAAGATTAATTATTTTGTTACTTGAAAAAAAATTCCTGAAAATTACATTTTTATTTACCCTATAAACTAGATGACTGCCTTAAAACTTTGAAGGGGCTCGTTTCCCTCTTTCGGAACAGTGTCCAAAGGAACTGTTCGTTTGATGGTCCACACTGATACACTCACCTCTAGCATATGTAGATGTAGGGAACAAAACAATCTTACAAATCATAAAACATGAAATATATCGACATTAAGCAAAACGCATTTCGAGTGCGACAGAGGGGAGGAGAAAGAAAGAGGTGTTGAGAATGTGTAGAGCGTCGAATGTAAACGTGGATGCTGTACGATCTCTCGGGATAGTCAATAGAAAGAAGAATCGCTTGAGAGACGAAGAACCAAGAGGACAAAATTCGAATGTGAAGAGGCGGGGAACGAGAAAAAGCCCAGCTAGAGACGATGGAGATACCCACTGCGAGAAGAGGAAAGGATCTCCTAATAATATTTTTATTGGCCGTAAAGTCGCGCGCAGACTCTCGCGGGAGAGAATCGCTGTAGCTGTAAGCTGTGACTACGCGGGGGAAATTCACCACGGGAACCTCATATCTCTTACCTCGAAACTCCGAGCCCTCTTCTCCAAAGTTATTTTTATTTTTCAGAGTCCTTTGACTGGCAATTCAGTTAGATCCTGTTAAAATAATCGTGAAACGCATTTACACAATTGGTTAAACTCAAATGCCTATTATCAGGTAACTTTGACGATTTTTATGTACATAAGTTAATCAGGTTTACTCCGCGAATGCATCAATAGTAGCAAGCGAAAGGTCTAAGTGCAGGCGTACGTCCACTTTTTGTTTACAGATTTTCATTGGAGATATTAAGATACCTTAGAACATGAACACAAACTCAGGGGCAACCCTACAGTTTCTAGAAATGCTGAAAAATTCTTTGAATGTTCAAGACAGTTAGTCATTATATATCATATAGGCGAGCGATGAAAAAAAAAAGTAGAATTTAGCAGACCCAAGGATGCTGGTATATACTCTCCCCTTATTTTTCATGTCATTAATATCTTGTATTAACCCTATTAGTTTACGGCACTGGAACTTTTTACTCTAGGAATAGAACAAAATCAACCGCAAAATGGATGACATACGACATATAACTTTTTAGATTCATCGCGGTTCGAAGTCTGACAAAGCCCCTCAACAGTGAGAAAGGAGTCATAAAATTCTAACACGATGCCAAAACGTCATGCAGCTTCCTCACGATTTATTTCGGTGCTTATTTTAGAGTAGGATTCAGCTCTTTTATTTTTATTTTCCTTTCGCCGTTGTGTAAAATAACGACCGTTCGAAAAATCGTCTCTAAAAAAAACATATATATATTTATATCCATCTTTGTGACTAAAGCTGCGGTATTCCTCAGGCAGATTAAAAAGTTTGGTCCACTACAAAATGTGAATTCATCCGAAAACGGATACTGCTTCCATATATGACTATATATACCGAGCAAGTCTCTTACTGCCTTTTCGAATCGAATGCGAAGCAATGATACAAAGAGGTCTAGGCATGTATATGTATTAATACAGAAGTATAACGAATCAAATAATACGGTTGTATTGGTTGACCGCTGATTTCTCACCTACTCCCACATATCTATACTGGATGAGAACAATTAACTATCAGAAAGAAACTCTCATTTATACAATTTGCACCGGTATTCTGAAAATATACCTTCTATAAGAACATTTAGTTGTAGGTTTGTCCTCGTGAACTGCTATCACACGCAATCACGATCGTTGCATGCTATATTATATATTATAGTACAAGAATGTGTATGTTTAAACAAGGTACAGGTATTCGTCAATCATAACTGCACGTTCAATTGACTGAGTTTGATATTCATATGCATCAAGGTCTGTCGTTTCCTTGATGATTGATGACTTTTCTTACTTGTTCATGACACATAGCTCTCAAGAATTTATCGTGGAAATATTGCATCGCGCTGCATAACGAGTAATGTTTGAAAACAACACAAGTTTTGTTTATGAGTTATGAGATGAGATAGTTATTTTGAGATTAGGGTAAATGTTGTTTTTATTTTTCTTTTCCTTCATGTGAAGGCAAAAACCATGATTCGTCGATGTAAAAACATCATTGAACGAACTGCGTATAAACAGAGTACAGCTTTACCGGTCGAACTTTCCAGTCAATAGTTTGGTCAGTCAACACGGTGGAGACTGCTGCTTAGGTTATCGCATTTCAAGCTTTGGTACGCGGTCGGTAACCTCCAAAAAATCGTCCAACCATTTCGGCAGTTATCAGGATCAATTTCCCTTCTCTATCGGCTAATTTCCCGGGCATACACGTTCAATAACTGTTGACACTTTTTTAAACTGCAAACAAAAGTTATTTTCCAATAAAATGTGAGATTTTTTGACCTCTGATAAGGCCGATGATTCAAATGTATTGTGATAAAATGTGATTTAAAAGGGAACTCGAGTCGAGTTTTGAATTATTTGAAAATTTAAGGGGCAACATTTACCTGTCGAGCAGTCAGCGCCCACGTAACTTTATGCCGTTTTGCTCTGAAGTTACACTGTAAGATTACTTCCAGGAGCCGCCACTGGCTAAGCGATTGTTAACTTCTGACCGCTAGCGGACCCAGCGATCTCTAGCGCATCTTTGACACGTCACGTCGCAGGTGAGATTTTAATCTTTTCAGAGGCTCCACATAGAGGGTGGTGATTCGTTCCCCCGGCCACAAACCACTGTTATAACGAGGTTGGTTATGCGTGATTTGTCGTGAATGTACAACCTTATTTCTGAACTTTTATATGGTAGAGACTGTAAGTCACAGGTATATGCGATGGATAATTAACTCTTCCTGATATTGACAATGGAACTTTGGTTTGGAAGATATCAAAATAGAAAAAACTTTGGTGTGAAAAAATTGAAAATTATTCGTCAAAATTTTACTGTTTCGTTATTCTTGCCTTTTCAATCGATTATTACAGTAGAACTTTTGGTTCGTAGGAGTACGTGTAAGGCCTAAGTGAAACTAGATGAAAATACTTGAACGCAAATGATTTTACAGTCAATCATATACAATCATATAAAAGAGCACCCCGTTTGAGAAAAATGTTTCTTATCGCTATTGTTATTTATATCAGGTCTGTGACTTGAATATGTATCAGTTCAGAGTAGGACACGTTTTGGTCAACACCCTTCTCTATCAAGGGACCGTCATCTCTGTCAGCGTCTAAAGCCCTGTGGCGTGCGCCTGCTTGAGCAACACGGCTGCTTTGTTTTATGCGCAATTACTTGATGAGTCATTTCGGTAATTGGGACATATTTTTTGGAGAATTTATCGGGACAACGGTTTAGCCGACCGTCAGTAAGATTTGCATAACCTGAGGATGACTTACGCTGCATTTCACCGGCTGACGTTTTAACGAGCACAAGCTCGCTTCACTTTATTTATAGTGCCTGTTATCGCACGATGCATATACTACCGCTGGATCCGTCCGACTTTTGCGCTGCTCCCACACGTCCCTGTGACCCCGACCTCCTTGTGAGCTATCTTAGACGCAATTGAAAAACACAAAAAAAGTATAGCACACTCACACACAACATACATTACTGACATCGTAGACGCAGAATCATGGCAAGGAGTACACAGACTAAAAAATATTAGCCAACCTCAAACGATTGTAAAAAATTTTACGATATATTTCAGGTTTTTTTTCAAGCGAATCCTGAAACCTTACCAAGTGCTATTACAAAGTGCCATAAACTTTATTACAACCAACAGATAAACTTTAGAATATAAACGACTAGATGATTCGTGTAAAACGCAATGAAGCAGTATAGCTACTTTCCCACCGGCGATTTTCATCAATGTGAGAATCGTTCAGGGTTACTCACTCCAAAGCTGTTATTCGCAGCATCTACAAATATACTCACGTACACACCCTTATATTTGTATATGTATATTATACATATAAATATTCATATTCTGCTTAACTCTCGCCTCTTTTCCATATTCGATTTCAATGCATTAGCAGATAAAGTATCTTAAAATTGTGTGTGGTTGTTTGTTGTCTGCCTTTGATTATGTGCATGCAGTTCGGAATGCATGCAAGGTCGCTATCTTAATGCAAGACCGCTATAAGCCATTTTGTAGCGGGGAGAAGCAATTCAGCGGCAAAAAAGGTGAAGAAAGGAGCACTAAATGATGTTAGTGGTATATAATGCGAAGGACCTTGTCTGTACTGACATCCTCGTCTAAAAAGAATCTATGAGAATTTTTGGTGGCGAAAGAAAAACAAAAAAACGGTAGATGAGTGAGAAAGTGAATGAGAAGTGCTGGAATTGAGTTGTCGTAATGTGCCGGTGAAGACTGGAGGGCTCGTAGGTTGGTTAGTTATGTTAACAAGTTAGACGATACAAAGATAAGAATCCTGCGCGATCCTTTGTGAACTCGAGGGAAACGTGACACCAGAGACAATATAATGAAGAGAAAAAAAAATGCAGCGTCCAGACAAAAGCAGACCAGCAGCGCGAGAACCTCAGCTCCTCTCGGGTCTACCTCTTTCTGTTTTCCTAAACTTGACTAGCCTACTTCTCTCGCCTTCATCAACTGTTTTTCTACATTCGCTTCGCATCAGGAGGGCAGAGGAAAGTTTACGTCCCTCTGCCCGCTTGTACCTTATGAATTTTAAAAGCTTGAACAAGCAGAGAGCACTACACCTCAATGGAACATATTGTAGACTGTTGTGTGTTTCATAGCCAACAACCACCACACTCTTTCATTCATCTGAACAAGATCACGTAGATCTGAAAATTTAATAGTACGTTTAGGTTGACCATATTTATGGCTTCTTCTCAAACCCATATCCCATAGTACCAAATCAGATAATCCATTATGTTTGGTACGTACTTTAACATGACTATGATATGGAGTATACTCAAATAATGTATCGTTCGAACAAAGGACTCGTATACATGAAGCTCCTCTCAATGGTCACAACTGTATGCATAGCTTAAAAGAATATGTTAGTATATAAGTTACTTACATTTTTGATGCGATGCTTATAGTTCACTTTGACAAATCATGCAGGCTCGTGCCGTCAAGTCTTTACTGGCCTACAGTATTTTTTTCGTTCCAGCCTCCATTCTATTCGGATGTCCTTTCGACTCTCAATATCAAATCCATGTTCACCTGGGGTAACCATGGTTTGTCAGAAATCACGATCCATGAATGGCCTCCGAATTTCCCGATCTTGAACGACCATAATTCATAAGCCTTTTTTCCTTTGCTGTGATTCTTATTATAGGCCTGCATTCCCCATGATTCAGCGAAACAAACTGGACCTTTCGTTACGCCCGTTCAAGAACGTCACACTAGCTTTTTTTCTTTTCCTCCCCGGGGAAAAAAGGACGGGCCGTGAAGCGAGTGCAACATCAGGTTGAGTGCTCCGTCACACCAGCGGCCGCACCACGGTGCCGCGAAGCGGACCTACGCATAAGCCGTGAATTTACGAGTCTTGACAGAGAGAAAATATATTACCTCTCTATCGACCATCGAAGCTTTGCTATGTGCTGCACGAATAGCGTTACAAACGGCACGCTACCAATGGTGAGAAGGAAGGTATCAGCATCGCGGTGATTTCTCTATTAGCTGGGAGTTGGACTCCCGTGGCGCCGGACCGAACAGGCAAACTCTCGAGCCCCCCGATGAGGTCTTGCGGGCCACCTTGAAGCTTTTGTGGATCGCCGCCTCCAGAGATCCTCTATGTATATGTCTCTACCAGGCGCTTTACTTTACTTCACTTTTTCCCATCCTGCCACCCTTTTCTGACGGGATCGTGATTTTACTGAATTTTTAGAGAAGATCAGATAAAATACACCAAAGTTATCTCCGAACTATTTTCGGAAAGAGAGAGAAGAAGAAAGAAAGTTTAAGATTTCAAAGAGTGATTTTTATCTATTTACTGGCACTTGGTCATCTTTCTTCGCCAACATATGTTTCGTTAGCCGAAGATCTCAATGAAACATCATGAAAACTTATACGTGAGTTAAAAGTTGGAAACATCGATGGGAACGTCACTTTTTTTAATAGCAGTGCTGTGGTGGTGTGTAATGTCAACGATATGAGAATAAAAGTAGATACGCAAAAATGTTGAGAAGTGTGTTCTTTTCCATAGTAGGCTACTTTTTATGAACGAGGAGAAGGATGAAAAGGTCTGACATTATTTATGCTGAGAAAGTGCTCGCACTCTTAATCCAGCGCATAACTTCACGTTCAGCTTTTAACCTCGAGATTGGGCACTTCCATAATGACCAATACCCAGCACTATGAGGGAACAAAAAGATTTGAATCTTGATATTAACAGGTACGCAGTGGTATTTCTTTTGAAATATTTTCATTCATTTATCTTTCTCTCGCTTGTTACATGATTTCTGGAAATCCACAATTTTAAAATGGAAAACGATAGCTACGCATGTGAATCGTATGTTCAAAAAAATATGAACAAGAATAGTTTGTGCACCGAGGCAAAATAGAGCTTGTATTATAATCCCAGAAATATCTAGTTTAACTAATATTTGCCAATTCTTGTTGGACACATGTAAAACCGCCATTTAGTATTTACGAAGGTTAACACGGATATGGGTATAAATGAGTTTGAACTGGGCAGTTTTATGGAAGATACAAAAGCATAGAAGAGAACATAGAGACGAAGAGAACTTGTTCGACACACCAATCCGGCCCCTTGGGCAAAGAACCGCGCGAGCCTATCTTCGTTTCCCTCCTTTTTCTTCTTGTTTGTTGGCGTATTGGTGTTCATCCATGTCCGATCGTGTTTCACGAGGTTTCGGTATTTGTTGTTCGTCCTACTCTACGGTTGTAGGCTTGTTGGATGGGCCCCGCGTGCCGACAACTCAATAGTTCCCGTACACAAGCAGTAGTATTTTAAGTAGTTTGAGTATAGCCTAATGCAGGCCGATGAACGACATGAAGATGGGTGAGGATTCAACCTTCGTCGCCTGAAGAAACGCTGTCTGTTCACCATTTTAGCTTTGCTACAACCACCATCATTGCCTCCAGGCTTACTCAGGTAAGCCCAATATGATAGAGACTATAAGCATATATGAGAAGCTATAAAAAGGTAGAGGTCCACAGACAAGAGAGGGAAAGAAACCCATTGCGTCATACAACAATTCATTGCCGACATTCTCACGCTAATTGGCTGCCAGTTCCTCTCTTGTGATTTCATTAGGGGGTCTCACGCCTACAGTTACCTCAACCCACCCTTTTGTGGTCTCTCTCTTTCTATCTCTCTCTCTCACCGCCTGCTGCATGCGCCTTAGATCTATGAATGCTGCGAAAACTTGAATGAATTGAACGAGATCTTGACGCCTCTGGTAGCCTAAATATTTTTCGGCTTTGACGGCTCCTCTGATCAGCAGATCTAGTGAGAGGGGCACATTGCATGCGACGTTTGGCGAAGGATGTCGTGTAAGAGCCTTTATTGGAAGATTCGATTCTTACATGCCGCTCGATGGACCCTCTTCTTCCTTACTGCTCTCTTACACTGGATACGGATCTTATTCAAGGTTTTATAAGAATGATGATGATTCATTCGAATTATTTGTTGTATAGTGCTATAGAAACTTCCGTTCAAAAAGACGTAAGCATAGACCGATCATGCATCAGCTCACCTGCCACAATATTATTATTATTATACTAATATGTATACAACGGGAACTTCGCTCTTTGTTATAACTGGTTGTAAGGGCCTCACTTCTGTCTTTTAATCGAACATATTTTCGTAGTCAAGTTATGATATAATTGCTTTGCTAAATTAAAGCGCAGCGGGTTTCATGCAGACGAATCATAACAAGCATGTCGCTGGAGTCATAAGTGAATGGTCAGAAAGCAAAATCTTGCTCACCCTCTCTTTTTCTCTCCATGCTATAGTGACAATGTAGAACAGAGCCAACTTTCGAAAGGAGGATTGTGCCTCGTGCGACATTACAGTCAATATATATACACAGTACTAAGCCGCCCCGTTTCAGTTCGTTTATGCAGGTAAAGCAGGTCGTAGAAGAAGATGCTGGGCGTGTTATATATCTATATAGAGAGAAAAGAATCGGTTCACGTCAAAGGTATGGATGGGGATGGGTCGCATCGTCGTTTCTTCGGGATCACCGTGTGGGGCCTTCTACACCGGCTCGGTAGAATACGCGTTGCTGGAGGCAACAGCAACTGAACGCGCGGAATGAATGGTATATGACAATGGACCAAAGGTCCAGGAAGTGTACTCGAGTGATCTACCGATCGTTCTCCAGCACTTTGAGAATGTGTGTGAAATCTATCTTTCTCTATAGTTTGTAGCAAGGCATAGAGAAGAGTCCGGGATGACAGACCCCCCGCCCTTCCGCCCTTTCCTTTTTTCCATCTGTTAATGTTCTCCAGCACTTTGGCGGCACTTGACTTTGAGCTGTCGGTAACAATGCAGCCAAGTCGACAATGCTCTCCGCAATCCGCCTTCCTCAACTGCCAGATGCGATTTTGATGGAGTGCCTTCTTTACATGGACTAGTGACTCCCTGGTAGAGGACTAGCTAAAAGTCTTAAAGTTTCTTGTACCTCGACTCGCGCATTTTCTATCTATTGTCAGCGAATTAAGAAATCTTTGTCCACTAAGCGATTTCCATAGATATACCTAAAATTTTTTACGGCCATAACTTCGCTTCTAATCTCTATTAATTTTATCGATTAAGAAATTCAATTAATTGTTCATCATATCCTGACAGGAAGACAATATTGAATTATGAATGTCAAGTATAGCCGCAACGAAAAAGTTGTATGCATGTGGATTGCGCCCATGGCGCGTTGTGTATCTACCATGTTTGCCCCTTAAACCCATGAAATTATGACTTCCTATCAGAAGAGTGTATACATTACGACTGTCGTCCTTACTTGGTGAGCCAGCATTCATGTGACTCCTTCGCTTATGCCTCTTGCAAACAATTGTCCCAAGACGTGCATACAATTAGCCAGCGCTTTTGCACTGATGTTCTTCCATGCTTATTTTTGCGTTCTATGGGGTCCTGGATCATTCACTTACACGGTACGTGTGGCCTGAACGTGTCTGAGCATACGATCTGCTTGCTAGTCGACATATTACAGGAGACCGTGCCACCTTTAAGTTGCTCAAGTGTTATTTGTTGTCGCGCAAAGCTTTTTAACTTTGCCAGCCACTTTATTTGTCCACTTTGTTCACGCCATATACTACAGAGCCTTTACTAATTGATTTTATACTAATTAAGGGATCACAGCGTGCTAAATTCTTCTATGTTTTGATAAAATATAAGAGCAGAAGGGCATCTATTGAATTTTAGTCGTGTATAAGTACTATACGTATTAAAATAATTTATTAACTTGATGTGATAGTGATACACATTCGTACAGATGGCTAGACGAAATTGTTGAACCTCGAATGATTGAATTTTCAACATACCGGAGTAGTTGTACTTAAAGCAGCTGTCAATAAACTTACAATGTAGATACATACACGTCATTTTGGTGAATTGAGCCGTGAAATCGCTAGTTTTGGACCGGAGATTATGTTAGACGATCTGCTAGAAACATTTAAGAGGCGTGAAACCAGGAAGGCGTGGCGTAACGCCATTGGTCGTCAGCCACGTCACTGAACACAACCTTTTGATGATGCTGGGCTGTTTCACAGCTACTTGTTATGGTTGTCGCACGCTCATCGCCAATCAAGCCAAGCATGACTTATCAGCCGTTTCAAAAACAAATCATTACTGAAAAGCCAGAAAATGTCTAATTCGACCGTGAAACGCGGTAAATAAAGATACGCCTGCCATCGCAGTGATTTATCAAAGTGCAATATTTAAATGTGGGATCACAGATGATAAACAAGAAATGGATTGCATCAGTCTTGCAAAAAGCGAATATGTAATTATATATATCGTCACCTTTCACCGTATGCAAGGAAATGAGAAAGTGACAAGCACGTCTAAAATATAGTCTTTTACTCGATAATGTCTCTTGCGATATGTATGAAAACTTTGATGGTTAAGCATAACTGTCATTGTATAATTCAAATTCAATCCGTGTTGCGGTAAACAATAACTTAGTAATAATCAAAAACAATCTTCTGCCGGAAGTCGGCTACAACTTTAAAAAAGAATGTTCTTTACTTTCACCGACCCTTAGAGTTTTCCGCGCGAGTAGCTAATGTCAGTACGCAAAGAAAATTCCTGAATCAAGATCCTTCAGGATAAGAAAGAGGAGATCTAGAAGTAGTAAGCGGCGGATGAAGCTGCTTGTAGAAAAAACAAAAATTTCACGTTGGAGTAGAGAGTGAGAGTGACAAAGAGAAAAGAAAGCGATACAAAAGGAATGCCCAGGCTTGCCTTTTCATTCTACCTATTCGAAAGATAGATGATAGGGGACGCTTGTGGATGAGAAAAGGATCATGTAGTGGTTGAGTTGGCGAGGGTGTGTGTACGGTCGAGCACAATGATCTGATGTGGTCTTGGAAAGCGTCGAGCCGATATCTAAATCACAGTCCAAACAAGGCTATTGTTGCGCATTTAGTGTGTGAAGAATATTGCCAAATCCGAATGGGATGGTCGGGGCGCATATTGGATACGAGAGAACACATATACACATCGATTGTTGAACTACAAAATAACGTATTTGAGGAGTGAAAAGAGAAGATCGAAAAGGTAGAATACTCTTAAGGACAATGAAAAAATTTCGAAAGTGGGCGCAGAAAAATATAGTCTTCCTCTATTTCGTACACGGACACGGGTCTAGTTATGCCACAGAAGATGAAGAAAGAGAGTGTCATAAGAGAGGAAAGAACGATATGGTGCAGCAGGTATATAAAAGAGGATAGAACGATTGCCGGGTGAGTTGGGCTCAGAGGGCCATAGAAGTGGCGCCAGCTTGTCGTGCCGATCTTAACACGCAGGTATTTTTTTGAGCATGTAATACGAATGCAGCCGAAGTAGAAGTATAATACATATATCCATAGTGTCGTAGTGTGTGAACAAATACATCGTCAAGCGTGCGAAGATACTATATTACACGTGCGAAACCACCCTGACTACCGGTGGTCTGAAAAAAGGCCCTCAGTTTGAGCGAGGAAACATCGGTTAAGTGTGTGAGTAAGGGAGAGAAAGAAAGAGAGAGAGGAATAGATATCGACGGGGACCCTCAAACCCCACGACCCAGCAGCAATGCCAGACTTTTCTCCTGGTTAAACGCCGTGGAACCTACCAATGGAGCTCAAGAGGAGAGCGGCGAAATCTCTTAGTTAAGGGCATTGTGGTGTATTTGTGAATGGAGCCGGTCGGCGGTACTCTGATCCACCTTCAGAATGGGAGAAAGTAAGAGAGGAAAGATACGTAGAACGAGCGAGGTATAGAGCCGGCGTCTCCATTGAGGACCTCCGGCGTGCACGAGCTCGCTTGCCAATGGCGTTAGCACTGTGTTAGCCAGCTCTCTTATTGAGCCCACAGTTGATATCGTTGTCTTCAGATCGGAACCTCTTTACAGTTCCTCTTCTCTGATTCGCTGTTGAATACAAGACCTTCTCATTCTCTCCTTCTTTATTTATATTACTCTTTTTTGATGATACGGCAGCGAGAGCCTACAGGAGAGCTGGGAGGCTAACGAGAAAAGAGATTCTCCCGCCACCCAAACTGCTGTAGATTGAGATCGCTCAGGTCTCGACTCGCGTTCTCACCATTGTGGTCAAAGTTCACAAAAACATTCTCACCTTTGGAAACGAGTGTTCATATCTTCATCCGTAAAGACTTCACCACGTTATCGTATAATTATATTTCTTCTATATTAATATACGAGCTATTTCCCATTCGTGACTTCACAGTAGGTGCTTGAGTACATTTTTCACATAACTTTTTTTTCAAAACCATTGCGAAACTTGCTATGCTTCTGTAAGGTCATTCCTCGAATTATACAAGCTGAGGTTCTCTTAAGTATATTAAACGGTGTAGCTAACACGCCCCTCGCTCTTCTCTATCCAGTTAATATATTATCGTCGGTATGGTGATATATTTGACGCGGGTGTCGGAAAAATTAAAGCAATCTTTCTGCGACTATCGTCGGTGGTCCCGTGTCGTATTTTGGTATAGTGAATACTGGCTGAGGCTACGATGGCGGATAATATATTTATATACTCTGTACGATAGCTCGTTGGCCCTGGACGCGTTCACCTCCATCGGCCGCTGCTCTTTCTGTTCTCCGGCTCGTTTTGGTAATCGGAGACCCTGGGATACAAATACATACGCATTAATAGCGGGTGGACTGAAGAACCCAACAGACCTGACCCTCCATGGATCGGTAAAGAATTTTTTGGCGTGTCCGCGAGAAATTGGACGTGTCGAGAAAAGAATATATTTTCGGTGTTGCTTGATCTGACTTAACGATCAACATAACCATAACAAATCAGGTATACAATGACGGCTTATCATTTCTCCACTTATTAGCCATGTATAATAGTAAAGATAATTTAAGGATGAGATAGACTTTGACTGATATTAAAATGAGTAAGCCACTAAATACGGAATATTAAAATAAGACTTGAGAAGATCTGAAGTAAAAAAATTGAAAATATGGAAAAGGCAAAGCTTTTGGTAATTTGAAGTCAACCGTAGATTCGCGCACGTGCGTTTTCGTATAAATTGGGGGAACGTGACAAACTGCGTACGCAATAAGACCTTTGAAAACATAAGAGCTTGAAGATGAAAACAAGAACAAAATTTACGGACAGGAAAGAACAGGATTCAGAGACCCCCCACGGTTGTACCTCGCACTTTCCCACGTACGGGTGATCCCGTTTCATCCCGCCGACAGAATTTTCGGTCTTTATATCGCCCTCTCACTCCTGACTATACGTGCATGCTATTCTAAATCCCTCGCGTTCGCGTGAATATTCTCGCAAAATACTTATATCTTAAGGATCGTTGGCTACCCGCTGCGACGAGCATCACCCGTCACCCGCTACATTTTTTCCCAGGCTATAATTTCGTCCCTCGAGATGAACGACGACGAAGATGAGGTTCGCGTTGTTAGGTAGTATGGCTAACCGGCATCTTTTCTATTCGGTCTCAATCTCACTATTATATAGTACGAATGTAGACTATATTCGAATATACTTTTCGCCAGTATGTTTGCTTCCGTTACTTCGCCACCACGTGACATTCGAACAAAAAAATGATGATTTTAACACGATCGATCGTAACACGCAGATAGCTTTTTTCTTGTAAAACACGAGAACCGGCAAAAAAAAGCAGACAGAAACAATATACAGAGAACCGATCATCGACAAAAAAATAAACTACCGCGTATATATTTGAGAACCGGTGAGAGTGGAACAGGGGAAGCGAGAGGCACGGGGATCCCGTTTGAATCGGCATCCCATTGAACACAGAGAGAAACCGCGTGTTGAGAAACGAGCGCTATATCCCGCGAGTAAAAGCGAAAGGAGAGTTCAAAACTCGGTGGGCCCCCAGGTTCTAATACGACATGCTCTTTCGGATTCCTGATGGTCGTTTCGTAGATGTTAACAAGGCATCAGCATGAGTCTCGTGCCCCGGCTGCGGTCGGCACCGCTGGAATCGAGCCTAGTAGTATACATGCTGACCAGAAACAAGACGAGAGTGGGAATACACTGCGAAAACATGGTCCGTATGGAGAAGAGGATGATGATCCTACAAACGATGCTGAGCGTGAAAGACAGAAACAGAGAACGTGGCAAAATAGGATTTTCATGCATGAGGACAAAGAAGGTGAGAGGAGAGTGACGCGTTCTTGGTTGGATAACATCGAACGACGCAGAGGAGACTCGGGCGGTCCTCGCCTTGTTCAAATCCGCTCTTTCACCCGCGAGGTCTCTCGATTCAACGCGTGTTCTCTTTGTGGTTTAGTAAGCGGCTCCTGCTCTATGGCATGTATACACGTATATCACACATACACGCATTTTAATTTGTCTTTAGATATATACGTACGCATACGTACACATACATATCCATATATTTTTACATTCTTTCAGCAAACTTAGAGTCATGACAATTGAATACATATATACGTTAGCACTGGTAATTCCTGAATTTTTATTTCACTCTTTACGTATATATTTTTGAGGGTATATAAGTGATCCGTGCACATAATGTAAGCCGGTCATGGTGACCCGGTAAATTCCATGTATCATCGTCTCATATCGACGTGAGAACTTTCGTTCTCCTGTGACCAAATATATTTAATGTCTTGTGCCTAAAACGTGTTAGCCACGACTTTCTTGCTTTTTGTATTTTTTTGTTCTTTCTTTTGTAGCTCACGCGTGTTACTTTCAACACGAAATTATTACAGTATACATAAGAGAAGAGCGTGCTTTGAAAACTATAGCTAGAAATGTTGTTGCGATGAGGCACGGGTGAGCCTCTTGAAACGAACAGCGTAGTAGGCTCTCGAAGAAATTGCTTTCTTGCATCTCTCCCCCCATCAATCGTTCAACTATGGGAAGCATTTCCGCCGCACCATTTTCAAAAAGAAGACGAGTTGTAAGCCTTTCGGTCTCTAGTACGCTCCGACCCGGTTTTTAATCGGGTATACCGCAACTCCAACTGGTTTATTTAAATGTGAGGATTAATAGGTTTCCGGTAAACGAACAGACAAGGTCAACTTTAGTACATCACTAATTAGATTCATAATGAAATCGTGACTTGTTGCGCGTGCAGCTGAGATCCTTTTAAAAGTCGCAATTTCACCACCTTATAAGATGTGATACCAAAAATGTTATCTAAAAAAGCACCATATGACGTTGAAGCCAAGTTAAGGCTAGTCTGGAAACGTTGAATCAAAAAAATTTTTAAGCGCATAATAGGCAACGTAAGTGGTGTATGTGATGAACGCGCGCCAGCGAACTCCAGGGCGGCAAGAGATCGACGTTGGTGGTTCTCGAATGGTCCGAACGGCAGAGGACCACGGAGAGTATATACGTGTCCCGTAGGTCTGAATCTCTCTCTCTCTCTCTCTCTCTCTCTCTCTCTCTCTCTCTCTCTCTCTCTCTCTCTCTCTCTTTTTCTCTCTCTCCCGATGATATTACCAACCACGTCGAACATTCTCTTGTAGCACCGGAGCACCAGCAGCGGCAAGAGCAAACTCTGGCGATCTTCCTCTGGTCCCGACATTCCAAAACAAAGAGCTATATACGAAAGAGAAAAACGGCGCGCGCTTATGCTCAGCGGTGGACAATATGTAAATCAGTGGCTGGCGGTGGTCACGATGTCGCGACCTCGTCGCGTTGTTGGCGCGACGAGGCTAACAAAACCTTTTGCGAACACCAAGCGCACCACAGTGCTCACCACTTCGTTCGTCTTGGAAGTCTTCGAGGTCCTACACTACAACACCTTATATTGTTCGTATTGTAGAACAGCAGCACTTATATCTTCTTTGCTCCTACATATACAATACATATGCAATCATCGTTTCTGAACGTTTGCACAGACTAGTCTTATTCGCATGGATCGCGATGGTCAACTTGCCAGAGAAGCTTCGCATAAGGGTCTCTCTTAACTGCGAGATCTATAACGATCGTAATGGCACACGAGCTGGTGAACTACCAGGAGCCTTACAGCAACATACAACAGGAGGAATAATACACACACGGCTGTAACCAAGTCCAGACTTCTCGAGACCAAACATCTTTAATGTTCCTTTTCGAAGACATGGTGTAGGATTAATGCCTGAGATTTTTATGAGATTGCAACTATCCACCAATCCTTTATAAACTCGAACGTCGAGCACTACCCGAAAATTAAAAAAAGAGGCAAAAAAAATATAACTACGAATGTGTGAAATAACAACTAAATGATCTGAAACAAGACTTAGTCCGCGGAACTACACTATTAAGATTAGAAGTTGCTAATAGTCTCACGCCACTTAGGTTCGCTCGAAACCGAACCTATACTTTAATAAGCATACATGCGTGTAATAGACGTGATTGTGTAGGGGCATGGACGTACACTCAGTCGTGATGTTTGCTCTTTTAAAATCTGCAGTATCTTTTACGCAACCTAGAGTTTATATCGCGAATCCAAGCCCTTAACTAATAATGTATAGCTCAATGTCTACTGTAAAAATGAAATGACTGAGACGGTCATTATTATTTTGTTTCACTACTACCAAAATGAAGGAAACTGGCAAGAAGACACTGCGTGAACATTTTGACTTTACGATTCGCTTCAACTTGTTTCACACGTAAATTGTTTGGGGCTTCACAAATAATATAGAATAAAAAAAATCACTATATATTTTAGTGTGTGGTATGAGAATATAAATAAAGGGGGAGAAGGATCGGTCAGGTGACTTCAGTGGGTTCTCATGCATTTTGCGAGAGAAGCGATACCAAGACGACTGAAGACACTAGATACCAGTTCCTTTAGGTCCTTTCGCATATATGCATCACCTTGTATTATCTCTCGCAATTAGCCGTTAAAAGTGTTCGTATGTTTCGTTGCAATCGTTCCCCTCCCACGACCGCAGCTCGTTTATCTCGTGACAAAATGCATCTCATTGGCTGGAAACAGCTGTCCGAAAACTAAATCTGTCGCCTCTACTCCAAATGCAATTTTGCGTATATACTAATGTATAGTTATATGGGACATTCTTATTGCGAATCCTAACTAAAGATTTTCTTCTTGTCATTGGTATACACTGCATACTGGAATTGATACAAACTTGGTGCATGGTATTGGCAACTGTTTAATGATACGAAATGTGGTTATTTGCGCAATACATGCAAAAATATCGAAGTAAACGTCGCGAATGGCATCTCCCTCCTCAACCAAATTTCCATATTGCACTTTCCAACCTACAACTGAAAGGGCATCTCTGGAAGCCTCCCATATAAATATTCTTTTTTTTACTTGCCAGTCGCGGGCAAAGAAAACGAAAGAGCGAAAGGACCACTATACGGCGATGGCGATACGAACCGTGAATCCAAAAAGAAAATGCAGAGCCAAAGAAGCCACCACGTCTCCAGCGTGGATACCACTTCTGGGAAGTCGCACCGCGGTTCCCACGAACAGCTCCGCTTTTCTCTGAAGGACAATCCGGTGAAACGAGATTTCTGGTTCGGCACATATATGTGTATACGAGAGATTCATACGGTTCGAGTACTACGAACCTCTGCGTCATAACCCACACATGGCTCAATTACAAACAAACTAAAAAAAAAAAGAAAAAAAAACACCAAATAGTCGATTGTGCCCTATGCCGAAATTACTTGTACATTACGGAATCATTTAAAGTGAACAGAAATTTCTTCGGTTAGTTTCGTTACATGATATGTTCATGTTTCAATAAGTTTTTATTTGATTTTCGGATTCTTCTACATGCTCTTCCAAACTCAAAGTGACTGAATTTTATTATTTGCCAAATTCGTTCTCTTTAAAATAAAGGGTAAAATCTCTAATCCACAACATTGATCCCAACTTCTCTTTAAATCCGTGTCCACTTGGGAATTCTCGTACACGATGGTAGTGGGCAGATATTTATACAATATAGATAGAGATA
Organism: Rhimphoctona megacephalus; assembly: GCA_963989365.1. Lineage (NCBI taxonomy): Eukaryota > Metazoa > Arthropoda > Insecta > Hymenoptera > Ichneumonidae > Rhimphoctona > Rhimphoctona megacephalus. The sequence continues at coordinate 39,950,316 of OZ022415.1, read as the reverse complement.
TATATCTGCGGTTGTTTGAGCTCGTATCTCACTTTCGGTGAGATGGTTAGCGCGCGGCCCATTATGGCCCGTTAAAACAGCTCTCGTCGAGCCGACGGCGTATATATGGGTTCTCACCCAAAGAGAATCACAGGATCGCGTCCAAAGCTCACCCAAAAGACAAACACAAGCTAGCAGCCTGACGCCGTTGCTTATATATACATGTACCTATAGCTCTCGAGGACTCCAATCCTGCGTCGGCTAACAAGCCAAAATTAGTCGTGAAATAAATCTACGCTGCTTCAAGGAGAGAAAGGTAGGATGAGGTGCACACTCTCCGCCTTCCAACCGACCATCCTTCAGAGATACTAGTGTGAGTTCTACCAAGAGTTTAAAGTTAAAGTTAACTCGTGTATATATGTGTATATGTGAACGCATTAGTGTAGTGTACCTTGAAAGACGGTGGTTCGTTTTCAATGAGTCGCTATGTGAGGATGTGACGAGATATGCTCTCTCGTCTGTAGAAACTATCAGCGCGTCGACGCCCCTTAATCAGCGGCAGTTAAGGGCATCTCTGCTCGTGCCATATCCTTCACTCGTGGCTCTCTTGCCTTTAATTCTTTTTCGCTCTCAAGGAATGAGATACATGTCGGACCAAAACCCATCTTAGTGATTACAACAGTCTTAAAACTATTAAAAAAAAACCAAAGATACGAATAGAAGAAGAATCAAAAATTTGTTATCATTTCAATTACGAATTTCCTTCGCTGTTAATATGATAGTCTCAAAATCCTTCGGTCTCATTAACCCAAGCAACACACATTAATCAAGTTGATTTCAAAATAGGATCAAATTGATGGTAAATCAGTCACTTGATGCTCAATTTGATGCTATTTTGGCATCAACTTGACTAATGTGTGTTGCTCGAGATACCTACAGAGGTAGCGAAGTTTTTTCATTTATATATCTTTCTTCGCTTCTAGAACCTCATATGTAAAACTGAACAGCTTTTGGAGTAGAAACTTTTACGAAATAACAAAGTTGGTGAATGTGAAAAAAGAGCAACCGAAACATTAATGGATGTCGGGAATTACACTTTAGCTATTGGAAGTATCATTGATAAGTAGTTGCACCGTGTATGTTAATTCGAAGCAAGTACGTAGAGCAAAATTTAGTCGCAATATCTGTTTCGTGAAGAATTCTACTGTTCTACAAGGAAGATCCCAAATATGAGCATAACCAAGAGGGCTCTATTGTTCCAACGCATTCTTCGGCTCCTTTGGGGTTTATTTCCAGTTCATTTTCTTTTCGCAGCAGGGGAGGGAGTTGAACACTTTTCTGTGGAATGTAGTGAGCACAATCGAGCAGCCCGCAAGGGCAAGGCAGATCGCGGGCAAGGGGGTACTGGCGGGTGGCGCGGATTTCAGTTTGAAGTTGGCACGAAGATAGGAAGTATGTGAACCGAAAGAAATGGATAGGTAGCAGCAAAGAAGAGAGTTTCTGAAGCTCGATCATTTCAGCGTCTTAATACGATCGCATAATTCTCATATGAATGATTAAAAAACAAAAGAATACCGTCAAAGGTGTATTCAACATGTATAGAAACGCTGTGAATTGTGTCCTTTCGCATGCTTTAGTAGTTGATCTGTAATGTCTCTGCGTATGACGGACATGTATACTCATATACATATTATAAGATGACGTATGTGTAGCTCAGTTTTGTTATGTTGTCGAGGAGCATGAATTTTATGCGGGTACACTGTCCTAATTACGACCAGAATTTTTTAGAGCAGATCCTCTATCCCTTCCTTTCATTGGGAACTAAAGAGAGCCGCAGTATTCGCGCAGACCCAGGACCTGGATAAATTCACGCGAGAATATGCACACGTCGACAGATCTCAAGATTCTATGTGTTTCTTCACCAAAAAAGATCACTCCAAACGGTGCCGCGAACGACAGAGGTGGAGGGCGAACTAACAGAAAAAAGGAGAAGATAATGGCAAATAATGACAGATACAGCAGAAGTGTCGTTGCATTGGCAACGTATTTTCTCCCTAAATATTTAGTAGTTGTAGTTGCAGTAGTAAGTAGTTATGAAAGTTTTCCCTACAAGAACCATTCATGCCTATAAAGTTCACAGTGGTCAACCCGATTTCGTTTTGTCTTTTCTCATCCTCCCGAACCTGTTCAGTCGAAAAGACCGTGTCTCGCTCTTACCAACCCGATGGATCTTCGCTACTCTTCCCACGACTCATTCATACCTTTGTTTATGAGATCCAATCGTTGACTATGTAATCCCCACTTCCACTTTTTTTCATTATTGTTAGCCTGTGTCTAAATGATGAGAAGTGAAAGAGAGCGGGAGTGAGAGCTTGCGCGGCACAAATACCGAGACAAAACTATCTCATACTCCAAACCCTCGGTGGTTATCGCTTTTTTGTCTTCGAAGATATCGCTTTCACAATTTATCCTGACAATCGAGTGAAAGACCTGAACCGCTTAAACCTGCACCCGATGGAGGTGTACATTTTTTTATACGGCGTAGATATAATAAGTATCTTCTTCTAATTGAGGAAGATGAGGACATAACTAATGATCTTAATGGGTAGGTAAAACATTGACACCTCCCGAACGACGTTGGAGTATCCTAACCAGCTCAGATGCTGAAATATTCTTATGGTACAAGAGGAAAGAAGAATAAAAAGAAAGAGACGAAAACAGAAAGAGAAAGAGCGGAAGAAAGATGGACAGAATCCCTATATATATATGCCAGGAACGTCAACAAACTTATAGACGACGCATTCCAAGGCATTTTCGAGAGACTAGAGGATACGGTGTGTGCCGGAGAAAAGATATGAGCGGGAGATGAACATTAACGAGAGTCGTACAAGAAGAGCAAGCGGTCGTGTATAGGATCGGAGGGCGATGACAACGAGCTAACAGCGTGAGTAAACATGGCGGCTCGGAACCCAAAGCATCTCTACCTCATGGTTGTCGTTGATCGTGTCACTTTACCCGTTTCCTCTCAAACATAGAGAGACCCAGAGCGCCGTGCGGGACTCTCGTGAACACGCCATATTTTCTTTCCTTCCTTTTTTTTTTCTTACAACTCATAATCGCACATGGTAAAACCGTGTGGATAGCCTTACGTGTAAATCCAATGCAGAAATTACCACAAAAAGGAAAGGATAGCGGAAAGGTGTAAAAGAAAGTGACAAGATATTACTGTTTCGATATTGAACGATCTTTGGTTTAATATGATACAACACAGTGGGAATTCTGCGGGACGGGGCCGTTCGATATACCCGCTATATATCAATATACATATACAATAATTTTTTCAAAATTTTTTTTTTAGATTCCATGTATCATCGCAGATTTCTGGTGCTGCTGGTCTATATTTTCTCTTTCTGACACATACGCTCTCTTTTTCTCTTTCTCATACTGTGTTATATATATTTTCATGAATGGTGCCGATATTACATTTGTTTTATTTTCTGTTTTTTTTTTTTTGTATCGTAATAATTTAATAAGATAACTCGCATTTATCTGCATTTGTAATATCGCGTAATAACGGTAATTATTTGCAAAAACAAAACGAGGATACGTTTTGTTTTATATATTGAAAATAGACATCTGACATTTTCATTTCATTTCCTGAAATCGCAGTAGGCTTTTTTGCACATTTCCAATAATGTTACATGTTTGCTTCTTTTTAAAGACAAAAATGATATAATTTATAAATTCTTTTCTTCGTTTAATATACTATGTATAGATTGAAATCTCAATCAGCTACCCGATAGGAACATCGTGGTGATCGAGGGTCAGATAGCCGATGGTGTTGCACAAATGATTGGGAAACGAAAGAAATATATCATGTATAATTATATTAAGCACTGACTGATAAAAAAAAAGTTGATGATTGTGTAATACGCTACGGGGTTACAATATTTAAGAACGTATACAGATTACAATTTTATTGGTGTAGTTTTGTTTTCAAATGATTTTGCTATTCTTTTTTTTTTAAATTGTTCAGTTTTATGAGAGGACGAATTGAAGAGATTTGAACATTAACATGCATATCACAGACGCGATGATACGATGAAGGACGCATTGCGCAGACGCTTCCAATTGTTGTTTTCGTTGTTATTATTATTTGTTTAAATTATTGTTTTGTATCTTCATCGTTGTATTATTTAGAAAATGTTCATTCGATGTGCGCTACAATGATCTAATGCATTTGTAATTGTATAGACATTTCATTTTATCGACACGAGTTCAATGAACTTTGTTCACATAGTGTATAAGTTAATTATCTACAAATAAGCTCGTGGGCTGCCGCTACAGCGTTAAAATTACCTAATATAATTAGTAATCCGTCGACCGGTTCGAAGACCTTCGTTTCAGAGTGAAATATTGGCGATTACGCGATCACTATAGTCCTGTATAATCATCAAAAACAAAATAAATTCTATAAAGAATAGACAGAATAAAGAAAACAATAGATAAAATTTCGGGTGTTCTTCAAACCGGTCTCCGAGGATGTCACGGAAATGCTTCGGATTCATCGAAAATCTCGAGTGTGCGGCAGAGGTTTAAAAGAAGACGATAAAAAAAAGGCAAAAACCTATTGACAATAGTCAGTCGATTAGAAAGATTTCCCTACATCTTAAGAGACATTCGCTAGGTTCGAGATTCGCGAGTGTCGGAAGCCTCTCCGAGATCCCCAAATTTAAATCATCGTATCAATTATAAATATATGTAAATATATTTATAATACTACGATTAATATTCCTCAATGGAAGAAGAGAACGTCAATCTTAGTGAAATGTTTTTTACGTTACGGAACGGAACTGGTGACACCCATAATAAACGGTCTATGAAATAATAAAAACACAGTAAAGAAATACAAATCGAGACTCTCCGTCCGTAATGGCGATTCGCGCATGAGACTTAATTTCTAGATCTCGTAATCACGAATATATAAAAAAAATGATGATAATATTATTAAAAAAAGAAAAATAACGTCGAACTCTTTTAGATAAAATTATATTTAAAAAAAATAAATTAAAGAATCAATCTCATTCAGCCGGAATAATAGCATTGGAGATCATTGCGGTAGTGCGGCTTCCGACGTGCGTTCGTGAGAGAATTTGTCACTATTATAATATTTTAAGCTTACAAATATATTTTCGGCGTCGCGTTCTTGCTCGTGCGACCTCTACTCATTCGACTTTCTATGTTTTATTTATTGTTTATCTTCAACATGTAGATTAAATATAGTCGAGCGTATAAAGCCTTTATAAAAATAAAATAAATAATCTGAATAAATACGGCAATGGTATTAATATTAGTTAATAAATATTAATTAGGATTATTAAATTCGTGTCTTTATCCTTTCAATTATTTTTTTTCTTTTCTTTTTCTAAATTATTTTCACATATACGTATCCGTGTATTGCACTCAGAGAGTAATTTTTCTTTGCAAAGTTTCTCTCATTCAACCAATTGGTCTCATCTCGCTTATTCTCTCAAGTGCGAAATACTGTGAGTTCAAATAGCTTTATGTTTTCACCTTGTTTTGTTTCTGCTATACACGTCATCATATACGTGAGTTTAATAGTCAATAAACTTTAAATATAAAAAAAAACCGGGCTCGACCTTTGAAACCTACAAAAACTCCTTTGCTACGTACAAGCGCTTTACTCAGTTTCCCTTTTTTCACATCCTCGACGTAGTTATAATTATTTCATCTCGTTACTCAAATTTCAGAAAATATTTTACTTCACGCGACGATTTAAACACAATTGTGAAAAAGAGCTCCAACGCATGTTAAATTCCATGTTAGAAAATTATGATTAAACAAAAAAAAAACACTGTACAATTATTAAAATTCTAAGGACGTATAATGGAAAAACCTCGAAAGCCTAAAGTTTCTCGGACCAAAACTTTCTTCACTCAATTGTCCCTCGTAAAACACTCGATTATATTTTGACCATCAATCTTTCTCTAATGCCGAAGAGCGCAATGCTTTTTTTTTTTTTTCATGAAATGTCGATGGAATACCATCAATTGCACCAAGTCATTTTGCATCGGTTTTTTCTTTTCTTTTTCACATGCATTTGCAACTCTTGAAACTTACGTTGACGAAGCTTCGTGCGTGTGAAATTATTTTTTTCATGCTGGATCGTTGGATTCGGCGTGTGTGCTTGTATTTCTCAAGATATACGTTTACGTTTATATATATATAGATAGACCGACCGTTTTAAAAACTTTCCGGCACAGAAAATGACAAAGGCGGCAAAAGCCGGCGGGGCTCCTGTCGAACGACTCGTCTCGTTCCATCTCACTCTTCTCTTTTCCTCCATTCTCCTAGGCTTCTTTTTCCTTTTTATTCTTCGACCATTCACGTCTCTTCCCTCTCAGTCAGTGACGTATGCATGTGTGTGTGTATATATATATATATATACATGTACATAAATGTTTATGTCCATATAAATATATATACATATATATGTCCGAAGGTATTCGTATATACTTCCGGTTCCCAGGTGTCGTTGGACGAAGAAGTCGCGCGATAACATTGGCAATCCCAAGCGCTGTAGATGTCACGTGAAAACTTGACAAATACGTTTTCATGGGTGTGCTGATATTCGTAACGCAACAATTCACACTGAAAACTCTACGCTGACGGTTTTCGAGCTGACAAATAAGTATTATTACGATGCCAACAACTAGCCGGGCGCACTTCGCTCGTCAAGAAAATTTACATGCGCACTTGTTTCCGATGAAGAAGACACTTCAAATGTTTCGATTTTTTGTTTTTTCGCATTTTACACTCGTGTGAAAATCGCTTGTAAACGTTGTCACGTGTGAAAAAAGTAAACCAGTCGTGTGAAATAATTCGAATAGAGAAATCGAATGTTATACCGTTGATTCTGGAGGCCCTTCCCGTCTTTCGGCAACTTTGACAGTGTGTTTGCATTGAATTCGCTCTTGGTGTTGCACGTTTTTCGAAGACTATGGTAATTTTCTAATAGTATACGTTATCAGGCGTACCAAGAAAATTAACTCATAAAGGTTTGAGGCTTCGGTATGGATGCCGTGTAATGTTTCAGCGTATTTCCGACGTTTCACAAACGTTACAGTTTGCATCATCACGGCTGTTACAGTTTGCTCCTAGCCCTAATGATGCAAACTGTAACATTTGCGAAACGTCGGCAATACGCTGAAACATTACACGACATCCATCCCGAAGCCTCAAACCTTTATAACAATAATGGCCGTGAAAACCTCAAAAGTAAAATTAACTCATTTTCACTCGAGAATCTGATGCTCACTGCGTCAGCGAATTCGTTGAGAGCGTAAGAAAAACTTGCAAATTCAACGTTCCCATTCGTCCTCTTGTTTGACATCGCCAGGATAAGTATAGGCCGATATGTATATATACATATATACATTATTGTATGCCAATGTCAAACAAATATGTGTGTCTATGTGTGTTTCTATGAATGCCTTTCACAGGGTGCATATCTACGAAAGGAGGGCCTCCAGACGAGGTATCGGTTTTCTTATGAGATGAGTGAGTCGTCGCCTGGTTACCCGCCGCCGGCCTCCACCGAGCCATCCTCAGGACTCCAAGCTACGTCGCAAATGGTCAAATACTTGTACGATATATTCAAGACCATTCATATAGTCACGAAATATGAGCCAATCACGAAGATTCCGATAAGTCTCTGACCCCGACATGTCTCTATATTCGCTGGACATCGCGTCACGTGTTATGTCCGGTCGTGGAGTTACACCACGCTCAACTAACGCCACCTGCAACTCACAGAGAACCTGGAACAACCAAAAGACAAATATTTCGTCAGCGAAAGTTTTCATTGTTTTTAAGACTGTGATGCTTTCAGTGAACTTCGAGCTTTCGATGAATGCAAAAGATAATCGTCAAATAAACTAAAAATATCAATCACTGCATCGAAGGAACTTCTCTTTATAACTCAAAATAATAGCAACTGTCTCCAGATTTTGGCTTTGAAATATTTTGAAAAACTTAGAAGGGCAATGAATTTGATTGAGTAATCGTAGGAGTTAAAAAAATTAATCAAATTTTGGCTAACGTTTGGTAATGCAAAAAAAAAGTATGGAGTCAATCATTTTGACTTAAAACGGAAATGCCGGAACTTTTGTGAAGGCATTCGAATATAATCGCATCGAAAAGTGTTCAGATGTAAAAAAGGGAGGCTTACCGTTCGCAGGTTGAATTCAGTATCCTTGAACTGCTTGCGAAATTCCAACCGATGGTCTTCTTGATCCCAGACTATTTGCTCGAGACCAACCGCGTACCTTTGCATGTATTCGAATGCATCTAACAGTGCAGTGTCAAGCTATATCCAGAAAAGAATAAAAGAATACAAAATTGTAAGTAAAAAAAAAGCCATGAATAAGCAAAATACCTGAGTAATTGTTTATACGCGTATGAAACTTACCAAACGAATTTCGAGCTTTTGGAGATATTCCGGGTCCAAATGTTCCCCGAGTTGTTTCGGTATCTCATTTGGACCTGGCAACCAATCGTAGTGATTGTTCTTCCAATTGGCTCGCATGTCCTCAAAGTCTGTGCTGAAGGTTCGTTTTATCTGCTCGACAAACATAAAAAGAAATAAAAATTGAAATACATTATAAAACAAGTATCACTTTCGTGTGATTATGATATCACTAACATCAAGAAGGATTATTGTAATGTATTATCGTAATTCCCAACAGTGAAAAAGCCTAAAAACAGGATCATTCTAGGGACCAATACTACGTTACGAGTACGTTAAGTGTATCAATAAATTTCCAATTTTTTTTTCAAAGGCGCCAGTCGTCGTAAGATAGTTACGTAAAGGACACATAGCAGCTTATTTCATCACGAATAAAAAAGAACCAAAAAAGTATAAACTAATAACAATGAAAAATATGAGTCATATAATACGTGTCGTCGTTCTGTGTCGTTGTCGTTCAAAGTCGATTATGACAGCGATAATTACCGTCTGGCTTTGGCAAGAATTTTTGTCCATTTTTTTCCTTACTACTACGTTGTACTGCTCCCGAAAAGCATTTTCAGACTAGAAATAACCGGATATTCACTAGGAGTTTTACCCGCACTCATTCCCTTCATACTTTCTTCTCCTTCCACTATCTCTATCACACAAACATATGCGGAAAAAAGATGACGTGTCAAAATCAATTGTAATCAAATACAAGTCTCGTTTGTACACGTGCAAAATTTGTACAGCCAAACGAATTCATCGACGCTTCATTGTAAGCTCGAAACTCAGAAGTCTATTTTTTTAATTGCAAAAATTCCGTTAAATATATGCGACGTATATAATGTATATTTATTATAGAATCAACATTAGTCGCACGGTATTGGTCTAAAAGTGTGTTATGCAGGGATAGAGTTGACCACGGGTACGACCGTTGTCGAGGCATTTGGTATCCGGTCTGTCCCATTTTAGTATGCAGTCGGAGTGCAGTCGATGTGTGGTACGGGGGGATACCCGAGGCGGTGCGAGTGCGATCGAGGGGTCGAGACGAAAGCGTTTCCGATTCTGATTTATCGGAATCCTCTTCCGATATTCGATGATACTTTTTTTCTCCTTTTTCTCTTCTGCTTTTCCTTGCATTATTATTTCCTCTTTCACTGTTCTATTATTCTTCCATATTTCAAGACCTTCTCACGTACAAATGCATGGATATTATATACTAATAAATGGCAAGAAGAAAAGTGCGAACTACATCACTTTACATGGTAAATCATGTTGGTAACGCCTTTTAGTTTGCCAACTGTCCATATGTACATCATCATTCATGAAAGCAATCTTGCATTAAGTACCGTACAACTCAAAGGGCCTCGACTGAATTCCGGCGCGAAATAGTGGGTGTTTACAACCTTGACAAACGCGTGCCAGAATAACTTGATGTCACCTATAGGAAGCCACGTTTCACCATGGCACAGACGCGTGAAGCTATTCTTTTTTTTCATTTTCAAAGACCAGTATAGGGTACCAAATAACCTTGATAGAGCATTTTTTTCATCTCAGAAGTAGATACTACAGAGTGATGCGATAAAGTAAGTGATGTGTACTTTTCTGTGCCCGTAGTATATTGTCAATAAAATGAAAGAAAAACTGAGACCATTTCAGGTATGAGCGCAAGTAAGCCGTGGATCAATAATTGTTCATTTTGACTAATTATACGTTAGTGTTTCAGTAAAAAACGAAAGATAATGGTAACCGGGATTTGCTTTGAAAAAGTAAGACGACGTGTCGTTTTTTCTGGACCGTCTTTCGAGTTATAAAGTACGAATCTCTCACCAAGGCACACCTGCTCGCTTATCCCACGGTTTAACACCCGAGATTGTCTCGTAAAGGGGTATCTAGATACGTACGTTTATTTCTCGGCTCTTTCTTAATCTCGCCTAGCCTTCTGATGCCGTCTTGACACTCTCACGTGTCATCGTCATATTTCTCACTGTAATCATTCTTTCGTCTGGCAAATATTAACTACGTATATCTTTACACATATAAATTTCACTGACCGGCCATTAGTCGCGATGCTACGTTGTACATATATAAAAATATTGAATTATGCGCTGACTTAGAAAACATTGGTGAGTGACTCTCCCGATTGATTGCAGCGATGATGCAATCTGCACTCATGGGTATATTGCTCACGAAAGGTACTGGTACACCGTGAGAAATCTTTCGAATAAATAAAATTACTTTAAAAAAATATCTTGCATATTAATCCAAAATACAGTACGCGTTATAAGAGTATATAAATAAAGTGTAAAATTATCAGTCACTAAGTAATTTTCGGGCGTCTATCAAGAGAATGAATTCGACAACAAAAAGTTAGGATAAAATAGAGCGTCAACTCGTGACTAATTAAAACTTTTCGCGAATGGAGTAACACGAAAATTCCGTGGCAAATAAGGAGCATCGAATTATTGTAATGTAAGCTTTACTTCGATAAAGTACTCCATAAAAGATCGCTTGCTATATTTTATTTTTTTTACCACGAGCTTATGCTTAATTTCCTGAATCCTGAAGTACCGTTTTTCGATATGCTTCGTTATGCACCTTTTCACTAAAAACTTGTCGAATACTTCACGTGGTTGATGGAATTACTTTGACAGTCACTCATTCGAATTTTGAGAAAAAATGTCGAGTTGAGTTTGTGTCGCTCGTGACTACTTTTCTTCTTTTTCTTAGTCAAGAAAAAAATGACATTCATTAAGGCGTTCTCATGGCTGGTGTAGCCAGTGGCATATGAAAAATAGTATGTGACGGACGTTTGCGAGTTAAATCTCATATCGCGGCACGTGTTTTAGCTGTATACGAATATACGTATACGTATATACATTTGTGTTGTATTAGTAAAAGTACTACGTTCTTTCACGTAGGGCGATTGACATCGCGGAAAGACCCCGGCGGATGTAACGTAATATTTCACGATTATTTAGTTTTATCGATCCCCCACCCATTCTATGTCTGAAAATTAATGAATTTCCGATCGCACTACCGACTTTTCTTTTTTTACGGACTGTTGAAATTTTCAAATTTTTTCTGTGAGATCACTACGAACATGCTAAGAACACGAAAGGGTAGAATTAACACGACAAGAAATGATCGTTACTGTTGGTTTTTAATTTAAAAATTACATCGATTTAAGGTTTTAAACTTTGTCAGATTTTCAAATAAAGTTTCATCGCAGATTTTAAATATCAATCTATCGTTAAATCGGTTATAATATCCTTCAAAATGAATTAATTTTTAGTTTACGGAAAAATGGGAAAAACAACAGAGATTTTATAAATCTGATCAATAAATCGGTTATAATATGCTTCAAAATGAATTAATTTTGAGTTTACCGAAAAATGGGAGAAACAATAGAGATTTTTTATGTCTGACTTGGTTAAGATATCATCTGTTGTTATAGTATGATATGTTTACTTTAATTATAATAAGTTCATCACTATAGAAGCAACACTATAGCCGATGAGAAGAGCAAACTTGCATCGTATTTCATGGATTATCGTAAATGAACCCATTGTCGATTGACGGACTTGATCTCTTTATTCGGATCTGAGAAATCGATGCTACACGTGGATATACGATCATCGTCGACCGGAAGTAACCTGCCATAAGCGTCTTCCGTCCGGCAGTTCGTCTCGCCTTACCCTACACAGCGTACAGGTCAAGAAGATACTCTATCTCTCTCTCTCTTTCTTTCTTTCTTTCTTTCTTTCTTTTTGCACAGGCCCATATCATCGCATTTTCATGGTATCATCGATCGCGCACGTACATTCTGATTCACCAAAAAGCTACGCTGGAGGCGGTAATTTATTGTTATTGATTGAACAAATAGTATAAACTTAACAAATGTTAAGGAGTGCGTATCTCTGACGTTTGGTTGAAATGTTCAAATATGAGTTTTCTTAAATTGAGGCGCATTCCAAAAGATGAGAATAACGGACGAGTTATTTTTCGTAATGAAGGTTACGTTATTAGTATAATGGTGCATTATTGAAGCGATTGAATGATAATTTTGGTAACCGTAGAAATAATATACTCACGTAATCATCGCGAAAGAGCTGTGCGTGATCAAGGGCAGTTTTCGCCTGGACCACAACCTGTCGAAGAAGCTGCTCGTCCCTAAGTTGTACAACGTCCAAATCACCGGCAAAATCCTCAGCAGCGAGACCGCAAGGATTTACCCATTTCGGTGGAGAACTCAATCGTCTACTTTCAACGCTCATCGTCGTTGGAGCTCCTCGCACCGACACCACAAGTAATGTCACTAGTAGGCTGACTAGCCCTTAAAAAAAACAACAACAACAAAGATATGTTAGACAAAATCTGTTTCGGAAATCGGCAAAAAGAATCGTATGTGTTTAAATTTTGAGGATGCTACTAAAAAGAATTGAATTTCGAAATATACAATTTTAAAAAACATCCTCGATGATTGCTTTCCTGTCCTGTGATAATAATATATTTCACAATTGTTCCCGCAACGAGAACCTTGTGATCATCCCGCACTCACGGACCCATATGCTTATCTACCGAATTTCGTGTGAATAAAGTCCTGAGATTTCTTAAAGCGCGTGCAGAATGGCATTAGTATTCGCCAGTTATGAGCCCTAATGAGAGGGCTCGATGAACTTGAATTGAGGCAAACCCAACATTTTTTCACGGCAGCATGACGAGACGTAAAATTATTCGGTTTTTTTTTTTGTTACTGTCGAATTATTTTCATCGATGTGAGTACTGAGTTATCTCTACAAGCGTAAAAAAACTACTTAGGTAAAGAACCGAGAGTGAATATGAATAAGTGGTGACAATAAATGAATACTTTACGTCAACAAAGAACGTAACTCTATTGCCACTATTCTACGAGAGAAAATACAACCAAATATTTTTGAAAATCCTTTTTTTTCATTTGAATAGTTAAAAGTATAATCGAAATGTAAAATCTTCGTTAGAAAATTATATTTTTTCTGCAAGTTATTGCCTATACTGTGAAGTAGAAATAGGATAAAAAGTGTCTGTCAACATTAATCACGTAACCCGGTACACCGTCAAATTCGAAAATTTGTAATATCGATTCAAAACGAAAAGTCGTTGAAATTGAAAGAAAAGAAAACACGGTAGATGAACAAGCATCGTTGGTGGTGGCCAAGCAACCGGTCAAGGCGGCCGTTCGCGACGTTCCAGTGAAATTCCTTAGAAAACTCGCGGCGATGAACCGTGAGAGGATAAGGGTAGAAAAAAAGTGATGGAAGAGTGGAAAGGGGAAGGGGGATGCACATCATCTTGCAGGCTTGCAAAAAGAAGAAGAAGAGAAGGAAAAATGCGGTAATGGTGCACTGTCCTCGCATTGCTCGCGACAATTATACCCCATTACGTTCGACCGGGTGCGACTCCGCCCCTCCTGCCGCTGTGATCTCTTGCCTTTTACCACGGATACACCGTACTTTATACACTCGTTCTCACTGTGCTTTTTCGGTATACAGATTGACTTCTAGCAAACGAAAGGGCTGGATCCCCGCCATTTAACAAGTTAGTATTGCCGCATACGTCGTTTCGTTTCGTAGTAACTGATGGATTTCTATCTTACGTATACATTCGAGAAAGTTTATTAACGGTAAACTGGTATCAATTGGTCGCTAGTACCAACTAGCGACCAATGTGTCGCTAGTTTTGTATTAAAAATCTGAATGATGGGTGTCAATCATTATTAATACTATGCTTGTATTTTTAGTTTTCTCAAAACTTGATACTATATCAACAGACATGAAAGATAACGATGTAATACACCCAATTCCAAATGGTGAAAATCATGAAGAGTATCCAATTTAGTGTTGTAGATAATCGATATACGTTAATTTCCTAAAGTATGAAGAAATCGCAAGAATGTGACATGCACTCGCATTGCGGTAGGTCGCGTTCTACAGTAGTGACAGAAGAGCATTTCAAAGCGAACTCACACACAGACACACATACTAACGTTCACCGATTTATTGTAGACAGTTTTGCTGTTCAAGACCGGCGCGTTTAACCCGACCAAGAGACACCCGCCGGTGTACCATTCGTAAAATGTTTATATACCTAGCCGCGATGTTTTAGCAGAGTAATGCAACGAGCATCATCCGCGACGCGTTCTTCTACTGTGCGATCGCTACTCAACGTTCCGGAAGGAGATGTATGTCCATGCCGCAACTTCTATCCTGCTACGATTTCTTATTACATTCTCTTCTTCTGCTACTAGACTCCTCTTTGACACACACCGTGCGAGATTCTCTTTCTTTAAGTCTCGTTTGCTCAACGGGGTCCGTACGCTTTACGTACTGCGAGCGAGCGTCATTTTCGTTGGCATCTTAATAGCGATAAAGTGAACGACTCCAGTAAAGGTTAAAAGAGTGTGTTAAATATGTATACTACAAACGACGAACAACGAGAATTCCACCGTGTCCTGATGCGGGATCTTCAATGGCCATTTAGGTTAGCTAGATCATTTGTACTGGCGTTAATTTATTATCGTATTTTCTACATCACTAGTTATTTCATAGTGGATTTAACAGCAATGCAAAGCCTCTAAGACAATACACCGAACTTCCAGACTTTGGTTATAATTTAATCAATTTTAATTTGATATCTGTTCAAAATGTAACACCTTGTACAGCATAATACTAGAGAGGATGAAGCATTGCCAAAAAAAATGATAGACAGATCTTGCAGAAACTTTTGAAGGAAATATTGAATCATTGTGACAATTTCATGAAGTTGTATGTACAAAAAACAAAAAATGTTTCTTTCCATATTTTGTAGTTTTGATTCCAAGTTTACCGCCGTTACTCTTTACACCGTAGGAATAAAAAGTCTTTTATTCATACTGTAAAATTGAATTATTGTGACATGTGACCGATATAGTCACTAAATTGAAATGCAGAAAAAACGTGAAATAGAGTGTAATGATCGAAAGAGGATGATATTGCTTATTGATTTCATAAGTGAATGTGATTTATCGATCACTTGGACGTTGTTCAAAATAACAGTCATTCAACCAACCCTAAACTGCAAGCCTTGGGATTGTTGCCCGCAAGTTAATATGTAGACAGCATGAATGAGAAATGATAATAGACTGCGCGCGGTGGTCGTGAAAAACCGTGGAAATGCAGTTACGAGTATACATATAGTTATGAAACCACCTGTTGGGCTTTGAATCCATGCGCACACGACTTTCACCCCACCGGAATTTCATTGGTTCAATGTGGCGTTGCAGCATGGGCACAGGAAACTCTGTAATTCTTTCGCGCGCGCGTTCAACAGGTAATGTGTGACCCTCTGACAAGCCAAGGTCGTTTTAGAAAGAAGGAACGAGAAAGAAAAAGAGCCATACAAGAGAAAGAACGAGAGAAAAATGAACCATACCAGCGGGGTGGTGAAACGCAACGCGATAAGAATGCACTGAATTCTATCGCACTACATAATTGATTTATTTTTATTCCGAGTAATCTCCGAGCTTCTGTTGCGATCTTTCATTAAGCAAACATAACTGCATCTCCCATGGATAATAAGTTCAACCGCGTTACAATACCGAAGGATTGGAATCAGAGGAATGATAAACATAAATAAAAAATACACCGGATAAAGAATCATATTTATGCGGGGTCATATTGCTGGATATGACGACCCCAAAGGTCGCAAGAATTATCACTTGCAAATTTGACGTACGAAATTCCTACTATTTGATTTAATTATTTTTCTTGCTATTTGTCTTTATCTCTTTTCAGATTGAAAGCAGCAAGCTATTCACATCAAATCTTTAGTGATAAACCAGCAGCGTAGAATGCTAAAGCAATAGTACTAAAATGTGCAAATTAATATATCTCATTGCAAAGGCTTATTACGTAATTGATCTAACAGAGAAATTATAGATTGAATAAGAGTGATCGAATTCGCGAAAAAGTGCGACATACGGTGGACAAGTGAGGACTTGTATTCATTGCGTGAAGAGACGAGGATGACTAACGCGTTGATCGGCTCGTTTCGAGAACGTGACGTCAAGTTTGAGCGACAGGGCACACGACAGTGACTGAGGAAGGTTTCACACTGAGAAAACGCAAAAAAAGGGAGACGATGGAAACGTCTTCGAGATTTTTATATTGTCCTATTAACTGCCGATCTGGTAAATTAATTAAAATATGAATGTTTTTTTTTCTTTTCAATATTTACGATCGTTCGTAATTTTTCGGTCGGAAATTTTCAATTAGTAAAGTGCAATAAAATTACAGATATATTACAAAAGAACTTGCCGGAAAATAAAAAGGCCCACTTACGATTATCCGTTATTTTTTGGATGAGGTTTGGTTTGTAATAAATTTAGTTACACAACAACTTGCATCGATCAAATACTGGGCTCCAATCCTCGATTTCAACACACAGATCGATAATCGTATGAAGAGGAGGGGATTTATGAGACTCCTATATTTTCCTCGCCTTTTACCAACACCGCGTAAATTCGCTAATAACCGATAGGATGTCTTGGTCACGCGTATGCTACAATCGCGGTAGTCTGCGATTGTCGATTCGCTTAATGGTCAATCGCGATCTCGCGAGGCCAAACTTCGGTCAGCACGTGTTGTACAGCCGATTTTATATGAATTCCCAAAGAGAAGAATGATATCAACGTTTTGCGAAAATCATGTAGCAATGTATGATTTTTTGTGTTGAAATTCCGGAGCCATAAAACAAAAAGGAGACAAAAGCACGACACGGAAAATAATTATGCAGTTCCCGGTCCGATGAATTCTTGGAGCAAATTGAAATGAAAAGATTTTGTGACACACCAGAATGACAAGGTGTTCGTTAAACAGGGTATGCCGATTTTTCTGAACGCCCTATAGTCCGTATACTCCCAGCCGCCGGGAGATAAATTAATCGAGGCACGACTCGTCGCTTTTCCGGCCGTTAAAAAGCGCGCCAATCGATTTCCGCCGCGTGTGCTTGTCTCGTACAAACGAGACTTTGTACGCCTGGTAGACGATATGTAATGAATGAGCTATCATGAATGAGGATTCTTAATTGAAAAAGAACAAAAAATAATAATTTTCACGAATTTCTCTTCAATGAAAAACATAAGCCTCCACACAGCCCAGAACTTATTGTTTTATGAATCGTTTATGATAAATATATGTAGGATATAAGTAAAGTTAGCTGTATACAAATATAAACCATGTAACGCATCGTCTTTTTATTGAACAAGATATATTTCGGTTTACCAAAGGAAGCACGAATCCTTGAAACCCGCTTGATTGATTATTAATTCACGAGGAACACAATGCCTGAATATTAATTAACGCAACGTATTAATTAATAAGTGAATCCTAACTGAAATTGTGATTTATCTTTGGTCATCGGTGTATATCAATGTGACATTGACGAGGAATATATTATAACGTATCAACAAATCTTGAAAAGTCGTTTGAAATTATGCCGTCGATATTCTAATTAGTTCACGAGTGGTTCGAAGTAAGTGATCATTTTATCTATATGGGATAATTTCACGTTCAGATTGATACCAAAACATATTTGCAATGTTTTGTCTCAAATTCTACGCGGTTATAAGAAATTGACAGATCTTCGGCGTACAGATTTGCGATCGATATATTTAACGTTAGCGTGTGCGAATTGCGTGTAACATAAAAGTTATATAGATATATACATATATCGATACATATATTATATATGCAGACGCGGACTATACATTCTCTCTTAACTGACGTCTCGACTTACTCAGCCACGTGGTGGAGTTGTTTCTGTGTTGAATCGACGATGAACTTCTGCTGGCAGTCATACTATTGTTGCACTTGCAACTTTTTTCCGAAACGACTCTGTCAACTCGTCTTATATCAGTTCGGCAATTAAATAAGCAACAATGTGTATCGCAACATAGAAATTTAACCGAATTATCAGTCTTGTGTTTACTTGTACTCGTAAATTCAAAGTTATAGCAGACTTTTTTCCGGCACGTTATATTCGGTCTCACTGTTTCCTGATTCATCAGTGACGTCGATGACACGTTGGTAGGTTTTTTGCTGCTCTCGCTGCTATTATTCTGGTACATAGTCAACGTTCCATTGCAGTTTGAATGTACACCTCGTTCGAGAACACGGTGAGATGTAGTCCTCTGATCGCGTGTCATAATAGCCTCCATCGTCATTCTTAGATCACGGATTATCGACACTGCATCCAAGTCGGGTTGATCGATCATGATCGCATCACACTTTTTATCACTTTTCCGTAATTTTACGTCAATTTCGCGCACGTATATCATTTCCTATATTTATACATATATATGTATATATGTATACATACGTATGTGCAGCTAATTACATGTGGAGATATGTACATATATATATACATAGATGTCTGTAAGTAAACGCACGTGCGTATTACGTAGTGGAGTAGATTTATCGTGACGCTATGTCTTACTGACTGTATGAACGTGAATATTTGTATCTACTCGATTCTGTCATTGATGGAAACCGTAATAAATAAATAATTTAATAAGCCCGTGACAGGGATTGTGCGATAATTATTTAATTGTATTCTTTTATTTATATAACGCAAGTATTTTATCATCAAATGAACGCCGATTAATTAATGAAGTAATGTCACACGGCACGTTTTAGGCGACGAAAAATTATTTCCAAATTCCGTCGGTAATTTGTTATTTAACAGGAAGTTGATCTCATTATGTCCGAATCGCGGTAACTTATGATATCCATGAAATAACTTGAAACGTCACTTCCTTCTTATCAGAGCCGGCACTCGTTGATAAAATAGTTATAATGTGAAAAAAGATCTATGTCTGCACAGAATCACAATCCGTTTGGCACTGGTCCCGGCACACGCGATGCACTGATTCTTATACGAGGGGGGTGGGAGGAGGGAGTGAGGGGGGCGGCAACGACGACGACAGAAAGAGGTTGAGGGAGGAGGGAGTCCGAGCAAGGGAGAGAGGGAGGGTGCCAGTAAACGGTGAGCTAAGGTGGTGGCGGTTGTGGAGGCGGGGGTACCCAAGAAGAGGGCTCTCTCTCTCTCTCTGTCTCTCTCTCTCTCTCTCTCTCTCTCTCTCTCTTTGTACTTCAATATGGGAACAACTATATGAGAATAGAATTCAGCTCGAACTTAAGGGTGCCCCTGGATTTTGCTACCCTTACTCTCCTATTTATTTCCCCACTTTTCACCTTCCTTTTTTCCACCTCCTTTCTTTTTCCACTCCGTGTATTTCGTATCGCTGTCCGTTTCTTACAAATCACGACATTTTGGCGGTCTTCGGAGGTATTCGATGGGATAAATATATTGGGTTTTTCCGTCTCTCTCATTTACCTTTTTCAGCTTGGAGAGACGGTAATATACTTGGATCCCTTATTCCACCACGGAGGTCTTTGTGGTCCTGGGGGGCCCGGTTGAGGTCGTGTGCCCAAGCCGAGTGTCAGAAGGTGACTGAGTCGTCTCTACCGGCTTGAAAACCCGGTGCGCAAACATATACGGAGGCATATAAGCTCACAAACACTAACGTTGAAGTGCGTGTTAACGCGTTGTGACGTATACTAGACTGTGTGTCCAAGTTACTCTTATGGCATAGGCGCTTATATGTATACCTACGTTTCCAGGTAGATGTAAAGGTAGATAGGTAAGTAAGTATAGGTATAGGTATATAGATACCAAACACGCTGCCAGCACTGTATATTTCTTGGGCTTCCACTAGTATATGACTGTACAAAACTATAAATGTCTATGTTCGTCGTTTTATATGTGTACGCCTGTGATGAAGCGCAGAGAATGAGAAATAAAACGGTCCGTCTGATGCTACGAACTGTAGCAGAGTGAGATACCCGATGATCATTCGTTAGCTTGAATCGCGAGACAAGAGGAGTCAAATAGTAGGAGTCCACCTGCCGAAGGGAACGGAACGTAGATGCCTTTATATCACTCGAGATCTCCAATCAGTTCCTTAGTCTCCGTTACCGTACCATACTTAATGATTTATATCATTGATGCATTTACAAGTTTGATTGATTATTTTTTTATGAGGATTGTCCTTCAATTTGTTCCTACTGATTTTACCAGCTCCGATTGATCTTCAATTACTCCAGCGATATATATTTGAAACAAGAGTTAACGATCGATTTCCGAAGGTCGCGTATACTATTTCGATCCATATTTTTACTGATGATTGTTGATTTTTCAACTGTGAAATACGGAACATGCACCCAAATATGTTTGATAGCAATAATGATAAGAGCTCGATCAAAGCACGTGGCCCACGCGGTGGACAGCTCTCTTTTGAAACTCACGAGTCCTTCGGTCCCTCTCTCTTTTTCCCTTTCGGTCTCCCTACTTCATTTCTTGTTTCCTTCTCTCCTTCACCCTCTGATCATCAAGAAGCGTGGCACGATGAGCTACTCCGATGAAACGATGTGTTAGTCTCCCACCAAAAACTAACACTACCAATTCCTACTACTTAGGTTCTTTCTACACCAATAATATTCACAAACATACACATACGTGTTCTCAAACATGCATACAATATTTCTTACTCACGGTCTCTTGTACCTCTTATACTTCATGTCGCTCCCACCTCCGACGAGCCTGCGACGATCCACCACACAGACGTCTCCTTCACTCGCCTCCACTTATCCCTCTTTCCTAACCAACCCCCGCACCACGCGCTCACTCACCGTCCCGGTCATCCGCGACTCATTCATAACTCCCCGCGATGCGAGCGCACGAGCTCTATCCACTCCCCCTCCACATCACAAGCATAAACGATACTTCGAAGCCCCGTCTTGAGAAAGTAGGAGGGAGAGAGAGAGAGAGAGAGAGAGAGAGGCAGACAGACAGACAGAGACAGAAAAAGATGAACGATGAAGCTAAAGATCTCTGAACCCCACCAACGTCTTTTGCGAGCGGTTATACCAGACGCGCGAGGACCTGCCGCTCGTGCTGATTCACACTATCCATCAGACGGGTCTGTATAGCGAGTATATTATAATGCTTGATTGTATGCTCACACTCCGTCTACGTACGTAAGGAAAAACGCTCGGAGATCTTTTTTCAACCTAAATGTGATGCAGCGCTCCTTAAAGTGGAGTGGCATTTGAATTCATTTTGTAAGCCGCTTGCAGTGAATCTTTATTCTTTCATCTAAGATACATCAAACAAAAATCGCTCTATATATGCGTGTAATTGAATTTCAAACAGATACCATTTCCGAAATTCTAAATTCAAAGATTGAGTTAAAAAATAGTCAGGTTAACAAAATTAACAAAATCGTGATATTAAAAAATAAATATTCAAAGGCGGACCGTTTGATCATAATGATTTTTTTTCTCCGGGTAACTTTCTAGTGGATACAGGTTATGGAAAAAAAACTTGCGAACGTAATAATTGTTGTATAATTTCATTGTGCTAGTGACTGGAGGTTTCAATGAAAAAAAAGTATAGATAGATTTGATGACATCGATTAGAGCTATTTTTTTAAGTTTATAAATATCTTTGTAAAACCTGGAGTTGGATGTGCAGTCGAAACGTACATACACGTAGATAAATATGAAGTCGGAGTTGTTCCGTCGCTTGGAAATTGCCAAGATCGATGAGGTTTTTATCCTGCAGACAGTAGGTATCGACGAGGTAACGAGGCAATTATATCACGGGGCGATAATTATCCGACAATAGAGCGATGATAACGCAAGAGATGGGAGACGGAATAAGCGTCAATTCGACCGTCGAGTTGTTTCTATTTCGAGACTTTATTTTTCTCGATATCTGCCATATTAAGACAGTTCGGTAGAGTTAGAGTCCACATGTGACCATATATTTTTTGTATGGAATCAAAAGAAGATAATTTTTTTTACGTGTTGGTGAAATTTAAACTCTTTTTTAGCATGTAGTTTTTGAGATATTAGCTTTTAAAAATACATTGCGACCATAGGAGTACGCAGACGATAGCATAGGTTAGAACTTTCAGTTCGAGAATACTCAAAAATTTATCGTGCAACCCACGAAAAAAAACTTATTGCTCTAATCTACGATATGTGAAGCATCTTCTAGGAAAAATTGAATTGGATTCACCGTATAATTATTGAGAAATCGCGAATAAAAGTACACAAATAACAAAATTCTGTCGACTTGACTCGGACTTCTCTTTCTCTCGGAAGTCAGTAGGACAATCAAGATGGCGACTCATTTATGCCCGCCGGTACGAAATGTCAATTAGACGAGTGCCTTTCTTAGCCACCAGCTGCTTCATTTCCAAGTTTTTTCTACTCATTGCATGTTTCTAGAGCTTCGAGTGAACGTTTACATTGGTTAAGTTGTTTTTCTTTGATAAGACTGCCCAAAGAAACTGGTAATCAATTTATCGTGCGGCAAAATTTTCGAGGTTATGTTTACATTTTCACCGATCCACGGATCTGTTACTACACGAGTCAGACTTATTAAATTTTAGTTGTCAATCTTATTAAATTTTAATTGTCATTTAGATGATTTATAAGAGTATACGCGATTTGATAAATTTTATTTTCAATGAAAATGATTTTTAAAATCGATTTTGTAATTTAATCGTCCATTTACAAATTTGAATAATGGAGTACATTTGAACTCGGCCAAACTTTACCGAACTACCTTAAAAACTATGCATGTCCCAAAGTAATACTTCATCCTGCGCCATTTCATTTTCTACTATCGTTTTATTTTCATAAGTATGTGAATAGTGATATTGATAAGATTCGAGAAAAGGAATCCAGTTACTTTGTCAATAAAATAGAAAATTGAACTAGAAAAAACTAATATTGCACAAAATCGTTGATATTTTATGACGTCATTTGTGGGGCGAAGACATCGTTTCGGTTTGTCCAAACTTGCCAAAAGCAAATTGCCAAATCTCTCCCTATTCTTGCCAACGAAATAATCTGGAGCTCAGGCGTCCGATGACGTTTCCCTTTCACTGTCTTTGAGACTTTTTTCATTTCTTATGCGTGCGTAATCTTCCGATCAACAGGCTCACCCATCTGCGGCGGTTTTCGCCGCCGGCAAAAGAGTGAAAGAGATGGACTGCGGTATGGTTGAAATAAATGCGAAACCTCGAGCGCTTCCGAAAAGAGAAGGGTGTATTTCCAAACTCCGGACCTCTGACATATACGACAAAGAGAAATAGAGAGAAAGAGAGTGAAAAAGAGAGAGATAGAGAATCAGGCAAACGGATAACAAATAGAGAAACTCTCCTCATATGTTTCGATGGAGGAATAAAAGATGATAAAGATGAGACTCCACTGCGGATATGTCCGTATGCATATTTACATATATGACACGTTAGTTCCTGTCCAGCCTATGGGCACAGAATTTCTGAATGATTCGTACTCTCCGGCGCCGGTATTATTTCGATCCTTGGTAATGACATTGCGATTTCCGACGCAATGTTTGGTTAGTAGGTCAAGAACTCTACCGCTAAAGTATTTCGTACCGGAATTCATGAGCAATGTGCACAGATACAAGTATCTCAAGGAAATATATCCGTCCTCCCCAAGAGTTACATAGTTTCCAGATACACTCACTGGTTATTCTCACAAAATATAATTTTTCTCAAAATTATTTGTACCGTTTATACATGATCGATAAAAAATGTTCAATAAGCATCATTAGTTGAAACCGGATCTTTTAGTCTACATGACAGGTCAACTGTTTTTTATTTTGTTCCATTTTTACAAGTTTAATATAACGGATTCGTGAGTTGTTATTAATTAGGAGAGAATGAATTTGTTATTGTCTAAATGCGTTGTTTATGTGTGTGATGTGCCGTTATAAATAGATGATTTCTTAAAGTTATTATGATGCAAAGGTAAAATGCGTCACAAAGTGTAATGCCGTTTTCGGTGAGATTTCGGCGACAATTATTACTGCCCCCCTCATTCCACATGCATTCTCCGTTAATCACATCGTGGCGATGAAAAAAAGAAGTGAGCGTGTAGACTTTTTGGAAAAAAAGAAGAAGAAGCGATCGAAATGAGCCGGATTAAAGGACTTTCTCGTTTGCTTTCACATATAGATATATGTTGTCCGGTACATGTGAAATGAATCTGTACAACATAAACCACAAGATCCTGGAGAATAACTAGTGTGTCTCGTGCGGTGCATCTCGTTGGGGAAACCTGACGTCATTGTGCCAGCACACCGTTCGAAAAGCACGTGGTACCAACAACGATTCACGAGCGATACGTTGCAAGAGATTCCGCGCGCGTGGGTGGAAGACGAACGGGAAATCCCCCCAAAAATATCGCACGATAAAAGAGCTACCCACCGCGTTTCCGAGTTTTTGTGCCATCATCGATTGCACGACCCTCGGGGTCGGCTTCATTTTACTACGATGAATCACATGTCCTCTCGCGTAACGAAACCTCGAATATGATCATATTATTTTCCTTACGTTTCCGCAAGACTTTTTTCTCAACTTTACTTCATTTTGAACCGTACATGTAACGATTATTTACAAAATACTGATATTCTCACCAAAAGTAAACAAAAAATACACTAAAAAATGTTTATTATCATAAACGACAATCATGCATTGTATTATTGACTTAACGCATGGATTATTGAAACGCGCATAAATTACTTTAATAATTTTTGGACTCTGAAAGGTAACCAAAGTTCGTATAGGTATAAAGTTTCAACAAGCTATAATTTTTCCATTGAATTATTTGAAGAGATTAGTGAAAATCTATTTACGATTGTGAAGTTATAACAATACAAGAATAATAATGCGGGACTTATAGTAACATATATAAGTCGATTTATGGCTCCGATAGATTATCCATGAATTTTCAAGATTTTTTAAACCATTGAACATTATATTTTTATACCAAAAACGCCATGAATTTGGAAAAGTAGTATCAAGGATGTTAATCTACATCTTTCCACCAAAAAGAAACTTTTCTTGTGTGAAACATATTTTAAAGAAATATGTCTATCGTCAGAACGTTAGTATCAATTTAAAAATCTATCAATTTATTATTATCTTCTTGCTGATAGAAATAATCATTTGTACTTCTATGAAAACTGATGGAAAAACATACAGCACTTCTTTTGTTATCATGGTACCGCTCTGACAGTGTTCAAAATCTACTACCCTTTTACAACCAGGGATTAGCCGCGCATTTAAAATGCTGTAGTTTTTCACTACGCATCTCTCTCATCGCCGTCTAACTTCCTCATCTACGTCGCGTCAAATCTCGTAACCGACCAATGTATTAACACCAAGAACATTATAACAAATGTGAACTCCCTGGTTCGACTAAAGGGATTTTGAGCGTGCAGCCATTCGTGTATTAAAAGTCGCGACCTGTGTAGGCCATAAAGTGTTATAGGTCTTTATGGTTTTCAAAGCCGAGTTAATCCCACGCATTGATCATCGGATAAGGAATTAACTCCATGATTGAAAACGAATTGCATTAACATTGGGGGAAGACCCAGTATAAAATATTCAAGGGGTTTTAGACGTCCCTTTGGCCCTTTAAATTATAAATCATTGTGCATTCTTAGCTATGCACAATTTTTTTCGAAATTCTCAATGTAATGAAAACTAATAAAAATGAAAAAGTTCAGCGCAGCGTAAGAAATTTTCTCTCTTTTTTAGATACTTCGGAACAGAGGCGAGGAAGAGCCTCAACGTTCATAAAATCCGGCAGGATAAGGAATTTTATTTATAAAAGTACCGTGTAGAAAAAATAGCCGTATTTATAATGAGAACTTCAATATACATTCCAAATTTTTATATTAAAATTTTCCAATTTTTTGAGTATCGTTATAATATTTGTCAAGAGTCACAGCACAATTTCACATATAACTACTTCACGATATATAATATAAAAATAACCAGTTGCATTCAAGTTCTACATGGCTTGACAAAAAAAAAACTCCATGATTAATATTAAATGAAATTTCACACTTGTTCCTACGTTCGTATGTATAACTGTAATTTTTTTTATGAATTCCAGCATAAGATTGACTTTATAATTCATTTAACATGTAATTGTCATCGCAATAACAGAAATTCAAAATTTGAACTTCATGTGGCAGATTAACTCGACATCGACAGGTTTACTATATTAAATAAACACGTGTCAGCGATGAAATGGCAAGCTTCGAGGATGTACTGATCGATTGCCCGTGAAATACACCTTATACATACACAAATAAAAGAGGGGCTCGTTCTCGCCATTGTGATGCGGTTGAGGTGCACGGAATCACTTAATCCGTTTGCCAGCTAAAGAATATTGACTGTTCAATTTTGCGCCCTGACTGCAGGATTATACGGGTCGAGCCAAAAAGGGATCTGCGTGGGGAAGTACGCGTGCTTAGCTAACCCGGAAATATTTATAACGGTATATATAAAGAGACAGTCAATAGAAAATATGAGGCTTCCTCGATTAAAAATCCCATAGTATTCAAACAACTGCTATATAAGTAGTTGGAGCGAAAGGCGATGTCCACAAAATCTGTTTCTTATGTCGATACGACCCATACCTGTTGATAAATATTAGTGTATTTTATCATACTTTCATTTATAGCAAGCAGGCAATCAGCATCATCGGAGTACTTGACCATTTGATTTAAATTAATCAAAGAAATTTCTTAAGGTCATGTGACACGACCATGGACGCACCCAAAAGTTTGAAAGAGAGGGGGGAGAGAGATGAAAGATGGCGAACAGGTGAGTGCGAGAGAGACAGATCCTCGCGTGTGAAACACGGCCTTAAAATTGACCAGCTTTGAAATAGAGAATGGTGGCGGATTTTTATTTCAATTGGAGCTGTCGATTTTTTATAAGTATATGTCAACTAGGTAAGCTTAGCAATGCTGTATGCGTACTATCCATATTTTTAATAGAAATTAAACAGCAATCATTGTCGATTGGCTTACTTATAGCAGTAACTACAATCCGGTAAACCATTTTTTTCGAGTTTCTAGTTCTAAAAAGCGAAAAAACATACCCTCGTGAATTGATTATTCATTATCTGTTTTTCAGTAATAATTGGACTCGAAATAAATTTTACAAATACCAGGAAAATGAAATCTCCATCCCCGCATAAACTTCATAGTTTATACTGAATTGAATAAACAAAATCGGAGGCATGATATTTTTTAACAGCTTGAAATTTAAGAACTGTATTTTAACTGTTTAACTTTAACTTTAATACTGATATCTTTTAGCAGCTTAAAAGTCAAGAATTATATCTTAACTGTTGAATTTTAGCTCGTTTGTTTTCGAGTTCTATGAAAATATGACCGGATTTTCTTAATTGTATAAATGAGCAAATATAAAATAAAAAATTGATAAAATGAGTCGATTTCATGCCCATTTTTATAATTCAATGAAAAATATCGTTTATTCAAGTTTAACGCCATATTCTTTAATTCCATATCGTTTTATTATTGTAACTAAATGGCTTGTATGATAAATTTTGTACGATTGTTTTGTCAATTAATCGCTCGTACGTGCAACCCATTCTGACTTCTGTAATTATAGTATGCGCTGACTGTAATAGATTTATATCAATCGTGGAGATAAGCTTTGTATTTTGTCTGGTTGTAATCCGAATCTCCCGTGCTTTCTCTTTCTCTCTCTTTGACTTTCATTCTATTTGTATCTCTCTCATTTTCTACACAACAGCGCTTCTGGAATATATATATATATATATATATATATCTACATATATGAGACATTTCACGTAAAATTTTCATTTCGAAAGCAGATGAAATGACAAAAATTTTAACCGCAAGTTCAAAATAGGCTAATTTTTGGTAAATATTTACAATCGCGGCTTCTTCGAAAAATCGTTCCAAATTATTTTGAAATGTTTTTCATCAATAGTAAATGATATTCCATGCAAAATTAAGGAGGGGGAAGCCTTCAAACATAAAAAAAATCAAAAATAAAAAGAAAATGAGGTCTAGAAGAGCAAGGAGAGCAAATTTTTCGGAGAAGCCGCGATTGTAAATATTTACCTAATTCTTTTGTAAAACTTACAGAAATTCGAATTTATAAATTTCAGGTATAAAGCTATTTTAAAAGATCGAGCCGCTCTGAATTGACGGTCAAAAGTTAGAAAGCTCACCGGGATTTGGACAAAAATACAGAATAAATTGCTCTAGTAATTTTTTCGTGGTCTGAATTCAGAGACGGAGACGAAAAATGGAAAAATCCAATTGACTCTGAAATTCGAAAAAAAAAACATCAAATAAGGAAATTTTGATACATAGGTCTGGTTTTTTTTTGTGTATAAAATACCACAAAAAAATGTATGAAATAGAAAGGTTAAGATTTCGGAAAGAAAATTTCACGTGAAAGGCCTCATATATACGTCGAACCGAGAGGCGCTCTTTATCTATATCAGTTTGCGCTTGTCGTGAGACTGTTTATTCGTAATAATCACTGGCCGTCATTGGAGGTCCCTGACACCTTCACATCGTGGGAATATCCGAAAGTATTTGTTCGATTAACACTCTAAACCGACTGGAAGACTACCAAATCGCTCTAATCGAGATTAGATATACGCTTGAATTTCTTTTAGGCTTTTGAATAAAAACAGTAAGCTTGGTTATATATATATATAAGTGAAAGTCCATCTGATGGATGAGTTGCTAGACCTTGGTTAGTTTTACTGACCTAGCCTACTACACACACGTTTACGAGCGATTGTAAGCCGTGTATCAGTAGATGCATTGGTGATCCTGAACTTGATCAACCGGTTTAGATCAATCGTTGTTCTCTCCATGCCATATTAATTTGTCACTGCTTGTTCACGATTATGTTTGAAAAAATTTTTTTTTGCAAAAACACGTTATGGAAATACCATTTTCATGTCTATGTATTTAAGATTCTCCCTGACAGATAGATCTGTCACTAACCTTTTCAGGATATCAAAAGCTTATTGTAAATAAGCTGAAAATGAGACAATACAAATGCGTTGAAAGCTAAATAGAAATGGTGCATACTCTGAGTGTCACCAATAGATTCTTCTCGCAAATTCCTA
Source organism: Rhimphoctona megacephalus (assembly GCA_963989365.1). Lineage (NCBI taxonomy): Eukaryota > Metazoa > Arthropoda > Insecta > Hymenoptera > Ichneumonidae > Rhimphoctona > Rhimphoctona megacephalus. The sequence goes on along the minus strand of OZ022415.1, from coordinate 39,920,685 downwards.
TTACGAAAAACGTTCGTAATTTATTTTCGCTCATGCGTAACTCGAACCATTTTCCACCAACTGACTATTTCAAAGAATTCTTACTTTTCGATGTTATTCCCTTTCGTTGAGAAGAACTTCATGCAAATTTTATAGACTGCTCAACGATCTTTGATCGTTACAACAACAGAAAAACAAAGTCAAGTACAATTTTTTTTATCGGTCATATCGCATGAAATATTAAAAACCTTCTATGTGCGAGAATTAATATTACTATGATATACAATGCTTATTAGGTTTTCTGCTAATACCGAGTGGGAAATGCTTCAACAGGGATATTTGAGTAGTACGTCGTTGGCCGTAGCAGCCTATATAGTAGTCTTTTTAAGTGGTGACTTATGTTCCATACCCGGAACGAGAGCTCCCACGTTAACGCACTCCCTATGGTATGTGTAAGTGTGCGTATAAGTGTATACGTTTATAAGTTACGGTGCTCGTGCCGGGAGGACGTAAAAAGACCAACCACTCTCCTCACTCCAGCGTGTGGCATAATTAGTGAGTCAATGTGATAATCATTTAGCGAGAAAATGCCCGAGTTTTCTGGTGAAACCACGCGGATGGCTACCGAGGTCATAATCCGAGAACTATATAAAACTATGTATTGGATCTCGACGCATATGAGTGCATCTCCACGGATAATCGCCCACACATTTTCTCATTATAGCACGAGCACGGTAGCAATCTATTGATTCATTGATTTTTATTGATAACTATAGCCCTCTATCCTAATGGGACTTTTTTCATTCAATTCCTTACTCGATAGTATCTATAATATGATGTTGTATAACTTCGAATACGTAAGAATATTAAAGGCTCATTTTCACTGTGTTCAAATTTAATAAAAGCATAGCAAGCTTTTCTTTTAATACTTGCGGCGTCGAGCCGCTACCGCGTCTCTTGATATCGCATCAAATCACGACATTCATACACTACCTCGTGATATTTATGGCTTCGCCGTTTGACCACTCTTCGTGTGAATATTTTACATGATTTTTACAGAACGTTCGGAATCACGAAAAAGTTACAAGAAACGGTTAAAAGCGTTAATGAACTTTGTCAAATGAATAACAAAAGATAAAATTACATTCGAGTGAGTCCATAAATGCCTGAATTTTCTAGGCTCTATACGTTTTCCGACCGGACCATATTAAAATGGGCACTTTAACCATATATTACATTTAGTGATAAAAGCGTAACTTTAAATCAGATTGTTAATCTATTTGTCTTGAAATACACGGTGTACGAAAGACAACAAACGGCTCCAGCTTTACACCTTTTAACCTGCATAACGATATAGATATGATGAAGTTCTGACGCACTGGGGAATGTCCCAGAGACTGGAAAATAGATTTTTCTTCTTCACGGGGCAAATAGTGTTTCACGTAATTCCAAGAATTTATTGCCAACTTCAGGATAAATATTTTTCACAATCATTCTTCTGCTTCTTCCGTAAATGTCAATTACGTCATAGCAATTAATTAAGTTGTCAAGGTAGGAGGAAACGAAACTATTAATAACCCGCATACGGAGAAGTATGTAAGTCTTGATTTATTTCAATCGGTATATGTGACACGGTATAGACGTCAATGCGATGATAAGATCTCCACTCTGTGTTAAGATTCGAAAAGTCCGCTGATCCGAAAAAAATAAAAAATATATAAAGCTTAGTACCGTTAATTAATCGTTACTTCTTAGCACTTCGAGTTTGCGACATTCTTAAGGAGGAACGCCACTGTGACGGGTCAAACAATTCTATATTTTGTTTTTTTGCTTTTTCTTGCAGTATAAATGTTCAAAATTATGTAAACAAAATTTTGAAGTCAAACGTAAGTATCATTATTTAAGATAATATCTTATTTTATGTCAAGAAAAAAGCAACGAAAAATTCAAATGTGTTTTCCTCGGAAGAACTGTTTTCGACCTTATCCCAAGAAATGCTCGAAGACTAATGAACCGATTTTTTTTTTTTTCAAATATTCGGTATTGCAGTGACTATGGTTGTACATGGCCGATTTTTGAAATTTCGATAATTACTATTTTTTAAGACCGCTTAAACTAAAAAAGGTCGAAAAATCGAAAAAATGATAAAAAAAAAATTCGAACCGCCGCCATTTTGTGATTTTTTTAACGGCCACGTACAACCATAGCTATATTCGTATAGATATTGAATTTTTTAAATTTTTGTTTGTCAGGTAACCTGTTGCCAAAATTTTCTTTGGACAATGATGAGAATTTTTTTTTTCATCATCACATGGAAGCTCATAACGTTGAAAATTTTTAATATTTTTCAATAAAAATTGGTACTGAAATAGTTGAATATATACTCCATAAAGTATCCTCTACCCGATCCTTAACCTTTAGAGGACCGGGAGCCACTATAGTGGCACGAAGGCAGCGCCATCTTTTTCGGTATACAATTCATATACCATAATATAAAAATTCTAACACTTAAACTGAAAAAGTCGTCCAAAAATATGTCGGTCCTCTAAAGGTTAAATAATTATTTATATCTGGGTAAAAAAATTCGCAAAAAATGACCATTTTTAGGCCCAACACAGTGGCGTTACCCCTTAACCATGGCCATTATTTTTCGTGCATTTGCGTCAGTCTAAAAAAATGTTAAGCATAAAATAAGTTACCTTTTCCACTGTGAACGCTTTGAGGAAAAGGGTTTGTCTAAATATTCTCTGTGTGCTATTATGAAAGTGATATTTTGAATTCTTTTTTTTCAGAAATGATGTTCTATCATCGTTTCTAAGTGTTACAATTATCACCGTATGTGTCGACGACTGATGAGAAGAACTGAGTTGTCGTAAACACGTGAGCCGTTGTAGCATCTAATGTCATAAGAGGCGAAGACACGGAACGACGATCGGCTGTTCCGTGTCTCTTATGTTCCAAGAGAAACAAGAGATGGAAAGAACATCGTCAGAAGACCCACAGAGGCGACAGAAAAGCATTGACAAAAGCAGATATGGCAACCGGTTGTGAATCTTTGTCGTCGACGTCGCTCGAAAGAACAACAAATTCTCGAGGATCGTCAAGCATCGTAACTAAGAAAGAGAGAAAGAGAGGAATCCAGAGGGTGGACAACCAGCAGAAATCAGCAGCCTCTGCCGAGTATCAACCAGAAAAACAGCGTTTAACCGGCCAAAGTGGAAAAGGCGGGAGCAATTTTCGGTGGTAATTATCGATTCGTGTGGTCCACGAATGAGAGTTTGAACAAGAAGCGGATAGAGACATCGGCAACATTCCATGGATGGAAAGGAAGGCATGTGCCCAGCTCGGAAGATCAGCACGAAACTCGCGGCGGTCCTTTCTGCTTAACATTTCGACTACCCAGGGACCACCCAGGTTTATAAATCCATGTGATTTTTGGCTTGGCGTATATAGCCTACGCCGTCACCCGTTGCCCATACTGACAAAATACCATCACCGTGAGACAGAGGGTACCATACATTCAATGTTCGTTTTACCCATCACAAAAAGGAATATATATGATGAGATGAAACGAGTATTGGTGGAGAACGCGGAAAGCAAACAAGCATGAGCAAAGAGTGTTGTAACCAGTAAGAACTAACATCATCTTGATCATCTCATTTCCGCCTTTTTTTGAGCTTATGACTGGATTTTCCGCCAAAAAACCTCTTTTCAAATAATTGTTGTCACATTTCGTTTAGGTATCAATTCTTTCATTTCGCCCTGAACTTTTCTCTGAAGTAATTAATAGGCAAATCGAAAATTGGTCATGCATCCGCTTCGGATCCATCAAATGATCCCTAATTCATCTATCCAAGTATACATAAATTTAGTATACGTTGGGGAGTCTAGCCAACAGAACTTGTGATTAAATGACTGGCACAACATCGGTTACGTCCTTTATTTTTGTGACAGTCAAATATGTGAATTTACTTTAAGTTACCTTGACCCAGGACTATTCAAGACTACGACAATTGTACGTGCCTTGACCACACTCTCAAAACCTCGTCTTGCCAAGAGTTTAACGAACTACTGATGTAACGTATCAATGGGTTATTCAATACATGTTTCGTCGATGGCACAAACAGACGTTGATTTATATCGAAGATGGGTACGTTTAAAAGGCGTTCATAGAGCTTTGCACGGCGAATATACATTGTATACGAAGATATGCCAAAAAACGTATTTGAGATGCATTGTAGCAAGAAAATAAATTGGTATATAACTGCAATTAAAATATCGACGTTTCGCATATTGACGATTTTTTGCTATTACTGGTTTGTGTTCATTCGTCGTAAATTTGACGTATCCAGAATAATTTGAGATTTTTTTAAATGCCATGCAATGTTTCAACTACATCTTTGTCGTGTCAGTCCTCTGACTAGTTCAATAAACCTGTTCTTAAGGTTTCCTTTCAGTCCTCTGTTCTTTATTGGACGATATTTTGATAAAAGTCAAAATATGTGGTTACGACAGAAATATATATGTAGCTTGAACGAATATCGGTATAAAAGCTGTCGAACGATATTTAAATCGAATCAAATAGTGATATTTGTTTTATATATGAGTAATTTTAATTAATCCATGTTTTCGACTGAATATAATTTATCAAAACTCTTCATTTTAACAAACAACCAACGTTCATTACAGTATATAAATTCCTTCAAATCGATAAATTGTAAATCTTGTCACACAATCCAATCTCTGAGTACCATGTAGTATTTTATTTTTATTGTTTCTGTGTATATCCTTGCGAGTTTTTACGACCCCATCCCATCCCTCCAACTCCACTTTTCCGCTACTTCACTAATTTCTTTGTACCTGTGAGACCTCCCGAGAATGTTTCCCACAGCCACTCTTTTCTAATGCACTGCTGGATCGCATTTGCACAAGGGCCAAAGGAAACTGTGGAAAACCCGGCCAATACAGGCGCTTATATTTTTATTGAGTTCCATTTGGTTAACAACATCGGAAACTCAGAAAAACTGCTTCCCGCTCAACGATTTATGCGCAAGCCGGTGCATGGCTAAATGGTCACCCAACCAAGTATTGGCCTCACCCGAAGCTGCTTAACTTGAGAGATCGCTGGAGCCACACGCCGATCGCGCACCCATCGCTATCGGTAGAGTACCACATAGTATAATATCGCTATTCATTGACATTAGAAAAATATTTTCGCTGTCAACCTTTCAGAGTATTTTCATCGTAATATGAAATAGAGAACTTGCTCCATACTATCTCTCTCTCGTACGGTTGATAGTCCTTTAAAGTCTCTATATAATTAATCCTACAATTATGACAAGATTTCACATTTATAGATCCCAACAATCTAGTTTTTCTATTAACCCGAAAAATCCTTGAATTTGGATAAACACATTTAAGGGAGTAGACTACTCTTGAATATGTTCGTCTGAATTTAAGAAATATTTATACTTTTTCCTAATTAATTTATGTATACACTATCGATTATTATCGAAGTTTACGCAATTTATTTTTCTAACGTAACATTTTTTTCGCTAAGCAAAAGATGTTTCATCCACGGAACTCTATACATTAACCCTCCATGATTTTGAATAAAACTTTTATCAATATTGAAATTGGAAATATCTCACAAGAATTTATAATATTCCGATGGAATTTTTACCCGCTCTTTTTCTCTCTCTCTCTTCTCTTTTGCCTAACAAGCTAAAATATTATTCCTCTTTTAATGAAACATATTCAGTTAGATCACGAAATATTTATTTGTTGTAAGAAAAATATATCTGAAAATCTTTCGAAATAGTTTACTAAACAATATAAAATGAATGGATTAATAAATTTTGCTCGAATCAACTTGTGAGTTATTCAAATAAAAGTATTGTTAATTCTCTTTAAGTTATGTCGCCCTTATTAGAAATTTGGGTTGGAGCAACTCATTATAAGAGTGAATATGCTCACCGTATAACCGGAACGGCATAGAAACAGCCGTGACTCAAGAATTTTCTACAGCGCCAAATCTCTCGTCATTTATTCCTGCCTCCTGTCAACGTTGCGGGATATATTTCGTTTTTCCGCCCGTGCTCTCGTCACTCACACGAACGCACTCTACGTAAACAGCTTGATAAAATTCACAAAACTCTCGAAGTGCACGATAGATGTTTTACATCACCACGCTGTTAAATTTTCACATCCGCTTTTAAAGCTAAGGGACTCACGAAATACAATTGAAAAAAATATTTTTTTGCGTAATTTGTGATTTTTTTGGTTTGTTTATAATTTGAATGTAAGAAAACCTCGAAATGAAACGTCAAGTAGACGTAAAAACAATATCGATGAGAAAACGTTGATTGCTGGAGATCACTGCAGAAAACGAGTGTAACCTGAGTGATCCTGGCAAATCCTCACGTCACTTCACACGGACAGGAACGATATTTAAATGATGACCAAATCATACAATTATTCTTTCCAATCAAAAGCTTTTCGAGAGAGTTTTTCGAGAGTTTTTACACAGGTAATTAATCGTGATGGATTTTATCCATCAATTACCAAACTTACGGGTGGCTTTCCTCAGAGAGCTGACAACACGAGCTTCGCAAAACCAATCCCGGTACGCCATTTGACGTTTGTACCACCACCACTTTCACTCTCGTGCATTTCACTACGAATTTATAATCCACTATGATTTTCCATTTGTTGTTTTTATTATCTATTATTTCCCACAGTACGTCATTAAAACTATCTCTATCAATTCGTCAATCGCCGTGCTGCCCCTTACTGATAAGGTTCACACGTCAATTCTCTTGCGAGTCAATTACTTCTTTTAGTACACATCGATCTAACGGAAATCGAATCGATTCTATGTTAGAGATAACAAGTCTCTATTCTTACTGCTCAACATAGTCATTCAAAAATTATGTTTTCTCCTACTCTCCTGTGTTAATACATTTATACGTGTGTTTAGATCATCTTTCAATGAGCGCGCTCGTATAATGATGGTATATTTCGAAACGGAAACATAGATTAGACCGGTCCTACTACATGCCGCTACAATAACAATGCTACTGATTCCATCGATTAATGATATCAAGACGTCAGGTGTACATTAATAACAAAATAAGTCAGACCTGTTTAAGTCACGATTTACAAAAATAATAGTGAAATTTTTTTCCTGGTTATGGTATTTGTTTTCATCATCGAAAAATTTTATAATCACGCAACAATATCCATAATTAATGTATTAACGAATTGATTGTAAACCAATGTACTTCGATGCATGCTCGTCCATAATACAACTATGCTGGATTTATTAATAAATGCTTTTAACAATACGGTTTTATTCCTACATAGCAAATAACTGTATTCTATTGTATTATTATTATTATTGTTGTTGTTGTTGTTGTTGTTGTTGTTATTGTTGTTGTTGTTGTTGTTGTTATTGTTGTTGTTGTTGTTGTTGTTGTTGTTGTTGTTGTTGTTGTTGTTGTTGTTGTTGTTGTTGTTGTTGTTGTTGTTGTTGTTGTTGTTGTTGTTGTTGTTGTTGTTGTTGTTGTTGTTGTTGTTGTTGTTGTTGTTGTTGTCGTCGTTGTCGTTGTCGTTGTCGTTGTTGTTGTTGTCGTTGTTGTTGTTGTTGTTGTTGTTGTTGTTGTTGTTGTTGTTGTTGTTGTTGTTGTTGTTGTTGTTGTTGTTGTTGTTGTTGTTGTTGTTGTTGTTGTTGTTGTTGTTGTTGTTGTTGTTGTTGTTGTTGTTGTTACTATTATTATTTGAAGATTGAGCAGTTTTGAAAAAAAATTCTTCCTGATTCAGAATAAAACGAAGAGAAGACTGAACAAGTTAATGTTGCAATGGATAATACATCGGGGGAATAAAACGCTCCATATTAAAACGTTCTTAAGCGTTCAGCAACCACACGAACGTGTTATTTTTGTCTCAAGTAGCATGATATCGAATGGAGTTCCGAGTGGACGAAGTAAAGGCTCACTGTGAAAATTTATCAGACCGTCTGCCACATCCGTATAGGACACCATGAAAAATTGATTGACTATGCTCACTATTAATTATAGCGTTCTCTATAATCTTCTAAAGTTTCAGTAAGAACTTATCATTATATTTACAAAATTGATTCATCGATATAATAACAACTTTTACATTTTGACAAACATCTAATTGAAATCTATATGATTTAAGCATTGAAATCCTGAATTATACAACACTTAAAATGTCTTTTTGATTCTCCTACTGATGTCCGAACGAATAATCTGTTCTCCACGCATTCGCGAAAATTGTACCAAAATCGTTTAACTTTGGAATTTGACTTATTCATAGAAGAAAAACAGGTATGACACAATTGCCTTTTGTGTACATTGAAGACGATGAAGAAGAGAAATTATTGGTGACTGAGCAATATATTAGATCATCATCGCCGCGCGGGCTTGGCTCACTCGCATCGTAATATTCAATATTCTGTCACTGGCAACGTACTTTTATTGAACTATGTACATATATGTACAATGAAATTATTTATAAATCTCTTCTTAGTCGTTGGAGACTCGATTATTTGTAGCACCGCACCTCTCAACGATACTCATCGTCATGGCATGCTGACTTATCATACATATTACGGTATAAACTTATTGTATTTTCCTTTTTTCTATATGAGGGTCTGTACAATGAAATTTTAAGGGGATATGATTCGTTTTCAGTAGGTAGAACATAAAGTATTCGAAAGTTTAAATATTACTGTAACTTGCTCTTGGTATTCAGTAATAATTTCTGCAGCTGCCTTGCCAAGAACTTCCGTTTCCACTTCGCAAACTACCGTCCGGTGTTGATCTCGCTGACGCTATACATCTATCGATAAGAAGGACCAGTGCCGAGAATTCAATCTGCGCCGTCGTGCGTCTCGACCATGAGTAACCGGATTGATAAATTCTTTGTATTATTCGAGTGAAAAAGGAAGAAGGCTAGCCAACCAATTGACCAATATATAGTGCTACGTCATATAGCACGAACGGGAATCAGGAAAGAGAGAGAGTGAATCGGAGAAGAGTGAAATGTGACGAAGTTACGCCAACGTAAATAAGTTCCACGTCACGGTCAGCACGTCATTGTTCTTATCGGAATATTCTATTTCATTGTGACGAGGTCTCATGGAACTCACGCGGTCCAGCAGAAAAACACTTCTCCAAGATTCTCACGAAATGTCTCATCAAGGAAACGCTTATGTTTGGCAATAACGGTACTCGCCACGACCTTTCTTGCTATTTCACGATTACACGAGTCATCGAGGAAACACAGCTGAACTTGGTCCCACCCAACATTTCAAGTAAAAGTTTCTGTCTGACTCCAATGACTAAAATAGATGGAGTCTATGTAAACGAATCCCTATCGATTGATGAAGTTTAACAGGGTCAAATTAATTCTTATTTTGTTATCGATTATCATTCATGCAATACGCTAAGCTTAATTTTTCACTAAATTTTCTTAATCAATACCGAGAACTGCTGATTAACTACTTAACTACTGATTAACTAACATCTAAATACCTTATAAATATTTCAAAAGAATGGTGTTCTACATGCAGAAAAAAAATCATCTATCCAATAGCATTTGATGTTATTGGAAGATTTCGTTGATTCAATAGCAGTGTTCTCGATCAGAATAAATGTGCAGTTTAATTAAAAACTAGAGTATTGGTTTAATATTTTATAATATTGTGATGATTATATAACGTCATTGGCATCCCGTAATGAGATATGTGGTTGATCCAACGATTTTTTCCATAGCTTATTATAAGCTCATTCATCACAAATTAAATTTTTTAATATTTTCGACGTTGCTGTTCATGCTAAAAATATCCATTTTACAAAACTGTTTTTTTTTTTTATCAAAAAATATTCTTTTTTATTGTGGCATAAATACGATGAAAAAATAATTCATCCCGAAAGAAATATTATGCTTAATGTAAAAATAATGATATAATTTTTTATTTAATAAATAAAAATGCTTACCTTAGTACACGTTTGAAAAGCAATGTATTTGACGATTCCACCTGCAACAGAAAATAATTCCGTAAGAATTACTTAGCCGATGGAAAAAAGCAATCGATCAGGGTGCATTTAGTCCATGCTCGAGCGTGTGTACATATATCGTGTGACTTTAATCGTCATCGTTACATAGCGCTCGTTTCAACGACCGAGGAGAGCCGACATACAAGTGGCTCCTCTCGCTTGTCGTTTCTCGTTCGGTGAGGAAAAACTGGTCATCCTTCGCGAGGATATATACGCTCCGAGTGTATTGTATATTTCTTAACAACAGAAAGACAGAGAGACAGATAGAAAGAGAGTTGGAGATGTTGTCGCGAGAGATGCGAGCCTTGCAACTGTCGCCGCATCTTGCTGTGATGACACGGAAAGCTCCACGTGGGACTTGCAAGGATCGAAGACCGCTAGCCTCGGAGCGTGTAATTAAATTTAATTACGTTAACGTATCTCAGCGATATACACCGGCAATTACATGCATCATAACACAAAGTTTTTTCTTCTCTCGCTTTTTTCAGTGGATGCATCTGGAAAAGGGAACGACCCAACTTGAGAAATCAACGTTATTTCTGTTCAAGCATTAGGGTTTATTTGTCATTATTTTCTTTGTTCGAAGAGAAAAGAAGAATTCAGTGGAGCGATAATGCCTTAAATTTGGCGGCAATTTATCCGATGTCATATTTATGGCCGTACGAGTTGAGCACATTTTTTTCTAACAATCGATGTTTAAGGGGTTTCGCTACAATTCTATTGTTTTCAAGCAAAGCGCCAACTTCACATAGCAATATTTCGTCGAAAACAAATAAAAAAAGCCTGTACGGTCGATGGGGGGAAAACTCACCATTTTCGTTGATGAATAAATGAATAATTAATAAACCATGTAGACGAATTATTTAATTTTTGGATACCGGAATTGCAATAGTATACTTAGTGGTTTAGCAGTTTTTCAATTAGTTTTTAACATTTTTTCTCAGTATTCCATTCGTAAAACTGTCGTTCACCAATGACCGTAGGCATCCCACCATGTTAAAAAGTGTTTTTTTGACATTTAATTTCACAAAAACGGTGTAGACGATCGATTTAAAATTTGGACAACACATCCAGTATATGTCAAAAAATATACTATATAAATTTGAAGTAAATGGTTACATTTTGCCACTTGTACCGAAACTCCTTAAAGGAAAAATCTGTACACGTGAGGAATACAACTCTCTGCTATACGATGATATAAATCACGTTTATTCGGTTTTATAATCGTTGAAGATTTATGGATAATAATCCACACACGCGTTATCCACATATGGATAATTTATAGAAACATTTGTAAAAGTATTGTGAAAAATCCAAAAAATCCCCTCGCTGGAAAGCCGCAAGTCATGTAAATACGTCAAGCTAGAACAAGATAATAGCCACGAATGAATCATACATATAAATATATATGTATGTAAATATTTCATTCATTAGCACTGTCTATGAATAAAACAATTATTGCGCATTCACGCTGATATCCTGGATGGAATTTTACGTGATTTCATAAACTGTTCACAATCTAATTAACACTGAAAAACATTGTCTTATATTTACATGCATAAACCAACAGTATCATTCATTCATGAAAATCTTATAAATACGCGAAATATATAATAATAATAATCCAGATAACAACTATTCTGTCCATTCAGAAATAAATTACCAGTAAGTAAATGTAAATGTTTTTAGTAATACATAGGGATAATTAATTACTTTCGATAAATCTATAGAGTAGCATTATCGAGTTCATTTTTTGATATCAATCCAGTACAGGATCAAACTACATTCCAGTATGTAAAATTTCGCGCTATAAGGACAAATGTAATTACCTAAATAATTATTAAAATTTAACTATTACATGATACCATTTTTATTACGATTACATTATATCTTTACTTGACCAGTGTTATCTCTGCCACTAGCCAAATGCTGGCAAAAAAGCGTGGGATGAAAATCCCAGCACACTGGAAATAATAAGTTACGATTTTTCACCGTCAATGTTTAATAAGCTTGCAGCTGATAACAAAATTGTCCTCCCACACTATATCTACGATGTTTTGTCCAGTGCAGCTGGTGCAAAATCTTTACCAAGAAAACTGAAGCTGTATTATCAGTAGTTCGTGCGGAATCTGCTGATGCGTTTGCATAAGTGCGGGAGAAAGATTCACACGGGTCTTCGAATGTCATAATAAAAACTCAGGCGCAAGACTATAGCCTTCACGTGACAAAGATTCTGAATCTTTCAAACAATAATGACTCATCACGAGTTCAAATATTGCAGTAAGCCCAAATATTCACTCGGATTTTTTGTTAATGTAGATAAAACTACGTGTAACTATTTGTTGAAAAAACCTTAGATTGAACAACACCGGTTATAAATGTCACTCGATAAAAACGAATCCATCAGTTAGATGCATTTTCTGATAACCCAATCATGTGTATTCTTAAATGTGTTCTGATTTTTTCTCCACGTGAAATTCTCACCAAGAAAATTGACGCCTTCTCAGTTCTTCCCGCGAAATCTGCTGAAGCACATGTATAAGTGCGAAGAAAAAAATATAACAACTAAAAATGTTTACTAGTAATTTTTGTTATTTTTTTAATGCGAAAAAAAATGTGTGCGTCTAATTCTCGAAAGAAGCTTCAGATTGCAAAGACGCGGGTTCGAAATGTCACACGGTGGATCGTGTTACCGCGACTTCTGCTGGCAGAGCAGGTGCACCTGGTGGCTCGCTGAGAAGATTCTTTTCGCTGTGTGACATCGCGCCACGCATTCCCGAGCTTCTGTCGGGGAACTGCCACACCATCGCTAACATGTGCTCCACACCATCTAAACTCAACTTCCGTGCTAAGCGATTACGTGTGAGTGTTTGTGTGTATGTGTCCGCGCTCACGCCTATTTTATTTGTCGCGTAAGTGATAAGATTGCGAGAGAAACGAAGAGTTAATTCATTATAGTGCTGCAGCAGCATTCGGCAGCGAAATCCATCATAAACTACTGATACGACTCTACATACCGCGAGCTGTCAGTTCTTAATATCACTCGGCCACAACTCGTTCATTCATAAAATCCTCACGAGAGCCCATTCAACGATATTTATAGTCTTTGTACGTAATTCATTCGGTATTTAATTTGTTTCCGGTCTATGAATCAGCGTTTCGATTGAAATTTTGTAGCGCTATGTTTAATTGACTCGTCAAATATTCCGTGTAAAAATAAGCTCGATTGACAAATTGTAGGGTTTATTACAATTATTAACTTAGTAACTGATAAGGTTCAGTGGACTTACGGGGAGAGGTCCATTTTACCGAGATTTTTAATTAAATTTTCATGATTTTTTTTTTTTGGCGAAACAGTTAGACCCATGGAATAGTTCTTTTGCTTATACAAATTTTTATAAGACATTTCGTTGAGTCGTACTCGCTTGGCGCGCTAGATCGCAAAAAGCAGTATTTCATCGGTAACCACGATTGTGCCCGTTTGACTGATCCGAAATAAAAAAACCAGATATATTTTGGTTCGTCAGATGACTCTTTATAGCTCGTACCTCGATCGCATTAAAAAAATTAAAAATCACAAAATGCCACGATGATAGCGAATTTTTTATTTTTTTAATCGTTTTTTCAGTTTTCTTCAAGTTGCACGGCTCGTAATTTTTTAAGTAGACTATTCTCTGCAGTATGCGCTGTAGAGAGATGTATTCTAAATAATCTCGCAAAAAGTTTAGGGGAATCGGTTCAGTAGTTCCTAAGATATCGTGGCTACCATTTTGAAAAAAATGGTCCCAAGAAAAACGCGAGCGGTTCGCATGCGGCTCGTATTATACTTCCAGCGGCGCCTCCGTCCATACAAATCTTTATAACTTCGCCAATTTTTCGAATTTCTTAATAATATTTGAAAGGAATATTTTTAAGACAATAGGCTATAAGAAAATGCAAAAAACCGAAAATAGATATTTTTATCGGAAAAAAATGGATCTCTCCCCTTAATCCATCATGGATTAACAACGTCAACATTTTTGGATGTCACATTTATCGTTTGTTCCAAAATTAGAAATTCTACGTAAATGGCAAGTCAAGGATTGATGCAGAGGTTAATAACAGCAATATAAGAACAATTTTTACTTATTTACTTATTTTTCACGAACATACGAGAAACATCTCGAACTGTGTAAGTTTAATGAATTTGTTTCTGTATTGTTGCTTTTTACTCTATTTTTAGAAAAATATTCATGCACGAAAATGTCTATGGACTATTTTTAAAAATTTCCGTCCATTCTATTCAACAAATTGTATATTTTAACCAGGAGTGAAAATCGCAGTATCTACTACAATGGTAAACAGTTTTTCGCTATCGAAATATTACTTGCCCTTTTTGAGTAACGAATCGATCGTCGCGGAAGGGCTTCCGGTAATTCCTATGACTAATTTGTCCGATTATTCGCCTATGCTAACATGAAACCGGCTCTTTCACTAGAGATCATTCACCGCGCATCATGTATCGGATCTTCTGTACAAACTCGGATGTTTTATGAATTCAATTATTTTGGACGCACAGTAATTGTAGATCTGAGTAAATTGATTAACGGCAACATTTCAGATGCCTTGTATAATCTCTATCCTGTCACATTTACATTAAGGGGGAACGTCACTGTGACGGGTCAAAACATTCCATATTTTTATTTTTTACGTTTTCTTGCAGTATACAAGTTCAAAATTATGTAAACAAAATTTTCAAATCAAAAGTACGTACCAATATTCAAGATAACAGCTTATTTTATGTCAAGATAAAAGCAACGAAAAATTTAAACGCGTTTCCCTCGAAACAACTGTTTTCGACCTTGCCCCAGAGAATACTCGAAGGCTAATGAACCAATTTTGATTTTTTTTTTTTTTTTTTTCAAATATTCGTTATTGCCGTGACTAAGGCTGTACGTGGCCGATTTTTGAAATTTTGATAATTACTATTTTTAAGATCCCTTAAACAAAAAAATGATGAAAAAAAATTTCAAACCACCGCCATTTTGTGAAAAAAAGTTAAAAAAACGGCCACGTACAACCATAGCCACATTCATATAGATATTGAAATTTTTTTATTTTATCATCACATGAAAACTCATAACATTGTGAATTTTTTATATTTTTCAATAAAAATTGGTACTGAAATTGTTGAATATATACTCAATAAAGTATCCTTTACCCGATCCTTAAATAATTATTTAAATCTGGGTAAATGAATTTCCAAAATGTGACAATTTTCTGGCCCGTCACAGTGGCGTTCTCCCTTAACAAAGTCCCATGCAATATAGCTGAAAAGTTTTATCAATTTATATCATCCGATAGGCGGAATGCAATAACGTTCGGTCAACGTGTTGAAGATTCCGAAATCAGTACATATCACACACATTTTCCTATATGTATCTCAAATACAGGAGGCGTGCTTTTTCAAACCTCCGAAATTAACGGACGCCCCAATTTTTTAGCTAAAATTTGGTTTAAATTTATATACCCTCATTTTATTACGTGTTTTCCAAAAATAAGTGCCCCGGAATCAACAACTATTTAAATTCACGTTGAACGACCCATACATCAGTTAGTGATTTTTGGGTTTCCGATGCCGAATCACGTGGCGCACGCGAGTTTCACGGGTAATGTGAGCGTACCCACCGGCCTCTGGTTGTTCCGGCCTTTTGCCTTTCGTGGTTGAATCATCGTACGCGTGCGTATGGAGCCCTGGGACTTTTCTTGGAAAAACTCTTCATTCAACCGGCCGCAATGTCTCTCAACAAGCATGCTTCTCGTCCTCTGGCCCGTTCGCCGACTGATTAAGTACTATTAATATTATATGTGTGTATACATGTATGGATATTCTTTCCGGAGTAGCTAAAGATGCTTCATCGAGAAGGGAATAAGATATACGATAGAGCCAGTGGAGATAATACGGGAAGTAGAATGACCACGATATTTTCAGACGTCCAAACATCCCCATTATAGTTCAATCATTAGTTCATCTAATTCATAACGCTACTTTGACCATGATATTGTTCATATCATGATAATCACATACAGTATACTGCCGAATCCAACCAAACGCAACTGAAAATAAGTACGATTAATCGTGAAATATATATTCACGAGATAATGGAGCTGAAATTATACAGGATCTCGTATTTTTGAGAGATGATTCAAATAAAAACAACCATACCAGTGAAAAGTAAAAAAATAACATTACTTTAACGGGTAAAACCACTGTAGAATTTTCGAAAAATCGAGTTTTTTTTATTGGCTTAAAATATACTTTGAACCCTCTTGAATATGAGGCAAAAAAGTTTATACCTGAAAAAAAAAATTTTCATTGAAATTTCGGGCTTTTTCTCGAGCGCGTCGGTCATTTCAGTACCACGTTTCAAAACTTTAAACGCGTTTTTCACGAAACACGATTTTTCAAAACGGCACGCAGCATAACTCCAACAATTTTCATTCTTTTCATTTGAATTTTTGACAATATCTTAAAAATAGTATTTCAAAGTGAAGTACGTACGGAATTTTCTATAAGTTCATTTAAACATTTTTTATAAACCAATAATTACCCCTTTTTTCTGTCGAAAATTGAACCTCTTCATTCAAACACTCACCAATAATACAAAAAAGAATATTTTCAAAATCCCCTACGTACATCACTAGCTATGAGTGTCTAGATTAAGTGTTTTTTTTTTTTTAATTCCAGATCAACAATTGCATCGGTTACACTGCATGCCGCAGAGCGCCTCGAATTGAACAAGCCTCGCGGGAATGGCTCTGGTGTCGCCATTTTTAAATATTTTTCAATCATAATTTTTTGTTGTACAGTTAAATATATGCTTAATAATATTATTATTCTATTACCTTTCTATAATATATTATTATTATTATTATTATTATTATTATTATTATTATTATTATATAATTATTATATAATTATTATTGTTATTAATAATTATATAATTATATAATTATAGTAGTAATAGAATAATAATAATATTATTATTCTATTACCTTTCGTTCCACCCGAAAAAAATTGTCGAAGAAAAGTATTTTTTGAGGCCGTTACAGTGGTTTTAGCCCTTAAGAAAAATGCATTAGATTTTCATCATGTAGCACAAATGATAATAAGTTTATAATGACATTTACTAGGGTGCCAACGCTAACGTATAAACCAAGTTACATATGATTACGACATATAAGTAATGATGATGCTTAATTTTACGAGGCATCTGCATTTTTCATTTAAATATGCGTCGTAAAGAATTGTATTAAAGTTTACCAAAAAAAATATGTTTCCTACACGGAAAGTATTAAACAGTATAATTTTTACTGTGAAATTCACGGTAAAAATGATACATTTGAACGTGGGGACAAGTTGGCCAAATGTATTTATTCGTTAACGATGCTTTTTTTTTTTTAATTTGCGAAGCGTAAAATTTCAAATATTACACCATCCTGGCGTAAACACTTATACGGACATTTTTGCCGTGCAGCACGGTATAATTTACCGTCACGTTTATGTACTATTTTAAAATAAACACTGAAATAATCATCATAAGTACAGCACTTTTTCAAATACATTTCTTATATACATAAAATAAGGAAATACACGGTAAAATTTCACTTGTATCACACAATTTTTAAATTTATGTTCACCATGTTTTACTGAACATCAAAATTTACTAGACACTCCGATAAAATTTCCTATTTTAAACAAGAAATTTGATTTAATTTTCATGAAAATTTGTGTTTTGTTCAGTAATAATCTTAGAAATCGCAGGTTGTCACCTCACTACTATTACTGCACGGTAATTTTTCAAGTTTAATTCTCTCCGTGTAAGAAAATTTAATTGCACAGAATTTATGCGTAGAAAAGCCCTTCTCAAAAGTAATCAAAGTATTTCGACTGTCTGAATAAGCTCAGTTCTTCTTGATTTCCGGACAACTCTGGGTACTTAATAATAACTGTGGATTAAAATACTGTAAAACAAACGGTTGGGAAAGTAACTGAAATCGTTGATGCTAACTTGCGATAGTATCGATGATACTACCTATGGGCTATGTACGTGTGAGCGGGGCTAAACATTTTTCGACTGAAACGCTCGCGGTGGCGAAATAAGGAAACGGCTGCACTCCTGTCTCGTATGTTTAAACTCAGTTCCTAAATATCAGTATAAATATGGTAAATATCACCTGTAATCGCGGTAAAAAAAAAATTATTATTGACATCAACGAGGTTGACCAGTGGTTAACATTTTTATTATACAAGTATTTTGTTTACGAAAAAATTCTGGCATACAGGCGAGCGATCGGAATCGCAGCGCATCTAGTATATGCCATAACCAAAAAGTGCATCAAATCGAAGCGTTCTGTAAATAAACAAAACTTGACGTATGAGGAAAACAAAAGGTTAGTCTGTCACATCATCTTATAATTTCAATTTGCAACAATCTAGATTAAGTAACGCCTGATTAAAATTGGCATTAAAAAATTATGGGAACTTATCTTGCATGTATAAAAAGGGTTCAATCATTTACCAATAATTTACTGGGCAATTAAATAATATATTATTTATACCGTGAGTCACCGTACAAAGAAACCGGGAGCCGTTATCAAACATGGCCACCTAGCGGCGCCACGAGGACAGTTGCACATAGCCCATAATGAATGAGAGAGAAAACACCTGTGGAAGACATGCTATATGACCAAGGGTTTAGTCATCATTTCGCCCTACTACAACATTCTTTTCAATATTATATATGGGAGAGTCAAATAGGGAGAAAGAAAAAGCGCAGGTCCCGTTAAGGGACTCCACAAGTTTCCTAACTACGAAAACACGTGTTTACCTATGTAGATTCCACATATCCAATAGCTGATGCCAAGATTTACATATTACAAATGGTGTTAAAATTGCATTGAAAAGAAAATTGGCTTCAATTGTGAAAGAAATTGAATGTGTATTATTTTAGATGTGACCAATATTTGTCCAAGTGGACAATGAATGAATTTGATGTTGACAATTCTCGAAATTGAAAGAAAAGTTTCATGATCAATGAAATCGTGACGCCACGTGAATCCCGTAAGTGAAAGTTCGAGAGGTCTATCCGGTTCGGGTCGCGCCTCAATCACGATCTACGTCATTGAACCAGGCGAAAGAATTTCGTGGAATCGCAAGGTGAATTCTTCGAGTGGCGGAGAAAGAGTCGGATATACAGACGGAACCAACGGTGAAAGATGTGGATTTTTTAAAGTTCATTTAAGAAGAAAACGAATTCCTGCGTCATCCCATGAAACTATGACGTATTTATTTCACGAGGATTGAGGATCGTTGCACAAAATCTGTAGGATCCAATTGACCTACTTGGCTGTCTTTTATAAGTTCCGTTCAAATTTGAACAATGAATTTCCCTTTTTCCATTCCAAGATATTTCGACAGTCAATAACTTATTTACTATCAATTAAAACATTGTTAATAAATAAATTTAACAACTGTTTGGTCAATTGTTTTAAATGCAACGAGTGAAATTTGAATTGCATCGGATTTGAAAAATTTTAATTTGGTGATTGGAAATTGATTATTTTGATTTAACTAGGTATACTTAAGGAAGTTGTATATATATCGTTATATCAAAATGGAAAGATTCTGATGAAACTTTGCAAGCAATGAAATGCCAAAGAAAAATAATGCTTGTAAAATTTCACGAGTTTTAGGAGGATAGTTTAGAAGTTATTGATTAATAAATTGGAATGATCTCTTATGGAATTGTCTGAAATATCTCAACACCATGACTCCAATGAATAAATTTCGTATCGAACTAACTGAGAGAGAGAGAATCAAAGGAAAATTTGAAAACTGTTTCTTGAAATATTGAGCAAGGTATGTACAACATTTCAAACGGAATAGGAGACTCAATGGTAGAATAGAAATTCAACAAACTATCAAAAATGTTCAACTCGTGGTAAGAAAACAAAATGATACGCTAAATGTGTCAATATAGCAGAAAATAGCAGACGCGGTAAAGCACAAAAATTTGAAATTGAGGTTAGGGTCATAGTTCTTGATATTTGATTTGTATTCATAACTTTATTCATGCGGCTTTTTTTGTAACAAACACGTTATCTTTACTCTATCCAACGCCAAAGGGTATGTACGTTGCATGAAGCCAGGATTTCTAATTAGCAGCGTTGCCGAATTTTCTGCTCTGCTTGGCGAAGTTGTTTAACCTATCGGTACATAGAATGACGTGTGTGTGTTAACTGTACAATCACAAAAGTTTGACAAATAACTGCCATCGAAATCACAACACGCTATGTGACGCTCTTGTCTCTAGCAGGCATGAACTTTTGGGAATGACGATTCCGATACAACTTCCTTAAAACTAAAAAGTAAACTAATGCAACGTCTTAAATTTGGTGTTTTATGTACATTTCACAAAAACTATGTTTAAATATTTCAAGCAATGCCAATTGTATATTTTGCCGAACAATTTTGTTGTGGGAAAATTAAACCTCTGTCTTCTATTAGCAGGCTCATTCGTTCGATTTTTCATTTGTGATCAAATAAGTTCGTACACGCTTTGACTGATTCAACATCGTTTTCAAGGCTTTTCAAGTTCCTCCCATACATGTAAGAGTATGCGAGTCACTTTTTCTACCTTTTTTATTAATCGCAGATTATATAAACATATTTGATACGTCGAATCCTCTATTTTAAATACTTATAAATTTCGAACAGAAATTTTCTCACCAGACAAAATCAAGATTCAGCTAAGTTTCAACGAGATATGGATGATAATTACGATGATCAATAATAAACTAGGTGTTTGTGCAGAAACCAGAAATGTTAATTTGCCATGATAATTGACGTTTTTCTCATGCTAATGTTTACATAATCAGTCAACACTATGTTAATAGACAATATGATAAAGTTAATCTTCACTAACAATTGATTGAAATTCAGTCTTGCGCACGCTAATTATTTCAAACATGAAACAGCCATTATTTTAGATATGAGCCACTCAATTTCACCAGATATGGATCTACATGACCCAGATTTTGTTTTTTTTTTTGCTGGTATACCCAGAAATAATATGAAAATTGAAACAGTTACTTCCAAGAATGCATCAGATATAATGAAAGAAAAATGAATCAGTACAAGCCTAGTCTGTCAAAGAATATTATACAAAAAAACAGGAATTTTCCAACTCAAGTACATCGTATTTTCTGATAATTGATGATAATTGATCCCTAATTCAAAAGTTCAAAACCACGCAGTATCTTTGCCTTCACTCAATATTCGGCAAGTAAATTAATCATTTCGTATACATGATTAATCATGAATGTTATAAATTTTGTAATGAGCCATGATGAAATACATTGAATCTTATTGGTTTTTTAAGAACATCGAAAATTCATCATGAGATAAATTCTCATAACGATTATCGCTATGAGAATTAACATTCACTTGGAGTAATTTTGCGACTCAATAAAATCCATATAAATAGGTGCAAATGGAAGACAATAAGCCTCTTGGGGAATCCTGCAAACGCAACACATGTACGATATAATCATACTGCAGTGGGCAGTACATACGTGTTCTCGACTAGACAAACGAGCGCCATATAATCTGGTAAATCCCCGGCCTTGTCGTACTATCTATATTCCCTCTCTCATTCGTGAGGTCGTTTTACGAGCTCGCCTGCGCTGAGAAGCGCACACGCAACAAGAAGAGTAGACTCACTAAACCTCCGATGCGTTTCTTGTATCCACGTGTTCAGTAATATCGTAGGTTCGATTGCGAGCTCAAGTGCGTTACGACATATCAAACGGACTTTATGACGTCAGTGGTCACGAGCCCACAGACGATATTACTGACCTATTCGACATATTTGTGTATTACATGAAAACAAGAAAAATTATGAATCATTTTGATTATGTTGACTTGATAATTTTGTTATATATAAAATCTGCGGCTGCGAATTAAGTGGGTACAAGTACAATCCTTTCCACTAATCAAATAAATTGAAAAAAAAATCATATATCACAAATACACACCGTAAAACGTACCTAGTAGACACTGTTATTTCAAATTGAATTATAAACTTATAATTCACAGTTTAACCAATGAATATCGAAGTTTTAATTTAATTGTGCGTATAGCCTGTATTATTTCAACCACAAGTGTTCGTGAAAATTAAGCAGCAGTTATAAGAAAATGATTTAAACTATAAAATTATAATTAACAGTTTCCTGAACAAGCTCTCACTGAACTAATAACTTTTTAAAAGTTAGGTGTGAACATGAAACTTCTGTAGAACTTATGCATTGTCCTAAATAATCGATCGTCTGACCCAGTTCTACCTTAAGTTCCATTACGGAGAAGTCATCGATCGAAGGAAAATTGTTCAGTTTACGCGTGATGGCCTCGTTCTGCATAATCCTTTTTGTAAGTGTGTGTTTTTTTTCCTGTGAGTAGGATTAGTACAACTGGTACTAACTAAACTTGAAGAAAATTAAAGTGAAGGATATTTGATTTGTTCATTTATCTATTATTGATAAGTTAAAACGTGAAAATTTTAATCGCAAAAAGTGTGCATTGGAAATAACACATTGATTGCCGGAAATACTCCATTCTTTTCTAAATGATCCTCATTAAAATATTATATAAAGCAAACATAAAAGTTTTTTCTCAAAGAAAATAAAAGTTGGGGAAACATGGAGACGGATTAGTGAGTAGAACTAAACACTATGCATACTATAAATACTATCAAGCAAGTTCTGAGCACAAATCAGCAAGCTGTCATAAATCAATCAGATGCAAATCATTCCTTGTTAATATGTATTTATGCATACCAAGTTATTAAAAAACCTAGAACTTTTATGAGCTTGTAATATTTTGATTGAATTTTCCGAAATGATGCTAAAATAAAAAGGAACGTATTTTTATACAGAGATTACAGAATCGAAGTATAAATAATTTCATGATTTACGCGGGGTTACACAAAGCAGCAGTGTCTCTGCGGCACGCCGTGAGGCCGCGTATGAATCAGTACATGAGCCCATAGTGTAACGACCGACGACTGACGTCAAAAAGTTGCACAACTCGAAACGCGTGCCGGTAATTCCAATCGCGGATGTCAGAATTCCTTGCAATATCCAACACCTGAAATCCTGATAAGAAGGAAAAACTCTGCCTCAAAAAATTGTCATTACCTTCAATTTTCCCATGTAATAGATGTAATGATTATGTGATCGGGTAGAGTAGATTAAAATAAAATCAAATTAAAGATTTATCAAACGAAAAACAAAATTACTTGACTGAAATAATAGACAGATTTTAATTGAGAATCTAATTTGTTGATAATTTTAGAATTCTTTTCCGACGTACAGTTATAGAACGGATTATGAATAAACGGATTCAGGATTTTTATTTTCCTTTTATCATGACGATTTTATAAAAGATCTAAATTTTGAATTAACTTGATTTATCTATGCACTGTTTTTTTCCATAGCACTTACGGAGTAATCGTTAATTAGTTTTTAATACAGGTGAATAATACACTAGACAATGAAGTCGTTGTGACATTATTATCTTGCCAATGGAAATAAACGGAGATGACAAAGTGAAATTAACTGATCAAGGATCTACATTCGTCACCATCATTTCCCGGATTCTTGGATTGTTTTACTCCCGTCATGGGT
Organism: Rhimphoctona megacephalus; assembly: GCA_963989365.1. Taxonomy (NCBI): domain Eukaryota; kingdom Metazoa; phylum Arthropoda; class Insecta; order Hymenoptera; family Ichneumonidae; genus Rhimphoctona; species Rhimphoctona megacephalus. Next base: position 39,896,896 of record OZ022415.1, on the reverse strand, counting down.
GAATCTCTTTTTCCATTACGATTTTTCTTCTGGTAAATGCAATGACGTACTTCTATTTGTCAATACAATGGAAAAACTTGTTGACGCAATTAAATACACAGGAAAGTTTGATTTCGAGGCTGGCAGAGCTTGTAATATAAAGAAATTAAGACGTGACTTTGTTTTAACAAATTAGTCCGCATGTATAAGCTCACGCACTCATATGTATCAGAATACGTATAAAAGAAAATGCGAGTGTAACTTGATTGAGAAAGTAAAAGTACATCCCAAATAAGGTGAATATAAATTGCACACACTATACTACGTTCTCTCTATTTTCAATATAATTTAATGGCCTGACGTCACTATTTTCGTATTGAATACTTGCAACAAATCTACACTGTCTTTCCATTCGAAAATAAAAAATAGACAAACACGAAGGGGTTTACGGGGAAGCTTATCGGATCACGGTGATTTCCGCAATGTTGATACAGCTTCCGCATTTATCAGTAGCACTGTATACACATAATATTATCGCGACATTGCGAGAAAACGTTGCAATCAAGATCGTAAATTAAAAATATTCTTCAATGACAAAAATTGTATTTATTGATGGAGCTTTATTTCATCCGAGCCTAATAGCGGTACTTCAAGGTTCGGCACATTGCATACAACCAGAACCTTATACCAACGAAATGCTTAGAATTATTAAATATTCGTCATCGATCTGCAATTATTGAAACTGGTAAATCCTAGTCTTTTACTAGTGACGAAATTGGACGGAAATAGAATGATTCAATTGTATCGAGGATGAATGGCGATTTTCGTAGCGCTAATTTCTCTTAGAATTATATGTGCATCGTCACTGCACTAGCTCCGATCTATATACAGAGAGCGTGGGTATGAAATACGTGCAATAACTCCATTACATCCTTTTCGAGGTGGAAACTTTTCTTACGCAAGTATCTACTTGTTTAAAAGCGTCATCGCTTCAATAGTTCGAAGAGATCGGATTCTATCAAGCTCTTTTCACTTATTTGATATCGAGTATATTTATAACTGGAAGCTCCCATATTATTAAGGGGAAAAGTCATATAAACGTACGTTTTTTCAAGATTTTTTAATAAAAAAATGGAATAGTTTATTGAATTAACATAAAGCATATCTCTAAATATACGATGTAAAGTATATTGACAAATTTTTTTAGACTAAAATATTTCAAAATGGTCTCAAATCTCAATTGAAATAAAAAAATCAAATTTTTATTGTTAAAATACATTAATACGCCTTGCATGACGGAGAGAAAAAAAATTAAAAATTTAGGGCCATTTACAAAAATACAAAAATAAGTCATTTTTTTTCAATACGGTCCTAAATTTTTTATTTTTTTTTCTCTCCGTCATGCAAAGCGTATTAATGTATTTTAACAACAAAAATTTAATTTTTTTATTTTAGTTGAGATTTGAGACCTGTAGGCTGCACGACGCAAATCTGAGGTGCCGACTTCCAGCAGCTGTGGCGTCGCTATTTTGAAATATTTTAATCTAAAAAAATTTATCAATATACCTTGCATCATATATTTAGAGATATGCTTTATATTAATTCAATATACTATTCCATTTCTTTATAAAAAAATCTTGAAAAAACGTACGTTTACATGGCTTTCCTCCGTTAATTTGTATAATAAAGTAGCATAAAGAAAAAAAAATTGTAAAAATTTTAACGATTCAGAAAAATATGTTACTGTAAATATCGTCCTAATTCATGTTGAATAACACATTTAAATATAAAGACGACAAATTTTCCATTCATGAAGGAAAATCTAGAGTATAATTATATTGAACCTTCCAAGCGTCGTCTTTTAGTACTCGGTCGACCTCGACATCGATGAATCATAATCGACCGGAAATTAGTTGGGCTCCTACTAAGCATTTCTACTGACAAGACAACATTCTCACGTAAATTCTTTCGAGGGTATTTTGCAACTCCCGTATCGTATTTACGATTTTCTAAATTTGGATGATCGATTTAAACGAATGATCGGAGATCACGGTTTCAGATGAACATCATACAAAGCATAAAAACATACAGAGAGAAAAGAATATAAACTGAAGGAAAAGAAAAATTTTGACACCCGGTTGAGTTTAGTCACATACGAAATGATCTCCGAAAAAGCTGTGACCATTCATAAAAATAACAAGCACTCGAAAACGGGACCTTTGTACACGCATAGCACATTGACCAACGTTTGAAGCTTACTTAGTATGTATTTACGTCTATACTCCATTTACTATATGCCTATTCGGAAACGACATTCCCGCGTGAGGCACTTATTATAGTATCCTTATTCTCGTGGTACATACAGTTATGCAACTATACGTCATCGTCGTGCCTGCGCTGCTCCGTGACTGTGCGTACATATGTATAATATAAATGTAGAAAAATTGGTAGTAACTTGGACCTATTTAGTATTTGTCTATTTTTTAACGGGAGAAACCAGTTTAGGAGGCCGAAATTTTGGTGTTTTTCGTGAATTTGTTTAACAGGGAAGGAATAATCAGAATTTGTTTAAACTTGGAGGATATTTTATTCATGTTTTGAAGTACACTTTGTAATTTTTTCAAGTTATTTCCGCCGGAAATAGACGAGTTAGAAGCTGCTGTCCATGGACGATCGCCATCCGATTTTTTTTGCTGGTGGGCATTCCTGAAGTCACAATTTTTATCTGTAATCATTACAATTTTCTTTTTTCATTAACAACATATTTCCTAAGAATATGAACCTAATTGTGATCAAAAAAGTTGAAAATTGCATGTTTTTGAGGTGTTTGAACACAATGTCATGTTTTTGTACCATGTTTTTTTCATCTTTTTTGCATTAAAAAAAATATTTTTAATAATAATATCGTCCCAGAGTTAGGTTCATATATATTATAATTGAATAAAGAATATTCACACAAATTTTCAGAATGATTGGTCAATAACTTTTTGAGCTAGAATGCCCACCAGTTGAAAAAAAGTCGTCCATGAACAGCAGCTTCTAACTCCACTATTTCCGGCGGAAATGACTTGAAAATATTACAAAGTATACTTCAAAACATAAATAAAATATCCTCCAAGTTTAAACAAATTCTGATTATTCCTTCCCTGTTAAAAAAAAATCACGAAAAACACCAAAATTTCGGCCTCCTAAACTGGTTTCTCCCGTTAATGATGATAGTGATGAGACAGAGAGAATCAGTATGATTAGGCTTTTTCTTTTTTTAGATTCTTTTGTTAGATGATTTTTTTTTCTCTCACACTATCAAATCCTTAATCACTTTATAGCTTACTGTTTACTCCAAAAAAATTTCAACTGGATATCAATAGTGGTGAACCCTGTGAACAAGGGATGATAAGATCAACGCAAGAAAAAAATTGATTTATTAATGGCAGTTTTACACTGTAAAAAAGATTTATTTGACACAAGTAAATCGATTATTTGTATATTATCCAGTAATTCGGTATTCGTATAAAATGAATACATCTTTGATTGAAATAAATTTATTTGGCTCAAAATTGATTTATTTGGATAAATGTTCGTTTTATTTATTGCGAAGAAAAATGTATTTGCTTCCAGTAAATACGAATTACTTGGACACGATTACTTGGATCAAATAATTTTTTTTTACAGTGTATGCATGAGGTTCCGCATGTCAATCTGGCTAACGGTGTAAAATGATTAACATAACCAAACCCAGTTAAACTACTTAAAAATTTCCTACAATATTCTGCAGATATCCCTATGAACCTTATCCAATACAAAAACCAGCGGTTTTAAATCAAAACAACTGATGATAAAGTTTAAATCAAATTACGAAGAAAAATGTTCATAAGTCATATGAACAGTCGATGAGAAATTACACATAAAAAATTCGTTGTAAAATTGATGTTAGCAAGCTATTTGCCTATGCTTATTTGTATTCTGCAAAGCCATGCAATTTTTAAATAGATAAGGGTGCTATCGGATATTAAACGGTGGTGCATTTCCAGTAGGGGTCCAAATTACCATTCCTTCCGTATTCATAAGAGCACAAAATACATATCGAGGGAAAATCAATTAAATGTGACTCATGATAAATGATGTACATATTAATTAATTCACTGAAGATTAAATCTCGAAAAATTGATCTATATTGTATAAAAAAATCAAGCGAGCTCCAACGCTTAAGACTACTCTACATAATTTTAGAACAAATTGGCAAGACTTGTATTCTAGACCCAACCAGTTATCGATAAAAAAAATAAGACAACCAAAATATGTTTAACGATGTCTGATCGTAGACCGACGACTTGTAATATTCCCGCGAAGAGGTCGCGGTGTAGTGCCAATAAAGTGCGGTCGAGTGAGCGACAGATAGAGATAGAAATCTTTGCGGCGTGAGGGGAATATGAGTCACAACTGCGGTACAAGATGAGTCATGATAAAATCGTCGATGGAATCCGTGAAACCGTGGAATTTGTCTCGTGTACGTAAACTCAATCTCGAATCTTGAATTTTAGTCTTATGGACGTTGAGTGAAATGATTTAAAATGACAAGCACGTGCTGAACTTCACGAAAGCCAGTCTTCTATACACACTGTATTTTGCTTTGAGGCTTTTATCGCTGAAGAGCAGGTCATTTCATGGGAGATGAAAAGGTGCGGAAAGTAACAAAACTGTTGTTATGATGATGAAGTCACCATTGGCATTTTGATTAAGCAATGAGAATAACCGACTTACACATACATCTGTGCATTTGTATAGATATCTATACCAAGCAATCTAAACGGATAATTATCATTTCGTTCAAGGCTTACATTTTTCCAGACGTTGATGGAAAAGTTACTCCCATGACCATTGAAACTATATCAGTCTTCGCGAGAGAAATCTCTCTGTTTCGCACTATGTCAATTTGCTTATTGCATTACCGCGTGGTCATGAGAATAAACATTTGACATTTCTTTTCAACATCAAATTTGTCAGTTAAAAATATCTAACGACGAGCAGAAACGGAGCTAATTTGCTCTCAGGTGAATTTCTTGAATTACTTATTTACCTTTTTTTGTATATTTAAATTCAAAAAAAGACAGAGTCCTCGAGGGTTACATTGACCTGTCGGACGCTGTATGTATGTATATATGGTAGGCCCCCGTGAGGGCCGGGGTGATAATGTCGTGTGAACAAAACCCATTCGGCCAGCTGTATACGCGGACTTGAGGCAGCGAGTAATTTCGGGAAAGACACTCTTGCTGTTTAGGCGGTCGTAACTATGAAATTTGGCGGGCACGTAAACTCGGCGAAACAAAAATATCTGCGATAAAAACGGCTATGTGGCGAGATGGAATTTTCAGTTTTGTTCCTTAGTCGGCCCGTTAAAAGTTTCACCTCAACATAGAATTTGTAAGCTTGTGAATCATCTTGATTTTTAAACATGCTATTTTCAGTGTAGGAGAAATTTTAACCATTTCTTGTCAATTAGAAAATTTCTTTGACTTGAAAAATTCAACGAGTTAAAAATTAGAAAGCTGTTAATTTCCCTCTAAAATTAATCAATGTTTCTCCGGTACCGTTGACTTTGTCAACAGTAATAATGAATTTGATATGAAAATAAGAAATAAAAAACATGCATATTTATACTGCCCAAATCTTTGACCAAAATTTATAGAAAAAAAATGTATGAATCGGACTGAAATACACAACATTTCATAAACCTTTGAGTTTGGAAGGATAAGTGTACGGCTCTTTACACAATACACGAGATCGTCCGCATGTGCTTATTTGCAGCCTATAGAAGCGTGCAAGACCGAGGAAGCTGACACATGTAAGTTGCACACAGAAGCATATCCCGGCACGTGCAGCTTGCCTTTCGATCACCTGGTCATTGGTTTGGGGCTCTCTTTCCCTCTATTGTTGATTACTTATAAGCGAGGACGCTGAGACTTGCACAAAAATTCAGTTCAGTCTCCAGCAGCGTCGGCACCAGAATAGACGAAGACACGAAGTACATACAGATCTACTTGGTATATGCGGGACGACTTCGTGTTGGGTCTCCCGGCAAAATCTCTGCGGCTAGAACGGTGTTGAAACGAACATGGCGGAACAAGCGGCAAATCCAATAGAAATCGATTGTCGAAAACGTTTTCTAGTTTCACGCCGATCCTGGATAGAAGAAATTAGAAGATGCCGACTAACCATGCACACGAGGGAAAGAGACGTTCGAGTTTTCACCACTATTCAATGTATTCATCGTAAATGTACAAAGATGCCGAACGAATTGTGCTTTGGGAAAATAGATCGTGCGGACAATGATGACGTATGAGAAAAGAGGGCCGTACATGAGGCCAGATGACACAAGCTTTAAAAAAAATGTTCATTATTCTCGCAAGCGCTGGGCGAGCCTTTCATTGTACCGGAAATATATTCGGGGTTTGTCGAATCGCTACGGACTCGCATCCGGTGATTTTTCAATTGTTGAGGGCCAATATGAATTTTCCGGATTCTATACGGCTCTTTAGCTGCTTGAAATGGGTCTTCAGATCCTCGACGAACGACGTGGAGTTTTAAAATCAATACCGTAAAAGATTGACGTGAATCTAGGGCTCATTTGGGTTCGATTCGGTTTTTTTTTCGACAGCCTACATACATCAATTATGAGATTCTATGCAATCGAAATTAGTGTGTAGTAAGAATCGTTACATCGTTTTCTCATTCAATTTTTTAATTATTTCACTCATTTCACAGCTTAAAACCAACTAATAATCTTCAATCATTATGTTTCCTCGAGGCGGTATAAGACAGATTTAAATAATTTATTTCTTAGTGTGTATTTCACAGGATAATAAAATCGATAGAGCTTGTAGTCTTATTTCCAAATAATTATTAAACTCTTAGGACAGCTGACTGAAAAATACGAAACCAAAATGCTATTTAAATCGTAAAATCCAAATCGTAATTAAAAATAGATCTTTTTTTAATAACAAAATTGTCTGGTTTTCCACTTGCTCTATAAAAAATTAGATGTATAATAGCAGATAGATATATTTGTGTCATGAAAAAATCATTTACTTGAAAATTCATTCTCATGTATATGGGCATGTTTGTCGTTTATTCAGTTACGTTAATTTTCTATAAAATTTTGGACCGTTCAGAATCGATTCAAACTGTTCGGTATTCGAAGAAGGATGATCATTGAAATACCGAGAGTCTGTGTTGATCTTTTGAAAGCGAAAGTCTATATGGATCATACTAAAAAAAACCATCAAAGATTCATACCTCGGCGAGGCTGTTGGAGACATCTGTGGACCAAACGTTTAACTCCGATTCTACAAGCAACACACGCGTGTGTATATATGCGATGAATATACACAAGAGGATGGAGTCTGTGTGAGTGACGCCAATGTGCCAGATTGCACGTGCCGTGATCTCTAGCAGCCGCATTAACATAAATAGCAGGACTTGAGTGTATGCGTGGATTGGACGCTCACAGTGTACCTCCTTACCGATCATCGAGGATCTCCTATCGACCGTTGAATAGTGAACGACGAAAATATATAGAATAACTACGACGTGAAACGTCACATCAAGAGCCGCAGTAGCAGCTCGACGCCAAGTATTTAAAAAAATCCAGCGCGAGCCCTGCCGCACTCTTATATACTCGAATATGACGGTTTTCCGGCTTTTCTCCTTTTTTTCAAACCGCTCTCACGAAGGAACGAGCTGAGTGAAAAATCTGAAACTAGAGGAGCATTTTTTCTTATTTTTATCTTTCTATCGGTCTTTATTACAAATCGATCCATCCACCCAATTTCGAGATGTGATATATCGTCGTTGAAAGTGCAAAACCGCGACCGTTACACACGGTATTTCCTATGTAATTACGCGGTATTGCCGTATATCACCAACGATATGTATATACATCGAATGCGACTCTGGGACACATTGCGGAACTCCAAAACACGCACGTGAGAGCCCGATCTACACCGGCAACTCACATTTGTATTAGCGTGTCACGAGTATCGATTTTTCGCACTTTTTCTAAACACTCGAACACGAAGAATTGCTGCACTTGGATGCACTATGTTAACGTGATATTGCCATAATTATCTCAAATATAAATATAAAAAAGTATAATGGTTAAAGTTCATGCACGAACGTGCGCGAAAGTGCGGAGAACATTTTATTATTTGAATGCTATCAATTGTACAAATGCTCCAATGTAAAAACGACAATTGAGTGAAAGTTTGTTCATGGCAAGGTGCCAAACCGTGAGGATCATTTTTTTCTAAGTATTATCATTTCTATAAATCTCAAAGATGACAATCGTATATTTAATCATATCCGCTCTGCCCTAATATACATTTTTCGAAATACAAAATTGGGTTCCGTGTTTGAAATTGGATAGGGTAATTCACGCTTGAGTTCTGCGTGATTGCACAGTATTGCGTCATAGTTAACGCTTAACCACAACGCGAGCGCGACTTACTAAGGCTCGCTTAGTGACGGTCCTCAGCAAAGTCGTAATACGTGCAACTTACGGGAGTTATCGATCTGCTTCTTGGCGTTCTTATCGTCGAGACTCCGAGCATGATCGTATTGATACGAATGTGTGCCAATTCTCACAGATCGTATACCTTCTGCCCCAGCTGATGAGAATACATTTACGTAGATTCAATACTACTTAACAAGTAAAACCACTGTAGAATTTTCAAAAAATCGATATTTTTTTTATTGGCTTAAAATATACTTTGAACCCTCTTGAATATGAGGCAAACAGATTTATACCTGAAAAAAAAAATTTTCATTGAAATTTCGGGCTCTTCCCCGAGCGCGTAGGTCATTTCAGTACCACGTTTCAAAACTTTAAACGCGTTTTTCACGAAACACGATTTTTCAAAACGGCACGCAGCATAACTCCAACAATTTTCATTCTTTTCATTTGAATTTTTGACAATATCTTAAAAATAGTATTTCAAAGTGAAATACGTACGGAATTTTCTATAAGTTCATTTAAACATTTTTTATAAACCAATAATTACCCCTTTTTTCTGTCGAAAATTGAACCTCTTCATTCAAACACTCACCAATAATACAAAAAAGAATATTTTCAAAATCCCCTACGTACATCACTAGCTATGAGTGTCTAGATTAAGTGTTTTTTTTTTTTAATTCCAGATCAACAATTGCATCGGTTACACTGCATGCCGCAGAGCGCCTCGAATTGAACAAGCCTCGCGGGAATGGCTCTGGTGTCGCCATTTTTAAATATTTTTCAATCATAATTTTTTGTTGTACAGTTAAATATATGCTTAATAATTCCCCCGAAAATTATTATTCTATAACCTTTCCTTCCACCCGAAAAAATTGTCGAAAAAAGGCATTTTTTAAGGCCATTACAGTGGTTTTAACCCTTAACAGTCAGTTCAACGATATTTTCAGGCTTCTTCACTTTTAGTCATTCATTTTATTATTATAATCATCATCATCGCCGAGTTTAATAATATTGCATAACTTCACTAATCATGTTAAGTGGTGCTTATGAAAATCGATTTTTAACGAATGATCAACAATAACTTCTATTATGAACAAAATGTTTAACCCTAGCTACATAGTACGGGGTCCAATGGACCAACAGCAACAGTACATTTTCACCTTTTTTCACCATACGCCTTTTCATAAACGTTATAACTTTTTATCAAACGATTTTTTTGCTTTACTGATCGATTCTCCAGATTGGTCGGAGTCTGGTGTTTCGATTTCACTACAGTTAAACCTCAATAGACGCATTTGTTACAATATTATAAAGCAATAAAAGTCATCGGTCCAATAGACCGATAGTGTATAAATAAGGTACTAAAAGTTATAGTGTGCAGCTAGGGTTAAACAACATTAGAATTGACGTACTGTGTACAGACATGCATTTCGTACAGCCTTGATAGTTCATCCTCTCTGACTTTTCCAACAGAAGTTTTTTTCGAATATTTAGGTCCAAAATTATTTTTAAAAATTTCAATTTTTAATAAATAAAATTAAAAAAAATGATCGAAAAAAAAATATTACATTGATGACAAAATATTAAATCAAAATCAAAGCTGCAAAGGGAGCCCACGGGCATAGTTGCACACGATGGGTTAAAAATCGGTTCGATCACATATTCTACAGTAATTTTGGAGCCCGTAATATTGATATTTTTGATAACAATCGTTGTTGCTTCGAGAAAATTTAAGACTCGATGTGTTCTGCCTTTTACGCCATTTACAAGATAAGTCGATCAAAAGAGAACATTGGAAAGCACCTGAAAGCTCAACTAATTGTGATCGTACCGCCACGTGTCACCGAACTCATTCACCAAATCATGTGTTCCGTGATCGAAATACCCGGACCCTCGTTATCTCAATTATCGGAGCGAAAACAGGATATTTCTTACCTTGTTATAGATAGACTCGAGCAATAAATTACTGTGAACTATTTTGAGCTACGAACATCGACTTCCGACTTGTTCAATACTCATAGACGAAGTTTTGTTTCGATGTGAAGTGAACTTTTTATTTGAAAACAAATTTTTTCAGACTCCAAAATGTCGAGACTTCTATTAAGAACCTAATAATAAATGCCTTTATGAGTGAGCATAAATAGTCTAAAAGTATTCACTGGAATAGTCCACAAAATTGATTGGTTAATTGTTTCAGCAGAACATTTTGCGAACAAGATTAAGCAATACGAAATTATTTGAACAAATTCCTTTTTTAGTTGCCCGTACTTTAAATTCTTAGGGCAACTCTTGCGTAAATTGGGACCTCTAAGGGCTTGAACAGAAATGTTCTATCATACATTGTCACAATGCTGCCAGGTTAGGCCCCAACAGGGCTATGTTAGGGTCGCCAGAATTATTTAAAACATGGCGCTCTTAGGAGGATGGATCAGTCACCTAACCTCACCTCGAATTTTCGAAATTGAAATTCTTCGACATGGTTTGACCCAATACAAAAAAGCTCTGTCAGCGGACGCGGGATGATGGCAAAAATCCGCTGACAGGATCTTTTTGTAATCGGTCAAACCATGTCGAAGAATTTCACTTTCGAAATTTGCAACTATCTCTCTCGCACTCACGGTGGCGAGATATCGACTGACCCATACCCTTAAGCCAACCCATTGAGGACCTAGACGGGCGTCAGTAGGTCAGCCTGTACCCAAATGATGAGAAATATTGTATCAAAATTGCGTTGGATTCCGACAAGGCAAAAAAATGGAAGCCTTCTTGATTTCGAAAATTGAAAAATTTGCATTAACGCATATATTTCGCCATGCATATTAAGAATTTGAATGTTTGTCTCTTTATATTGATAATTTAAAATAATTATTTAATAGTAAATAATTTTTATTATAATTTATATTGAATTTACTTCGTTTTATTTTTTTCATTAATATGTTTTTCAAAGTGTTTTGCTTTGCGATATAGAGATTCTGAATTATTTGTAGGAAGATTCTGGAATGTTACATATGTTGCATCTTTTAACCAATTTTTTCATTGAGACTATAGCATAATGGTAGGAAATTTTTTCTGCGTAAACTTATGTTAAGAGTAATGGAAATAGTGGAATATGACCAAATATGATCGGAAATTAAATTATAATTAAAATTTAAATATTTTTTTAAATGTTTAATTTTCTGATAGGGCTCCGACAGGGTTAGTCAGAAAGACCCCCACTTATTTGCCTTTAGAGGCTCTTGTTGAAAAAACGAGACAGCCCTTTCAGGTGCCAGTATGAGTTTCGGGTGGGGGTAAAATTTTCGAATGACGAAATTTCGAACAGCTAAAATAGCGAATTTTAACATACAGTTATCGATATATATATATATATATATATATATATATATATATATAATTGTATGTTAAAATTCGCTATTTTAGCTGTTCGAAATTTCGTCATTCGAAAATTTTACCCCCACCCGAGTTTCCACACAAGGGCCCTAACTAAGTTAGGGAATCCTGATCAGGGCCTTTTCGCAGCCTCAACTAAATTGGCGCATGGGGGTCGCGTTAATGACAATTGAATAAACAGAACATTACAGAGGTAAAGGTTATTTCATGAATATCTAATTTACCTAATTTATACAATGTAAGTACTTCTGTAGTTAGCATGTCTTATCACAGAAAGTACATAAAAACAATTTGTTCTCGTTTTATGGTTAAAAATACGTATAAAAAAATTCATCGTAAGTGAATCGAAAAGTTACAAATCATAAATATAAAGTTTCGTTATTGCCAGATACTGTTGTACTAGATGAAAATAAGCCAGCCATTTTATTGGCCGATTAAAAGTTTCAAGAATCGATTATAATGGAAATACCAATCGTGAAAGTAAGAGAAAATAGTTTTTCCCTCCAAAACACTATTTACTTGGATGAATATAACTATGGGGTAAACGAACAACTCGAAAATAGAATCACCGTTCTACTTTTTAATGAGTGACTCCAGTACGAACGTTTCATCTTTACTGCATATCTATAAAAGGGTAAAGAATGGTTCTTGTTCGTAGGTAGGTGATGTCGGTCACGAATGTTGGTAGGAATAATTTAACGTCAGTAAGTATATATTAAAAGTATTAATAAATAAAATAATACCTATTTTTCATAATAAAGTCTAACAGCAAATTAAATTAAATCATTCAAAAAATAATTCCAAACTAATTGTTAATTAGGACAGCATACGATACGAATGATCGAGCAATTTTTCTCAATACATAAATGGATAGATCCTCGAATTATGCAAAAACGTTGTCATCCCAACTTAACGATCAAATGTAGTTGATGTATATTATTTTTTCTTCTCCCATGGTTTGACCAATTCTACATTCTTTTTTAAGACGAGCCATCATCTCTTCCTGTTTATCCCCGGCATCTAGAGCTTATACTGTTTCATTCACGTCCCTCACTAATCAGGTCACTTTCATTAGAGAAACAGATTCACTTGACATCGTTTGAGAAAGGCCAAGTCTTTGGAATCCATTGTGTAACATCGAATGTTAGTAACAAGAAAAAACTAAGAAATATGGACGCGCTTCGAAAAGTTCCAGAATATCGCAATTTAAGATAAAGATACAGTGCAGCAACGTGCTCACATAAACACATGCAAGACATTACGAGCGCACTAACTCGACGGAACAATCGAAGTGGGAAACAAATTGGCTCTCAACCTGTTATCACTTATAGATAAACGTATATAATACGTATATAGATGTTGGTTAGTGTTGAAGCGTTCAAGGTCTCTTCGGGCGAGCTTACGTAATGTTATGCTTCCAAGATCTATAAGAAGCGCGGTGGAGTTCCTCCAAACCTGCCATACCGAAAACCGTTTTCAGTATACACAAAATTCTTTGGTACTAACGAATAGGATATACGTTACCAAATGGCCTTCTAATAATATTCGCCCACTTTAAATTTTTCAAAATGATTTCATCGTTTTCCAAAAATTCGATCTATTACTAACCAGCAAGATTTATCTGTTTAAAAAAATGTACCAAAAAATCGTTGAGCCCGTTTTGTGTACCATGAAGCGAAGGAGACAAAATTTCGTTATCCTTACCGAAAAATATCCTCGTCTATCGGAGAGTCAGCGACCAATGAAATTCTCTCTGCTAAACACAACTGAGCTCAGATCGCAGTTAACGATTGATTCATGTAAGATAAATCCAATCGAAACGCCTAAATTTCAGCCGTTTCACTGTTTTACACCTTTCGCTACTACGCGAAACGTGCCCCGGTTACTTCCGCGTTGGCACTGATACTTCAATCCCAAAATACTTTCTGCTGTATTCTTTATGAATCGATCTCACGAAGTGGTTCTAGAATGTTTATTTTTATCACACTGGGACTAGTCCTTTCTATTTTTTTGTTACAGAAAATAGAAGCAAACGATGTTTTTTAATTCGTGAAAAATAAAAGAAAATCGCGTGCCGTTATTGCCGCGTCGACGAGAAACTCTTGCTACCGGCTTCGCGTGTAGAGAATACGCGAGTTCTCCTCCACGTCGCACTATGCGAATAGATTTCACATCGTGGCGCGATACGTCGCGTAGTGGGAGCGCTTGCGCGTCTCGTGGGCGACCTTTATTTACACAGAAACGGGGAGCTCTGGTATGCCATGTTAATGTGTGCATGTGTGCATGTGTGTGTGTGTGTGTGTGTGTGTGTGTGTGTGTGTCCGCGCTCGGGTGTGGGTGTTCCGTAAGTGTCTGCTGTTTGTATTGACGCAATATAAAAGCATACATTAGACGTCGGACCTCTCGCGTGGCTCTAGACATGTGCTCTCGTGCACAACTCGCGACCACCGATTTCAAGAGCGATACGAAATGTGAAAGGGATAGATCGTAAGTAGGAATCATAACGCGTTCTCCCGTCTAGCTGATTCGTATACATCACCGACTTCTAATTGATCAATGTCTGATAAAATTCTACGATCAATAAAAGTTTATGGACGGACAGTGAAATCACAACATAGTTCTACCGACTCGCTAGTTGCATAAGAGACCCGCGCAATTTTGTATTCAAATATCTTGAAGACTTGTACATATTTCAATTATTTTTTTTTGTCTTTGAACTTTGAACGAATCTGCGTCCATCTGAACAAGGAAATCGAAAAAATATTTGATAGTTCGCTAAATATAGAATTTAAAAAAGGACTATAACTAGGAACAGCAAGTTGAAACTTATCCATGTTCGTATGCAAAGGAATAATATAAAATCAATTCGGGAGAGCGGTTGGTCCGGTGGATAAGGGCTCGGACTCGCACGCCGCGGGTCCCGGATTCGAATCCCGGCCAAAAACACCAATGAAAAGTTGAAAATATTTTCAAGTGTTTCTGCTGCGATCCCGGGCGGTTCGGATTTCTCTTTCATAAATCCATGGCCAAACACCTCTCGGAGATGCATGAGCGGTCGGTGTACGGCTTTGGTGGCCTCCCGCGTGGACGGTTCTCATAGTGCGGATGGTGGGCCCTCTAGCCGTGCACTGGCTGGCTCATTGCATCGCAGCTGAAGAGATGCCTGCCTTGAGCGCCTCTGGTGGGGCCGTGCTTGAGCGTGCTCGCATTGCCACCCGCGGAGATTAGTCGGGCACCGGCTGTATCGGCAAGGTTTTCTGCAGTTTCCCTTCACCCTCGATAAATGCGATACATACAGTGCGGGAATAAGTCGGCTGCAACCACACGTGTGGAAAAATGCAGGGAAGAGTAGAGGAATAGTTGGAAAAAGTGGGGAGGCTAAGAGGGAAGGACCCTGGGCCGTGGAAGTAACAATCGCGGAGGCGATTGGTTTATAAATCCCCTATAAAACCAATTCACACCAGCATATCCAAAACAAATTTAAACAAATGTCGCAAAACCAGCTATACCCGAGAACACGCTCACATGAAATGTAAACCTGGTATATCCGTATATATACCAGTCTCCGAATGTATGAATTGGATACATTTGGTAAATGGTAATAAATTCATTAAATATATTGGATTGGTATAGAATAAATTATCGCTGGGACCAATTATATTTGGAGCTTATTAGGCAAGTCAATAAATTTAAGCATTTTCATGGGCTACGAATGGTACCTTTTTTGTTTATATAGAGAAAGAAAAAAACTACCAGTATTTTGCTTAAACTTTGTTCGTGTGATCAAAGTGAGGAGAATATGGTGGGTGTTCAAGTGCGAGAAAGTCATGAGCTGTACTACAGTGAAAATCAAAATCTCTACATGTTTAAAACTAGGTCTGAAAAGATCGCTGATTTTGTGTAAAATCTGCCAAAATCAATCAGTCTTCTATCTACAAAATGTTCACTTTATTATAGAAAGATGACATCCAAATTTCTCCATTTTGCCTCCCAATGATTTTCCAAATATTGTTTTTCTCCACTATATTTTGTAGCAACGCGGAACCATATCGACATTTTATATCAAATTTGACGAGAGGATAGTAATTTGTATGGAGATCAATTTAGAGGACCGCGTTTCACGCTTCGATGCAAGTAATCCCATATGCCGACGATACAATGGTGTATTGTCTATGCACGTAATTTACGGTTTCTACCTATGATTTCATGGAGATATTCGAAAACCTCTTAACCCATCAGCGGTCGCGCTATGAAACTTTTTCTCACACTTCTATTAAAACGATGATTACTCGAAAATTTCAAATGGCATAAGCAAGTGCTTAATTTGATAAATAGAAGCTTAAAAATAATTTCGCTACAGTGATTGTGGCTAGTAAACATTTTTATTTTTTAAAAACTATGAATACAATGATAATTGGTACTAAACAAAAAAAAATAAATACAAATATTCAAAACGAAAATTCAAAAAAAAAATTTTAATCTTCTATCATACAGAAGAATAAATTTGGTGAATATAAAAAAAAATCAAATGCACATGCCATTTCAAATTTTTGGGTAATCATCGTTTTAAAATAGAAGTGCGAGAAAAAGTTTCATACCGTACTGACGGGTTAATATCCACAATCAATCTAGTGAAATTATTTTCAAATTCCTATTTATAAAGTCGAGCACTTGAAACTATAGATGTGAGAAAATCTCTCATCGCGCGATCAATGTTTAAAGTGTACGTAGCGCAACCGCTGATGAGTTAAAGATGAGTGTCATGAGAGTCCAGTACAAAAGTAGATGTAAAAAATTATTTCTAAGCGCCCCACCTTAATAAACTCGACCTTCAACCTTTCTATTTGATTATCAACCTGTACGAATTGCATCTGAAACCTGTCTAATTGATCGTTAATTTTTAGACGCTAATAATTGACGTTCATGAATAGAATGACAAAATCATTCTATCAATTAAAGATAACCTCTATGTTTTGAATAAACGTAATAAACAGTTATCAATTAAAGATAACCTCTATGTTTTGAATAAACGTAAAAAAATAATAAAAATACGTGAAAATGGCCTGGAATTAATTTCACCAAGTTTTACTGAAAACATTAAATTTGGCGGGAAACGATAAAATGGTACAGTTGAAAGGAAATTATGAATATTTCAACCAACTCTGGTTCAAAAACCAAAACGTTGATCATGCATAGTTATTGTCACGAATTGATGGTTCAATAAATATTATTTTTACCATATCAAATGATAACCTACTTCTTCATGGTTTGGAGGTGTCTTAATATACTGACACTCAATTTGCCCGTCGAGCCTGGTCACCTGACAGCATCAAGCAGAAAGGGTCAGGCGTAAAAGTTAAACACGGTTTAGCTTTTACGCTTAACACTTTTCGATTGATGCTGTTTACACCGTGTTTAACTTAAAACCGTGTTTACTGTGCTTGCGGTGTCATGAACTCAAGCCACTACTGCAAAATGAATTAACTGAAAATAATGCTTTGTTTTAGAAGACAACGTCGTTATTTTCATACAACATGTTGTATTGCTAATTGTCCATGCGGTCTGCAACAAAAACGTTATAGTATCTGGTAGACCCATTCAAACTAGCGATCCTGACGATTTGATGCTAGTTCATCCTCTACAAAGAGAAAGCCTCAGAGTTTGATCACGTGACCAATTTTGACATTCGGTGTCTGGGGGCACTTTTAACGCAAAAAGGCACTTTTAATGCAAAAATTCATCTATAAAATTTAACACTCCCAGTTTATATATCGATTTCATTCTATCATCTGTTTCCTTTTGAAATCATCGCCTTCTTCAATTTATCACGTCATGCCTCTTTTCTGTCTCTCTATACTATTAATAGGCGTTATAAGTAGATTTAGAGCTTCCGGAAACTATTTCTTTTCAGTATCATACGAGAACCATTGAAAAACTGACAAATCTGACTATTAAAAAGCTTTTATTGAATTAATTATTTTTACAATATTATGAGCAAATCTTCTTTTTTTATGAGAATTTATTTTAAAACCTATATCATTAAACACGAGACAACAAAATTATTTCATCCATACTTAACTTTACTGTTAGATATTATTATACAATTATAGTCAATCAATCTAATTCAAGATCTTTTCATGATCAAAGCTTGTGCACTGTAAAAACAAGTGTGTTGTCGAAAACAACACACTTGTGTGTTCTGTACTTAACGCTATAAGCAAACTGTAGATTTTCAACACACTTTAAAACGTGTAGAAAATGGCGACAAAGAATCTATAGTTTGCTTATGGCGTTAAGTACAGAACACACTTAATGTGTGTTGTTTTTACACACTTGTTTTTAGAATGTGTCCAACTAAATTAGCTCAATAAAGACAAAAACTACTCGATAGCGATGAGTATAGGGTGTTGTTCTGGCGATCTCCCATATCAAACATCTTCCAATGAAGCCAGTAATTGAATGGGTGATAGCTTAGCCATATATTGCCTAACGCATCGATCATTAAGCGAGAGGAAGTTTTTTGAGTTTTCGATGCCGTTAAGGCCATGTGAAATACCGACTCAACCGCCATGAGTTTTTGCCTTTCCAAGTTTTCGCCTAAACAACAGATTTTTAGAAAACAAAAAAGAACCACCTTCCGCTCTATTCAAAAACGGATAAAGTGGTTCTCGTTATTCCTTCAGCAATTAACCCATCTAGGAGTCACTTTGAGTACAGTATTTCTATCGATCTTCGCATTGACTTCGTCCACTTTCGCATTGCTTTAATTAATTTAAAAAAAAGACTCAGTAAAAATAAAGCCGATAGCATTGACACAGTTTTTCAACAGTTTTCCTGGGCCATCACGTTCTATGCAATACTGTGGAGCATTAGGTAGAACTGCTTGTAAGCAACATTCTGGAGCGAGTCTTTCAGGAACACGCAAAGTTAGTTAAGTAGGGAAAAAAATGAAGTTGAGGTGAAGGGATAGGGTACAAAAAAAGTATACACGAGAACATTAAATTATATTATTACAAAAAATATTCGAAATAACGTCATGACGTAATGAGCATAAACTAGTATGATACAATAATCCAAACATAGGTGTTTCCCTGGTATATTTGAAAGTTATTATTTTTATAAATAACCATTCTTATACGATTCTGCCAATAAGCGATCATGTACTCCACCGCCAATTACTGTACAAAATGTACACAAATATTTTTCTTACCAAAAATTCTACTTATTATTCTTATTTTCTAGAATTCACCATTTGCAGTAAAAACCTGGCAGCTATGATCTTTTTCGAATTTTGATGTAAATTATTTCACTAGTAAGTTACCTCTGAATTAATCAAATAGTGAAATTTGCAGATATGATGCAGACGCGACATTAGCTAATAAAAGTCTGAGACAAATTTAGTTTTGAAGAATTTTGGTTCATTGATTCTTCTAAACGTCCACAGGTAACAATATGGCTTCGGGACAATGTGAGCTGTTACTCTTCGTACCAGTATGTATATCTTTTGTTGCGAGTACACCCAATGCGATGAAGTAATTTTCAAGGCACTCCCATTTTCGTTTTGAAAATAAGTTTTTTTTGTAGTTCACGACTGAAAGATTGCCTGAGTGTCGGCAGTCGTGAAAGAAAACGATAATGACTGTGGGTTGTTCTTATACATACACAATATACAATTATTCTCGCATCATGAATTCTCATTTGAATTAAAATACAAATAATAATGGTATCTAAAGAGGCTCGACTTCTCTCGCCTACCATTTTTTCATTATACAGTTTAAAAGTCCCGGCGTTAAACGCCGACAGCGTCACATTTTTGCAAGTTGCTAAATATCTTAAAGATGTAATATTGAACACATTCCAAAGTAGTTTTCCTTAATATGTATTGATTTGTTTATTAGACTACATTCGTTTTGGCGTCTTTAAGTCTTAAGCTCGAGTAGATTTACTTACGTTAGACACGAAATATCGTGCATTGATGAATTTACACGTTCCAGCCACTCCAGGATTGGAATGGTCCATTACGGTATAGTTCTGCTTCGAGAAAGGCTGAGGTCATTGTCTTCTTAATGTCTCCTTTGAAGTGACACTCACTGCGATAGATCCAACTGAAACAAGTATCGAAAGGTATTTCCAATGAACTGATTGCATTTCTTGTGTTTAATGAGTCATGTTAAATGCTCTAATATTTCACAATAGATTCAACAGTAAAATAGAAATTTCCTTTACTTTAAGTCAAAATTCCAATTCAAATCTTTTTCAGGTGCTTTATTTAGTCCGATGAGCAGAAACATTGAAAACAACCTGCTAGAAATGCGTACCAAAAAAAATTATTTTTAACCTCAAATATGTAAACAAATTTTTCGCACAAACGTAACCTCTGGATAGTGTTTTGCGAGGATAACAAGACTCAATCAATCTTTATTATTTTCAGTTTTTCCCATCTGCTGTAAAAAAATAAATTCTTTGAACTATGTGTGTTACATAAGCAAAATTTCGACTGAATTTATATAATTATTACGAAAAAAAAAAACATGAAACGTAAATATAAAGAAGATAAACTTCGAGGGGTTTTCATCCAAATACAGGTTTGTTCAAATTCCAGAGCCTTCATTTGTAAGGTGTCATATTCCTGATAAAAACCGAGAATGCGTGTTTTTTCTTTGCGTTCCGTTTTCACGCAGTGCTAGCAGAGGGTCCGAAATAGTCAATTTATTTCAACACTACAAGTCAAATCACCAGAATTTGCGAATAAAAAAAGGCCAAATAAAAGTCCAGATGTCATCACAACGTGGACAACAGGTGTTTGCCGCTCCAGCACTCACGAGTCTTCGAGTCAGCAATTTTCAGTTTAAACTAGTTGGTTAAAGCAATATGTCATCGAAAGATGTTTTGCAAACAAGCGTGGTAAGCAGCATAACTGTCAACAACCTTGCCGAGCAAAATTTTGTCGAGATATCCCGTTCTTTGAATATACGTATGTATGTCTTGCGTTGAGTCGTGCTTAATGGCGGATCTGTGCTGCTGACGCGTGGGGATTCCATTAACATTACCGAGATAGCAAAACGGGTCGTCTTTTCGATTTTATTTATGTGGCTTCCTGCTCGTTATGAAAATAATTTACAACTCACAGAACTTGAGTTCTTCATTTCAGAACTCTTGGGAGTTCTATGAGACACTAGGACAGAGTGATTCCGAATAAATAAGAACACTTTTCTTGAACAGCAGTCCTATCACCATTCGGCGAGTTTAGAAAACTCATCGAAATATGTAGAAGCATTATACATATTAATACATTAATCATAGTTTACTTATCTTAGATGAAAACATGTTTATTGATAGTTCTGAAGTCGAAGAATGTATAAATATATTAAGAAATGCTGTTGGATGAAAACTAAAGATTGATGGACACTAAGAAAATGAGAGCCTTGTTCACTTATTTACTAAAAGGCTGTCTACGTGCTGGAAGTGCTGAAAGGTGATTTATTTAATTTTCTAATATAATTGAAGCTGCATTGTAATTATTGAGAAAAATTTCTAAATATAAAAAACCAAAGACGAATTATCGTAACCAAAATGAAAGTCCTGTCCATTTATTTACACCATTCAGACGGCTAAAAACTCATGTAAAAAAATACAAGACGCGTGATGCACAAGAAAGTTTCAAGAGCCGTCATACATCGTCATTATGCAAAACCATAGTCAGATCTGAAATGAATGATTGAGTTCTAATTTATTAATTAGCAAAAATTTTGCGTACGTCCAAATGAATATTTTCGTAACAGATCGGATAATCAACGGAATATCTTAGCTGTTCCGCCTGCACGTTGATCAACAGGATGTCAATTATGGAGTTCAGAGCAGGCTAATGAATTTGCGTTAAGAGCAACTACAGAAACCGCTCTCTGTGTTGCCTGATTAATTAGATGATTCCCATTAGTATCTTAGAGTTATACTCGTGGTTGTCGAATCGCGATGACGATTAATATGCGCGACCAAGGTAGCTTCCTCCGGAAGTCTCGATGCGGCGATGAAGATGTCGCGATTTTTGGCATTCTGTTATGTGGCTCGAGAACGAAACGGCG
Organism: Rhimphoctona megacephalus; assembly: GCA_963989365.1. Classification (NCBI taxonomy): domain Eukaryota; kingdom Metazoa; phylum Arthropoda; class Insecta; order Hymenoptera; family Ichneumonidae; genus Rhimphoctona; species Rhimphoctona megacephalus. The sequence continues at coordinate 39,874,936 of OZ022415.1, read as the reverse complement.
TGGTGTCATCCGGCGCCGTTTTTTTTCTTTATTGAACACTGGAAGACCCCCAACCGAGTGCTTATGTTCACCGTGTAGTGCAAATGATCTCGGCAATTTTGAGTAACGCAGCGATCGATCCCGCACAAATATTGGGCATTTGTAATAATTAAATAAATAGTGGACTACTAAAATTAACGTTCCTATGGAAGTTTTGGATGAAGTAGGAACCTTCTAATATGATCAGCCAATATCTAGATGTTGACGCAATATTTTTTATATAGCACTCATTGTCCTATACATAACGTTGCAGCTAGCTAAACTGCCTGCATGTAAATATACATGGTTAGCTCTTCACGTTTATTCGCTCGAACGCCCGTGAGGCTCGGTAAATTTGCCGACAAAGTCTGATGCCTCGTTACTCGTGGTGCATTTTCGATTAACCACACTGCCTCTACAGTCTTCTTCACCGCGTGAAAACCGATATTTTATACGTACGCGCATCTTCCGTTCATCATTTTTCTCACTTAAAAGGACGTGCGTGTTGCGATGTTGTAAAATGTAAGTGCACATCGTCGTTTATATAAGAACACCGCCTAAATCATTTTCTCTACCTTTTAGAACAAAGAAAGAGTGCTTTTAATATAAACCAAATATTTTTTTTTAAGGTTTTTTAAGGTAAGGTTTTGTCAACTTAAATTTCTCATTATCGTAATTATTTTAACGTTTTTGTATATTTTTGACTCATATTTATTACCTAGAAATGTTAATGTTGGACTTTCGTTAAAATTCTTTCAACAATACCATTAATATGCAGGATGAGTTATTAGATGGATGGTAAGTGATGCGATAGATATCAAAGCAACGCACAAAAGAATGTTCCATTTTCGAAATAAGAAAAAGGAACTTCTCGAATCGGTAGCTGAGAATTATGGTTTGTCAAATTTTCCTTTGTATCTTTGTTACTCTAACAAGTATGAATTTCCCAAGTAGATAATTAAAGCGGAAGATACATAGATATCAAGGAACAGTCAAAGAGTAACATGTGGAGTAAAAATCCTTCTTCGTCTAAACAGGTTTGGAAATGCAATATATAGCCCATCTTGGGAATCCTCTTCTCGCGTGCAGAGTGGAACGGAGCAACGCGATTCGCGGGTTTACCGATCCCGAACACACCCTATCCCGTGTGTCGGGCGGCTTCCGCCCTTTGCGCCAAGGAACACAGCAACGGCAACAAATTAGAGTACCCTCCACCTCTTTCCGCCCTTACCGTACCTGTAATTGGCAAGCGATGCACTGGGCGTTTTTCTCGTCCTGGCCTCGATACGTAATTGCACGAAGAACGACCAAGGAGAGACTGGTATATAGTTGAGAAGAAGAGCAAGGAGAGCTTGGTTGGAAAGATCGAGAGGTTCCCTCGTATAGCCTATATACTCTAGGTTGTACCATCGATGCTGTATGTGCAGCCACCGAGTTTCTCCACTTCGCGCTGAGAAACAATTATACATTTTTTCATTAAAAAAAACATGTCTACGAGAATTGTTAAGGTTTTTCTTTTCAAAGTTATACATTCAATTTACGGCTAATTCTTTTGCCCGTAGCTCTTTTATTTAACCTCTCCTCGTCGAGACATCATGTTTAAAAAAATGATTCCTTTCTTGTATGTCCTCTAAGCTGCAGTAAAATTGCGTCTACTGCGCGCGCACATCGGTGCAACCGAATCTTTTACGGTGATAGAAAAAAGCAACAAAAAAATTAAATTCGAGAGCGAGAAATCGTAAGAGTTGGACGAAGATGATGCGAGAAACCGGAAGTAGCGGTGCTATAAGGCGCTCTTGAGCGCCCTGTCATCTCGGTCGGCTCGTAAAAATTCGCCTCCCCGCCTGGTCCGCCTCGCTCTCTCAATCTTTCATCTCTCTCCGTATATCTCTTTTTCTCTTTCTCTCTCACACACCTATTTTTTTCTATTTTCTAACCTGGTTACTAGGCTTCTCAGAGGTTTTTGCTCGACTCTGATTTGCCATTCCCTAGAGACACAGGTAGACTTTCGTGGGAGAGATTTGTCGGCGACGCGCCGCTTCATCGGGAGCAGCGAGCGCGGTCATTCAGCCAGGTAATTGTCCTTTGCTCCTGATTAACTCTAGTCGGAAAGTATATACCTCTCTCTCTCTCTCTCTCTCTCTCTCTCTCTCTCTCTCTATATATATATATATATATATATATATGCATACTATATACTAAAAATCGCTACTTTCCTACAACTCCCAAACCACCTACTTGCCCTCGATACTATTATAACTGCCTCATTTCCCGCTTACTGTCGCAACATTGGCCTGCATCGATTGTACATAAGCATACACTATACTTCGGCGGCGTAATTGTTATTCAATCAAAAAAGTTTCAATCCTAACATTTATCGTATTTATAGCTTTAATAAGGAATAAAGCATAAAGCATTAGAACATAAAGACACTCTCTTCGAGATTCAATCGCTAGACAAAGCATATTTTAGCGTGACCCAAAATGAACGTGGTGAGTCAACATTGAGCCGAAATTTAAATTCGACAGTTAAGAGTGTCAAATACGGAATCATTCAAAAAAATACCACCCGATGCGTATTTTTCTAAACTGTAATAGATTTAACAGTGATGAATCAGAAGCAAAAAGGTACTCAGAACAGAAAAACGATTGTAATTATACAGCAAAGGAACACAGTAAGACGGAAGTAAAGATATGTGTATGATATATTTCCTTTCATAGTACGAGATCAACGTCGTAGACGTTGTCATTCTGGAATTTCACGTTTCCGCCGTCAGTTTATATAACTCAGCTTACAGATATATTAAAAAGCATATAGATAAACCAATGAATCCCAGCAAGAGGTAGGTCCTAAAGAAGGGGAAAAATTAGCAAGACGAAGAAAGATAGATAGATAGATAGAGAGAGAGAGAGAGAGAGAGAGAGAGAGAAGGAAAATATTGTACAAAGAAGGGTTATATGCCACCGGATAGGTCGCGTAACAATTCACTTATGGTCTTGGGATGGAACTATTATCGTCCAATAATACCGATAGGCAATTTTTACTAACGAGCGGAATATGGAAAATATCTGATTACCGGATGAGTTCCGGGAGCGAGGAAAATCAAATAGGAAATCTTGATCGCAGAAATGCAAGTTCAGTCGTTTATAATTTCCTGTTTTTTCCTTGTTGGATCAAATTGACACTCGGGGACCGCACAAATCGTTGCTATGTCGATTGGAAAAAAAGAGTCAACGACAAATAACACAAGAAATTACGATGTCGTTGCGGTGGGTAAAAGTGTACATGCAGTTTCATATTAGGACAGGAATTAAGCCTCTGTGTAGTATCTGCTAGTTCTGCTACTCTCAAATAGCAATTCCAAGGTGCTTGGTCTGCAAAAGAAAAACGAGAGCATTCAGGAAGACGTGCGTGTCCCGTACCTCTCCAAGTAACATATGTTTTCTGGATTTGTTGAATTCCTTCGTAATTCGTAGTTATACCTAACAGTAGTTTTCTTTCCGTTGTTAATTTCTTTGAACAACTTTGTATATCTGTAAAGAAAGCTTGATATAAAGTTGTGACGTTTTTTCTCGCGCCGCTTAAGTCGAGATTCTTGATTTCCTGTTGTCAAAGCCATGATTTCCAATACGTTTCTATCAAAATAATTGCAAGTAACTTAGAACTGGAAAAAATACCTGTTATAAAAGTTGAACATTCAGGTTTACCAATGGTGCTTAAAAAAAATTGCAGTGTTTATCATTTATGACTTCATTCTTGAATGTTCTACACAAATCTGCCAGACCCCAAAGTGAACTCCATCAAGGCTCAAAACCTAAGCAACCATCGTGTACCCAGAAGTATAAGGTAGTGATTGACAGCATGAGTAATAGTAAAAATATGTTTAAGCACTTTTCTCTATTCATTGCAAATAATCAATAAATAATTCAAAAGATGACGTTTAGTAAATGATGGAAATCTATTTGCACTTGCAAACTTTTAGTTCGTAACAAAATTTTACATTAATTACGTTACAATGATTATTCACTGGAATTACTTTCAACGTTTTTTTTTTATGCAGGCATAAAATGCTATGCTATTAATGCTAAGCAAACAATCAAAAATATTATGGTATGCAGGAGTTAGCAAATCCACATTATCGTCGGCGAGAAACTTTCCGACATCAGCAGAGCACGAAACCTTCCTACCTATTATTATTTATTTATGACTTTGTCGAACAAAAACGTCAAGTCGGAGTCCCACCTTGTCCCAGGTACTGTATCTTAAATGGTCAACTGTATCCTGACTTCTTATTATCGCGAACGAGAAATTCTCCCACGGGCTCGAGGAAACGGATTTACTATGTAAAGATAAAACTAGTGCTCAAAATTGTTCTATAAAGGTGAACGAAAATGAATCTGGTATTTAAGTAAATAGTTGAACAAACATTAAACAATAATTGGTATTGAATCGATCACAATTCATAAAAGGGGTGAGACTTATTTATCAGACTGAAATACATACGACTTAAGTATTTTCGGAAAGATGTTTTTCATAATTTTTGGGAAACTTAAGCAGTCTTATTCAACGATCTTCTAAGCGATAGTGAACTTTGTAAGATCCGTCGGATTTGAAATACGGCCGGCCATTTTGCGCATTATGAACATATTCGCAATGGTCGGAAGCAAGATAAAAATATTCTAGACTTCCTTGTTGTTTCAATCGAGTCGAAATAAAACTCCAAGATTGTGATAATTGAGGTTACAAATCACTAGAAATCGATTATACCAACCCAATATGCTGAAGGTGACAATTATTTCATTCAAATCCATGAAAAGTCACTATTATTTTAGACATACTCAAAATAACTAAAAATAACTCGAGTAAATGCGATCGAAGGAAAAAATTAAAAACACCTAAAGTAATAATGAACACATAATGAAATCGATAGCTGATTATACTGATCTATTCTACTATGCAACTCTAAAGAGTTTATAATGTGAATTTCTTCGATGTTCAGAAAACAGTTTCGATTGGGTTAACGATTATTTTCACTTCCCGATCTCAATTGAAAACTCGTTACGTCTGGCATCTCGATTACTCTCTCTCTCTCTGTATATCTATTAACGATGGCACGTACAAACGTACCTCGTTCATTAAGCATACATCGAAACTTAATTAGTATTAATTGTCACTTTCCGGATACTTGTTATTATCTCTTGGTTTTGGTATAGATTTATTCCATACGAAAACTCTTCAGATTTATTTCATTTTCAAGAAACTATTTCATCAGTTGAAGTTTGTATGTGAAATAATAAATCCTCTCGATGGTAGTCACTAAAATTCGCCTCCGCCATCATGAAAATATTATAAGAATAGTTCAAATCCAGGAAATCGCAGTATCTAAAAATTAATAGTTAATTGGCTTATGCCGTTCTCAGCTAAACAATAATTTATAACGGATTCACGAAATACGTCTGATAATTTTTACAATAGTGTCGCCGTGCAGATATCATTGGAAGGTACAGCCAGAAAATTCGTATCTGGCGTTAATAATTCCGTCTTTTACACATCTTATGCAAACACACATTGATCAGGAAACTAATGTTTTTTCAGTTTTCCGTTAAGATCTAACTCTCTAATAGACAAGAAGATGCGAAAAAATATTAACATCTTAGAGAAAAATGAACAGAAAAGTCAGATGATGAGAACATACAGGACACGAACATTGTATCCTGTAGGCGCGTCTTGCTACGTATATATATTTATATATTTCTGGGTGAAAGAGTCGCATCGGGCGTCATATATCATTAGCAGGTAGCTTGTTAGGTGGTCGGTTTGTGGAAAATGGCGGGCATTACAACACGCGACCGTTATTAACTCCTTTTTGTGATCTTCCACAACGCTCCTTGTCGGACATACCCTATCTCTGCTTCTATATCAACGTATATAGACACGAGATCGTGAATACAAAAACGCGAGATGCCCATACATGCAAACATATCAGTTGTTTCTCTCACGCCCGCCAACAGGATCGTGCAGTCTCAGTAAAAGATATAAATCATTATTCATAATAGCCTCTGGTTCCTCGTCCTTCGATCCCGCCGTGACAACAAAAAATGTTCAAGCCGCCAAACACAAAGTCTATACCATATGAGTTATATTACGTTGTTTGCTATGACTGTCTGACTCTTATGAGTTGCAGGGAATTTGGACACCGGAAATCCTGGAAAGATCAATCCTATCCAGGAAAATCACCATCCGCAAAGAGTTAATATCTATTTATCTACTCGACCGATCATCCTACCTTAACTGAATCATTCACCATAAAATATTATAGATAACGCGACCCATATATTTCATAAAAATATTATTTTGGGAGACACAAATTGCTTATTTCTGCAATTTTTTTAGTAAACATTTTTAGTGACATCAAAATATTTAGTTCGAGACTTTAGTCTGAGACGAAAATGACGGTTATGAGATTCTGGACTTTCATACGTAATTAACCAGATACATATTTTTACAAAGTAAAGCCTTCTGAACTTTGCATAATGAAGGCATGTAGTTAACCATAAATATTTTTCCCCCATGTATTGTGAAAATCAAGAAATTTTCTTGTTCGATGATGAAAGCAATTTTTACAGGGAATTTTAAATATAGATTAGCAATTTAAAGTTGCGTTGAATTCACAACATAACGATCCATACAAAAACCTCATTTATAAGTTTGGTTCAAAATGCATTTTTCACTCGATCTTCCGAATGTTGGTGACATTAAATGTTTTTTCTCTTCATATAATGGACTTGTTTTAACAACATGACGTCGCATTTTGTAATAGCAAGGTTGTAGGAATGACACAAGTGTGCGAGAAGGACACGACTGGCCAGAGTAAAGAACATTGGGTAACGCACGAAATGTACGAAAGAACGAGGAACACGTCTTCATTCAGCGTGCCACGAACACCAGGTGTACTTCTTCTGCAAGAAAAGATTTAAGGCGGCATGGAACCAAGTCGACAGAAGATCGATGCGATGACTTTTTCAGTCTTCTTTTTGGCGGAACTCACAACGATCGCAACAAGAGTACATGATGATATATCTTTATATATATGTATCCATATAACATGAACGTTTAACCACCATCATTGACACTGTACACGAACGTCGAAGAGTGGGGGAAAATGATACAGGTTGAATTTTATAGGTTTGCTTGAACTACGGTGCGACTGCGCGTCGCACTCCTCATTTATGATTCCCTCTTTATTTTGCGCAGCTAATTTTATAGCTAGCAATGATACCATTGCCCTAACGCTTCTCCGACGATACGCCATGTCGACCGATTCTCGTGGCCCAGTAGGGATGCTGGGTTAAATTGAAGTTGCCTAAATGGACGTACTAGCGCATAAGAGTAGAAGGTTTCAAGAGAAGTATGGAGACGAAGAGATCGACGTCCCGGACGTTGCCGTCGTGTGGGTCCAAGCGTGCCGGGCATAACATCGCGTCTCTTCCGTCGATACTAGCCGCCCGGTTTTGCCCCGTTGCGCGACCTGAGTTTTTCACCTCCCGTTTTCTCTCTGGCGGCAAACTCCTACGGCCGCCGAAGTGCATTACAGGCAATTAGACGCCAGGGTGGCCCCAAGGTATGTCCGACAAACGGCTATCCTCCTCTCCTTTTTACCCGTTCTACCTATTCTACTTCTACGTTATCTCTTGTTCTTCTTCTTCTTCGTGTTACCTGCTTGCTTTCTTTCATACTGCAAGATACACTACTACAATTTATCCTTACCTTCTCTCCTCGCTCCTCTGCGCCCTTCGTTGCCGTTTTCGTCTCTTGGTACGTAACCTGCACCAGCTTCTTTCATACTGCTTCAACTTCATGTAATGACACAGAGAAAACAAAAGGATATATTCGAGAGTATCGTCGTTTACTGCCTCTTTACGTCTCTCGATCTCTTGCTGCGTGCTCTCTCTCTCTCTCTCTCTCTCTCTCTCTCTCTCTCTCTCTCTCTCTCTCTCTCTCTCTCTCGCTCTCTCTCTCTCTCTCTCTCGCTCTCTCTCTCTCTCTCTCTCTCTCTCTCTCTCTCTCTCTCTCTCTCTCTCTTACTCAAGCTTATTTCTTCGTTAAATACAGGAGAATTCTACTCGTTCAGAAATCTTTTCACTCGCAACAAGAAACATGTTGTACCTATCTGTATATATTCAAGAAGGGGCGAAAAAAATACGGTCGCACATTGCAATCATAATAAATGTCTTTCAACCTCTATTTCACATGTAATTGCGATAAAAATGTTTCAGTTTATATGTAATTGGGAAAATGTATATTTTCCTTATGAGTATAATTGACGTTTTATCAAATGAAGCTACTGATCGTGATTCTTATGATTCCTTCACTGATGCTACTTCTTTATGAACAGTTCCATCGGATGCACCAAGAGTTCTGGATCATTTAATGATAATTATCTTGATTGCAAGTATCAGGGATAAACTAAACACAAACAAAAATATCATTGACTATGTTCCAGCCCTTTTTGACACAATGATACTTTTCTGTCCTAATCAAAGACTTATTCAAGCGAATGCTGCTAGTTCATACAGCAGCACACATTATTACATACATTATCAGACACGGGTCCATGGTTAAACTGTCATTCAGTATTAGAAACAGTGAAAGAGATAGAGAAATATTGTAAGATACCAGTGATACTGTATAAAATACCAAGGAAACAGAGATCACGAAAGAGGTGAAGATACGCAATTGGTTATTTGTAGAGAAGAAGAAGAGCACTCGTCAGAACGATTATAAAAGCGTTCAGATCACGGTGGCCTCTCTAAGTGTAATTACCCCACTAGTGTCGTAATTAATTTAAACACAGAGTCTCGATGAACATTTATTAACTGGAAAATCTACAGAATTTTGCACTCTTTCACTTCTTTCTTATTAGCGCAACTTGTTATACGCTTGTAAATAATAAAACAAATACCGAAGGCGTAACATGAAAGCGACAGATGCCGTTTCTCGTATTCAACTATCGACATCCTACACATGTCCATTTGCGTATTATTATTTAAGCAGACCCTTACTCATTTACACCTACCAACAACTTGTATCACAGCGGGGGTGAAAGAGCAAGAAAGCACAATACGAGAGTTCTTTATTCATTGTTCTCGAAACAATGAGAGTTTAGAAAATGTCATGAAAATTTTGTTACTAGACGTCCCTTGTCTCGCTCGCAATGTATACTCTTTGACGCCAGAGAGGTCCAGTTACTTTCCAATTTTCCATGTTGAGCTCTGAAGAGGGAGCGAGTGTCCGAACGATTCTTACTCGGTGGTCAACTCGCTTCGCTTTTTGAGAGAAAAAAATTTCACCCACATTTTGTGGGATTTGAGTTGAAAAAAGAAAGACACAATGAATATACGAAGAGAAGGATGACGAGACATATCGCTGGGTGATCTCTTCAGGTTCCTCCTCTTGGACACAACGCAAGACGCGAAACCGTTCAGAAAAATATCACGCGCCATTCTTGCTCAGTCTTCCCTTTTTCTTCTGTCTTCCTCTCTCTTTTTTTTCTTTTCCGGCACCGTTTCTTGTTTTGCGCTATTATACCTGGTATGCGCCACTATGTGTTCTGTCTCGAGTAGTAGATCATTCTCGCGCTGTTTCTCATTCCCTGCTGCTGACCATTGTCAAAGGGATGAAAAAAAGAGTCGCTGCTATTTCTGAATGTGCGAGAGCTTTACAACGGGGCGTGGAGGCCTTCCTAAATATTTTACAACTAGCTAACAACGGTCTATGTTCAAACCATTCGATGTGCCTTATGTTGCGACAGGAGAATAAATTTCCCTCGACATCAACACTCGACTAAAACTCCTCGAGCGTACCCCAGTTGTGCCGTCACGTTGTGTCGTCCTTAATTTTAGGCAAAGCGCTGATTATTACGAGTTCACGAAATCTCATGCCTGTCGAAGATTCGTCGAGTCGGTCATATTAGCGTTACGACTTGACCGACGAGTGCTCGAAGGATAAAGAGAGTGATAGAGGGTATTGTCGATAGACGAGGATAGAGCGACATGCGCAGTTATCGATTTTCGATGACTGGGGATCCAATTCTCGAGAGTGGAGATAAGGACACACCGGGAGTCGATCCCGGGAGAAAGAGAGAACACTTGGATTTTGTATTCCGTGGACGACCGACTTCTTTTGCTTTGCTTAGTCAAAATTTTAATTTATAATCGACGATCTTGAACGTCGTACGTATTAAAGGGTGAAATTCGGCATCCTTCCCGTCTGTTGGAAGAAGGTCGAACGATTGTAGATCGTGGTCAAAATATTTGTCAACCGCCGTCTATTAATCGACTCAAACGTGAACTTGACTAAGACTTTGTCAATTGCGGTCCACGGAGGTATTGTACACTCTCGAGGAGATTGGTGTGTCAAATAAGAATCCGAGGGAGCATCCATTGTCAAATTCCTTTGATAGAACGAAATGTAAGTCAAATAAATTTATATAAATTATCCAGAGCTTTCAATATTTCTTGCGGTCTCTTTGCATGATCTGTCAGCTTTGAAAATCATTCCTAAGGTCCTCAACGTGACCCACCCTGATTTATCAGTCTTAAGATTTGTCGGAAAATATTAATCGCTAGAGTAAACTAGCTGGCGCCCAACAAAATTTAATAAAGAAATAAAATAATAGAGCCCTGGCAGCCGAGGGACCACGGCCGCGCTAGGTGAGGAAAATCTCCCGTCTCAATGTATACATATATATATAGATAGACATGCTATATATATTTGTATTGGGATATAAAGCAGACAACAGTGTTGGAAACAAAGTCCTTTTACTGATTGAAACGGTCATCTCCATCCATCCCTTCTTTTAACACTTGTGTATATACATGACCAATGTCATCGGTACCATGACCAACTAAGTGTCTCGTGCCCACGCACGTTATCCAGAAGAAGCAGAAGAGAGGTAAAGGAAGGTTGATAGAGGCAAAAGACAAGGAGAGAAGACGAAATCATATTTAAAGAGCAGGATAGAGACCTGGGAAAAAATACGGTCGTACCGACCAGCGAAGCAGGTGTAGGTTGTGACTTAACGACTTAGGGTAGCTTAGGATTATTTGGTCTCACGACTCGTCGTGCACAATGACGTTACGAATTTATTCTTTCACACTTACTTTTCAGCACATTGTATCGAAGCTCGAAAGCTTTTATTACTGCAAAATAATTAATTTTACACTGAAGTTACATGAAATTATGAACTTATTTACGACGCCAAAACGAGGCGCGATAATCCCCAACGGAAAGCCAGTCTACCGTTCGATATGATGATTTAATTAAACATGTCATACGATATGCCTCTTGTGGATCATTTTTATATTGTTAAATCTTAACTGCAAGAGAAATCATGCACTAGCTGCCGCAATTGATGGCTGTGTAAGTCAGAAAGACGGATTAGCTCTTGCAATGCAGCAACGAGAGCAGCAGCATCATGAAACACTCAGGGACTATATAAATTTCTTAGTAATCTGTTGCAGAAGGTGAGTGCTCAGTGAACATAGCGACGACAAGTTGCACGACTAACTGTGCGAACTTTCTTGCCCCTCGTAAAACTCGATGAGTAAAGCGAGTTGACGCGCGCTCGTTCTCTAAAGGGATATTGAACGCCTTCCTTGTAGGCTAACCGATGATTGTCAGAGCAAGAGAGGGGCAGTAAGAACGAGGGAGTAAGAGAGCAATAACAAAGTCGGGGCATAACTATTCGTCTTTTATAACAGTTAGTAACTGGAAATGGCTGACGAACCCAAGGTAAAACAGTGCGACAAAAGACACTTGACTTTGCACCGCAATGAGACTAAAGGCAAAATACAGTTAACCCAGGAATATTCGCCTGGTGACAGACATACATTAGGTCATCTCTAAGATATCCCTGCAGACCATCTTTCACTCACACTTCACCCTAATCACTGTTATTCTTATGTCCTCACATTCATCTTTCTATCCGAACTGCTGTTATAATGTAAGTATACTTTTTTTTCAAGAACATTTCTGAATTCTAGATTCACTGTAAAAGAAATTGGCAGGATTGCTGTAACATTGTTGGATTGAATGTATACCTATAACTTTGAGAAGCGTTAAAAAGTTTTTTTTTTTTGCAAAATTTACAGCATGTTTGGCATTATATATTATTAGCCGTGCTTTTACTTTAATATCGTTTAACGTCAGTCTATTTTTTATTTCAATATTTCGTAACGTGTACCCTATTTCGTGGCAAAATTTGTAAGAAATTAAAACGTGGATTAATTAAAGTTTAGGAACAAAAGTCCGAGTAACACACGTTTGTTTCATTGGATTGAATCTCGATGAATACGGGTACTGTGAATTTGACATAGTGATCCAAATTTGTAGCAATTCCACTAAATGGTTTTCGGACAAGAACTCTTGTGAGCGTAGGAGAGAAAACAATTTGGCAGAAAGCCAACGATCTCGTTCCTCGATCCACCTTTCAGACTGCTCTCTGATGATGTTTAGATATACCCGTGAGTGTATATCCGAACGGAGAGCTCTCAAGATCTCGAGTATTCTCGCGTGAGTTATGTGATCGCGTATAATAATTTCTCGCCAATACACAAACGAGATCTGTTTAAATACCCGCAATTCGAAAACTTCATCATTTATCCATAACTTACACGGTTTCGCATGAAAATTGATTATGCCAGTGTGGTGAAGAAATTGATATGCCTAGTTCAGGACTAGAAGACAATGATAAAGGAATTTGATCTATTCTAGTGTATTTTTGTTGTATTTGAATGTACACACTTTCGATTATCGCTTGAAAGCATCGAAATGATTATGGTGAGTTTTGCTTCACACTTTTTATCACCATTCATTGTTTATCAACAAAATGTGACTAACCGATTCACATAAATTAGTATGTTGAAAGAATATAAATTTAGTACCAGATATGACTCAACACAATATTTCTGCTCGAGAATTGCGCAATTGACTAACCATATTGTGTCTAGACTAAATCTCAGCTTAGATGGAAAACAAATACATTTTCTTCACTACCTCACATGAAAAATGTCTATTTTTATATTTTTCATTTTCGCAAACGTGGTTGTTTTTTTTTCGATAATCTTGTTTAATTGAAGCGAACCAATGGAAAAGGTTACGTTAATTCATGGAGAAAATTTTACGCGAAAAATTACTACGTTTACATTGCAGTGTAGAACCATGTCGTCACTTTTAAGCAAAATTTACTGTATTTTGAATAGAAAAACATAGTAAATTTCTTCACAATGGGCGACTTGGTACCGCACCGCAATGTGAACATAGTAATTTTTCATATCAAATTCTCTCCGTGTGCCATCGGAAATTATGAAAAAATATATTGATACATTTTCGTGTGCAGGGATATCAAAACGAAGCGTTATTTTTTACAGTTACCCACAAATATGCTACGTGATAAATTACACCCAGTTCTGCGATTTTCAAGATTCCCATATTATACATAAATACGCTTCTAAATTTAATCGTGGCTCATGTTTCATATTATAGAGTAAAGCTTGCGAGAGAGGTTTAAACAGTTTAACCTCTCTAAGGAAAGAAAATATTCAATATGGACCCAAAGTCGTTGATAAATTTTATTTTGATAATAAAAATATCTTCGTGATTGTCTCTTTCTGTTTGTTATTTCCTTGTGCTACGAAGACTAACAAGTTCAGCGAAAAGGTCAAAACTTTGGACTTTACAGTGGTGCTCTACACTTTTTAATTTTATTAATAACTAAGCATTCACAATCTTTCTCTGTTCAAGGATTCGTCGGCCGTGAGTATAGAGGATGAAGTCGTCTCAGAAAAAAATCGTGTTAGTGAGCACAAATCAAAGAGAAAAAAAACACCATTCGCGTTTAAAAATCTCTTCAACAGAGGTCAGTAAGAAATCTCGACGAAAAATAGAAACGTAGAGTGAGTTCAAAATGATTTAATAAAACTTTATCTAATGCATAAAATGTTTGTTTATGGCAATCGTTGTAATGATTTATCAGTGCATAGAATCAAAAACAAAATTCTTTTGAATTACCGAAGATAATTTAAGTAATTTACTATTATTGCAAACGATTTAACGACCAAATTTTTATTGATGTGATGAGTTTTTTATGCCGCCTCTTTATTTTACGTAGCTTGGTGGAAGTTAAAAGCAAGCAACGATGCAATGAATGCCATGGATGGTACTGCAGGAGAAAAAATAGGACCGTCGTACCGTGAGTTGAATACACTGTTTTTTATTGTACCATTTCAAAACGCGACATTCTTCAATACCGCTAATAGTTATGGTAGGATTTCTGCTTCTATACGATTTGGGTGGTAAAGTAGTTTAACGCGTCCGGCAATTACTTTATCGACCTATACAGTTGTTCATTGAGGTGCAGTGAGCAGAGTTTTCATGCAATAATAACAACGAACCTCCACATATTGACTATGTTGACTTTTTTTTTTTTACAAATCGCTGGGTAGTCGTTCAGTGGTGTACGGTTTCGTATTTAGATCGTTCAGTGCTTTATCATTTTTTTCAAAAAATAAAATTCAAAAATGACCCCAAAGTTAACCCCCCCCCCCCCCTCCCGCCACTATATTGGTTATATTAACTTTTTTTCAAATTGTTCGGTGGTCATTCAGTGGTGTATGGTATCACATTAAGATCGTTCAGTGGTTCATCATTTTGAGAAAAAAAAATTTCAAAACTTAATTTAGTCAAAATTAATTAATCAAAAATTAGTTCCCCCACAGTGACTATATTAATTTTTTCTTTACAAATCGATCGGGGGTAGTTCAGTGGTGTATGATATCACATTCAGATTTTTCAATGGTATATCATTTTTTCGGAAAATAAATTTCAAAAATTGCCCATGAGCGGATCAATCTTGCATTTACGAATCAATTATCGTTTTCAGAATATCAATATCATATATATATATTTATGTAAGCACTGTTCCAAAATCGTAATATATATACGATTGAATTATATATGGGGCATTCCACGCCAAATCGGCCACTTTTGAAATTCGCATTTTTTATTGTGATTTTTTTTCTCTAATGGAACTCATTGAAAGCAACTCATTTGATTTTTTTGAAATTTTTATCTTGACACGTTCATCGGAAACGATTTTTTTAGAAATTTTCCGATTTTTTTCTTCAAATATCAATAACTCTCTCAAAAATGTAGTAAACCGAAAGGATGAGGGGTCAAAATTTTAGTTCTAAAACGTACTTTCGTATAAGAATATGTAGGAATTCATCAAAATATTAAATACAACAATTTTTCAAATTCTAAGCGAGAAATATTATTTTCCATAGTGTTAGCCCCCTTCAATTTTGCTCTTGAATTTTTATCAAAAACTATCATTTTTTTAATGACTTTTAAGCCTAGTTTGATGATGGGAAAATCGTTCGTTGTATTTTTTATAATTAAGTTGAGAATTTTTTTTACTATTAATCATGCACAAATCCCTGAAAAATCATACAAACCAAATTGGATAAGGTAGTCAAATTGTTCGTTTTAACAGGCGCTTTCATTTAAAAATATATCAACAATTATTTAAAGCTTATATAAATCAATTTTTTAATTACAAGCAAGAAATGTTTTTTCCCGCAGTGTTAGTCCCTTTTGATTGTGCTGTTAAATTTTTATAGGAAACTACTGTTCATTTAATGCATTTTAAGACTAGTATAATTGTGAGGAAATAGTAGTTTAATCAACAACAAAAATATTTAATAACATTGACAATTTGAAAAATAGTACTATCTATGTTCTCACGTTCTTACTTAGCTTAAAATTCATTAAATTAATCATGCTTCCGTACAAAAATTAAAGAAACAAATTAATTAGTACAATCGCTATGGAAAAAGGTTATTTTATCCTAGAATTGGAAAAACTAGGTGGTGTAAACTTGGAATAATTTTTCACATATTTTTAAACAAAAGTACATTTCAGAACAAAAGTTTTGACCCCCTAGACGATTCGCTTTGTTCGATTTTTTAGGGGGCTATAGATAATTGATTGTAAAAAAAATCTATATTTTAATTATAAAAATATACAACGGACGATTTTCCCACGATCATACTAAGCTTAAAATTTCTCAAAAAAATAATAGTTTTTTATAAAAAATGAACAGCAAAATCGAAGGGGACTAACTGTGTGGAAAAAAACATTTCATGTTTAGAATTGAAAAAATTGATTCATGTAATGTTTTGATAGTTTACTGCATATTCTCAAATGAAAGTACGTTTTAAAACTAAAATTTTGACCCCTCATCCATTAGGTTTACTGCATTTTTGAGCGAGTTATTGATACCTGAAGAAAAAAATCGGAAAATTTTTCTAAAATTCGTTTCCGATCAACGTGTCGACATAAATTTTTTTTAAAAATCAGACGAGTTCCTTTCAATGAGCTCTATTAGAGGAAAAAAAAACAAAATCAATAAAAAATGCGAATTTCAATAGTGGCCGATTTGGCGTGGAATGCCTCATATGTTTTTTGTTTTTTATATAATTCAAACCTAGGATGATTGAAAAGTGGGGTGGTTATTCCTAAAAAAATCTACTCACACTTGGCTCCCCGACTTCAACTTTTTTTTACTTTTCTCGAACGTTAATCGTTTGACATTCGTTTAACGGTGATTGTTTGATCAATTAAAAGGTTTGTTTGATAACATTAACCTTAATTTATAAAAATTAAAAAACACCTCGAAGTTAGTCCCAAAATTTATAATATTCGTGCCAACAAGGTTTAATTAGAGTCCAATCGACCCGGAATCATTCGAAAGTGACGAGTATATCAATTAAAACGTTTGTTGATCATATTTTACACAAAAAAAATAAAAGACGATATTCGACAAATTTTCCAGCATCGGTCATATTACCCACAAAACTTCTATGGATATTTTGAGAATTAATTAAGTAATTCGGTAACAGTTGTGCACTTCTGTGACTGTGATCAAAGATTTTTGTAAATAGTATTCTGACAAAGCCTAAATAGTATATGACCAAGTGCAAACAGTAGTTCCATGTATTTAATGTCTCACCACCCTAGGTTTGAATTATATATGATTTTAAATCATATACAATATAATGAACCACACTAGGTTTGAATTATATATGGTTTTAAACCATATACAATATAATGAACCACTCTAGGTTCGAAATTATATATGGTTTAAAAGTTGATAAAAAATATAAATCCTCTTCGATTTTTTTATATTTTATTAAACATTCGCGGTAGCGAATCGAGACAAGTACATTTTCGGATGGAAAAAAAAACAGAGACATGACAGCTGCCGCGATCTCTATATAGTGAGGATCGTGTTCTGACCCGACCTTTGAAACTTGAAATTGGTGTTTTACATATAAATTGCTACGTTCTGAGAAATATAATACTGGCAATTATTTTTTTATTTTTTTTCTCGTTTAAAAAAAAATGAATGCTGTAGCTATATGCGGTGCGGAGATATCATTTATGTAATGACGTTCGAGGCTTCTAGCAGCTTGTTGGTCGTAGCCCCAGCGAATCATGGTCCCTGAACTTGGCGTTTTTACAAAAGTGTGTAATTTTTATCGACCTGTGAAGTTGGTAATGCTATCAGTGTATTTTGACAACTCCAAACATATCAGCTACGAATATCATCAGCAGCCGGTCGACATTTCTATAGACAGTAAATTTTGCATATATACATATAGGGCATTTCATACCAAACGTACAGCCAATTGACTTTTGCATTTCTTTATTCATTTTGTTCATTAATTCCTTTGTAATAGCCGTTGACAGCAACTTGATGTTGGAAAAAAATGTATCTGAATACGTTCATCGAAGACGAACTTTCGGAAAATTTATCGACCTTTTTCTTCAGATACATATGAGGTATTCCACGTCAAACCGGCGGACTTTTTCCCTGACCCTCGCCGACTTGGGTAATTATTTTTTATATGATTATATGAAGTCTAAAAGACACCCTGAAATTTTTTCAGATTTTTCTGAACAGCCATTTTTGAAAAAAAAATCCAAAAAAAAGCCCCTTTTTAAAAATCTGAAAAAATTCCTAAAAATCGGTGATTATATGCCAAACATTTTAAGCTACCACCCGTAGTGGAAGTACGATTTTTTCTGTGTGTTAATCGGCTAATAACGTTAAAAAATTCCAAAAATATCGAAAAACACTTACTCCGGCCCAATAGTTAAATATTTTGGTGTCTAAAACTAATTTTCGTCACAATTTTCGAACAATCAAATCAAAATTAGAATACAGATCCCATAGGATCCTCAAAAAGAATTGATTTTTATAAAATATGAATGAATAAAGATGAATACCTCAACTTTTTGCCTGGCTCAATTTTTTTTGTCTTGTACTGGTCTAAAATATCCCAAAAAATTTTTTGGGTACGAAAATATTCAACTATTGGCCCGAAATGAGTGGTTCTTGATTTTTTGAGAATTTTTTCAACTTTAATAGCTCATAAAAACACAGAAAAAATCGTACTTCTACTACGGGCGGTAGCTTAAAATGTTTGGCATATAATCACCGATTTTTTGGATTTTTTTCAGATTTTTAAAAAGGGGCTTTTTTTGGATTTTTTTAATTTTTTTTCAAAAATGGCTGTTCAGAAAAATCTGAAAAAATTTCAGGGTGTCTTTTATATTTCATATAATCATATAAAAAATAATTACCCAAGTCGGCAAGGGTCAGGGAAAAAGTCCGCCGGTTTGACGTGGAAATACCTCATATATAACTCCTTGAAAAATCGAGCAAATCAAATGCATGAGCGGTTCCGAATTTCTTTTTCAAACGTAATTTCGTTCAAAAATATGAATCAAATTAAAAACAGATTACTTCCAACAGTTTTTTCAATTTTAAGTCCGTATTGTTGTCTTGAATCCTGTTTTCCAGGATGAGTTTTAGGAGAGAATAAATCTTAAACTGTTCCAATTTTCTTTTGTGAAATCTTGTACACATATTTAGCGCTTCTTTAACAAACCGTACAAATGTTTGCAAAAAAAAAAAATATTAAGAACTTCAAAGAGGGTTTTTCAAAAATATGCTTTTTAAATTCGCGACCACAATATTTCAATAACCAGTTGGCCGGCTGAGTTGAAATTTGGCGCACATTTTCAGTAGATGGTTTTTCAGCAATGGTACCAGAATTGAGTCGAAATGATTATTACTTTTTTCTCTAAAATCGGTAGAAGCAGAAAAACATAGGAAAAATCGATAATCAAAGCTTAGAATGCCGCCATTTTGTGAAAAAAATGTGTTTTGTGCCTGGTTCTGGTACAATTGCACACAATACTAATAGAGATTAAGAATACGTTCGGTTTTTATATTTCGAATGCATAGAACATCCGACACGCTGTTCGCCAATCAGTAGTATTTTCCGTGCACCGTTTTACTTAATCGTACAAAACTATAAAATTAATTTTTTTAAATTTTTTCTCAAAAATTTGAACGTGTTTTTAAAGAATCTATAAATACGTGAAAAAATTTCAAAGAAAAAACTCAAACAGTTTTAGAATTGTTCTATTCTAAAAATCGCTCCTGAAAACGGCAATCTAGATAACAATACGGCCTTAAGCATGATAATTTTTTTACAATACATGTATCTCTCAATTTTTTTGATAGTTTTTTATAGTGTGATCCTGGAATGACCTTTTATTATAGTATATATGTATCGTTTTAGTATATGTTTTATAAAAATAAATATTGATTAGATTTAGTTTGCAAACGTACATGGCCACTTGGAAAGTCGAGCATCTTGAATTGTTAAGGTTGTCACAATTGTATATTTTCGAAGAAAATAAAGTTATGACGATTAAAACGAATTACACATGCCACATAATGTTCTGACTACATTTCAACAATTTTGAATAAGTATTTGAAAGCAAATGTGCCATCTTCAGTAATTTGACACGCGCTGTTATTATTATAATTCTTTTAACTGTTTTATTGGGTATGTAAAAAAACATAACAGAATAAAATAATTTAAAAAATTAACAACGTGTTAATAAGTAAACGTATTGCAGAATGCAAAGCTTTTTAGAGTACCTCCGCTGTGAAACATGATTATCTGTTTAATATAAAATTAATAATTTTACAGTTCATCAGAAGTTGAATCTCGTCAGAGAAAATGCAATTTTACAGGATAATGGTCTTCAAACTAAAAAACTGTATTTCTGTGATTCTTGCAATGATTTACAAAATCCATTAAAAATACGTATGCTCACACCTGTCTGTATTAGAGAACCAATCGTCAAGGACTTTTCATTGCATTTGTAGAAGATACACTTTTTCTTGACTTCTATTGGTCAGTCACGCATGAGTATAAATGGTGAACTGAATATTACCCAACTATAATAGTGAGATTGTATAACTATCTATCGAATATCAAGAGACTCGGTAGAGTCTCGGGACAAGTACATTGACAGCTGTGTCGTCTGCTGGCTCGAGGCTCTCGCTGAAACTATACCAACGAATTCAGACTGAATTCGTTGACTATACTTTCTCTGAATAAAACGATTCGCGGTGGTGGGGGTAAAATTGGAATGTCATTTTGATTAATTACGAAGCTCAGGAGCCATTTGATGCCTTGAAAATTGAACTGGAGTCTAATTAAGAAATATTCTTTCAATGGAGCCCAAAATCAGCATGATCGGTGGCGTAATTGCTGAGAAAAAACTTTGTACGGACTCAAGATTATGCAAAAGTTACTAACACGTTCAAGAATTTGACGTGTCTGTATATAACACTATCAAAGGCCTCTTGACCTCTCTCGAGCTTTTGATTGGTTGATGTCTGACTATACGGATACCAGTGAATTTCAGACCGTGGTTTTGATAGTGCAAAGCGTGCAAAGTGCGGTGCGGGACATGTGAATCGCGTGTTTGGATAATTTGTAATTTCGTGATTCAGTAAATAAATAATAATTTGTGATTTCGTGATTCATTCAGCAAAAAAAAATGTGAAAAACCGGTAATAATAATATTTCATTTCGTTCACCGGCAATGAATGCTAAGTTTTTTTTCAGTTTTCCGTTTCGGTTCCCTAGAAAAAAATTACAATCGGCTCAACATTGGCCAACACTGGGCCACATTTGGCCTATGTTGAGCAGATTGTAAATTTTTTCTAGTGTTGTGGCGTTATGAATTCAAAAAGTTTTTTCCAAAAGTCTTCGGGTGCTCTCTTTCCGATAGTATCAGAATTTGTATCATTGGAATGCAACGGATACCTACAAACTTTGAAAATTTTGTGAAGCGACATGTGTGCTAAGTACTTCCACTTTTTGTCTGTGATTGTGGCATTATGAATTGAATTATTTGTTGCAAAATATCTTCCGTTCCTCAATTTCGAATGGGATCAAAATTTCTGTCTTTGAATCGCAATGGATACATCCAAAATTCCTAAATTTTGTTGTGCCCAAAGTGCACTATGTTTTTTCACTTTTCCACTTTAGTTGCGGCATAATAATTTTAAAAAGTTGTTAAAGAAAGTTTTTGGGTACTCTTTTTCTGATAGTATCAAAATTTGTATCATTAGAATGTAACTGACACCTACAAACATTGAACATTTTGTGAAGCGACATGTGTGCTAAGTATTTTCACTTTTTGACTCTGATTGTGGCATTATACATTTAAAAATTTGTATTCAAAAAGTTTTCCTCTACGGTCGCCCTGGTTCTGATCATATCAAAATTTGCACAAAAGTAATGCGACTGATACAACTAGAATCATTTTATTTTCTTGGCCACTATCCTGGTCTGAGTTTATCCGCTTTGATCAATATTTTGTTTTGAAGTACCCATAACATATTATTTGAACTTTTCGAAATTCAATGAGAATATTAAAATAGCTGCAACTTCTTATTCTCATGGTAATGACTTCTTCAATAGCATTGAGAAATATTATGATTTTATCTCACTGATAAAAATAAGAATAAAAAATGCATAAACTTTATTCACAATAGATGGGATATATTTTCTCTAAAATGAAATGAAACTGATTTTTTGATTTTTCATTAATTAAAAGTGAAAAATTTCAAAAAAAATCTTTTTCTTCCATTTCTGTCAACAACAAGCTGAAAGCATAATATTTTTTATTATAAATATATAAATATAACAAGAAGGTACTGTTATTTAAATATGTTTACTCGATAAAAACAAATTCAAATAGTTATAAACTTTGCGAAAAAATTCTGACTGCTTTAAACTCGCGCTCAAAAAGTTTGTAAATTCAATTAGTTTTTTAAAAAACAATTTGCATGCAGTAATTGTTTTATCAGATTTCCAATTTCCGACTTATTTTAGCCTGATTCCAAAAGGGTAAATCGAAATGTCAAAAAAACTTGACTAGCTTGAGAATAGAAAAAATTGCCAAATTGAAAATTCCAAAATACGTGTCCCTTTATTTCCTGGGGGAAAAAACCTGACTCGAAGTAAAAGGGGTCAGGGTTTGGAAATGAAAAAGCGATAGTTGCGCAATATAAACGTTTTGTAATCTATATAAAGCGAGATGTTTGAAAAGAACGAGAAAAAACAAATCATATCAAGCATAAAAATCCCCCCCCGGAGAAAAAAACCTGGACAAGTACATTTGTTGACCCCCGTTTCCATATTTGTTCACGAATATACTAGACTCCAAAAATCTTCCCTTACAAAAATCCTTGAAAAAATCAAATCCTATCTAAGATACCTAAGCTAAGGTTGGATTTCACAAAAAGTTATAAAATAAATTGAGTTATACTGAAATATATGAGGCCAAGTAAGGAGGCTTCATTGTGTTTTATAAAATCTTCAAATTATTTTGAATATTGATAGAAAAAAGAATTAAGTTCAAAAATGTAGTTGTTTTTCCAACCAGAACAAAAATAAAAACTCTGTATGAATAAAAGTCCGAAGCAAAAAAAGATTGCAAACGAAAGAAAATTAAATAAAAAAAAAAAATTCGGCCGAAATACTTGGCGAGTGTTTTTTCACTTAATTCGCAAAACGGATTGATTATGGTCACGATGTAATTTTCACAAAAATTTGAAAATCTCAATTTGGGATTTAACAAAACGATACCATCTAAATCGAAAACTGCTAAAGCATGGCCAAGTACGTAGAGATTTCTTATGTTTTATAAAATGATTAAAAAATGTTGAAATACATTACAATGTACTAATCTCGCAACAATCATGTTCAAAAGTTGTCTCTCCGATAAATCTATGAAAGCTGGGATATAACTTGCGAGATATAATCTAATAATGTTAGTAGTTTTATCTAAAAGAAATGTAAAAACATATAAAGTATTACGAAGAGTGCCGAATAAGAAGCTCAATGTTTTATAAATGACTTTCCGACATATGCTTTCCGTCGCCAAAACTCTAAAACAAAATGGTCAAAATCCTGGTTTTTTTTTTTACAAATAACGTCATACGTTCTTCCATCCATTAAAATAAAAAATAAAAAACTGTAGAAAAGTTTTTGAAATACCAACGGTATTAGTTATTAGGAACATCAACGGTGTGTCAGATATGGCCATAAATTTTTGAAATAATAAACGAATGACTACGACGTCAAAATTTCCAACTTTTTCGTGACGAACGAACTTTTGCACGATAAAAAAAATCGAAATAAGATTGCTTTGTTCTTTTAACTCGAAAAATGTATTTTTTTCACAATAAATTGCCTTCACACAAATGAATAGGCCGACGATGAGTGACAGAAAGTGTAATGACGACCTGTACCAAAGGTTCGTGGAGAATCGAGCGTGCTCACGTGGGTGCACGCGTGCCTGATCGCTTGCATCCTATTGTTAACATTTGTACTAGTAATAACTATTCTATTCGTAATGCTGTACATAGCTGCGGTTATACGTGCGTTACGTTGCGTGCAGCGTTTGCAGCAGCCGCGTATATGCACGTGCATTGCCTGCACGACTTCGATACGATGCAGAAAATTGCATGGTGCACAGAACTGGGTGCATACAATGTAGTATTATAGCGTTTTCCGGGTATTCTTGTCGACAACCCAAATGGCTTTACGGCGTGCGTTCATTGATGCTTAGCGTTGCATTGATTGTGTTGCTTCTATGGTTGCATCTAAGCTTGCTTATGTACACGCGTGGGTGCGAGCATACACACGATTCTCCAGACTGTGAGACAGACGTCACTAGGCTGCCTGTCACTTAAGGCCTTACTCACGATGCTATTTTTCATGAATCGCAGAAATTTAAAAAATGATTTGTGCGTGAATTTAGCACGGAAAATAATATTCTGTGCAAGAGGCTTTCCTATCAGCTTATCCATTCGCTTGCGTGAAAAAAACTCATTGATAAAAAAAATTAAAAAGTCATAATGATACACACAAACGAAAGAATCGTTTTTAAAAATAATAATTGTTATCAATTTTCATTAATTTTTGTATTTATTTGTTTATATATTAATTTATTTATTATTTATTATATTCTTATTTTTTTATTCGATTGAAAAAAACATTCAGACCGTATGGAAAGATTATTTTAGATTTTTTTTATTCGCTGATGATCAAGTAGAATTTTGTTTGTCGTATTCCATACTCCATTTTTTCAATTTCGTTGAAATCAACGAACGATAATACGAAGCATTGAATTAACCGACCGACGTTTATATAACTCTCTCCGCGCGCTCCTCGCCGCGAATCTAGGAAAATTCGTCCCCAGAAAATTCGTCCCGGAAAATTAGTCCCCGGAAAATAGGACTCCGAAAAAATTCGTCTCCGGAAAATTAGTCCCCGGAAAAATCGTCCCCGGAAAATTCGTCCCCGGAAAATTCGTCCCATGGAAAATTCGTCCCCGGAAAATTCGTCCCGGAATATTCGTCCCCGGAATATTCGATCTCCAAACAAATAAAATAGACGCAACTAAAGAATCGAGTTTGTAATCGCGGAGTGCGTGGAATCGGGATGTGTGTGGAATAGTGGGGTAGGTGCAGGCACTTCGGCGTGTGTGCGTGGAATCATGGGGCGTATGGAATCGGGGTGTGCGTGTGGAACAGTGAGGTGAGTGCAAGTACTTCGGGGGGTGTGCGTGGAATTGTGGGCTCTATAGAATTGCGGTGTGTGGAATAGTGGGGTGGGTACTTAATACTTTAGATATGTGCGTGGAATTACGATGTGTGGAATAGTGGAGTGGGTGCTTAGCATTTCGGGGTGTGTGTATGGAATTGTGGGGTGCGTAGAATTACGGTGTGTATAGATACTGAGGTGGATGCTTAACACTTCAGGGCATGTATGTGGAATTGTGGGCTGCATGAAATCGCAGTGAGTATGGAATAATAGGATGAGTGCTTATCACTTCGTTGTGTGTGCGTGGAATCGTGGGATGCGTGGAATTACGGTGTGTGGAATAGTGAGGATGAGTACTTAGCATTTCAAATTATTATACAATTAAATAAAGCAAATTACTGTACAATCCTCTGAAAAATTCTCTATGTAACGTATAACGAAAAAAAAACTAAAATATCTAACCGGACTGTAGAAAGGCATCATTCATCCAGCGAGGACGAATTTTCCGGGGGACGAATTTTCCGGAGACGAATTTTCCTGTTACCCCTCACCGCCGACTGAATGAACAAACATGTGCGCGTGCACGCTCTCCCTCCTGTCCCGCGTCTGACCCACTGCTCGCGCTTACCCCTTCCATCAGCCCGACGAGCACTAACCCCACCACCCTCACTACCGAGCGCGATACCGAACCAAGCGTAAGAGCGCGTAGAACGTAAATATGAAGTCTAGACCGCACGAACGTAACCAAACCGCATAAGTTAGCCAAATCCATTCAGAAACATTTAAATATCACATTTTTCTACATTGAGGGCCGGTTTTTCCACCTTTAAGTAAATTTTACCATATGGTTTTAGCATTGCATAGCAGACCTCTAACTGGCAGATAAAATTTACCAGGAGGTGGAAAAATCGGACCTGAATAAATTATCATACTGTGATATTCAATGAAAGTTCAATATTTTTTTTATTTTCTCGTTTTATCTATTTATTTATTATCATTTTATTATTTATTATTATTATTATTATCATTTTTTATTTTTTTATTTTGTCATTTTTTTATATATTTAAGTTGTTCTACACAACAAGAATAAGAATAAAAAATAAGTATGAAACAATAAGCATGTTTTTTTGCTTAATTCACATAATGTATGACTCATGGTTACAACCGCGCCAAGTACTTAGGCCGAAATTCTTTTTTCAATCTGATTTTTTCGGTTGAAAATTTTTTTGTATCGGAATTTTTTTACATCCGTATTTTTTATTCTTATTCTTGTGTACAACACTGTGCTGTAGAACAACTGTATTTTCCATTGATTAAAAAACTTTTTAATAGAGGTTAATAGGTTTTAATGTATTTGGCTATTTATGCTTTTATAGTTTTAATTTATTTAATGACTTTTTGTGAAGTTTAGACATAATTTTTGGTCAGGTTTCAATTAATATCTGTTATGCGATTATGATTTGATTGGTCAATGTTTGTGAGCTCTCTTATAACTTTTTGGGCTCTCTTATAACTTTTTGGGAGTTTCTAATTTATTGAGAATATTTTCGTGGCGTTCTCCTATAATTTTTTGCGAGATTTGATGTGAATGAGAGAATTTTTGCAAGGTTTATAACTTTTTGTGGGGATTTTGTGTCGAAAAGGAAATTTTTTACCGGAACAACTATTTCGGGGGAGTAAATGTACTTTTCTCAACTTTTTTTACAGTATTTATATGCCGGAAACGATAATTGATTGGTAAATACAAAATTTTCTAGGTTACCGCTCGTGGGCAATTTTTGAAATTTATTTACCGAAAAAGTGATATACCACTGAAAGATCTAAATGCGATACCATACACCACTGAGCGATCCCCGAGCGATTTGTAAAAAAAAAGATTAATATAGTCAATGTAAGGGGGGGAGGCTAACTCTAGGGATTATTTGTAAAATTTATTTTTTGAAAAAATGATAAACCACTGAACGATGTTAACGTGATACCGTACACCACTGAACAACTACCGAGCGATTTTTAACAAAACGTTAATATAATCAATAAGGGGGGGGGGGGCAACTCAGGGGGTCATTTAAAAAATTTATTTTTTGAAAAAATAATAAACCAGAGAACGATTTAAATGCGACATCGTACACCACTGCACAATCACCAAGCGATTTGTTTAAAAAAAATTCAAATATTTCAAATATCAATTCATTCAACATTCACATCAATCAATTCAACATTTCAATATATCAAAAAATTCAATATAATCAATATAGGGGGGGGGGGGGGAGCTGACTCAATAGAGGTACTACATAATGAACGTCATCATGACAATTTAATATGTTGGACCCAAGAGAATACAATTATTTTAAACGCAATTATCTCAAAACAATCACACGCAATAGCGTTTAAATTCAATAAAAACAAAATCAGTCAGCTATGGAAATACATTTAATTATACTTCTCTGCTAATCAACTATCCCTTATTGGCGAATCAATCAATTCTTAAATGAAATAAATGGCTAATCTAATCAATTTTATGAGAAAAAAACCTTTCCAACTGAGAACAAACAACGTATTTTTTTATTCTCCGTTTTTTAGGGTTATTTAATGTGAAATTTTCTTTTAAAAACGGTTCAAATTATTCTTCAAAATATTCATGAAAAACTTTACGGAAAATTCTCAAAACAATCACACTCAATAGCGATTAAATTCAATAAAAACAAAATCAGTCAGCTATGGAAATATATTTAATTATACTTCTCTGCTAATCAACTTCCCCTATTGGCGAATCAATCAATTCTTAAATGAAATAAACGGCTAATCTAATAAATTTTATGAGAAAAAAACTTTCCAACTGAGAACAAACAACGTATTTTTTTATTCTTCGTTTTTTAGGGTTATTTAATGTAAAATTTTCTTTTATAAACGGTTCAAATTATTCTTCAAAATATTTATGAAAAACTTTACGGAAAATTGGATCTATTATTCCTTTCGAAATAAATTTCTAGCGATCGAGTGGAAAATCCATAAAACTAAAGACGAAGAAAAATGAATCTGTGGCGTTTGGGAGAAATATATAAAACTCCAAAAATTATATTTTCCTGTTAAAACTAGTTTTATGATACATTTCGGCCATTTTTCAATTTGATCTATCAAAGAGAGTTCCATTAATACTAAAAGGTATTTGAATAATTTGCTCCGGATTTACGATGATTTTTTTGTTTACTCTGTTATTGAGTTTGAAAGCGAGTTTTTCTTGAAACATTTTTCTTAGAGTTAATATGTTTCTCCCAAAAACCACAGAAATATCATCCCTATCAAATTATAGAGAGTTCATCAGTTCACCCCAAACATTTCGTTTTTGCTATTATGAGGACCGAACTTAAATAGGTCTGACGATGTTCGTTCTCTAAAAGCTTTTAAAACAAGAACAGATGAGGTCGATACAACAGCGCATATCCATATCGAAGAGCGCAAAGCGAAACCATCGCGTCGCTATATACGAAAAAGAAAATTCTGATATTCCACGAGCATAAAGAAAAACGCTGTAAACTCATTTTCGAACTCGAACTACAAAGTTTACATTTAGCTATAAAAAAAAAATATAGCCATATTTTTTTTATATTTGTTTTTTTTTCGTATGAACATCTATGGCCACTAAGTTTTTAGATGCATTCGGGCATCATGTTTATAGCTCGTAAATAATTGTTCTTTTTTTATTTCATGCAAGCCATTAGAGAATCCACGATAAGCAGTGTCATTTAGGTAGTTTTTTCTTTCACGAGAAGAAAAATATTTAGCTATTTTTGTTTGAGGTATCCATATTCCGTACTTCATGTTCTTGATGTGAGTGTAAACGGGGAATTCCTCCTAGGTTAACGACCACTCTGCATCAGTTTTTATTTGACTGATTCAGAAAAAAAAATTTATAGCCAATGAACCTTTCTCTCAGGATTTTCATGAAATTTTTATTTCGATCGGTACTAAACATCTTAAATTAAATGAAAAAACTGCACATCCGTCTATCTTCGCGTTTGATCGAAAACTATCAAATAATTTATGCTTTTTTTATTAATATTTTTCTTGAAAAGTGTTTTACCACACAAAAAATATATAAAAACAGTTTAAAACACTTTATTTTTTCCTTGGCATTATAAACGATCGAACTCCTTTTTCGTAGTTTCCATTAAAATTTATGAGTGTAATATCGCCAAAGATAATGAAAAATTTCAGTCATGGCAGTTTTTTAACAAGTTCAACTGTCGTCAAAAATCCCTTCTAAATTATTGATGGCTAAAAAGAAAACTTGATAATTCGGAATAGCATCCTAGGTACACACAATGATAAACTGCGGCGTGAAATTGGGAGACCACAAAAAACTTGTGACTGTTTATATGTCATAGATATATTACACATACACGCATAATGACATATGCGGATAGATACTGTCGTGTATGTAGTCGATTCAGGAAGGTTTTCCTGTAAAATGAAATACAGCCTCCAGGGATTGGAACGTTATATCAGTAGCTTTTCGTTTACGCAGAGCTCGAAGTGATACGATGAGAAATTTACCGTTGGTTTGTACTACGTTGCGATGTTAGCGACAGACACACATACAGGGTGAGATACCGATGACAGGCCAGCTGAGCAACTTAAATTGTCGATATAAAAAAAAACGAAAATTCGATACAATACTTTCGATGCCTTTTTATACAAGCGCTTTTGAAAATCGACAGTCACTTTCATTTATAAACTATATATTTTAATACCTACTATTGATATTCCAAATGTAATTAATTACTGCGGAGATACCGCTTTCGATTACAAATGGCTTTTGTTAAACATTGTCTTGGCTTTATTTAAAATTAGCCAAGTTATACGGGTCGCTGTCTTAGATGTCTCACCCTATATACATCTAGAAACCTCACCCTCGTGACAAACTTTACACAAACGATATTGTAACTTTGTATCTTGCGAAATACGTCCGGATAAAGAGAATAGTTAGACCTTTACCATAAATACACAAGGTTGTCCCCTTACACATTTCACTGTACTAACAGAACAAATTCAAAGAGATTCGTAATTAACGCTGTCACGAGTACCGTTGTTGGATTGCGTCCATTTTTTTTTTTTTACTAAAACACACTAGAAATTGTGGGCATAAAAATTCTCAGATCGTTGAAAAATTTAAAGTTAACTATGATGGCGTTTATGCATCTAATTACAAGGACGCCTTTACCAAAAAATGTGGAATTTGTTACAGTAGTTGATAATCATCGATAAAATTGTTAAGAATATTTTTCCTTCGAGTTTTTATATTCCTCTTTCGAGTTCGACTAATTTGAAATCTTATTTTCACCGATATGTTACGTTGTCACATTTTTTACGACCGTTCAAATGAATAAAAAGCTGCAAATCCAATAAAGCTGAAATAAAACTGGAATCATGCTGAGATTTCGGCAACAAAAAAGAAAATGCTAACCTAGCAGAGCCCA
This sequence comes from Rhimphoctona megacephalus, assembly GCA_963989365.1. Classification (NCBI taxonomy): domain Eukaryota; kingdom Metazoa; phylum Arthropoda; class Insecta; order Hymenoptera; family Ichneumonidae; genus Rhimphoctona; species Rhimphoctona megacephalus. The sequence goes on along the minus strand of OZ022415.1, from coordinate 39,844,389 downwards.
TGGCTTTACGCCTCCCACTAAATTCTGTTAGTCGGAGTCTCACCCGGCAACTCAGCTGAACGTTTCTCACTGGCCGAATGGTCGTTTCCGAATTTTCCCCTACCTAATCGTGCTATATATCGTAACAGATTACGCGCTCGTTTTTTCCGTGTTTTAGCGCGAATTCGGTAGTTTTTCTTCCAGTACCATTGAAGTTTGCTTCGCATTCGATTCATGATTTATCGAAAGCATGTTTGCTCTATTCAATAATAAAATTCGTTCGTACTGATCAAACACAATAAACAATGTGTCGATGAAAACCTTTTCATAATCTTCATAGAGAAGCTTTATCTCTGTTAGTGCAAGGAAAACCTACAAATTTAATAATAATCTATACGACCAAGACTTTTCTCTGCATAGTGGTAAAACATTATTGCGAAAGAGATAAAACACACGATCGTGTATGCCTTTTAGAAACGGTTTACGGTTTCTATATATCCTGGGTTTTAACCTATCCCATTTTCTTTGTACTCCTAACTTTTGTAATTAACGCCGGGACAACTGGAGAATGTTAATTACGTAAGCGTAATTCCGCACGAGGGGGTTTCACACCCTTATCCCCTGATATGGAATAGCTATTTGCTCCTTCGTGTAATTGATCCTCTGCCGAATTACCCGAGATATGAAGTATTATAATTGTGAATCAAGTACGTAACTCCATTTGGAGTTTTATAAAATGAATGGAACAGTCAAATTATATACTACATGCGTTTAATGTTTATATAAATTTTATACGTTTAAATTTTTCGGAAAATCTCGCCCTGAATATTTTCATAATTCGAAAATTATAGCAACACCTAATTATAAATAGACGTTTATCGAAACAAATGAGCAGCAGCAATGACTATCTATTCCAACATTACCTAATTTTGTAATTAGGATCGACGTATAAAAATTGATTCCAATTAAGTTTTCATGTTTGTTCAAGCATCATTCGAATTGTGACGATAACGGTTCAGGAATGACTTACAAAGCGGTTTTGTTCGAGCTTTTATAATTTTTCACAATTATATTACCTCCTCGATAATGATCGCCTATCAGAAAATATCAGAGTTTTTTTCGTCAAGAAAGATTTGTCAAGAAATGGAATTCAAGTTCATTCAAGAAAGCATATTTCTTCTGCATTCCATTTATTTGAAATGTAGCTGTCTGGAATTTGATTTTTTACATTCATTTTTTATAGACCAATAATAAAAAGTAACGTATCTAGGTCGACAGACTATTGGCCGTATTCTTTATGGAACTCGAATAGGAGTATCGAGTTTCCGTCACGTTTCGTCAAACTGGACAATAATGACTCTTCTTTATAGTACTGTGTGCGAAATATACCATTCCTCTTCCTCTGCACGTGACACATTGCAGGCTGATGTCAGTGTCACAACAGATTAAATACATTATGTATACGTACACACTCATATATCCATGTATATATACATTTCGTACGTACGCACGTTGTTGCCGGTACTATTAATCAATTTAAGATTTCGAGAAATGGTCGAAAACCACGTTGGGATATCAGAAATTCTCGTGTATCTCCTTTTCACTTGAGAAAGCTTTGAGCTTAACCGCAGTTCTGTAGAATATGTAAAACTTGCTCGGAATATCTCGCTATAGAGGGTGCATTTTCACCCAGATATGCACCCTATAACTGGAAGTCCCAAGATTCGGAATTGTTTCTAATCTCATAAGGGCTACAATTCGTAATCTCGTACGCCAAAGGCATCCCTAGGAAGATTTTGCTGTGTTAAATCTAGTAAATTAAAACTGACATGAGCAGAATTTCGAGTAATCCTTCAGCGGAACGTAAACGTTATTAAATAATATATTGACTATGCAAAGTCGTATTCATGTTTATTTACATTTAGAAAATCGATAATTAAAGCTTCGTCGATGTCTAGTGATATTCAGAGACTGATCGTGAAATTGTATCGATATAACTTGTCGTACAAGGGCGTGGTCCCGTGTGGAATAAACGTGAGGGTAAGGGACGCAGCGATTGAACAAATTCTGATGGAACTCCGTTATTATACTGTAAACAATGAATGGATTGTCTGCACGCCTCGAGAAGACGAGAATTAATTATCATGAAAACAATATATCCGTCCTTGTTATGAATGCTTCGAGAATTTGCTCTCACTGACTTCAAATATATGTATAAAAGCCCAAGAATCTCTGACGAAACTCTCCTATTCACTGCCGCTAGTCTACGACACGAGCAAACGAAAACTGAAGACAATATACGTCAAGAATTTTAATTGAATTTACTCAGCATACTCAAATTAATATGAAAATATTGAAATGATCTTGAGAACTCTGGAACAGTTGTCGAAGAAATTAGCATCTTGAAAATTATAGCTGCTTCCTGCTCCCTCGATCATTTCTCGCATAATTTATATCCCTCGATCGCCCCATTAATTAAAAAGCTTTATAACCTGTCTTAATTATATATACAGTTCATCCTTTAACCATGTGGCTGAATCACTTCCGTTCTTTAACACCAAGTTACCATCCTGCTGTTTCTACCCTATTCCAACGTCCACGTAATTTTCGAACAATGTGACTCTCCTCAACTTCACCTATAAATCATCATTGAGTGCGTTTACCATAGGCAACAGCATTCAATTAAATAAATGCTGTTTGCGATTGTAAACACATTCAACAATGTTCGGACCTTCCAATTCAACACTGAAATATACTATACCCAGACGAAATAGTGGCACCCACGGTATATAGAAAGTCTATGTCACAACCACTGGTGTCAAAGTTAGTGGGTCGGTTAGTGTAAATGTACATTGTTGGTATTCATTGAATGGGAGTGTAAGAGACCCCATTCCGCCGTTTTCCGCACACACATTCAAACGAACACATTTTCCGAAACACATTCAAAGCGGCAAATTCGCCGCTTTGAATGTGTTTGTATACGGGCGTGGTGAATCATGTATAGCTACAAGCCGATATGGAACCAAATTCCTATAATCTCGAAAAAAACAGCAATGTTCAAGCCGATCAAAAAAGGGTTTGGTGTTTACATAAAAATCATAAAAGCTCTCGCTCAAAATTCTACAGTTTTCAGCGACAAAATAAGCCAGTACAATTTTCATGCACTTCGTTCACTTGTTTTCGAGAAAGGTTATAACTATAATGCAAGATTGAATAATATCTCCACAGAGAGAATTGTACACGAAAAATTACTACGTTCACATTCTGATGTGGAACCATATCGTCACTTTTGAGCGAAATTTATAATGTTTTGAATGGAATACATAGTACATTTCTTCATAATGGTCGACTTGGTACCACACCGCAATGAGAACACAGTAATTTTTCGTATAACATTCTCTCTGTGTAGAGGTTAAGCTTACAGGAATAAAAAGTAAGTAAGTGATATCTTTTTTAGTAAAAAAACAAGCTGGCAATTAAAATTTTCGTACCCAGGCAAACTTCTTGAATGAATTATGCACTGAAAAAAAAATTAAAGTATTGCCAACTACGCGATGAGGTTGAACGAATTTCGTTGCGCCAATAGTCATATTTCGTTTAGATAATCACCCGGTGGTTGATCCATCGAAAGCCATGTCGTTGAGACAACTACACCACGATTTTGCCGCTAAATTTTAATTTATTTGAGTTGAGTGTATTTCATGTGATACAAACGCAATAAATGGTTACATTGAAAAAAAATAAAACTTGAAACACAGAATCTATTGAATTTGAAATAATCACACGGAGGTTGAGTTTTATACGGTTTGTCCGTGACTCGATAAAATAATAGCATCGAATAAACTTCTCTGCGAGAATTGAATTCAATGACACCATAGATCAACGGAATATAATTTGTGATTAAGCTAATTACCTAGTAGTAATTTGGATAAAATCTGTTGTTATTATTCAAACAAATAAACCTCTTGCTAAAGCTACTAAAATTTCGTTGCGCAAACAATAAGTTTTGTTTAACACGAATTATATATATTGTAGCCGGACAGCCTTATTCCCTGGCTAGATTTATGGTGTGGCAGAAATCCGCTAGAGGGCCACGGGCGGAGTGCTCTCGCGTAAGCGTCGTACCACCCGTGTGCCCATAAGGCTTCGACATTGAATCGTTAAATATCGATCACTCCGACCGAGAGTCGTCGAGATAACCCGAATCCTTGTTTTACGAGGTAAAAAGGTCTAAGGCCTTTTATCGTACAATTAAAGTACGCTGATATAAAAAATTTTTGCCACCTAATTATACCAGGATAGGCGCTCTTACTAGAGTAAAAAATCGATCAATCGTATTTACTATTCAAAGTCGTAAAATACAAAATCAAAAATATCAAATAAAAAATATTCCAAAAAATATGTATATAAAAAAAAATTTCAACTATTTCTTATAGTCATTTCAAACTCATAATTGTTCGGTACAATCACTATACGTTTTAATTACACAATGCAATTCATTTAATCCAAACGTGATTGATACAATTGACTGAAATACTTTTCCGCATTTCCCGAGCAATGCGATGATACTATTTCAAATATTTATTGAATTTTATTCAAAAAATGTTTTGGTTCTATTGAATATTTAAAACTTTACTTCAAATTGCGGGCATAGTTGGCTCAACAAAATACCTTTAACTACGCACGGAGGTTGCGTCAACTACGCCATTAGTTTCGCCGTATCCAACCTCAGGGCGTAGTTGAGCCAACTACGCCTCCGTTCTTAGCACTATGCCTTTTTTTCAGTGTGAACATTCAAAAATCCGCTGTATAATTTTGTAATGTTGGCTGCTCGCGAACTCACGTGCAGCCTTCGTCACCAGTACGAATTCGGAAAATTCATGATGGAGAAGAGAACATTTTTGGTATGGAAGAAAATTGGCTAATGCCCGATGTTAGATATTAAAATTCTATCGCTTTTTAGATGATAAATCAATATAACACACCGATACATCAATCGGTACTTTACTGTTAGAGTAAATGTAATTTTCTCGAGACAATCCCGCATCTCTTGGTAAATATAGATGGTTCTATTCGCAATGTGTAGATAGCCTATGTACTTTGGTTGAGCAGAGAAGAGAGAAGATCGAGGACGAGAAGAGTGTCAGTTTAATTGGATGGGAATCGAATAAAACTCCCGCGGGTGAGTCGATGCCAGCACACGTTTCACGCTCGCGAGAGCCTTCCGCTTATTTGAAACGAGAGAAAATTGAATAAGTTTGAGGGCGCTTGCTGAAAAAGAACACTCGCGATCCACAGCCGTCCTTACCAAACGAATAACTTCGATTACAGAATTTGTCGGGTTCCCATTGGCCTCTCTTCACTCCATATGACGGGCTTGAGAGATGACATCAAGCGAAACGAAGAAAAAGTTTTAAAACGTCTTCAAACGGCCTCTTTCACTGCGTGGTTGGATTCTCAATGGACATTATAGATCTTCCACATTCGTTGCTCCTTTTCATTGTTGAAACTAAAAAGTTTGAATGATACATTCCCTTCGATCTATCAAACGCTTTCACAACCCGTTTCGTTTTCTTCTATTAGATTCGTTACTTTATCCTCGTTGAAATGAAGTATAGGCATTTTTTTCAATATTCAGCTCCACCATCTCACTTTCGAGAAAAACAAACAATTTTACTGGAACAAAGTTTATTTTAATACGAAATTTAGATTCAGTCATTACAAACACTTCCTTCTACGGATCAATGAAGCCTGATTAAAATACAATAAATCTAAATTTTGAAATACTTTTTCTCAAATCGGCTTGATGAAAGTTACGAATAAATTAGGTCTGAGGATACTCTTGTAATTGATGGTCACTGAATACGAATAAAAATAATAATTCCTTAAGGAACCAACAACATATTACTGACCTATCCGATGGCCTAAGTTCAGTCGTACACTAGAAACTTTAAAAACATTATTATACTCTTCATCGACAAATGGACATATGATTATTATCGCTCGACGAAGACAAAAGTATCGCAGAATTATTCATCTCTCTGTCTCATTCCAAGACATTCGTAAATTGCAGACCATTAGTGATGAGTTCCGTGCTAAAAGTTCTCTCGCATATCACGTGAGAATAAAGTTTCGACATGGGTCTCCAAACTAGTTGGATAAAAAACACGCGGTGGTAATAGCATCTCGAGGGGGACTTTACGTATAGGTATATATGCAAGACATAGTGAAATTTTCTACCTGATGGCACTGAAAAATTCACGGAGTCAGAGCGAACTTAGCCTCGAGCTATACAAAATTTCGCTCAGCCTCACTAAATAGTGCATGCATCCGAAAGGGGAGGAAACTTTGATTTTCTTGCTGTGTGAATATCATATTTTCTAAGTGGATGGAAAACTCTGGCGGTAGATATTTTACGAAAAATTATTTTGTCCTTTCGACTTTGTTTCACCTATTCCAAATTATTTTTATATGACTCTCCTATATGGAAGTCGAAATATGTTTCCAAAATAATAATGGATGCATATACATGAATTAATCAATCGATCGAAAAAAATAATTCAATGGATGCTTGAAATTTCTATGGTGTAGAGCAATAGAAATTTGATTGGATATGAATCATATACGATTATAGGCGAATGAAAGATACTACGTGCTGAAAATTTCGAAATGCTTCCATAAATAACGAATGAAAAATTTTGAACAGTGAGCGATGGAAACTATAGATGAGGACTAAACAAAAATATCTTCAAACTAAACTGCCACGCTCGTGATGATCAGACAGTATCGACAAAAAATAGACATATTGAATAAAAAATGGCTTCACGTTAACCGTACTAATAAACGTTTTGATTACATGAACTCATTTTTATTCGTTCCACTAAAAACGTATTTGTCGTACACTGTTTAGTACTACATATAATATAAATAAATTAATACTTGTGGAAGAACGTGCTTTGAGTGAAATAGATATTGAGTCATTTATTGGAAAGTCACATCTCTAGAGTGGAAACTTCGTGAGTATTGCTAAATAAATGAGAGAAGAGCCATAGATGGTACGTTGAGTTCATATAGCTTCAATGAATCGTGAATTAAAACTTAAATGAACCTACGTAGACGTTATAATTTCCGAATGATGATTTTTCTCTCGCGTTGAAAAGTCTATACTTGTCATATGCACAATTCATTATTACGGAGCATATAATTTGAGAGCGAAGGAATATACATCTCAGAAGAAACAAGTCAGTTTTTCAACAAATCCAATAAAAACTTTACGTTCAATGAAAATAAAGTTTATATTTATTTTTAGAATAGAAAAGGCACATAGCGGTAGAAAAAGTTTTTTTCGCCCCCTCACGAAAACCTCGAAAATCGAATGCTGAGTCTGGTAGTGATAACAACTTGCGTGAAAATATAGTACATCCGGTTTGATGGCTTTACTTTCCGTTTTGTACATATATATATTCGTTACGCGTTTGGATTTTCCAAGCAGATAGTCCTCAATACCATTTTTTTACCCTATCAATTTGGCACTGCGAGTAGCTCTGTATACTTCACGTCGAAGGGGTGATGGAGACAAAGTATTGTCCCGATGATGTCGTTGCTAGATCCACTGCGATCAATTGTCATTGGAAATTTTCGTTCCAAGGGTAGTGTGTCAACAAATTTGCAACCTCGTTTCGGTATACCGTATATTTGAAACGAGAAGCACGACTAGGTGGGCTGACCACAGCTTCAGCCATACCCCTAGCGCACTACGTGGAATTCATTTTACGTGCTCTTTGGAAACTTTCACGTACGTACTATACCTATAAACAAATATACGTGTATACTATAGGTGTGAGCGCAAGCGCGTTTATCCTTATAGGTTTATTCAAAGTTTACCGAATTATTTATATTAAAACTGTTAATAATCATTCATTTTTTTTGTCAAGATATCTGAAATCATGAAATCAATGATATAATTATGATCAATATTATATTCTTATTCAGAGTCTGGTGTAACGACTGAAATATAAAAAAAATGTTAAAATTTGAGAATTGAATTCGAAATATCAGGGAAAGAAAACTCTGTATTTCGATATTAATCATTGAGCCAATTAACAATACGATGTTTAACGTACCTTAGAACCCCATAACGGGGTAATTAGTTACCCCACAAAAATGTCAAATTTCATTCCTGAACCAATTTTTTAAAACCATTCCTTTCGTTTTATAGACTTTTCACCATTAAATGTTTACCGAATGTGACTTGATCATGCACTATTCCCTTCATTATCAAAAAACGAAGAGAATGGTATATAATTAAACCTTATTATCGCATACTAGGAACATTTTATACTGAAGAGAAGATTGGGGTAATTATTTACTCCAGTGTGGGGTTTACGTTGGAAAAAATAGATTGTGGGGTTCTAGGGTTAAGATTGTCTTGTAAGAAGGGAATAGCGTCAAATATCACGAAGACATGTTGTTCGATCTATTGAATCACTCTTATGAAATTGACAATCTCTACCGATAAAAAAAAAACAAAATAATTCTTAAGTAGTTGCACAATTAATTCCCATTTTTTGTATATTATTTTTATTCATTAGTCTTCACCCTATCATTCAAAACTAAAAAACTCAAAGAATTTTCACTGTCGAAAGCTTAGGTTCATGGATTCATTATTAAAGCCAAAAATAATGCTGGAAAAAACATTTTTTTGGTTGTAAACACCTTTGTGACCTTTGCAAGATTCAAAGTAAAATACTAACTATCATTTCAGTTATTCCCGTTAATACTGGCTTGGATAATCAAGTGCTTCAAATATCACGTATGTACTTACGTTTGTACGATGATAGTTCCGATGTATTCTTAAGCTAGAGGAATAAAATCTTATTTGATGACCACGATAAAATACTATTTATCTATTAATTACGAAAACCTCTCCCGGTCTCAACTTTCGCTCTAAGATAAAGCAAAACTTTGATTAGTCGAATTATAACCAATTGTCAATCTCGCATGTATAATAAAAGAGCCTAGCGTGACATACTCGAATCACTGTTTCTGAATATCCCTGTAGAGGCAATCAAGTCCTTCGTGACGAGAGAATATTCACACACAAATTGCCAACTCGTCAATGGAATAGACTATTATAGCAGTGAAATATACCTCTAGAGATCAGACATGAGTTCAATTGTTGGAACAGAAATATCTACCGGAAGAGCTATCATTCATATCGTTAGTGTGATATGATCGCTTCAAAATATTTGTTAAGTTCTTTGTACTAGAATAATTATCATAAAACAAGTCATTCATTTAAAATATCATGAAACACCCCAAGGCAATAAGAAAAAAAATCAAAGCTGCTATTTAAAAAATAAACAAGATCGATAACTATCAATATTTAGTAAAGAAGAAAATGCATGCTCCACGTCTGATTAAAAGACGGACATGATATGAATTTGATTATTCTCAGGAATGAAAACTGCATATAAATGGCATTTTTTGTTCCAACCGTGGTATAACATCTCGCCTTAACATTAATCGCATGTGATGATAAAAAGGTAACTCCCATTTATGTTCAAAGAGCAAGCAATTTCGTTGCGAATGCTCGTCCGAACCGACGAAAACCGTAAATATTAATTATGTAGGGTGGAAAGGTAGGAGGCGAGAAGTGGGCACTATGGTGTACCGTGCACGAACCCCCATGAATCTCAAGAGGCTCGGATCGTTCAAAAGCCACTGTACACTTAACTCTCAATATTCTAAAAATAAGATGTTCTCTCGTTCTGCATATATTTAATAAATAATGATCAAGAATACCATTGCCTAATTTTTGGCGGTAATCATTAAACATATTTAAAAGAATTCTAATTACGAATCTGAATTCAAAACATGCCTAAATCAATAGTCATTAAGTATTATCAACTCAAAAGATTGATCTTTACTTTAAGCAGTACCAATTTTTTTTATTTCATTTTATTTTATTTTTTTTTTTTCATCCAACGATTTCATACGATGGCTATTCGAAGAACAACCCTTTATTTTGTATTGCTATTGGCGACATCGTCCCCGCAGTAGGTCATATTATCTTAATGCAACCAAATCAGGCTTGGTACTCCATACGCACGAACTGGGTGGCGGCTTATATTCCGCTACTGTCACCCATATAGACGCGCGCACACACATACATATTTCCCATCAAAAGAAAGCGACCGAAGGGTAATCCACAGAGAGAACCGCATAGAATAGAAAGGATACCCATGGCAACAGGTTGCCTAGCAACAGTGGTGCTCCCTGCGAGATAATATGATGCCCTTGCTCTGAGTCTCATAGTTGACTGTACGAATCAGTAATGAACAACTTGCATGTGTAAGTGTGGAATAATAGAATTAATTTGTGGCCATTCACCTTTATGTACACTCATTTGTATTGTTACTCGGGTTTTTCTGCCACGAGCCCAAATTCGCATAACGGTAGGTTTCCCGCACAATGAAATTTTACTTGCAATTATGAACCGCGTGTTGCACATTAGCAGGAGTACAATACAAACTGTTTTTTTTTTGTTTTTATGACGACTGGAATAGAAAATAACTCAACGGACAATCATGGGCGAATCTCTAGCGTTTCCAGATTTGTTACGTTTCAATGTGATCAACGATGTATTCGGTTTTTCTTTTCGTAAAAAACCCTACCTTATGACCCTCAGAGAACGGACAGAATCAGAAGGTTACCAGACAAAGGACATATGAAATATCTGTCCAGGTGAGAATTAATCTCCGAAAAACCACAGAATTACGAGCTCCGGTCACGTTGAGACAGTGAATTATGTGATATTTCATTTTTTATGCCTAACAATAATCCTGTCGGTGTGCTTAAAAATTTCAATCATCCTGAGCGATTTTTTTCAACTCAGAAAAAAGCAACCTCTCAATCTTCCTATGTTCGGTCTAAGACCGTCTCAACGAGCATATTCCTCAACATATTTATGCTTAAACGTAAGCCATATATTTTTCAATTTTTTTTCTGGTCGCTTTCAGGGGTTGGAATATGTGACGTCAAGGCACAGTGTGCTGTAGCAGATGATTTAAGCTCATCCCGTATTTTTTTCACGCGCACCACGAAATAAACTCTTATGTAGCAAACGGCTTTTGGTACATATATGTGTGTGAAGCTATACTTCTCTCTGGGTGTAGAACTCGAGCTCTGTGGACTTCAGAGCTCTTATCTGCGGTGGAAAAATTCATGCTCATGCTTAGGGGATGAAAAGCGTAAAATTAATTAAAAAAAAAAAATCCACTGTTATTCATTTTAATCTGTACCGATGTGTGAAGAAGCCCCAGGTCAACCGATATTCACATAACCAAAACCTCAAACTGACATCAACAGTATTTTCCACACTATTATTTACGTCTGTGGATTCCAGTTTGCTCCATTTCGTGTGGAGCATCAATGGGATATTGCGTAATCATTCTAGAATAATAACTATTGATACAACATTCAGTACACAGAATCGAAAATAGCTTTCAGCGTGTAATAACTGTAATGAAAAAAAGGGTGAACAAAAATCAACACGAGCCTAAATTATTGAGTATCTTATGAGTAAGAAATAAAAGTTGCTCTCTGAACGAAAATACGTTCACCGTGAATATTTGATATTTCCACAAATAACCGTGTGATTAATTATTTACGCTAACTTAACGCATAAAATATACATATATACGGGATTCGAAACACCCTCCTCATCGATAAATTACGCGGTTTGCATTATTGAGATGTAGAACACTTTGGTAAGTCGATGAGCACCGTTTTCTATATATATAATCGGTGTTCCGGTACCAGAAACGTTAACACGAAGAGGTCCTGAGTGCTGAAACCCAAACGCTGTCCGCACGACCCAACAAATGGGGGGTAAAGTTGCGGCATGTGAAATGGAACATGTGGGTATTGGCTTGTGTCAAGGGGATAATCGTAAATCACGCCAAAGTATAAGGCAGGGAACTCAGTCGCCGGATAGAAACCAACAACCAGGCATTCCTTACTAATTTATATCTGTATATATTTTCGATTATCGCTTTAGAATAGGACTTCCGGACACTGGTTCGTGTCCAACTACTGAGACCTTATAAATAGCAATCGACCAAAGTTTCTTGAGGCGTTGAGGCAGAACGTAGAGTTGAAAATACAACTATTCTCAACTTTACGTCGCTCATTTCCGATAAGAGTTTCTGAATTTTCAACGATGTATTGAACACGTCACCAATCGAACAAAAGCTTAGGGAGAATGCTGGAAATTTACGGACACCCAGATTAACGATGACAAATTGAATTATCTTCAAGATATTAGAAATTGCGCGATGTCCGATTTTTTCTTTTTGTAGAATGATTAGAGAAAAGCGGCAGTGTTTTTCATTTAATCAGCTACATTTATGATATTGGAAAATATATTCTTTCACTTCCACGATGTTCTGATTTTTGACGTAATACGTCGGGACATAAAAATCAGCCAACTTGTCTCCTATTCCATGCTTTCTACGTTATTAACTTGACGAACCGTTAAATATTTATTCTCCATGAAATTAAATTTAGTTCATTTCGCATAACAAATTAAACATAAGATAGAATGAAAAGCAGTTGCGAGAAATGGAATTTTTCATCATACAAAGCCTCGTTATCGGGTATCTCCCAAATTTCCATAAGCAAATACTCCTCCAGCGTCGTTCTCGAGGACTTTTTCACATATATTTACAAATTTCGATAAATTCTTCTGACTACTCTTGGTTGAAAAATTTTCAACAACATCTCACCGGATATATCGATTGCATCTTTGATGATTATACTATTTTTGAGGGGCATGTACCAAGGTTCGAATCCCTCTACCATCTCGCCCATTCTATAGAATTCGATACATATTTTAGCATCCTATGCGATACATATACAACATATACGTCTTTATACTGAGAAGCATACTCGAAGAATCGTTTTTTCTCCTCGTTCTCATACCAATTGGTTCTCCATAAATTGCAGTGTGTCATCAAGGCCGATTGAAAATTCGTATTAGTGCATAAATTTTCCTATCGGCGTTTTATTCGAGGTTGGAAAAAAACTGCCGTAAAAATATACATGGGTGGACGAACGTAGATACACCTTCTATATTTTCCATAGTTTCGAGCTTAATGTTTGTGGAGATGAAAAAACGAAGAGAATTAACGAGGCGACTATTTCGGAATCCGCCTCTTTCGGATTTTCGAATAAAACCAGATATTTTCAGCTTTTTTATTTTCAATGCTTAATTGCGAAATGAATGTTTTGACTATGAAAAAACTCTAGTTCATGCGATAGAACGGTATATTTTAATTTTGCCTTGCTACACTTTGGTAAAAATTGTCAGTCGATTTTCAACACATCGAGTGTGAGTTTTATACATAACTTTATCTGTTTTACTTTATATACAGTTGGTATATTTCCGGGCTCCCTTTTACTACTTCGGCTTATTTCTCATTTCCAACGAGTTGGATATTGGCTCAACCAACAAGCGTTACCTGTAGAGTGCTTATTTTAAGAGTTTGGAATTATTGAAGGGTTCTCAACTGTGGAGAAAAATATTCAACGTAACTAAATGCCCCAGTTTTTTTCATTTCACTGCTCGAATTCCATGTATTCATATTCAGATGAATATAGATAATGATAGAGATTTTTAGAGTATTTCGGACTGCTGGATTATATCGGTATATTGGTCACTCATCTTACGTGCATATTTCATAGTCATCATTTCTGGTCGACCGAGAACATCGCTCACTTGGAAAAGAGCCAATATTCCCATTCGTTCTCATTATCTATTCTTCAATCTCACAACTATAGCTTAAAATTGCAATATGTATGCTCATTTTTGTGATATCAAACGAATATCGAGGACATTTGTCATTGTATGTCTTAGATAAAGTAAGTTCATGGCATATCTTTCTTCGTTAAAATTTCATGATTATTTTTTTGGGTACACCTTTTTGAATTCATAATATTTATATTTGCGTGATCGATCCATTACTACTTTCGAACTAGCACAATATAAAAGAAAAAAGGAAAAATATAAGAAGATTGGCAACGTTGAAGGGCTAAAAATATTTCAAAGCAGTGCCACCGACGTTCTCCCGTACTTTTATCGTACAAACCGTCATTTTGCATTTGCCAGAACCAGTGATAAATCGATTGAAAGCTCTTTCGACAATTTGTTACGTCATTTTTTCGAATCGTGATCGAGGAGATGGAATAATCGTGATCACAAGAAGCATAACAAGAAAAAATTCACAGGTACGTGAGTCTCGGGACTTTGGTTTAGAGCTTGAATAGAACTCTTGTGGGCGAAATGGAACAGGTGACAGATGCCTCGACGCGTTATTAGCGTCACGTAAAAAAATAGCATACGTGATGTTGGGAATACTTGGGCTTACACACAAGCTCACATCAGGACAGAAACCGAGTGCGTGATAAATCTTTACGGATGTCGGAAACTCTAAGAAAAACAGACCAGGATTCCGTGATTCTTTTCTTTTCTTTACACCATGACCAGAACCGCGGGCACACCTCCCGCGGCGATGAGTAGTGCAAAAACTCCGCGCTGCATTTTATCTTCAGATTGCAGATGCGAAGGGATTGATTGACACCAGAAACGTTAGTCAAATTTCCTGTGAATGAAAAATGATCATTTGCGCGATAAATTTTTCAAAATATACATAGGAGAGACTGGAGCATTTTATTTACGAAAACAATCTTTTTCGTTATCCATATGTTGTCATGAATCACGAAAAATATTCAACGGAAGAAACGAACTACAATTCGGAAAAATTGTTTGTAAAAAAAATTTTGAATAAAAACAATTACGTTTTGGTCACGCTAAGAGTAAAAGTAACCCATATAAGATGTTTCGATAATGGCCTCTCGACGAGTGTTTGTACACCATTACTCTCTCGCCACTAGTTCCCTTTCTTCGTTCTACATACATGGAGAGAATTTTACGCGAAAAATTACTACGTTCACATTGTGGTGTGCAACCATGTTGTTATTTTTGAGTAAAATTTACTATATTTTGAATAGAAAAACATAGTAAATTTCAATGGGCGACTTGGTATCACACCGCAATGTGAACATAGTAATTTTTCATATAAAATTCTCTCCGTGTATCTTTATCATAACAATAAACGAAAAGTATTCTGAAATAATATGTATGAAAATTTTGAATATGTTAATGATAAACTGAGCCCATAACAAAACGACAGCGTAAATTTTATAAGAAAAGCAGTGGAAATTCACTAAAATAAATATACTCTTGTTAAAATTATTTTCATGTTGCATTTAAAAACCTTTTTTTTAATCATTTTGATTCACGAAAAGTGTATTTAATAGCACAAAATTGTATTGTAATATCTTGTACGTATTTTATTAGCAATGAAAACATTAAATTGTAAAAATGTATTTGACTTTACATGCGATGAAGGGTTAATCTGGGGAAGATCATAGAAGCTTTTTTATATGACTTTCAGAGTAATGACATTGACAAAACCGCAAAACCTTTCACTACGACAATTTAAAGGTCTCTATCAGTTTGCGAAGCTCAAACATGAAACTGTGACTTATGGTATAACACAGTAAGATCAGTACTTCAAGGGCAGATTCATTTGAACTTTTATTTAAAATTGTTTGCAGTTGAGATTAAACTGCGTCTGATGATATACCTATAGTGTCCCTCATTGGGATAAGACATGTTACTGGCTGACACCGTTCCATTATAATCCACGATTAATTTCCCTCGACTTGCGTAGCAGAGGCTTTTATCCCAGTTACCAATTACCCATACTCTCTGGTTTAATGCCAAAAGTTTTGGGATTAAGGGTCTTGCTTCGCTGTCGCAAAGGATAACCCAATTTGCCGTTGATAATTAATACTGTTTGCTCTCATAAAATTTGCACACTTTCGCAAGTGGCATGAATCATCTTATGACTTCAGGCGAAACAGAATTAGCGTAAGTATAAATGGAGAAGTAAAGGAGAGTGCAAAATTTCACAAAGATTCATTGAAAAAGCAATTTTTTACTCGATCACTGATGAAGATTTATTTTATTCATAATAATTACAGTTAATAACCTATTTTTGAACTTTTTACCATGGAGTTTGTATCCAAGCTGGATAATGATTTTCGAGTAATAATTAATGCAGCAACCCTTTTATGGAACACTGGTGTGAGACTTCATCTTCTTTTATATTACTATAATACTCAAGCTCGCGATTAATCCGAAAGTGGCACTCGACTGTCTCTGACAATCTCCTTCTATTTCTCTCTCTCTCTTTCTCTCTCGGTATTCCGCGTTCCTCGTCCTCTTTACTTTTCACCACGTCAGCCGTTCAAACGAGGTTTGTTAACGCTGCAGTTTCGCCCGTGCCTACTCTTGTTCGTATTCCCGAATCGATGAATACCTCTTTGCTTGATGTCGTTCATCCTAGTATATAATATAGAGAACACGAACAAAGGCATAACCCCACTCATAAAGTCAAGAGGCTTGGGCGACAACTTCACATCGTCATCATCGCTGGGTTACCGCACTCCTTCGCTTCTTGACGAAAAATCCTTTTTTCTCGTCAATTATGCTTCTTCAGACCGTAAATCTAAAAATTCATTGACAATCATAAAAGATAAAAGAAAAATACTGTAGAAACGATTAATCACTGTGATTCACGACGTCTTTAAATTAAATTCACAGTATTGCTTACACCAGTTAGAATAATTTCGAGTGTAAGTTTTCGATTTTTTCGAGTTCATATTTACCTCATTCACACTTCAGTAGATTAAGATATGTTGGGGTAATTCGAACTAACTTTTTTAGGGTGATAGTAGTGTGGACTTTCAAATTCCTCGAAAATATATGAAACAGAATGAAAAAAATTATACCACAGAAAGAGCATTTGAAGGTGTTAGATTCATGAAAGATAATGAGCTTTCATTCCGACGTGCAGAATTTTCTTCTCTCGTAGAACTAGATAACTTGCTTTACATATCTGAAATGGGCTTATGAGAATGGAGCTAGTGGCAGTTACTCAAATGAGAAAATTTGTTAAATGTGTAGTGAAAAATAAACTTGTTCCGGGATAAGCCCTTATTCTAACTTCGTTAACTAAGTTCGCACTTATGCTAACAACTGTACGGTAATTTCCCCAAGACTGGTGAATTACGGACACTGAGAATTTTCTCTTTCTCATTAAAATTCCATATTCCTATGATAATCTTTATAATATTTCACATTTCGTTTAACCCTTGAGACGTAAACTGGTCCGAATTGGGACAACTAAAATCCACCGACTCTGACTCACGTTTCCGTGCTTAAACCTGATTATCTCCTATAAAAATTAAATAATGTCGAGCAAGAGTGGTGTTTTAGAAACAAGAGAGTCAGAACTATAATTTGGAAAAAAATATGTACTCTTACGATCAATTGGAACGCCACAATCGTCCTTAAAATTTGTTTCGAACAGTGTTTCTGCCGACGATCGGAAAAAACGAGTATTCCCATTAAAGGTTAAAGTAAAGACGACATGTAAAAATCTTTAAAAATAGAGACTGATCATTCCTACGCTAAATAGAAAATTTGTAACTATAATTTTTTTTTTCATATCTTCCATGGCTCATGCAAAAGAAGATTAAAAACCAAAAGTCGAAATTTTCTATACCATCACGGCATATCTCTGAAGCATTAATTAATAGTATTTTGTGTAACAGGTGCGAATAACAACGAATTACGTTGCGCGTGAAGTTGCTACATGAACCAAAGGCTTATGAGCATATTCACACGAGGACGAGTGCTATAAACATACACACGAGTACGAGTGTGAATATGCATCATAAGTCGTGGTGGATGCAGCATATGCGCAATTGAATGCATTGTTTTCCGCACTTGTTGCATTCAATATTTTTTGTGATACCGGCTTCAAATGTTTATTGGAGATTCAAAAATCAATTGCACTCGAGTATGGAAATAGCTTTTTCGTCAGTCAGTGCGGTAAAGTAAGCTACAATCTCGGTTTCTTTCGAATCTGTGTGGTAAAGTAAAACAAAAGACGGATCGTCGAGAAATAAACTACTTTTCACGAGGTCTATATTCATTGGAAAACAAACTTTCGAGGTACGTATTACAAAAAAAAAATGAAGGCTGTCATCGTGATAGCTATTTTTTTCGCTATTTTGGGAATTTTTTCTGATGAATCATTAAAACACACTATCTTTGAATTTTAACCACACATTTATTAACATTTTCACAGTCCGTCAGAATTTTATCAAACAAAAATAACGAGTTGAATCGACTTTACACCGTTCGGAAGACACTCATGTGTTGGTTGACCGCTGCCATGACTCCGGAGGCTTTGCTCATCTGAAATCAAAAAATCAAACGGCATTTTAATTTGTAGACCTGAGGTCATCGCCGGAACTAGAGTAAACTAAAAATATTGAAAATTGAATTTTTGGCACGGTTTTAAAAGTTAAGTTCCAAGTTTCGTCATTTTTTTCAACGTTTAAAACCGTGCCAAAAATTCAATTTTCGATATTTTTAGTTTACTCTAGTTCCGGCGATAGCCTCAGGTCTACAAATTAAAATGCCATTTGATTTTGTGATTTCCGATGAGCAAAACTTCCGGAATGATGGCAGCCGTCAACCAACACATGAGTGTCTTCCGATCGGTATAAAGTCGATTCAACTTGTTATTTTTGTTTCATAAAATTCTGAGGGACTGTAAAAATGTTAATAAATGTGTGGTAAAAATTCAAAGATAGTGTGTTTTAATGGTTCATCAAAAAAAATCCCAACAAAAGCGAAAAAAATAGCTGTCACATGGGATGACCCTATTAAAGCGAAGCAATCCATCGAAATATTACATTAAGATTTTTATACAATATTCATACAAATATATACGCCGGAAATTTAAATCGAGATCTATTCACATTCAGTGAAAGTCTGTTATCCCGCTGTTGAAGAGGCAAGTAGTGTATATTACCAGCAATTCTGGCAGCTCCATACAGCGAAATATCTAAAGTTCAAACCTTCACGGGAGTTGACCCGTGGCCGCGTTGAAATTCACAAGACGAACTTTCCGAGAATAAGTTTGTTGGAGACCATGCGTTAGAAAAGGAGGTTTACGTGGAGAGGACCCAACTGTGATCGTTTGATCCCTCGAGGATTGCTTTGGCTTCTGAACCTTTATCATTATATTTTTTCTCCGTGTTTCCCTACTACACTTGGCGGCCTTTCCAATGAACTCCAATAATTTAGCATGCAATTAAATGAAGGGATATTCCAACAAAGAATTTCCAACATTCCGAATGCAATGGAACAAAAGCTCGGTAAAGAAGAAACAAAGCGAATGGACATGTATATGTAAATATTACATTATACAAACAGTGTTGGATTCTGTTTTGAAATTAAAATGTTCTACTATATGTCTTGAAAACAAATAAATAATTGGTATTTTTGTGCTTTTTTAATCATGTTTCTTAATAGTGACGCAAAGAATGTAATATTATTACATGACCGTGAGTGGAATTATTGGAAGTCTAACTGGTCTCATAAAACTTGTTTCCTTCATCCAATTTCTATTCACCCTATTAGCTTTATGGAAGGATAAACATAGAAGTTTCAAGACGATGCTGCGAGTTAAAGATTAATTCCAATGGTGCATAGTCTCATATTTACACATATAACAATGAGAAAACTCAATTTTGCCAAGATATTTGCATTCAAATGATTGAGATCACATTTGCGTTGCCGTGTTTCGACCCAACAGTGATACCACCCGCACGTCAATGTAGCGAGAGGCGAGATGTTCCAATAGCCATGGCTGTTATGAGCTTATAAATCGATAGAGAATTAGTAATGGGATTTTGGTTACTTCGCGAGTGAACCAATGACAAGGGCCGATATTCATGGGTGCTATCGGTTAATCACGTGATAACAGGGAACGACCGGATCAATTTGCCTGATAAATCAATCTTCGCTACACGAAGCAGCTTTAACAATGGCTGACCATGTGAGAGTTCTTGAGGCTTTGGTTCTAACGTCTCCACCATAGAACATGTTCAACAACTACTAAAGCGCGATATAGCTAAAAAAAATAATATTGTCGTGCACATCATTGCACAAAATCAATTCAGACTTTATTAAACGATCCCCCTATATATAAAACCCCTACTTTTGCTGAAATAACTCACCAAATGTACACCTCATTTAAAAAATTGACCTGATAGCAAACTATTCGTTGGTTCAATCAAGAGTTACTGATATTTGCACATATTGCCGATTCCTACAAAAGTATGAAACATATTTTATTACTATATATTGGAGCATAAAGATTGGACCTTAGGAGTTATCACAAGCGTTCGGCTGACATTCCGTTTTGTTTTATAAATAGTATATATGGCAGCATCACTGGTCTATTGACAGAAGCAATTTATTCCGATGCAGGTTTTATGTCTATAGACTTCGTCATTGCCATAAGTTTCAATGAACATTCTTTTCTTGTATTTTTCATATTCTCTTTTTTGAGAAAATAGTGTTGATGAAATAGGATTCTTTGTATAACGGAATAAGCCGAGTATTCAATCGGCCTGTATCTCACTTTGAAGGATTTGCTCAGAGTGAAAACAAAATTTTGAAACGTGTGGACAGCCACAAGCAACCTCATTCTACGCTGTGGAATCAATGGCCGTGGGAACATCGGTATACGCCGTAATGAACTAACCTTTCATTCGCAGCGAGCTTTCTCATTATCCTACTTTTTTTTACGTTCTACATTTCCAATGAACGAACTAGTAGGTACTGTAGTTCGAAAAAATTTTGGGCTGAACCAGTTTTATCATTTGTATTTCACGTTATACACAGTGCTAGGATTCACCAACCCTCAACGGGTTTCCAATTATTCCACAGAGCGAATTACTTCTATTACAATACCATTTGCTTTCAGTATATCGCGTATGATAATTCTTTTTTCGCTTTCATTTTTTCTTTTTCATCCTATCTTCATTCTTTTCTGCACTCCAAGAACTATTGTCATTCACTTTCTCTGTACGTTTTTTTTTTTACTTTTCATCTTCTAATTTCATCCAGTCCATTCGTCAGTTCCTATACTTTAACAAGACTCTCAATATTACCATTCTTAAGCTTCTTGAAATAGCAGGTTCTATATATCGCTCGTAAAAATGAAAAGGAAGGCTCATCTTTCTATTCTTTTCATTATTATCATATGCCGAATCGGTTTTTTTCTGATTAAACATTCGGCTTATCTTAGCAATGAAAATGTCTTCACCATCATTATCTCCTCTCTTTCTCTCATAGCTCAAAAAGAGGCAAAGAATTCTCGTTTTCCTTCGGAACTGCAATTCTCCTTCTCCCATTTTAAACTCGAACTCTCTCCTCTTATTATAATACCTTGAGCCCCGAGGGAAAGTCAGATTAGCACGTAGGCTCTGCCGTGCGGTATAAAAATCTCTTGAGAGTTAAGCTGTACAATCAGGACGCTCATTTTATTATTTGAGATTGAAGCACGTGCTTCTCGTCCAGATGAATACCGATCAAAATTATCTGGAAAATTGAAAAATCTCACTACAAAACAGTCAACTCGTACGACGGAGTTTAAGGATGGTGCACGTGTGCATTTCCAATCAAAACTTCCATCCGGTCAGAATTCCAATCATTTTCCAATTTAAAAGAAACTCAATGCAAAATAAATATGCAAGGAATGTTGAAGAAATTCTTTCCCGTAATAATAAAGTTAATATTAAAAACTTATAAAACTATTTCAAGAAGCTATTATTCTCAAACCAATAATCGGGAATGGCACTTATTTCCATGCAAATAGTTCGAAGAATTTTCCCAATGATATAGTAATATTTTATATTATGGTATGTCTTTTTAACATTTCATTCGAGCCACGAATAAATAATTGTAAAATTTCGATCTGTTTATCGTGAAAAAGTTAAACATCTCACTGAGATAATTTCCTAGTTATGAATGGAATAAGTTTGTAACAACAACCCTACACAATCTTTAACTACAGGAATTATTTAAAAACAAAAGAAAATTACAAAAAATCAGTCGGACGTTTGTTAAAAAAAATCAACGAATTAATTAATCTATGAGAAATAAAATTTACTCACAACTCATGAAAAAAAACACTATTTTACACGAAAAAAAATGATTTCTAAAAATTAATGGTTGATATTTAAAAATTACTGAAACTAAAACAAAATGAACAGTTCAAAACTGTAAATTACTCGTTTTACAGTGTGTTCCATTACAAAATAATGGATTGAATGTGTTTTTTACTCCCTGATCAGTTATTAATGCTGATCTAAACTGTAAAAAGCTCAATGTCCACAGCAAAAAAATGACAGCAGAAATTACAAATAAAAACAAGGAATCCCACTGTGCGTGAAGTGTAAAATTTACAGTGGCCCCAGTAAAATATTCAGTTCGTATAGGAAAATAAACTGTAAACCAATGCTATTTACTGATATTAAAAATTGTAAAAA
Source organism: Rhimphoctona megacephalus (assembly GCA_963989365.1). Taxonomy (NCBI): domain Eukaryota; kingdom Metazoa; phylum Arthropoda; class Insecta; order Hymenoptera; family Ichneumonidae; genus Rhimphoctona; species Rhimphoctona megacephalus. The sequence goes on along the minus strand of OZ022415.1, from coordinate 39,821,865 downwards.
ATGTTAAACGGCATTCATGAAAAATTGTAATTAGAAAATATAAAAATTGTGTATTTCCTATTGAGAAAATTACCGTCGACATAAATTAGAAATTGCAGTGTGTCCAGTAAAAATTCGAGAACGTACTGCAAAATTTGCTATGTTACTTTCAATTTTTACAGTAGACACTGTAATTTCTCCAAACACGTGAGGCAGGAAATTTCAAGAGGAAACACTTATTGAAGACTGTCGCTGTATTTGCTTATTATAGCTAAAACAATGGGGGGAAGGGGGGGGGGGCAATTTTCAATTACACGGAAGCGTTACGGACATGATACATTGTAATATATAAAAATTCGATATTTTTTATATTTCAAATTTTTCTTACTTTCAAAAGACTTGTCTCATAGATTATTCATTGACGTTACCGATTATATTCTGGATTGGATATGTATGTATCATTTTTTTTACCAATAATTACCAAGTAGATAGTAGTGTAATAAGTAGCGTCCGTGCGTGTTAGGTCATAGATAGGTAGGTAGGTCAGATCGAATCCCAGTGTAGGTAGGAAAATTTGTCGATATAAATGCATGTGGGAAGTGAATGATGTAAGAAAGTATGATTGAAAATGCATTTACAATTAAAATTTTTTTTAAAATTGTATTTATTTTAAACAATTGTATGGTTATGTTTAGGTAATTCTAATGAGGATAAGTTCAGTTTATTATTTCGTGTACTTTTTACGGTTTCACACTGTAAAAACGGGGTGAATGTTCGACACTATAAAAATTCTTTTGATGGACATACAATATGTCATTTACAGTATTACTATTTTCCACGACAGGGACTTGCAGATTTTGTCTAAAGTTTTATGAAAAATTGATGTTTACGCGTCCGGAAGGTACTACTAATGTGGAAAACTGTAAAGTTTCGTAGAAATCCCAATAAAAACTACGGTTTATTTTTTTCCGTGTAATATGCAAACTCCATGCTTCCAGCATCTCAGCATATGATCAAATTTTTCCAAATGCTTGTCTCATAAGGGCGTGTACTTAAAATATCTCCATCAAGAACGCCCAAGAGAAGAACCCATTTTATATTTCATACATTTCTTCTGCCATCTTGCAAACAGGAAAAATATGGTATAAATCCTGCGGAAGCGCCCTTTATATTTTTTTCCATCCGTTTATGACACTTGTCATTTTACCTCTTTTTCTCTCTCTCTCTTCTTCCTTTCATCCTGTAGATATCGTCCAGCAAGAAAGCTTTGCAATCTCAGAACCAGCTGGACTTAGCCATGTACATACTTCCGCTTTATCCTTCCGTTTACGTATCCAACAAAAAACTTATGACTGCCAGAGTATATAAACAGGATGGAAAAAAACTCGTTGGATTTCATGTGTAAGGAATTAAAGCATTTTTCACGCGGTATCTCTGCAATCTACGTGGATTTTTGTCAACGAAAAATATGCGTAGAGGATGCCAACAAAAATAGAATATAAACCTGAAATCACTGTACGTCGCGTCGTATTTCTCTCAATTTTGTAGAGTGGAAGCCCTCAATTATTGAAAGTAATGTACTCGTTATTTACTTTTACTGTTTGACTTTGTTATTCTACGATGTATATGTCGGAGACCTTTTGACGTTAGGGAATATTCTCCTTTCCGAGATCTCACTTAAGAAAACCTCATTGTAGGGTAAGATAAAAGTGGATTGAGCGGGTCTCCCATCGAATTTTTCGCCACGACCGCTCGTAAATCAGGTTTTTCATTTTTATTGGCAGCAATTAAAATACTATCTTACTTGATGGCATCAAAATATAAATGGCGTAACGTCCAGACCTTTCGTCCCTACTAAAAGCTGTTATTGATCCTGAACTAAAATGAGTTACGAATTCTTCGTCCGACTTGTTTTGTTCCCGAAGGAGTATTTACGTCGACAATTGCAAGAGGTAGCTCAAATTATGAATACCCAATTTTATTAACATATATTTGTCGTGTTACCTTGTGGCGGTAAGTGGAGCAGAGAGTGGGACTACATGCTATACGTGTATAGCTTGTATCAAAATTTAATTACGACGTTGAGAAGCTTTCCGTCTGCCATCTCCCCTCCCCCCCCCCTCTTTTTCTGAAAAGTACACCATCCATTTTGCTTCCCACATCTCTCTCGCTTCTTTCGCACTAGCGAAGGTTTTCCGTTTGACGTCATCCAGCATAACAAGACCCTTATTTCTTCTATACTCTTTGTTTGCCTTCGATATACCGATTTGAAAAAAAAACGCGTAACGAATGGATATACGGTTTAGTTACCATCACTTGTGATGTTAGCAGCAATCGATTTCTCAACAATTTGTATTTTCCATTGAGACCAACATAAAATTTAAATGAAATAATAAATCAAATAAAATTCGAAACCATACAAAAGCGGGTTTAGCAAAAAATGCTCGTGTGCATATACGTGATGTGTATGGCTTTTTGCACAACTCGTCTTTACGTTTTCACTGTATTTCAGCGTATGTCCCATTGTTAAGAATAAAGGACTCTCACCATCCAGCCGCTCGTTGCTAGTAAAAGATAATCAAAAGGCTTTGACGCACATAAAAAACGCGGGTAGTTGGTGAAGCGGGTGAAAACGTTCTTGTGCTGAGACTCTAATCAGTCTTGTCAAGGTTTGCTCTCATAAATTTTTGTTCGTTCGGGTCAAAGGACCGCGCTCTCATTTTCTCTTAAGAGGGGAAAGTCATGTAAACGTACGTTTTTTTCAAGATTTTTTTTATAAAGAAATGGAATAGTATATTGAATTAACATAAAGGATATCTCAAAATACACGATGTAAGGTATATTGACAAATTTTTTTAGACTAAAATATTTCAAAATAGTGACGCCACAGTTGCAGGAAGCAGATTTGCGCCGTGCAGCCTACAGGTCTCAAATCTCAACTAAAATAAAAAAATCAAATTTTTATTGTTGTCAAATCAAAGTTTTATTGTTTTGTATAAGTGATTTTTTTTCAAAATGATTTTAAATTTTCAATTTTTTTTCTCTCCGTCATGCAAAACATATTAATGTATTTTAACAATAAAATTTTCACTTTTTTATTTTAGTTAAGATTTGAGACGTGTAGGCTGCACGGCGCAAATCTGCTTCCAGCAGCTGTGGCGCCGCCATTTTGAAATATTTTAGTCTAAAAAAATTTATCAATATACCTTACATCGTATATTTTGATATATGCTTTATGTTAATTCAATAAACTATTTCATTTCTTTATAAAAAATCTTGAAAAAAACTTACGTTTACATGACTTTCCTCCCTTAAACTTTCGAGAATTATAAACGAAGTGTACTTGTCCTTAGCCAATACTAGGAGATCTGAGGCTTCCACTCTATTATTCATGGGATTGATACACAAAAGTTTACCTTCATTCTTGCTTTTTAGAGCTCGTTGTATTCTCATGATAGGCGATTATATATTTCCTTCTAAAATCACCATAGCTACGAACTGGTAACGATTTTTCATGTAAAAAGGTCTTTCCTTATAGGCGCCATTCTCCTTCGCATGGTAGTTATTAACCTCTTCTGGGCTTGTTCCTCCTAATTAACTGATAATTAATGAGCTTCGTGGAAAGGTTCGGAAAGTACACGGTGCTGTATAGAATATTGAATGGTAGTGGATGAAGTAGTAGAATGAAAGAACGAGGTTGCAAGAGGAAAGAACGGGTCGGAACTGATAGTTGACCAGAACAGTGTAAGCGCAAAGGCATGACGGAGAGGGGGGGGGGGGGGAGGGAGCGAGAGAGAGAGGAGGGAAGCGATCTACTCAAGTTTGATAATTGAGATAGAAATCCGAGCATACTGTTCGGGTTGATAGCATAGCAGCTTTGGACGAAATTAATTCGAGACGATGTAGCTCGAAGATCAAATTTTAGAATAGGTTGGAGAAACTGAGCAAAGACCTTAGAAATCTATGACTTACAATATAAACCAGTGCCATTATATTGTACTGATTTTATTTCTGTTATTGTTCTGATATTGAATTAATCGTATTCTTTCGAAGAATATATACTACCATTTTTAACAACAAATAGTAACAAAAGGTGATTAATAATTATTCTGGAAGTAAGGTAAGGATTATAATTTTGACAAAGATATTCGGTACGAGAATACTCGGCTTTGCATAACTACTAGTCTAAAACTCCAATGAATTTTTAATTGTTTATTAAACTGCACAAGTATTATAAATTTCAAAGAAAAACATCGAAAATTGTAATAGGTGCAACTGCACATTATTTTGGGTGACATTATTATATTACTTCATCTTAATGTTTTTTATATCAAGATATGACAATAAACAGTCAAGACCGATGAATAAAAAAAGTAGAAAAGCAATATTCGATTCGGCAATAAAACGGTAACGAACCGTTCAATCGGAAATTAACCATAGATACAGATCTGCCTTTGTTTTCTGATGGACGAGTTCCGAATGGCTACGGGCTTATGCGAATAACCTTTTTTCCTCTTCGCCAAATGGCTGCTCGCTTGAGCATCGTAAAATGATGGAAAATAGAAGCAAACAAGTGAAAAAATAAATAAACTTTAAACGGCGTTTCAACTCCAGGCTTCATTGAGTTTGAATCAACGCATGCGTGTAAACGCGAGCACATGTTGGAATATGCTCCTTCTGAATATCAATAATACCTTATTTTGTTTCAAAACAAACCCGGAATTCATGGGAATTTATTTTTGAAATATTTTCAATGTAAGGCTAAAGTTACATTGAAACATTTCGATGAAAAATCAATTATTGAACGACGTGCTGACTTACAAAGATCAAAAGTGATGGCCTATTGAGCAATTTAAGTGGATATACCGTATAATTCAAGGACATTGGAAGTACTCGGGTAAGAAACTCTCGCTTAAGCTGCTGGAGTGTTATACAGCATTGTTAACACTTTTATATATAGCGAGTTTATACGAGAGTTCGATTATATACAAAAATCTACGTATGTGTTTACGATCTCTATGAATCGATTACCACTGGGTATCATAATTTTGTATATGAATGTTACGGTTTTTATAAAGTACGTGTTTTATGTCTCGGTAAAAAAAAACGTTATGCAATTGTTATCTTTCTACTTCGGTATTAAGAAATAATACAAAATATCACGTAATTGAACTCTGGAATGAATTTGACCGAGATACGAAGACTCGATTAAGGGGTTTGAATTGGAATTCGACGACGGAATATAACGAGGCAAAAATGCACAAATATCTATCTCGATAGATCTGACGATGGAGGTTGCAGATGAAAGGCTGATTCCAAAGTACCACACAGAATCGAGACAAAGACACGCGATACGATGAGAAACAAAACTATATACCTGACATGGGGACGTTCCAATGCGCAAGGGCGTTGGCGCTGACGATGGATCGTATAGGAAGCGTCCTAGGTGAGGCGTAAAGGGGATGCTTTGATAGTGGGGTTAGGTGAGAGGGTGTTCGATGTAGTGGGGGTTGCCAGAGTATCCGAAAGGGTGGGAAAAACGAAGGCGAGAGTTTCTCTCAGTGGTTCAGTCCGCGCCCCGACACGCACTCACCCGCGCAACCAAGGACTTTTTTCCTTCCGTTACACCGAAAATATTTTTTGAATAACACTTACGAGCAAGAAAAAGATTAATAATAAAATGAAAAATATATTGTCGATGAAAAAAAATATTTTAGTCAGATCGTGTCCATTTACACTTTTTTTAACCGATATTTTGTGTTGAAATTGTTTTGTCACAAGTACGATCATTGAAACACGCGCACGAAAAAAAATTCGGGCATCAAAGTGGTATCCTGTAAGGGAGGCCCCGAGTGCCTGATTATAAATCGAAGAGGACGTTTGCCGGTCGTTCAGAGATCCATCGATATTGACTATTTCATCAACTACGGGAATTTTGACTCGTTAGTAAGTTTATGACGTCCTTGAAAAATAAGAAGATTGTAAACACTCGTTTCCCCTTCGAGTTTCCCGCGATTAATGCATCACTAGTGTACCCACTTACTTTCGCATTTCCCTCCGTCGAATAACGGAAAAATAAGTTGCTCGAAAAATGCCGAAAATGCCGATCCATTACCAAACTTTAGACTTTGCCTCACATTTTTCCCAAATTCCTTTCGTCGGGCGTGACTTATCGCGTAACAACGCTCGATCAACATACTATATCGCACACACAGAGAAAAGGGTGTTAAATACTAGGGTAGAACATGATAGAACGTTTTTTCTCGAAACTAAAACTCGTTAGCGGTATGATGTTTTTCGAAAATTGTGTTAAATATCACTTCCTGCCTTATTTTTTTTTTAATGACCAACTGTTCGAATTATTGAATACTGCGTGCTGCCAACAGATTAGTGCCGGAATTAAACAAATACAATTTGATAGCCTCGCAAATGTTCGATATAAAGTGCGCATTTTGGTTTTGCGCCAACCTTTTAAAGTTGATATGGTTACGCACTGCTTTGGTCGTTCAAAAAAATAATTACTTTACAGGAAAATTATAATTTAAAAATAAAGCCTGTTAGGCTGTTAGAACGAATTTAGTATGTTTTTTACTATAATTGTTTAAAGTATATTAGAGTGTAATTACATTTTGTATAATTGCATATTTTCGTAAAACTAGTTTTTACTACGTGAGTTAATTGTACGAGCCAGCTGTGTGGCCATTTTTTAATTACGACAAAACTTCACCATCCATCTGCTTATCTCGTTCCTCCTTTTTCTCTCACCATCTTCTGGTTCCAGACGGTATTCGAGCCTCGTAATTATACCATCCTATTCCGATTCTCGTATCTTGGCTCATTTTCCATCTCTCCAGCTTTCTCCCTTCCGCCCCTTTTGTGTGATTCATAATTTACGGAATTATGCCTGCGTCTGAATATTTATGATTCTTTTGACACTGGCATTTCCGTGTTTCTGGTTTGCGAAGTCTTTAGAATCCAATCATATTCAATTATAAAGCCTTCGTGCAGTACAATGATATTAACAAAACGGATTATAAAAGGACAGCATATGAATAATTGAAATATTCAATTTTTAGCTAAGCCATGATCCCAAAAATGAAATAAAACCGTCTAAAGTGGTCTGTATTCAAACGCGTTATATTACGGTGCCCTTTTGATCAAATCTATATGAAATGGAACTGATTTCGATACATTTTATTCTGGTACAATTTAACCGAATAATTACTGGTTACTTTCGTACTGGTTAAGTCTTCATTTTACACGAATAAATTATTAAGGTCGTTTAAACGCTATCACATGATTGAGTTGATTAACTCCGAAGTAATGTAGCAAGCTGATGAGATTTACTTGACGACGCTTTTGATGCACTGACTTGCAAATGTCAATACTTTTCTCGGTTTAATTATGTCCCAATACAGTTCCCGAAGCGACGTAAACGTAATTATGACATTGGGTTCCAGAGGGGTTGAAGCTGCAAAAAATGGTCGTCGCAAACGATCTTCTTTTCCACCTCATATCCTAACGTGATTGTCGAGGGTGATAACCGACCTGTCATTGAAATTATATAAATGGTATAGTGTGAAAATTGCCTTCTCTTTGGGAAGATACCATGACGGATTATTCCACGTTTCGTCCTAAGCATGGTGTATCCCTCATAAGAAGTTTTCCCAGTAGCAATCAGTAGAAGATCAACGGGTATAGTCTCGGTATGCTTCTCTGAGCTGTAAAAAAAAGCAGAACGGCAGACTTTAGGATAGATTGGCGAGACCTTTCTCGTGTCACGCCCCGACGATACAAGGTCGTGGCATTCGTGACACTTCGTGGTTCTTCCTAAGGTAGACCTCGGTTTGCCCAAGAGCGTTACGAGGGATACGAGAGTGCCATTAGCAAAAAAACGAGGAACGGGCGTCGTTGTCCTGGCCCGAAGACATTAGTATGTGCCAAGGGCTTAAAACCACTGAGTTTACTCCGTCTTGTTCTCTCGTTCGCCGACATCTTCACATATATATTTTTCCTTTTACCCCGCGTCATCTCTTGCTCCTTTCTTTATTTTTCTGAGGTAACGGTAATTATCTTTGTGCTTTCTTCTTTGACTTGTTTATTCTTGGGTTTATACCATACCGTGACTCGCATGCCTGAAAACTAAATACACGAGAAAACTGCAAAACTCTTTATTTATTTCCGTATATTACCATATAGGGTCACAAGCAGCATTATAGTCTTAATCAAAGCGAACGTTTATTATAAGATCGAATGTAAAACAAAATTGAACTGCACGTCACTATTCGAAAAAGTTAAAGCTGTTTTCCATGTTAACTTATTTGAATTGCCAAAAATATTTGCTTCTGCTTTACTAAGTGTGATAATATTATTCATTTTATTTGATATATCATATTGAACTTACTCAATTCGTTGCAATCCTCAAGCTGATACAAACGGGTAGCTTCATTATTATTCGATTGCAGAATGATGAAAATACAGGTCACAGACGTCTATTAATCAGGAAAGTGGGCTAAATTTCTTTTCATATGAAACATTAATCATCTTTTCGAAATCTTAGTTCAATGATTGCAGCTGCCTCTTCTACCAATGTATATTTTACATCACTTTATCTAATCCACTAAAGCTTCAACTTTAAGAAAGTTATCCTTCGACTTAATCTACGTATATAACTTAAAAGTGACTTGACCCACTCACCAACGGATCAAATGAAGAGTCTGGATACCGTAGACCTTCGGAATTCCCGAGAGGGTTATTGTGGTGTATATACTACAACGATATTGTCTAGTCTGATATAAGCAACACGTTTCTCACGGGAACCGCCACCGTCTCATGGGGAGGGTTCGTAAGCCTTTCAGGAAAATTGACTCCAGTTTAGTTTGTCCATGTTCAATCCAAGATATCACAAACATGGCATACGTCATTCCGTACCAGTTCGAGAGAATTCTTTATCATCCTTCGGATATCATAAACAATTAATGTAAAATTTATTTCTTTTTTCTGCTGAACTCCAAACCACTGTTCAGTTTGAGGTACTATTCCGGTGATTCTTTCATACCGTACAAAATTTATTATCACATAACTTTAGTGTAAGATTAATTTATAACACAAACACACTAGTCGTTTGTTTTAGACGTTTAACCTTTCTTCATTGTTTACCATATTTCTCAATTTAGCGGAAATATTTCAGGTGCACAAAGTCATTACTTTAGTATACATGAGTCTTGCAAAGATACATATAGTCAAAGAAGTTTTATACTACTACCGACAACTAATAGCAGAGAAAAATTTATTTGCTCATTCGAGCCCTCCATTGTCTTTTATTCTGACAAACTCTGACTCTTCTTGATTAAGTACCAGCCAATGATCGTCCGCTCTACGAAACCATCTCTCACAGCCTTCCACTCAAAACTGCACAAAATCCATTACCCATTCAAGCGGGAGATTACGCGACAAAATGGATTCTCCAGAACAACAATATACAGACACGTCATCTGAAACTGACTTTATTCATCATAAACGGCATCAAGCTTGCATCTCGAGGAGTTTCGGACATCCGTTGTTTTATTCAGATTCATATTGATAAGAGCTTACCAATAATACAAATGTATGCAAGAATCCTAATGTATTCGAGGTATTGGGTGGAGGTATTATATATGATGAATTCATGAATACCTGCTCCGATAAGCCATCGAAATATTGTTGAACAGGAGCATATGCTTCCAAGTATCTCCTCTCTCTCTCTCTCTCTCTCTCTCTCTCTCTCTCTCTCTCTATCTATCTCTCTCTCTCTCTCTCTCTCTCTCGCCCCCCCTCTCCCCCCTCCCCCCCTCTCTCTGAGTTGGCTTCTTACTCTTGCCTAAGTTGTCGCAGTCAGCAAAATAATATGTAAGTGCCAGAAACTTGGCATAACTACACATCTCGGTATACAGCCAAAAGCTAGATGAAGTAAGAGGAAGCGAAAGAGAAAACGGGAGATGAGAGAGGGAGTGAGTAATAGGGAGAAAGACAGCGAGAGGAGTGCTTTTTGAGTATATACTGGGCAAGAGCGGTTAGCAGCTTCACTTCTCCACGGCTTTGTTTGATCCGGGGTTTGTTAATGTGCTTGTAAGTGCCATCTCGCAACATGCTACACTACAATATCATAACATGTTCTTGGCTATTGCAGCAATTTAATAATTCAAAACACGTTCGCGGTACTATCGACTTAAGTGAGTTCAGTCTTCAATGACAGATTATAGCAATGGCTACATATCAACCTATCAGGGCATTCATATGAAAATATGACCCATGCAAAAGCCTCACATTTATATGGCACATATGTACGTAATTCAATTTGTGCTATTTCAATTGTTCAAGTTATACAGACATTCACTTTATTCGTAAATTTGCATATTTTACTCAAATAGAACTTTAATTTTCCGCTCGTTATATTAAATTATACAATTTAAGCCGTTTTACTTGCATCGAGTCTGGAGAAAGTTTCTCCAGAAATTTACACTCCATTACCATGTCTATGAGATTCTTTTTCGAGACCATTATTCTAACCGTTTTAACGCATTCAAATCCTGAAATAGCTCTCTAATTATGCTGACTTTTAGATTTTTCTTTTGTGCCCAACGTAAAAAAAAAAAAATTAGTTCTAATATCAGAAGACCCCAATTTATCGGATAAGTGCAAAACACCATAAATAATAAACCTTTCTATATGAAAAATCAGTATAATCGATCTCTCAACCTTCCGGGATTCACGGGGTCATGAACCATCTTGCATTGCTCGCAAAACTCATTCTCCATCCTAACCGATCGACCTATTCGTCGCCCGCGGGAACAGTTGAGCGACGGCTACAAACTAAAGAGTACGAGAGGATAGGGAAGAAGCCCAGAGACATTCTCGTATTTCTCTTGAATATTCCACCATCTAAATGTCCGGGTCTTTACCATCGTTGCATAATGCAAAACTGTGCTCACTCCTACCTTCATCTCCTGTGCTGCGATTCACCCCGCATTCCTTGATCATGGCCCCTTGACTTTTGCCACTATTGCGTTTAATACTGCATAGTTCTATATAACTTACTGTATAGTATACTATATATATATATATGTTCATACAACATCATCGTCTAGGGTTCGATCTATAATTTCTCATCTCGTTGCAATCCTATCGAACATCTACTTTTTCGTAAATCATTGTAATTTTTTCTCAATCCGTATATACTCCGAGAATATCTAACAAACTCATCGTACTCACTTATGAATACTCATTACAACCAAAATAATTACAAGCATATATGCTTACAATGTTCTGGAAAGGAATAGTTCCACACCTACATTCGTTTTGAAAGATAGATAAAGCACGAGCTCAGGAATACATGAATTTAGATAAGTTTGCTTGAAACCACTTTCTATAGCACGTGCAAAAATTCAGGATCATAAAGTGACAAGTTTCAAAAGTAGGTGACTAGTTACTTCGTAATGTTACTTTCGATGTTATTAATTCGAACATAGCGTTATACGTTTCAAAACGACACCTGGTTTCAATACGGGTCTAACTACCGTGTTTAACTTTTGTAAAACACAAAAGATACGACCCGCTGAACTTTTATAAATAGTAGAAGTACAAGAATACCTCCAGGGGTGGTATCGATGTTGATGTTATTTACGCGTTTCCAAGTTTTCTTCTAAACAACACATATTTCGAGTGAAATAAAAAATATACACCATCCAGTCTGTTAAAACACGAACAAGGTGCACCTGGCTGCTTATTTGATACGTGAACCATGTGGGAGAAAACTTGGAGATGGACTTTTTACCGACTAAACTGCCATGAGAGTTAGCTGATACCGAAGTAGACAAAAAAGTTCGAGAAAGGGAGATCCTTCGTTGGTTGCCAGAAAGGCAAACTGTCTGAAAAGGAAAATGAGATGCAAAATTATCACCGATCTGGGCCAGCTGGTCCGGGAGCCTTCTTGCCATGAAAGAGAATTTATCATTCAAAAGAAGTGTACAAGTCTCATGTACAGAAAAAATATTCAAATATTATTTTTGTACCTATTTCTCGTGTTGGAATGAATAGCAGATGTAAGGGATGTAAGGACGATAAATGCACCAATATTTCAAGAATTTTTGCACGTAAATTCCGGGCCAATAATTTCAGTCAACGAAGATTTCGGCAGTTACTATCTCGCGAAAAATCTAGGAAAATTCCGCTATCTTTACGATCTACTGAAAATATTCAACAATAGTAGTACGAAAAAGTCTGAAGTATTTTCTTAGCGTATGAAAAGGATCATTTGTTTTTATTTTGAATGTTTGTGAATTTTTTTACATTTTTTAGAGGCAGCATTTACGCAACTGTTCGATCAGTTAGCTTAAAAACTTTTTAAGTTGTACGTTGAATATTTATGTGTTTGCAAAAAATTGTCAAAAATTCAAAATTTTTCATCACTTTTTCAGGCATTCTAAAAAATTAAACTCAGTAAAAGATGATGTTGATGATGATGATGATGATGATGATGATGATGATGATGATGATGTTTGTTTATTAATACCTTGGTAAACCTTAAAGCAGTATTCCCAGTACATAAGATCAGATAGAACATACTAAAACTGTTTATCCAAACGAGCAAAAAGATAACAAAAGTAACTTATCCTATAACTAAAATAATACTTAAAATAAACTTAAAATCGAGATACAATAATCGTAGCTATAGCCGAGCAACAATGGCATGCCCAATAAAAGAAAATTAACACTGCAGTGCATTGAGAAATCATCCCGCAGCTTGCATTATATCAAATTAAATTAAACCTAAAACAAAATGAAATAATCGCAGCTATAACCAGGTAACGTACTCATACAAAACAATAGATATTTGACTTAGCAATGTATCTTTCAAATCATCACACAGCTTACAACAATCAGCCACGCTTAGCTCAAAAAGAGAGAAAATTCTGAAAAAAATCTAATTATCTAATAATCACAAATGTCGAAGAATTCATTTCACATGATAAAAAAATTATCGGATTATTTGTTGAACAATTTTTTGTTTGAAAAATGTGTTCCAACACTTTCACCATTTTCGTTATTAAAAAAACAAATGAATATGTTTGTATCAACTTAAAAATGACTGAATTATTTGAAGTTTTGTTGGTGAATCAGTAAGCTTAAAAAATATAATCAAATTAATATGGACTAGAATCATAAAACAAACTTCAAACAACTATGGTTATTGCATGTTTTCTATATTATAGGAACTTCCCTATTACTTCCCTAGAAGAAAATTGAAAAAATGGCACGTTCATTATAGTGTAAAAATCTGTAATGAATCAAAGATGTCAGTTTCAGAAAGTAGTGTAAAGTAGCTATCTCATAGATAAACGAGATTACACGGAGAGAGGGACAACCTTGAATGCTTGGAATTTACACTTTGCACTGTAAAAATTCTAAACATTCAAGGTTGTCCCCCATTTCTATTGCTGTAACGGTAATTTTTTACATTTAATTATCTTCATGTACGAGAAGGTATCATCATAATTGTCACGCGCAAGCTCTTTTTAATGACGCTGCGAACGCACTCAAAGTACGTATTGTACTCTCCTTCGTTCTTTGCTTCTTCGCTCCCTATCATTGCTCTCGGTAACGCTTCAGAGATGCTTACGAATGGGCTCATCGTATCGTATAATTTGTATGGAAATTCGGTAGCAGAGCATTCGTTACGCCTGAGTGATGAGCTGATCGACGAGCCGAAGGTTCCAGCAACTGCAATGCCAGCAGCACATAGTTTACATTCGTTATGTTTATGCTTTACCGAGTTCAACGAAAATCATTTATAACGATATACCAGAACATTTTACGATGTGCATACATATAACCGTGTCTCATGATTATGATATGCCAATGTGATGGAATCTATCAATGTGTATGAATCTCTCAATGTTTATGGATTCTATCCTTATTTGCTTGTTATGTTATCAAATACAAACAAATTTTCCATATCCTACTATGCACTTCTTGGAAACTAGTTCCAAACTGGATCATGTAAGGTAAATTAAAAATGATGAATTACTCGGGGTGTAATGACGATCATATATCTTTTTTGAACGTATAGCTCTTTTGATCCCACGCGGTTATAATTTATTAAAACTGAAAATTTTGGATGATCATACAAATAGGATATTGGGTAAAAGAAATGCGAATACGCTCGGACATTATTCTGTGATCACAGATACTATTATATATTGCTGGAGCTTGGTTAATCATGGAGGATGACGTTGACGGATCTCTTTATTAAAGCCACTGTTATTAGCATCACGTGTCATGATTCTGCTAATAGCCGGTGCAACTTGAATAGAGATGAGTACGACACTGAACAGGACAAGCCACCAGGAGTTCTCGCTGGCTTTACCGGCTTTGTCGCTTCCTGGTTACGTATCTTTGTAATCGGTTCATCCTGCGAACAATACTTCCTTTGTTATCCTTGGTGAACCTTTTCTCTTCTGGACAATAAGATCGGAGTATCCTTACGATGAACAAGAAGTTTTTTCATTTAAATATATATAGTATCTCAACCACAGTATAAACTGTGAAAACCTTTCACGAATCATGATAAATTCTAAGATGATTTTTTTATTTTACTCATTACCTTAAGATCGGTTGAAAAATTTCCAATATTTCATTATCAGTACTTATTAAGACTAGATATCGTGAAATCGACCATCTCCTTTTACTTTCATTCATTATCACAATGGCATTCAGATACTGATGATGAAGTTATCAGGGAAAAAGTGTTTCATAGATCAAATTTTTAAAAATGGTTCAAGCAGAAAATGGCTGTTTCATAAATTAACACATTGGGACCACTGCTTTTATAAAGCGTCGAACTATCCTTACGATAAATTTGACAGATTGATTCCTCACCACTTATCTATTATGATTTTGTCGACTATCCACTATGAGAGAGGTCCCATCCATTTTCCTTCTTGTAAGTCACATCCAGTAACCATTGATTTTTCACCTTCCGTAGTTTTTGATCTCTTTGAGCTTATATACGTAAACGCAAGGTTGAGAAAGCTCACTTCAAAAATATGAGTTATTTTTAGTTCTCTATCTTCGAAAATCCTCGATTTTCCTCGCTGGCCCGGTAAATTCCATGATTTTTGTATGCAAGTCAGCAAGCGTCTATGCGAAGTGTCCTCTCTACACTGTTCTCTACTCAACATTTTTATATATACACATGCATAAATATGTGTGTATGTACATTTATGTACGAGTTGATGCGCATATATATATATGTGTATACAGTCCTTGACGCAGACGGTTGAGCACCTAGGTCAGCGTTTATCCATTTACTGAAATGTCGGACTGTAAAGCGTTCACTCGAACGTCCTTTCACTGGCTGTGGCTAGGGGATGTTCTTGGGAAGATTTTTTCGAATAGACATAGCCTTTGACGAATAGACATTTTTTATTCAAGCTTCTTCGAGAGTCTTTGTTGCCTAGTGACTTTTTTATCTTACTGAATCTCGACATTGCAGTCAGTTGCAAGTGGAATTTATTCACGAAATCGAATTCGACATGAATGTCTTTTCTTTGAACAAATAAAAGAAAACGAGTATCTGATTCGCAAAAATACATTTTATTACAATTCAAACGTATGCGACAGCTTTAGAAAAACGTCAAAAGGAAGTAATGAAAAATTGCATCCAATGTTTTATGTGATTCTGGGAGCATAACTTTCATTTATTAAATTAATTTACAGGTACACTATCACTTTTTTAATATCTGACAGCTTCAGAGCCATTCGTTGGTAATTCCTTCATTAAATCTCATTTCATGAAGAAAAGATCCCTGTGCTTCCTTTTTTCCCGAGTAAAGCTCAAACAAAAGTCACTTGAGTCTCGTTCTCGTTCACATTCACTGCATATGAATATCATTTTTCACCATCCTAGTTGCTAACACATCAAGGAACCGGCTGTTTTTCCATTTCTTTTTTTCTCCTGCGAGTTTATTCCTTTGGCGAATTTGTAAAAAAAAGAACACTTCGTATACGGACTCAGGAAATGTTAACAGGTGGTCTCGAGATCGTTCAGTATGCACATTTAATGTTCAAGATTTCACTTCTTAAATTGGCACGCCTCTATATACTATCAGCATTTTATAGTGCATACACCCGCGAACGGATATACATATACGAGGTTGTACTCCTACGATATGAAACAGAAATGAGCGCCAGTGACGAAGTAATGTATACGATCGAACACTCATCCCTCCACGCAGCTCGTTAATAGCATTTGGACAGAAATTCAACCCCTTCTCTCTCTCCTTTTCCCTCTCTCTATGTATAGATCATTAATTAACACATTTCACAGATCATCAAACTGCATATACTCATCTATACTGATTATTAATGTAACAAACGGATATTCCTCATGTACAACGACTAATTCGCTCTTCTGATTGGGATATTTGCCATTATCGGTCGAAGTCATAGTTTCCATATAGATTCAACTTTTGTACCTATATGACTTTTGATTAAGTATTTCATTGAAAAAAATAGTTACTAGTAAACCACAAGTATTTTCGGGACTTTTTAATTTGAAGGAACCCATATGCAAAATAAAGACGGAATGTTTAATTAAAAATATAAACACGGAAATGAAGGAAAATAGAGCAGATAAAATTAGAAATTCTTCCGTTCTGTAATGAGAATACTGCAACTAATACATCGAAATACGAAGCTGCTGAAAAGTGCTTGAGTTATTACTAGACCAACCAGATGAAGGAATAAGTGAGAAAGAGCGAGAGAGAGAAGGAGAAAAAGGCAGAGGGAAACGGGGGTTGGTGAACGCCTCCTCCTGTACAGCTTTAATTAGGGCAATGCTTTATCGAGAGCCTTGGTGAAACATGATGGATGGCGTTCTTCGTTACTATATAAATCTACTTGAGCTTGTATCGAAGCACAGGCAACTACAACGATACGTATACGTATAATCTGCAAGCTATTGTAATCGATGCGATATTCAAAACGAATGTTCAGAATGAAAATCGCATTAGCAGCAAAAGGAAAGAGCAAAAAATCTCTTAAATCAAGTAGCCAAGAACTTTTTCTCATATCTTCAGCTTTGTAATGATTCCTCAAGATTTTCAGATCGTCAAATTTTCTAGGTCATTTCAGATATAGCAAATTGCTTTAAAGTACTGTGTCATAATCTCCCTTCTCACTTTTATTCTTATTTCCGAACTCGAGCATTCTTTCCAGCCGCATGCTGTCATCGCACACCATCCCATTTTTATTTCATTAAAGTTCGAAGGTATATAGATACAAATATGTGAACATTTTCTCACGTTTATATGTCGCTCCAACCCTCCACTGATTCGATTCTCTCGTATCCTCAGTTATCAGCATTGAGGTTTGTCAAATATTGATATTGCAGATTTGTGTAAATGACGGTACATATTTGTTAATATTATAAGTAACAATATACCGACAGCGATGGGTGCGCTGTCGGTGTGTGGCTCCGACGATCTCCCAAGTTAAGCAGTCTCGGGCGAGGCCAATACTTGGGTGGGTGACCGCTCAGCCATGCACCGGCTTGCGCATCAATAGCTGAGCGGGAGGCAATTATTGTGGATTTCCGAGCGTGCAAACCAACTGGAACTCAGTAAAAATATAGCCGTTTGTATCGGCCGGGTTTTCTACAGTTTCTTTTAGTCCTCGTGCAAATGCGATACAGTAGTGCATTAGGAAAGAGTGGCTGTGGACAACACTCTTGGGGGCATCTCACAGGAACAAGGAAATTAGTGAATTGAGGGAAAAGTGGGGTTGAAGCGAAGGGATTGGGTCGTATAAAATAATAAAATATAAGTAACAATATAATAATAATAATAATAATAATAATAATAATAATAATAATAATAAATCGAAGCTCTGCACGTGGAAAACCGAACCACTAAATCTCTCGATTAATGAAACTCCTATTTCAACAAAAGATTACTTACGTGGTACGCTTGTATATTGATCGTTGCGGTGTTTTCTAAGAAGAAGAATAATATGATATTATTTATGTCAGACTAATAAATGATTTGATTCTTTACGAACAAAGGTCGATGATGGCAGCAATTTTTTTAAGTTTGCAATAATAGGGCACTCACAATACTTCGAAACTTTGAAACAAAAAACACGATTATAAAAAGTTCTGGCGTGTATATACAGGGGAAGGACACCCAATATTGGATAATCACTAATATTGGATAGTTCAAGTGAATCTTGTTTTCGAAACAACGCCGTATAATGGCTGTACGGCTAACCATTAAAGCATAATGCGGTGTCTGCACTGAGGCAGCTTTTTTATCAACAAAATTGGAAAAATGACGGAGCAACACAAAAAAAACAATTTATTAGGTGTACAGGGTGCCCCATAGGAATGTGTGAAAACTAATGAGTCACTATTTTTTAAGTAATGAAAGGACTGGGAAAATTTGAATGCTTTTTAATAAAGGAAAGTCGTCATTTTCATTTCACGCCTATTTTATTATATATAACAAAGAACTATTTAGTACAAACTATTAATTTAAAAATACAGTGAAGAATGTGAGGTGTTAATGACATATATTTTCAAAATGAGAACCATCTGAATTGGCACAAATGTCGAAACACTTCCTAAAACTATCAAAAACATGTTCTAATGTTTCGTCTGAAATGCCATTGACGATCTTCTTAATTTCTTTAATTAAATCATCTATTGTTCTCGGGTTATTTTCATAGCAATGATCTTTAATGTAGCGCCATAAAAAGATATCACAGGGATTGAGATCTGGCGAATAAGGTGGCCACTCTAATCCTGTTTCTCTAGCAAAGCGTGGGTACCCTAGGCCAATAACTCGATCGCCATAAACTTTATTGATGGACTCAAATACTTCTTGTGTGCGATGAGGAGCTGCTCCGTCTTGCATAAAATAAAAAGATTTAACGAGACCTCTCTTCTTCGCATAAGAAAAGAATTTAGTCTCTAAGATTCCTTTGTATGTCTCTCCGGTGACAGTAGATTCACAGAAATGCAGGTAGATACCTTTTATTGACATGGCTATCCACACGGTCACTTTCCGGGGATGAAGAGACGTTGCCATTACGGCTGTAGGATTTTGCGAGCCCCAAAAGCGATAATTTTGTTTGTTGACGTAACCATTCATCCAGAAATGCGCTTCGTCAGAAAAAATGATTGCTTTTTCACTCAATTCTTCATTTTCGAACATTTGCGTAATCGTGTTGCAGAACTCTTTTCTCTTTTCTTTTGCGTCTTCAGTTAACAACTGATGCGTGGTTATTTTATAAGGGTGCATTTTTAGAAAATAGCGTAGAATCCTATGCACAGGTGATTTACTCAGTTTCAAAGCTTTTTCGGCCTTGCGAATCGAAGAATGTGGATCTTCTTTAAAATATTTTTCAACTTCATTGATCGTCTCCTCCGTAGTTACCGAGACTGAAGGGCCTGGTAAATCTTTCCTACGGTCCTGCAGAGTTCCGTATTGCATAAAATTATCAATTACTCTGTAAAAAAGAACAATATTGCCGTGAGAATTCGCGGAAACTTCGAGAAAAAGATTATTTATGGAACGTTATAGAAAAATCAATATAAAAAAAATTGATTCTTACCTTCTAAGAGTAGTTTCGCTCGAAACTCTTTTAATTCCGAACTTAGTACAGAATCCTCTAAATGCTTCACTGTAAATTTTTCCTCTTATGTAGAAGCACTCAATGAGAAAAACCTTTTCTTCGATGGTAAGCTCACTCATTTTCACTAACGCCGTCCGCTTTCTACCGCAGCTAGAATAAAACTGATAAACCTCAGGTATATACTTGTAAAATGTAGGGCCCCTGAGAGGGTCGAAAGGATGGGGATCATTCGTTTGGTTTTCACACATTCCCATGGGACACCCTGTATAATACGTAATTTTTACCATTTTTTTATAAAATTTATTTAATATTATAAAATATACAAAACAACATTAATCATCGAAATATTGTCCACTGTTTTCGATGACCTTTCTCCATGTATCAGGCAATATACGGATGCTATCTCGGAAGAAATGAGGAGGTTTTGAGGCAATAAATTCATCGATGAAATTTCGTACATCGTTCAATGGAAGTGGAAGTGTTTGGAAGTGGCTATCTGCCAGCGCGTGCTGCATTGACCGGAACAGGCGAAAATCAGATGGGGCTAAGTCCGGCGAATACGCCGGGTGTGGCAAAACTTCTCAGCCCAACTTTAATATGGTGTTTTGAGTCATACGAGCAAGATGAGGCCGAGCGTTGTCATGCAGCAGAATGACTTTTCGGTTTCCTTTCCCAGTGTATGGCCTTTTCTTATTCAGTTCTTCGTTCAATTGGTTTAATTGTTGACTATAGCGATCCGCAATAACTGTTTCACCGGCATCCAAGAGCTCGTAATAAATTACTCCCTTCATATTCCACCAAATACAAAGGAGAACCTTCTTCATGTGAAATTCTTTTGGAGGCACGGACGTGGAAGGTTTTCCTGGATCCACCCATGACTTAATGCGTTCGGATTCTCGTAGAAAATGTATTTTTCATCTTTCGTAACAATTTCCCACAAGAAGTCTTTTTTTGTTGCTTGGCAAGTAGCATAAGACACGTGTTCACCCGCTGACGAAGGTTATGTTCGGTCAACTCGTGAGGTACTCATCTTCCTACCTTTTGTATTTTTCCCATTTCGTATAGTCGTTTGGCCTGGAGATGGCTGCTTGAGTGACACCTATTCGAGCTGCTAGCTGCTTTTGTGTTTGCATTGAGTCTTCATCGAGTAATGCTCGCAACTTATCATCCATAAATTTTTTTAGGCTGTCCAGTGCGAGGCCGGTCACTAAGATCAAAATCTCCTTCTTGAAAGCGTCTATACCAATAGCGATACGTTTCTGGAGACACAACATTGCTGCCGAAAAAAGAACAAATGGACTCGCAAGCTTTTGTAGCATTTTTTCCTTGTTGGAATTTGTAAAGAATACAATGCCGAATATGCTGCAGATCGGTCGCCATTGTTTACACTAGTGATGCGTAAGGTTATGCAGCTCGCCTGGGCACGTCATATACTGTTTTGAGAAGAGCATTTACAGCACATCATAACCGTAAAAGGGCGCAAAATTATTTCAATTTTAAATAGAACTTCTAGTTTGATAAAAAAAATCGGTAAAAACTAAGTTATACACCTAATATTTCATAATACATATTTGTTCTAATTGCAGCTCGCCCGGGCACGTCATATACTGTTTTGAGAAGAGCATTGATAGCACATTATAGCCGTAAAAGGGCGCGAAATTATTTCAATTTTAAATAGAACTTCTAGTTTGATAAAAAAATCGGTAAAAACTAAGTTATACACCTAATATTTCATGATATATATTTGTTCTAATTTGAGAAAAGTGAATATTTTTAGGAAGGATATTTTAATGTTATATTTTTATTACTTTTATATTATATATTATGACATTTTACATTGTAAATCCCATTATGTAAAAAATAATAGCTCCTAATAGCAAGTACTGGGCATTGCTCAATATTGCATTATTTTTATTATTTTATCTTTTGATATGCTATTACTGTTTCATTCTAATTAAATCATGCCTGTTTCTAGTAAATAAAAGAAGATATTCTATCCAGAAATTAGAAATAATGCTTAGCTAGGTGTATAATAACAAAGAGACGAGATCCCTGAAAGCTTCGGAAACATTCGGCGTACTTAAGTGATAAAGGAAATATTATTTGAAAAGCTCGAAAGATATAGATGAGCAGCTGCAAGCTAAGCTTGGTAGAAAACCTTCCAGTTCCAAGTGTCCAATATTAGAAGACTCTGACGCAATATCGAATTTCGCACTTTTTTCAAGAGGCCTTGATTAGCATCTTTCACTGCAATATAGTGCAATAACAATAGCTTTTGTCAACGATTTTTTAAGGGGACCGTATGGTCTAGAAATTTGAAAAAATCGATTTTTTTTTTTTTCGATATGTCGAAAGTATAGTATCTCAAGAATATACTGTGAAATTTTCATGCGGAAATTCTCAATATTACAGCTTCTACAGCCCATAACGCAGGTGGAGAGCGGTCCGCGACACGAAAACGTTCAAAGCCTTATTGGACACAAAGCCTTACGGGGATGATTTTTTAGTTTGCAAAAAAGAATGTGTTTTGCATGTTAAAAAACGTTTGTACAAACGTGCTGTTGATGCGAAAAAAAAACATGCACAAATAAAGAAAGCAACAAAGAAATTGACAGAAAAAGAAGAGGGAAAAAAGACACAGCGGAAATCGATAAATAAAACACCGAAGCGTCAACAATTGACGAATAAATTATTGCAAGAGCTGTCAACTTATTACGGTCTAGCAATTAGACGTAATTCAGATTCGACTGAAGGGATGAGAAGTGAAATATGGGCAGCATATTATCACAAAATTTCAACAGATGAAAATCCGCAACACTCGTACTGTCCTCCAGGTTCCGAATCGTGGTGCAAGTGGCGTCAAAGTGAGGCTGCAGGTACTTTAGACACCTACGAGCACCCACCTGCTCTGTGCGATGAAGCACAAGAGATATTAAAACCAATTTATGAAGAATTGACAGCAGAGACTTTATTGGAAAGGTGTATTGGCAGTAATACGCAGAACAATAACGAAAGTTTCAATGCTTGCGTGTGGCACCTTGCGCCGAAACATCTGTTTGCCGGAAAAAAAATCATTGATATTGCCACTCACATTTCCGCTTGCATATTCAATGAAGGATTTGCATCCCTATTGAAAATAATGGAGACCATGGGCATAACAATCGGGCCACAAGCGGAGCAACTAGCGCAAAACCGAGACGAGCTGCGAGTATCGAGCGCCAACCGTAGGAGCACGGACAACTCCAAAGAGGCTCGGACAGCTCGAAGAAATGAAAGGAGTGAGGAAATCTTGAATTATGAACGTTCCGAAGGAATCCTATATGGTGCCGGAATCGCGGATTAACTGTAAGTATTCAAAATTTGCTCAATTTTTGAAAATATCTGTACCTCAAACTTTAAACTCATTTATCTCGAAACGACTTTTTTCGGCACTGCGCAGGTGAAAACAAAAAAACTATTCAACCGAATCACTTGAAATTTGGATATGTTGTTCACAACATGTATGGCTATCGTCGGAACTACAATCATAATTTTATTTAAATAATTTCTTATTGTTTATACTAAAAAACTAGTGAAAAAAAAACCCGATTTTACGAATTTTTTTTCAAAAGCGCGCCATTTTGTCAATTTTTAATTTTTTCGATTTGTTCTAGTCCCGACCATAACTGCACTCTTTCTGATTAAGAATCTTCTTGAATTTTGTGTTTCAGATGAGTAGAAGTCTCGGATCGATCTTCACCGTCCGGGTCGGATTTTTCGAGAGGGTCGTCTTCAATGCCAATTATATGATAATAAACACTGTTTTTAAAATTAAAAAAAAATTTTTTTGTATACTTAATAAAGGTAGTAATAAACCCGAAAAGTTAAAACATCGATTTTTAAATTTTTTAAGGCAAAAAAAAAATCGTGAAAATAGGTGAAATTTTCGTGCTCTAGACCATACGGTCCCCTTAAGTTTATTGAACAAGTATTCAATAAGCGGCGTCTTTCCCCTAGACAGAGATAAATCATTGATTTATGTCATTGAGATTGAGAAGGGCGAGACAAACAAACAGAAGTAAGGTAAACGTATTGCCGAAACGAACTTAAAAATTAATGGTTCTTTGGAATAAAATTGAACGCTATATGTATTCAGTTTAATTGTGTTGATTCGACTCGTCTATACGAATGAACAAAAAAATTAACGCAATCGAGAGAGTTGTTTGACGTTCTCTTTCCATACAGGCTCAATTCATGCTCCACTGGTGAAAACGCAAACGAAATGTTCCTAAATAGCTTTCGGTATGCATACCGTTGAGTAGATTTCGATTATTAATCCTAGCTCGTGAAACATTTATTCGTTTATATTGTACGGTAATTAAACCACTTTGAAACGAGAATTATCTCACACTTCGGAACACCAATGAATTCATCTGGATTTAATGTATGCGATTGAAATTTGGAAAAAATGCCATAAGGACTTTTGATTAATCATCCTACTCTCATTTTTCGTTATTGTGAGAATTTTTCTTTTCAATTTTTACTACAATTCAATAGAAATTGAGAACTTGATTTATCTTCAAAATTCTGAAGCAAAGATTTTTGTTCTTTTTCTAATCGAAATGGTCAACATTAAACTATTTTTATCCACTCCATGCCTCTGAACCTGTTGGGCAAATTTAGCAATCCTAAAAGCAATTTTATAAAAAAGCTTCAAATCGTGATCATCCCTATAGAATATGCCATGAAAAGAACCATTTTTTGCCTCGTTTAAGTAATCACAATTTCAATTTCGATAAAACTTATTGTTCTCAAAAACAAAATTGTATAGAATAAAAAACATATAAAACCTTGTTAATTTCCTATTCCCGAGAACATTTTCGTATATGTTAATGTACTGTAGGATATTTATGTGCTTCCGGACTGACGCATAGCCGAGGAAAAGAGTGGCCTAATTACGTAGACGAGGTAATTAGGTAAGCGACAAAGCTTCCCTCATATAAGTGACACGATGGTCACCATATATACCATATTTAAACTTTGTGTCCGGCGTCTTTTTTTCCTCATTTTTTTTCGTCCCTGCTTCCTGCGGGTTGCCTGATTACCACTGCTGTGATTTTTTAAAAATATTTTTGCATGTTCGCATCAGTATGATTGGACAATATTAACGGGGAAAAAGTGCTTTATCGTTATCACGAAACTCTGTGTATTTGGAGCAATAGCATCATTTATGAGAAACGACCATCGGGGGAAAGTTGTTTTTCGACATAGTCATTTACAGAGGCTTTTTTTGTGAAGATGTCATATTGTATGTTTATCAGTCATTATGCCTCTCTCAGTAGAGTTAGTCCGAAAACTCTTCTTCTAAAAGAGTTGACATTCCGGAGGGTTCAATTTTAGGAGATTCGGGAAAAGTTATTTTCTGGTACAGTTGTTTTCTAGCGAGTTTTAAAAGCGCCATGTAAATAAAGTTCATGTAGTAGAAATGCATGTATAATTATATATGAATACATACATGTACTTGTTTACGCGCAATACGCACCTATTGGAGCGTAAAACAACTTCAATGCAGCATTTCAGGTACATCTTGCAAACATTCAACGTAATGCACTTGCTCCTATCCAGAATTAATAGCTGAATTGGCGAAGGGCCAGCGTAACCCATTTTCGTTTTACGTAACACAGGTCGACAAATTGGAAAGGGCTAGGGGTGCATCATTACAATCGTGACACAGCATTCCGATGTTGGCCTAGATGAATCAATATGACATAAATACACTTCTATTCGTTTCGTTTCTACATTAATGGTTGGAAAATCATGGAATAACATTTGTATTGGACCATTTTCGATGATTTACATCAATTTCTTTCCCACTTTATCTATTCGAAAATAAATAGTCCAAGCATACTTGCAATCATAGATAAGGACAGAAATATACCTTATAATTCAAGGGATTCTAATCGTGCGAAGAAATCGTCAAAGCATCTTCATCATCAAATCAAAGAAATCAAAATCAAATCAAATCAAAGAAAAAATTCATCGATATACAAATATATATTCGACGAAGCATAACATTTTTTGTGATTGAACGAAGATAATGGCGGGTAAAGCGAATGCGACGTGCAAAAGTGAAATAGGTCGTGATCAGGACCAATTACCTGCAGCAAATCGATCAACAAAAATAGGATGTTGAAATCTGACTATTTGGTTCTCAATTTAAGACTGCACACAAGCCTGTTGCTTATAGGATAGAGCTTTAAGTCTGTCCATCAGAAAAATCACCTCGATTTTTAAAAATACGAAAATCTTGTTAGAACAAAAGTTGTACGGTATTAATGAGACTACAATATAGAAGTCATTATTATGTCGTTAGTGGAGGCGCTCTGGAGAGTTTAAGATGACCGTGATTATTTCGAGTGACAACCTATATTGCTTCATGCTCAGCGCGATCTGAATAAGATTTTCGTGTCCTGAAAAATGGCGATGATATTTCTGCTGGACAGTTATTGTCGCACCCTGTATAACGACTCATTTAATAAACTTCAATTCCATTGTCTTTTTTAATTAGTTCAATCTGTTCCGAAAAATATTAGTACGAAAAATTTACCAAATTCGTCTTCTTTTTAAGGGAAAATTTCTTTTTAAACATTGGTCGCCTTTCGTTCCACCTTCTGAAGCACCTTTCACTTGCACAGCTTGAACATTCAAGTAGCTTTCATACCAAAGTAAAAGAGCCAGTAGTAGAGCATGCAAAACTTCGTGAATTTTGCTTCTCTTGGTGTTACCGGGTTACGTGGAAATTGTTTCCTTTCCTTAAATGGAGTCTAATTAGAACAGCAGAGTTGGTGAAATGTTCTCCACGTGTCGATTTGGAAGTAACATTGAAAGCTTTCGTCTCCTCTCACTGCATCAAATAACACAGAGAAATACTTATACTGTATCGAGACATACCCGCTATCTTATATGCGCATTGCTCAGAATGCCTGGGTATTCACAGTCTTCTTGTGCACGCTTCGTTGCATCGCGGTACACGCTTGCGCTACATCAAAATCATACGAGAATAAAAATAAGGCAACCGAAAATTATAAGGGTCTGAAGCGATGGAAATTGAAAATAAAAATTGTTTAAGGCTCATCAATTTTCTGGCTGGTATTAACTTTGTTATTTAAAAAATCGATTTTATGAATGAATTTATGATAGGCAAACACGAATAAATAAACAATAATAAATAAACAATGAAAATAAAAATAGTTTTTATATTTTTTTTTACTGTCAACAAAAGTTTGCTTCTTGCAATTCACTTCCTCTCCGTGTTGTGTGTAAAAACCCATATGCCAAAACCAACAGCGGTAAGAGAGTGAATAAAAAAATCGTTTTTATCGTTCAATATTCACATATTATTTTCATTGTCTTTATTTTTACGAGAGTCTGGAGATTTAGTGAACGGGAAAGAACATACTCGTTCAGTACATGACGTATTTATGTGCCACCTGCTCTCTCTCCCATTTTTTTCCATTGTCTTTATATTTTCGCCCTCGCTACATCCTCTTTTTAGTGTGTATACATAGTTTTAGAGCTATATATACTACTGAAAGCTACTAGTACAGCAGAACTATATGGCTGAGTGTATGGAGCATCAGAGGTACTTTTTGCCACCTAAGCCCCGAGGATCATTGACACTTTAACTTCGCACACGCGCATCCTGCTCTTTTGCACGTCTGATGCAGATACATTTTCTAACTACAAGCTCAGTCTTTCTGCTTCAAGATTCCGCTTAGAAAAATATTTTTTCCCGTTGTTTCGTAAAGTCTGACTCTATCACAGGGCAAGCAGTTTAAAAGAAAATATGAATTTAATAAAAATAAATATAAAATGAACATAATTTTCGAGAAAAGTTTAAAAGTCGCTTGGAAACCCAACTTTTTTTGGAGTTTATTTCGGGTTATCCAAAATAATGGTAATAGAAAGAGAGGAGAGATAATGTTTATTTATTTTTATATTAGAACATCATTTTTAAAAATAATACTCCCTGCATCTTTGCCTCTTTCTAAAATCACATGTTTTTTATTTCAATGTGCCCATAGTAGCTGAGAACAGACCTAGCATTGGAAAACCACGGCTGAAAGGATTTTCAATAAATCGATTTTTCAATTATTGAATTACGCTGCCACTAAGTTCAAGCGGAAACGGTTCATTTAATGGATATAGCGATACGAACTGTTTCGAGAAAATCAAAAAGCGATATTTCACTGTTGTATTGGGTATATAATGTGAAGCAGTAAAAATTATTCATCTTACTTACATACTTAATCACTATGAAGTGTTAAATCACCACTATCACGATCCTCCGAAAGAAGACCACAATTCGTAATACTTTTAATATACCGTAATTAATCTTCTGAGAGAAAAAAAAGTTACTATGAATAAAATTCGAATCACGATTCTAATTAGCGCAAAATCTGTACGAGGAATGGCAGAAATGGTTATGATGCGTATAATTTAAATATTTTTCATAGCGATAATGTATAAAGACCCTCTGATAGGATGAAAAGCCTCTTGAAGCTTTCTCTGTTTAAAGACCATCCAAGCTTCGGTGATCTCTCCTCTTTAAAGGAATAAAACTAAACGGTATCCCGCATTCGACGATGTGGAAAATGTAGAATATGGGAGAGCGGGTATCCTGTAGCGCGAATAACACCAAAACGTTTTTGGCCCTTGTACGGTACGGAGATAAAGAGAGCTAGACCAAAAGATACAGGACGCGGAAAGATTTTCTGCACCACGCTCACGGCTTCGCGTAACTCTTTTCCCGTTATCTTAAACATTGCCCAAGAGGCCGATCATTTTTCCATCTGTGATGTAACTGCCTGTCAGATAGCAGAATGCTTCAAGCTGCAATCGTGGAAAGTAAATGGAAGAAGCAAGAAAGACTAAGAGAAAGAAAAGAAGGAGAAAAAAGAGAATGACAGAGAGAAAGAGGGGCGGAGAGGAGGGAAAGGAGGGATGGAAAGAGAAAGGACGACGGAGTTTGGGAATAGCGACAAATCTTATTAAGCAACATTGCTGCATACTAGGTGACAAACTCGACGGATTTGCTGGAGGAAAAACCCGGTTACCCTCTCAGTCTTACCACGTTCGTACCCAAAGTACAAAGCCTGTGCATTCGAAATGCAGCTTTACCGGAAATAAACGTACTACCTGCCTTCCATCGTATCTCGTAAAGGAACAATTTATTTCCCATCCACCCAGCAGGTTGAGAAGGAAAAGAGGAAACCACGCGCAGAGAAACCCATGTGTTGCCGACGTGAGTATGTTGTAATTCGCTACTCGTCTTCGTAACGCACATTCGTTGTCGCGGTTGAACTCGTGCAGAAGAGAAGAAATATAATCTCACCACCACCATTGCATCAAACGGATTGAGGAATGAATACAGCAGAAACATGCAAGAGCATGCTTTGCGCGTGAATAATGAGTGGTAAAGATATGACAACCTCAAGTACTCATTCGTTTATTAGCTGAAGCTCCATTTCATCCGACCAATTCCTGTGAGAAAGATAAACGCGTTGCTTCATAAACCTGCAGATTACAGTTGAATAATGAAAATCATGGCAGATTATCCGGAAAATGAAGAATTTCTGATTTACCAGCGAGTTCTATATTATTGCTCATTTTTACACGAAATCAAAGTGGAAGTGGAAATGTTTGAGCAAATTGTAAATATGTGCATAATTTTTTTTATTACATTTTACGAGCCCTTCGCATTATCAGTCGAAAATCGAAAGGTCATTTATTGACGTTTTTCATGAATATATTCTGAAGAGTCTGCAAAATATAACTTGTGCAATAACAATACAATTCCAATTGAAGCGAAGGCTCAGATGAAATTGCACCTCTTATATATTCATAAACGCGATGCTCCAATCTTGCGAGAAAGACTGAATGTAGACAAGTACTTACACCAACATTCCCAGTAACCGTAACAATTTGTGGTCAGACATTTTAGCTCGTGAATTCCCTGACCTAAAATCGTAGCAACGTGACCACAAGCTCGCCGCTTCAGCTGAGGAATAGTAACAACGGGTCGCCTGCAGCTCTTTACCTTCATTGTTAGTACGAAGAGTTATCGTCCTAGTGTCGAGCTTTTTCTATCGGCACATGCTTTCATAACTGCAAGGTTAAGGCTATCAGACAGCGAGACTACCTCTGAAAAAAAATTCTTTTTTATTTGGCTATTGCAAAGCAATAAAGATGCCCTTTTTGTCCTTTTAAAGTTTTTTTTCTATCTCCTATATTTACATAAAGTTGATATGCAATAGACATGCACAAAACGGTAGAACGAACGAATAATGATTTGAAAATTCAAATTTTTCTCTTGCCGTTTCTTCTTCGTGAGGATTGTATATTCGGACCGAACATAATTTAGAAACTATTAGGAATCGAAAGAACGTAATCGGAATAGGGCAACTTTTGTGAACCAATTTTTTTTCTTATTCAACGTAAATTAACTATTTTTTATAGGAAGACTCGAATTTTCGTAGCCCTTTTCCAAAGCTCGGTTCCAAATAACATTTATTTTACATATCCTGGATTATTTTCAAGCCGATCTGAACTTCCGTTTAATCGTTACCAGAGTAAAACCGAGAAAATCAAAGTTTTTAGAGAAAAAGTTCAAAGTTTAAAAGGATTGCGTGGTGAGTTCGTGCTCCGTGCGATCTTTTCCGCTGTAAAATCTCTAATAATTTTACGAATTTTAACATTTCATAAACGCCGTTTTACTCAAGATGCACTTTCAAGAAATGCAAAGAAATCGATTTCGTATCGACGCCCAAGATACAGTATAGTGTTGCTATGATACTGTACTAAAGTCATGGTCTATATGTTACAGAAGGGTATTTATCAGTCGTAGTTGCTGATGAGACACTAATTATTCTCTGTTTCAGGTAAGTACCGAAAGACCTGCTTGACAGCAACAGCTTTTGAGATTACCTGGTATAACAAGCAAACTAGTTACTCGACCAATCCATGATTCGTTTCCAATTTGTCGTAAAGTCAGAAGTTGCAAAATGAATCAATGTGAAATCATAAACATTTGTTCTCTATATGAAAAGAGTTTTTCACTAATTGAGGAAGGATTTTTCGTGCATCATAAAAATTCGATCTATTATCATGGAAATGAAAGGAAAATAATAATCATACTACAGCCGTTTAACGGTAAAGCATTGAATTCTGCGATCCAATTATAAATGTTAGTGAAACAATTGTTCAAACAAATTTACGCGTGCCATTTCCTTCTGATTATGTAAAAAGCTCTTTCGAGATAGCTGCAACTTGGTAAAGTACTATGTTCACGTTAGATGCCAATACGTTCAAAGCCTTAAAAACTTCTTCCAAGTCAGTCTTTGCTTCTACCGCAAACTCGAAGCTAACTTTGTAGAATTTAGAAGAAAACTCGTTGAAGAAATCGGAAAAGAAGAGGATGGAGGGTTATTGATAAGAATTGAGTGCAATGATTTCGAATCATCTTTGAAATTTTTATGTACACTGAGATTTCAATTTAAGGAATTTTGATTTAAATAAGAATCCGTATCCACATTCGTGGGTTGCGTATATTGATTCATGCGACTTATGGTTAAGGAAGTACTGGGCCAGTGGCAACACTGGTAGCTGCAAGGTCAGCTGCACAAAATAAAGTGCGCAACCTCGATTGAAAAAAGAGTCACGTGAATCTTCTCGAGGCCAGGCGACGGACCGAAATCGAGGTCGTAGAGCAATACAAATCGAACTTCACAACGGGTAAATTGGATTGTAGGATTGTTATAAAATATAGCTGGTTCTCAAAATTATGTAGTACTCGTTTTGAATTGAGGTCTCAAGGTTATGAGTAGTTGTTTAGAGACCAAAAATACTAATCTATGAATACATCAATAAATGCTATTACTGAATTTCGCTATTAAAGTAGTACAAATGCACTAATCCCATCAAAAAGCCACGTTTGGGAAACATAAACAAAATATACTGCTCGTAATACATAAACTTTCGATATTGCCTATATTCAAATCACTACACACTAAGAAAAGCTGTACAAACACACGCACATCATGAAATATCGTTTCATTTGATGATCGGGCAAATAATTCCAATGATTATTTACAGTTTTAGTGAACTGTTTCAAAATTTATCAAATGATCAAACACCATTGTACTTTCGAGTAGTAATTTTTTTTTTCAAACTTGTGGTAATGTACATCGAGTCGTACTACCTTAAATCGAAAGAATAACGCAAATGATTTTGACGATAAATAACAAGTTTTAATCATAATTTATTCTACTTCTCGATGATCCTTCTACAACACACTTTAGGATAATCTTTTTTTAATGGTTTTTGTTTTGTTAAAAAACAAAAACGATTCAGCAAGATTAGTTGATTGTGAAATTTTGCGAAAACATAAAATTCTTAAGACCATCTTACGCAAATCCTTATATAAGCCAATATGGTAGTTATATACTCTTTATCTGCTTCATTACCGTCTCGTGCGAGCTTTGTATAATAATGAAAAACTTCTTGCATCCACTAAACTGCTTTGGATCCTCGAGTGGTTTAACAGAGTCGCCATAAGGCGAAGCTGTTTTTTGTTTATGAAAAAGGAAACTGTAAAAAATGTATAACGTCTCAATTTGAATAAGAATGTTGAGGGGG
This sequence comes from Rhimphoctona megacephalus, assembly GCA_963989365.1. Taxonomy (NCBI): domain Eukaryota; kingdom Metazoa; phylum Arthropoda; class Insecta; order Hymenoptera; family Ichneumonidae; genus Rhimphoctona; species Rhimphoctona megacephalus. The sequence goes on along the minus strand of OZ022415.1, from coordinate 39,789,540 downwards.
AAAAAGTAAATTGAGAAATGATCGATGCTAAGAAAAAATAAAATCTGTTTTGAGTATCATACTCTATCCGAGAAACATCAATTTTTTCTGTCCAACAATCCAGTAATCACAATTTGAAAAAGCATCAAATAGTTAGTTACTTTTTCATTTACATCCATTCTTTTTCTACTTACAAATATCGCGCAATTTGTTGAATTGTCGAAAGGTCACGTCAACTTCTAAAAGGTTTGCACTCAGCAAGGCTTTTTTACTGCAGAGAGGGAGCACCACTCATTTCATGTACATATATGCATATTTTTTTTACAACTTGATGTGGCAAATAATACGTGCTCTCGTCATAAAGAAAGTATATGTCACGAATAAAAGAATACTATCCAGTGAACACGGGAAACTCAGGAAAGAGAGGTAAAACGAAATTATCTACATACGTGCCTCGCTTCTGCCGTTGCGATAGAGTGCAGATGAGCGAGAACTCGAGCTTTTTTCGAGAATTGTCGTAAAACTGATGTACAAGTCCTTCCCATATAAACTTTCGTTAACAAACAGAAAAAAAAACATTGAACGTAGAAAGACAAGTGACTTGATCTGAGAAAAGTCTACAAGATATACCGTAAGAAAGAACTTGTATTTTTTTTTCATAGATCAACGAATCCAAGTCAAACAGATTGTCTTCTCTACGTTCTATCAAAACATTTCATTTTAATATCAACGTTTCTCCCAGCTGATGCTAATTTAATATGCACAATATATTTTCTGCTTCTTTGTAATCACAACCAGAGCTCTATACATGTTAAATAAAATAACGATGACGAGTGGAATGCGAAAAAACTGAAAACACGGATAACGAGATTTTAGGCACTGCATTTTCTCGTTCGCTGTAAAATATTTTATTCATGTATTCCCACTGGGGTTTCAAGTGTAAGGTAGTGGCAAGACACAGTAACGTGAAAGCAAAGTATATGGACTTGAGTTCCATCCGCCCATTTGCACAATTGGTCGCTCTCCGAGCCTAACGTTCGCTCAAAACCGAAGAGCTACTGGCTTATCACAAATCTATTCTGTATCGGATTCCATCTAACATTTTAAATATTCAGTAAGTCTTTAAGAATGGAAAATGAATTGAGATTTAAAAAATACATATTTCAATGAATGAAGAACTATGAATGATTAAAGATGAAACAAAAATTCTACCAGCCACTAGAAAATTCTGCAATTCCAGTGGAATAAAGATTTTATTTCTCATTCATTTCAACAACATCCACAGCGATCTATTACGTTGTGAAATTACGCATATAGACAGTGAAAAAAGAGAAAAAATAGTATGATACTACGTGAACAGGGTACCGCGAAAATAACTTGCCTTTTTCGCCGCCTTATCTTACATTTTATAGACTTCCTGCCATAACTGGAACGATTGAAGCAATCCGTCGTAAATCCTTTGAGTATCCGCATGTGAAAATAGATATAGGAGTCTAGTCTTTCCAAAGAGCGCAGTGCTGTCTGCACAATGACTAGAAGATAACAGATTCTTTGCAAGGCCACCTTCCAAAAACCGCAGTCGTTGAAGAGATAATGCAAACATTTTAAATTCCGTCGCTTTTTTTTTGCTTTCGTATGTATGTGCCTGAGAGAAAACAAAGTTCCAGCATTTGTTTGCCCCTTTTATTTTTCTATTTGCTATTGGTTTTATATAAGTTAGTATAGGATTTATTTCAGAGCAATCGTTTGAATATTTCCTGAACATTGAAGTTCACGACATCACGAAGGAAATATATTTTTTTCCTTTTGTCAGAATTAATTATAACATGAGACCTTATACTCTTCATGCAATTTTATTGGACTCCCTTGATACGAATAAACTAAAAGCATGTATGCGTACGTGCATGGTATGTGTCAGTAGTTTTTATCAAGTTGGTGGCGCCAACTGTACTGATCGTGTGGAAGATATCTCTGTTGCATCCCATTATACGTAAGTAGATATTTTTCTATATTCAAAATAGTAAACGTATATATATGTTAATTCATACATGCGCTGCTCATGAACGGTTAATTAGCCTAGTGCATCCCTCTTATCCCTATACGATGTAGAAAAGGCTTTATACGATTATGTACTGAATTACTTATTGTACTACAGACGCAACGCAGTCTTGGTTTTAGTTTATTCAGACGTTTGTGTAATGGACAACACACCTTTCTCTAGCTTTTCAGCTCTTAGCTGGTAAGCTCTTTTACATGCATTTATCGCGGTAACGCGAACTCGATTTAGTGATAGAGAAGAGGACTTTTCAGTAACTTCACTTTGCAATACTCGCATGAGCTGCACCAACAAAAAATATTTCGAAAATAAAATCATCCATTATGATGCACGGAAGAAAAAAACAGCAGAAGAGGTGGTGCAATAATGACGTTTTTATGACTCAATAAATTGTGTACTTTTGCTTCTCAAACTGAAACTTGAAGATCGCAAGTAGTAATACGATTTACTTCTGGTGTGAAGTAATTAGAAGAGAATATCGTGGTTATCTTCTTGGCATGCTCGATGTCCAGTTTGCGAGGTATAAAAAAAGTTGCAAAGCCCGGGTAGCTCGGCTTTTCCAGAAATAGAAGAGTTCTAAACTTCCGGGATGAAAGCTGAGCAGAGTTATGGTCGAAGCTTTCGCCATTCTTCAGCGAAGCTGGAGGAAACGCCCTTGTTAAACCGCAGAATCCAACAAAGTGTTGTGGTTTTTAAATCGTTAGAAAAAGTGTTAAAACTCCGTATATTCTTTTTATGAGGAAATTAGTATCAAGCTTGTATACAAAAGCTTCCGTTCTTACTCAGCTGCGGTATTCTTGTTCGAAACCATCAACGTCTGACATAAAACTTTATTGGAAAGAACGAAAAACTCCATTTCATTGTCTAATTCATTAGATATTTATTTTTTTCTTTTGAAACCTTAAAGCACTTTTTCATATGAAACTTTTAATTATTTGCATTTTGTTTTAATGAATGATTGCAAATAAAATGAGAGATCTGATTTATATTTGAAAACTCTTAATTTTTTACGATATTCGAACATTTGAAAGAGTGGCCTGCATTGGGGGCTACAATTATTAGGTACTGATGAAAATGGACTGTTGTATTTCGTGCATTCATCATTATGCTTCATCGATTCTTCAAAATGCCATTCAATAAACGAGCACGTGAAATCATCATTTCATTCTCTTCGTCCTCTCTATTTCGTTTTTCGTTCTGTATTCCATTTTTTTATTTGATCGTGTTCATTGGGTCGAACTGAGTTTCTCGGTATTCTCTTTGGAGAGAGACCCGTGAATTTTCATCGCTTTGCAAAATTGATGGATGGATGGATGGATGGCATCACGCCCAACTGATCCCACTACTGCATTCGATCTTCCGTATAAAATATTCAATCGTTGGTCGAGAAACTATTGCTACTGTAATGATGGAACAACAGGCTCTCTCGTGTTCATTAGAATTTCAAAAAAGTGGTGACCGTGCACATCAAGTAATGTGTTCCTCCAAATAAACCAAAATCACTCCATAACGAATCATTTTACAAAACCTGTATTGGATTGAAAAAAGTACACTTTGGTACAAAAAAGTTTGGATGTTAAATTTATGGATTATTAGGTTGAAATAATTCATCTTTCCGGCATTATGAAAACCCATTTTGAGGCAAACACGAAGAATTGATGCAGATGAATCACACCTCAGCGAAAAAGTGCTGACGGCAACATTAAACGTCGCACGATCTTGTGAAATTCAGGCACAAAACTTTTATAGCTCAAGCATCCAACGCGGTAATTAACTTATTCTCATTCGGGCGGCTCGATAAGACCTCGATAGAAAATTCATTATTGAGAAAATAGAATACACGAGAAACATAATTATTCGATGAAGATGAACTGAGAGTAACAGTAACCTAGACATCAGGGAAATTTATCTCTCGTGAGATCTGACCTAACGCGAACAACTTTAAAATTGTGCTTGATTTCCCACCTCGGGGAGTTTAAAAATACGTTATCGATTTATTAGCAACTATTGGAAAATTCTTCAAAATTCGTATGGAAAAAGAAAATATCATCCAAAAAAGTACACTGCGAAAAGAATTTTGTTATCTCAACAAATTTTTTGTGGAATCAACAAATTGTGGCGAACAATATAAAATTTGTTAATTCAACAAAAATTTTATTGATTCAACAATATTTTCGTCGTAATGAGCAATATTTATTTGAGCCAGCAAATTAAGTGGTTGAATCAACCAAATTTTTGTGGAGTTAACGAATTTCATTTTGTTCGCCACAATTTGTTGATTCAACAAATTTCTTTTCTCAATGTACAGAAATACGATTTGCACATTGATGCTCTAGAAATTTGAGAATACCGACAAGTTTGTTCTGCTTACCGTAATATTTATAGAAATTCATAGAAAATTGATGTATTATGGTAACTTTAAAAGAAAAATGCCAATACAATACAACACGGAAAAAAATTATCTGCAAAAATGAATGGTCGATATTTAAAAATTACTGAAACTAAAACAAAATATACAGTTGGCAACTGTAAATTAGTCGTTTTACAGTGTCTTCCATTACAAAGTAATGGATTTAATGTGTTTTTTACTTTCTAATCAATTATTAATGCTGTAAAAAACTAAATGTCGACAGCAAAAAAATGATATAGCAGAAATTACAAATAAAAATGAGGAATCCCACTGTGTATGAAATGTAAAATGTCCAGTGCCCCAAGTAAAATATTCAGTAAGCATAGGAAAATAAACTTCTAACCAATACTATTTACTGATATTGAAAATTGTAAAAAATGTTGAACTGCATACATGAAAAAATTGTAATTAAAAGTTTGTTCTGCTTACCGTAATATTTATAGAAATTCATAAAAAATTGATATATCATGGTAACTTTAAAAGAGAAAAGCCAATATAATACAACACGGTAAAAAATGATCTGCAAAAATGAATGGTCGATATTTAAAAATTACTGAAACTAAAACAAAATATACAGTTGAAAACTGTAAATTAATCGTTTTACAGTGCGTTCCATTACAAAATAATGGATTTAATGTGTTTTTTACTTTCTGATCAATTATTAATGCTGATCTAAACTGTAAAAAACTAAATGTCCATAGCAAAAAAATGACATAGCAAACCTCTAACAATGAGCAAATAATTCAAGCAACACTATAAGCAATTTGTTATTGATATAAAAAATATGACAAGCTTTATTATTGGACCGAACTTTTGTGAATTTAACCATTTTTTCACCATTTATATGGTGGTTAATAGCTTTCAATGAGTAGGCCTCATTAGAATATCTCATGGTAGTGACTAATAACATAATGTAACATAAACATGGTTGGCATGCACAAGAAAAAAAATTACATCGATATACACATTGGTACCTTCTACCACGAGCATAATCGAGTGCACTATTTCGATTGTAAAAGGTTCTACACATTTTACTAAAGGTATCACTATCCTCTGGTAACAAATACGCAACATATATTTGCGAAAATCATTGTTGCGGCCAATATACACACATAATGCAATGGACTAATAAAATATAGTAAATAGAACCACATTTTTTCGAATTATCGTTACCATAAAATATTTTTATCACCCCAGGGAAACATCTAATATGGTTAAAATATGATCACCTGCACAATAAATTTCTCTGAGTGATGTATTTCAATAGATAAAATTATCGTCAATATAAATTAGAAATTGCAGTGTGCCCAGTAAAAAATCAAAAATGTATTGCAAAATTTGCTTTGCAACTTTCAATTTTTACAGTTTACACTGTAATTTCTCCAAGCACGTGAGCCAGGAAATTTCAAGGTGAAACACTTATTAAAGATTGTTGCTGTATTTGTTTATTATAGCTCAAACAATAGGGGCGAATTTTGAACTACACGGAAGCGTTACGGATATGATACATTGTAATATATGAAAATTCGATATTTTCTATATTTCAAATTTTTCTTGCTTTCAAAAGACTTGTCTCATAGATTATTCATTGACGTTACCGATTATATTCCGGATTGGATATGTACCTATCATTTTTTTTACCAATAATTATCAAGTAGATAGTGGTATAGCGTCCGTGTAGGTTAATAGGTAGGGTCCGTGCGCGTTAAATCGTACATAGGTAAGTAGGTCAGATCGAATCCTAGTTGTAAGATAGTAACGTTTATCCTATGATTATATTTGCGAAATAACGCTTTCGAGAATATTCCGAGCTCAACGATCGCCGAAATTTGACGAATAACGCCCCGTGACTCGATCAAGAGATTAGTCGTTGTCGTCCTCGCGAAGAGACTAGTCGCTATATGTAACGAAATAATAAATTAAAGACGTCCAAAATTTGAAACGAATCATGTATAACGTTACTTTTCTTTTAATACTTTACGTCGAGCCGCTACCGCGTCTCTTGATTTCTAAATTCCTGACCGATTTTCATTCTCTCCTTTTACTAAATTTATACATCTTACACAGTGTAGGTAGGAAAATTTTTCTGTAGAAATTTATGTCGGGAGTGGTGGATGTAAGAAAGTATGATCAACAATGATTAAAAATGCATTTATAATTGAAGTTTTTTTTTTTAATTTCCTTTGTTTTAAACAATTTTATCATTATGTTTGGGTAATTCTGTTGTGGATAAGTTCAATTTATTATTTTTTCGTATACTTTTTACTTTTTATTGTTCGGCACTGGAAAAATTCGTTTGAAGTACATGCAATATGTCATTTACGGTATTAGTATTTTCCATCACATAGACTTGCAGATTTTATTTAAAGTTTCATGAAAAATGGATGTTTATGCATCCAGAAGGCACTACTAATGTGCAAAACTGTAAAGCCTTATGAAAATCTCAATAAAAACTACAATTCATTTTTTTTCGTGAACCTTTCGAAATACTATAAAACGAACCTTATGAAATATTCTATGGAATAGAAATAAGGTTAAAAGATAAGAATTCTTTATTGATTGAAAATAGGCATGAAGCATTTAAGCTTAACTCCGCAATTATGCATTCTTTTTATAAGGATATTTTGATGAGCTCTCGGCCGTTTTGAGACGAGGGAACATCAAATCAAATATCAAGCTCAAAATATGCATATGTTTTCACAATAACAAATCTTTCTCGTTGACACATCAGGAAAGAAAAAAATAGCCATCAATCGTTCGTTTTACATAGCATGCCCATGAATGTCTATGTATGCCGTTAACGAATAAATTCATATAGCGTGGCCTGGGCTGAAACGAGGCAGCTCTCGTGCTTGGGGACATGTATATGTAGGTGTACTATCGTCCTATCAAACGCTTTATATACAGATATATGCTAAATGACTTATCGACTGGATCTAATCGTGCCCAAATGGAGAGGGAAATGTACCGTTTAATATCGATTTCAAAGCCTCTCTGATGGCTATATATCGTTTATCCCACTTATCTGATACTCGTATGCTCTCACGAAACATCAAACGCATTCACCGCGTCGGAAAACATTGGTTACACTCAGTGGGGTTTGCATAGCACATGATGAGCGGATATCCAATTCATCTTCTCACAAGAGTATGTGTATCTAAGCAAGAGGTACGGATTTGTTAAAGGGGAATTCGGAAAAATGCCTACGCATATAACTGACAGTGACAATTTCAAGGGAATGTAGCGCAGCGAAGGCTATCCTCTTTAAAAATCCGATGAATGCCTGCCACTCGATGTTTTTTATCTCAACTCATCACCTTAATACAATTTAATTAAGAAGGAAAAGATCGCTAATGAAAAATTATAACAGTATTAATTTTTTTTTTTTTACTATATGCACAACACTTTTTTTTTACTTTTCCTTTGAAATTTTGATTAGCAATAATCCAGGTATTATTCACTTTTTTTTAATACGGAGCGAAATGACGGGATTAATTTTCAATGGATCACTTAGAAAAATATTAAAACATAAAACCTCTTTTAGCGCAACCGTTTGCTCGCGTCGATTGGTTGATGTGCACGGTTGATCGGTGAGGTCACCTAAATACAAGTGATATTGCCGATTGCGTTGATAGTGTGCTTCCCATATTGTTGAATTTGTAGAGGACTATTGGACAACAGATTGGAATGAAGTAGTAAATCATGGTTTGATACGACCCGCACGGTGTATGCATTCGTCCATGTATGATTGAAGGTTGTTTATACATAATTTAACGATACCAGCGATCATAACTTTATATCATTCTCGATAATATAAGTCGATATATTACCGTTATCGGAAAAGCATCAGCGAAATATCGAAGGTATTTACGGCAAGTACTATCGTTCGCTTTTTTCCAATGATTGTGTCGAGGGCAACAGATCTATATTTTTGATGTCTCGTAAAAATGTCTGGATATTAATAATGCAGGAATTTAATCCATGTTGAAACGTAGTAAAAACGGTTTACGCAAAGTGTACAACTAAAATATTAAGCGGATACAGGGTGCAGATTGGACGACGAGCTATCTTACTTAGCGTCTGTATATTTTCCGGGACTTCCACAATAATATTTTGAAGTGAACCTAGTCCGTACAACAACATCCTTCGAGCACAAAAGATCCGAGGGCGATTCTACCCACTACTTCTAATTATAAAGGATGCACCACGATCTCGCTGACACCCTTGCTCTTTGCTACCCTGTTACCTCACAGTGTTTCCAAGGTATTCCTTCCGTTTAACCGTGTATCTCGAACGAACAAAGGTTCTCAAAGACCATGCTATATACTTAATTTCTTCAAGCATAATTCATAACAAAAGTGTTTGATTAAAAGAAAAGAAAAAATGAAAATGAGAGCGGAGCAAAGAAAGAACGTAAAAGTAACCGCTATAAGAAGGAAAGTATCCCGAGAAAAACCGGAACGAAAATTCTGCTACAGATTCTAACATTGCATCGGTTAGAAATTTCGAGTTATTGGAAAAAGTGTTGAAATGTTTACTGCGTTTACAAGCTTGTTCATTTACCAAATATCGATAATTATTTAGGATCTCTATAAGATAACTCTCTTCTAATCCAGCGTTTTTTCTTACGTATAGATTTTCAAAAAATTCAATCCATTTGTGATATTTGGGAGTCGGGACCTTTTTTATGCCCCCATGGATAGAATTCAAAGTGAAAAATTACCGTTACAGCAACAGTAATGGGGGATAATCTGGAATGTTTGGGATTTTTACTGTACAAAGTGTAAATTTTCATGAAAATAAAATAAAATCTCTTGTATAATACAGGAAATGTTATTTTCTTCTAGTTTTGAGGTTTTCTCGACCATTATTGTTAAAATGTGTATATAAGAATTTAAAAAAAATGGTCCTCTACTTTCAGATTTTTTACTCAACCGGTTCCTCCGTGAAAGTGATTTGAAAAAAAAAAGAAAAACCCGAGAACCGTCATATTCGAGTATATAAGAGTGCAGCAGGGCTCGTGCTGGCTTTTTTTTTATTACTTGGCGTCAAGCTGCTACCGCGTCTCTTGATGCGATGGCCATGCTTTAGCTGAGACCAAGGAATTTCAGTACCGGAGCTCTCAGCCCTGATGATGCAAACTGTAACGTTTGCGAAACGTCGCGGCAATACGCTGAAACTCTACACAGCATCCGTCCAGAAGCCATAAACTATTGTAATTTTATTATCTTTTCATAAAAATTTATATATTGCACTGTAAAAATTTCAAACATTCAAGGTTGTCCCCCGTTTCTATTGCTCTAATGGTAATTTTTCACTTTTAATTCCCTCCGTGCAGTGAATATTCGTGGTACTTAGAAATCTAGAGTCGCGGTAGCGACTCGAGACAAGTACATTTACGTATATTATAAAATGGCGAAGACGAGTCGCTACTAGAGTCTTTACAGCAAGCAGAGCGGTTTCGAACGGTTTTCGAAAATTGTTTCAGCGATATTTAATTAATTACAACACTTTAAAAGATGTTGCTAGTTCACGTATTTTTTTCTTTTTTTTTTCTTTCGATCGTGACTATTTAGAACCCTGTAGCCTAACGCATATTGGAAATATTAATATTTCATCCTTCCAAATTATCAAAAAATGTGGCATTTTTCGCACACATTTTTTGACGTTTAGCGGTTGCTGTCTAGTGACACTAGTTATAACTAGAAATTTTCTGGTGATATGCGAGACTGTGTTCGTTGATGTGACCGTCGAAGGCTTTTCTTCAGGATGCATAAGTAAGAGTGACAGCTGTGAGTTTCGAAAAAAGATCGCGGTTATACTAGTGATAGTTGTGGGGTTAAAAAGTAAGATTATAAAAATCGCGGGTGTGAAAGCAGATAATTTTATTTTTGGTTAGACATAATCGAGATCAGGACTTTAAACGTGTATTCGGTGAACATTTAATATCTTTGTTGTAAGGTTATAAAGATCGCGGTCAGTTTCAACTTTTCATTAAAGTTACTTTTATTATATTATCGGTAAAAGAGTGATAGTGTAAAAATAAAGTTTAAATCAATAAATAAACTTTTGAACAGTGTCTAAATAAATAATTTTTTTTATTAACCCTAGCCCCAACAATCCATTTTTCCGCACATAAACTCTAGAACGGAGTCGAAAACGGGGCCACTTCTCTTTTACCATAAAATGTTCCTTGAATGCAATAATAAAGTTTATTTAGAAACCATTCTCTTTGTTTTTTTTTGATAACTAAGAGAATGGTGTATGATAAACTCGTATTCGGTGAATATTTGATATCTTTGAACAGGCGTGAGGTTATAAAGATCGCGGTCAGTTTCAGTTTTGGTTAAAATTTATAATAAATTTATAAATATTTATTTATAAAATAAATAAATATTTACTTTATAAATTTATAAATATTTACTTTATAAATTTATAAATATATAATATAATTTGGTTAAAATCTTTTATATATATAGATAGAAGAGTGATAGTTCAAAAATAAAGTGTAATTTAATAAATAAACTTTTGAACAGTACCTTAATAAATAATTTTTTTTATTAACTTTAGCCCCAACAATTCATTTTTCCGAACGTAAATTCTAGAACGGAGTCGAAAACAGTGCCTCTTCTCTTTTACCATAAAATGTCTCTTGCATGCAATAATAAAGTTTATTAGGAAACCATTCTCTTCATTTTTTATATAACTGAGAGAATGGTGTATGATATCACCCTAGGTTTGAATTATATGTGGTTTTTAACCACCCTAGAGTGCACTTTGCACTTACAACACAAAACGGAATCCGGCGATACGAAATAATTTTGAGCGAAAAGATATTTGATTTGAGAAAAAAAATGTCATAAGTACTTCACCAATTTTTTTTTTATCTATTGCTCATGAGATATAATTTGTAATCAATAAATATTATTAAAAAAAACTCGTGTAGTACTTCGGCCAAAATTATTTTTTCCAATCAAATTTTAGCTCTCGAAATTTTGTACGTATATTTTTTTGTTTCAAAATCTCGTTTCGTTATGATTACTTATATTTAAAAACTTTCGGTGCATTCTGATGCTATTGGAGTATTTCTTCGGCATCATTTTTTATGGAATATTTTCCGATCCGTTGATCTGTTGGCATGCATGATTCGGTGCAATATTTTTTGAAATTTTTTTTTACAAAATTAAAAAAAAGTCAAGCTTTTACTTGTTCGTTGTTCTTTTATGCATCGTATCTTCTCGGAACTAGTGTACGTTTTAATGGGATCATCCCATGTGACAGCTATTTTTTTCGCTTTTTTGGGAATTTTTTTTTGACGAACCATTAAAACACACTATCTTTGAATTTTTACCACACATTTATTAACATTTTTACAGTCCTCATAATTTTATCAAACAAAAATAATAAGCTGAATCAACTTTACACCGTTTAGAAGACACTCATGTGTTGGTTGACGGCTGCCATGATTCCGAAGGTTTTGCTCATCTAAAATCAAACAATCAAACAGCATTTTAATTTGTGGACCTGAGGCTATCACTGGAACTAGAATAAAGTAAAAATATCGAAAATTGAATTTTTGGCACAGTTTTAAATGTTAAGTTCCGAGTTTCGTCATTTTTTTCGACTTTTAAAACCATGCCAAAAATTCAATTTTCGATATTTTTACTTTACTCTAGTTCTAGCGATAGTCTCAGATCTACAAATTAAAATGCCGTTTGATTTTTTGATTTCAGATGAGCGAAACCTCCGGAATCATGGCAGCCGTCAACCAACACATGATGAGTGTCTTCTGAACGGTGTAAAGTCGATTCAACTCGTTATTATTGTTTGATAAAATACTGAGGAACTGTAAAAATTTTAATAAATGTGTGGTAAAAATTCAAAGATATTGTGTTTTAATGGTTCATCAAAAAAAATCCGAAAAAAGCGAAAAAAAATAGCTGTCACATGGGATGACCCCGTAAAGTAATCTAATAATTGTATAAGTACTGACGGTTAATTACGAAGATTGAATTCACTTGAACACTTCTTAGATCAATATTTCACATTGCATTTTTAGTCTGAATATACACCAGCTCGAAATTCGATCATGTATCCATTTTTAGCCGAAATCGTTAAAAAATCGATTGAGCGACCTCTAAAATTTTGATTCAGGATTCAATTCTTGAGAGAATCACTTTTTGATAACATGTTACCATATTTTGCTGCAATGCTGAAAAAAAAGTCAATTCTTTTGCATCACTCAGATACATACATAATATAGACATGTTTAATTGGCAGGCTATGAATTTCATACCCGAGTACGTACACAATATTGACATGTTTAATTGACAAGCTATGAATTCCTTACAAAAAGTCGATAAATCCTAGCCAAAAACAGCATAAATGCTGTGAAAAAAGCTGAGACAAGTACATTTATGCCCCCCAAATAATCATTCCAGTTAATCCCCCCTACCACCCAGCGCCAAAATACCGATCCCCACCAAAATTTACAAAAACCCGTCTAAGTCGTTCACGCAAAGATCTCCGCACAAAAATCCTTTCTAAAAACCAACTCATCATACAAAGTTTTATGGCTAACCGCTCTCATTATCTTATCAAATTAAGTCAAATTGTACAGAGGTGATAATTTCATTCTCGTAAATGTTGTGAGTTCACAAAAAGTTGATAAATAAATAAAGATCTACTAAAGGTATATATGATCAAGTACATGGGATTTAATTATGTTTATAAAATCTTCAATTATGTTCATATGCCATTTCTCTAATTAATGCTTTATTACAATGAATTATTATCCTATGACTTGGAACTACAAGGGCTTTAAAAAAAAATACAGAATTGCATTAGCCTGCGTGAGCTTGAACGCTGCCACACTCTCATTTGTAATATTTGTAGTACAGTTTTATTGGTAACAAATTGATAAAAGTTTACTATCATACGTAGAGCGGATACGCACAGAGTACTTGTCCGGCCCGAAAATTTTTCATAAAATTTGTCACATAAGTCAACATTAATCTACCATACATTTTGGCATTAACTAGTAAAGTAAACACAGCTAATTTGGAATCACAATATGCGGATTGTTTTGTATCCCAAATTATCCTCCTTTCCTTTAACCAATTGTTATCGATGAATTGATGCTCGTGTGGAGAATACCTCACGTTAATACACGGCACGTTTATTCCGGTTTTGTAACATCTGGGGGAAAACTGAAGTTACAGAGCGTCTAAACGGTGCTGTACACCCGAAATAAGTAATCCGGTACCATTTACACGCACTTTTACACCGGTTTTTACTACAACAGGTTTTACAAAACGGAATAAGCCTGCCATGTAAGAGCGGTCATCAATTGATTGCATTCCAAGGCGGGTAAGATTCAAATCGGCGTCAGGAGATCCGAATGTTCGGAGTGGTTGAAAAATTTACCGTGAACAAAAAAGCATATTTTTCGCTGACTAGTCGAAAAATTTTCGGGCCGGACAAGTACTCTGTGCGTATCCGCTCTACGTACGATAGTAAACTTTTATCAATTGGTTACCAATAAAACTATACTACAAATATTACAAATGAGAGTGTGGCAGCGTTCAAGCTCACGCAGGCTAATGCAATTCTGTATTTTTTTTAAAGCCCTTGTAGTTCCAAGCCATAGGATAATAATTCATTGTAATAAAGCATTAATTAGAGAAATGGCATATGAACATAATTGAAAATTTTATAAACATAATTAAATCCCATGTACTTGATCATATATACCTTTAGTAGATCTTTATTTATTTATCAACTTTTTGTGAACTCACAACATTTACGAGAATGAAATTATCACCTCTGTACAATTTGACTTAATTTGATAAGATAATGAGAGCGGTTAGCCATAAAACTTTGTATGATGAGTTGGTTTTTAGAAAGGATTTTTGTGCGGAGATCTTTGCGTGAACGACTTAGACGGGTTTTTGTAAATTTTGGTGGGGATCGGTATTTTGGCGCTGGGTGGTAGGGGGGATTAACTGGAATGATTATTTGGGGGGCATAAATGTACTTGTCTCAGCTTTTTTCACAGCATTTATGCTGTTTTTGGTAGTAATAGACCGGCACGATCGCAAATACTTCCGTGATCTTTTCTCTTTGGTGACATTCCTGCTAAGCCGCACAGCGAACTCAGTTTCAGAATCAATCACATTCGAGCTTTCAAGCAGCGTTGACCTGGCTCATCCATCAAAGGGACGACCTCTCTATCATATCTCTCTCGCACCCTCGTTCTCGTTTAGTCAACACTAGAGCTTAAAGGAAAGCTTTTTTGCCATCCCGTCTAGTGCAAAAGTTTCTCACTGTTTCGTTTCGGATACGTCAATCATTGATCCAAAAAGATTCTTGATGGTAATCTGTGACTCTGTTATTTTTGTGATTTCCTGGTATGAAACTTTAACCCGTCAGCAGGCGCGTTATGAGACTTTTTTCTCACACTTATATTAAAACGATGAATACTCGAAAATTTCAAATGGCATAAGCATTTAAAATTTTTTCTATCTTCACCAAATTTATTCTTCTGTATGATAGAAGAGTTAAAAAATTTTTTTGAATTTTTTAAATTATTATTTTACGGTTTTTAGTGTCAATTATCGTTGTATTTATGGTTTTTTTAAAATAAAAATGTTTAATAGCCACAATCACTGTAGCGAAATTGTTTTCAAGTTCCTATATATCAAATTAAGCACTTGAAGCTATACATGTGAGAAAATCTCTCATCGTGCGCCCAATGTTTAAAGTGTGCGTAGCGCGCCTGCTGACGGGTTAAATAATGTACGTATTAGGGTGTGCGGAAAAAAATCGGTACTTTTTTTCGCTTGCATACAGTAAAAAAAGTTGAACTAGGTTAAGAAAAGAAGCATCCTAAAAGAAGAGCTTAAAATAAAATTATTTCGATCAGCGCATCGCATGTGAAGATTTTCCATAAGAATAGCACAGGAAAATAATCGGATCTCTAAATATTGTATTACAACGTTTGTTGAAAAAAATTAGATAGAAATCTCACTAATATATTTTTATAGAAAATCGAATTCCCTACAAAATTTGTCCTTATGAGCAATTAGCTCCGAACAACCATTCAAATGTTATTGCTATTCAAAGTTGAATTAATGTCAATGTTTTCATTTAAACGGTGATCACAATTGTACATCGCTTATTTTACGGACAAACTTCCATAAAGTTTTTTATAGACAATTTTCTGCTTTATCAGAAAAATTTAATGCAATTATCGTCAAAGTATTCCTCTCATAATTACAAGCATTTCTCGTTTTATTTTCAAGATATATCCATTTTTCCTGCTTACAAACTGTCAAACATAAACTTCAATAAAATTTTAGTATTTGTTTTTGAAAAAGCTTTATTCATTATGACAAATTTAGTATAATCAGGTATGATAATAAATAATTAAAAAAAAACTAAAATTGTTAATTTATTGCTTTCACAATAAACCTACTATTATTTAGATTCTTTTGTTTGTGTTTGTATTTCGAGATTTTGGGAAAAAAATAAGCAAATTAAAAAACGTGTATCTTCTGATTTTCATTTTAAACATTGCCGCATTTTTTCATTTTTTTTTTCATTTTCACAGCTTCTTCTCATCCATCAGAATAAAGGCAACCAATTTTTTTTATAGAGAAACGATTAAAAATATTATTGAATAGAAAAATGAACTTTTGATTGTTTTATTTTTTATTTTTATTATTCCTGCGTATACCCTTGCGGGTTTAACCCCACCTCACTCATTTCCAATTTCCTAATTTCCATGTTCCTGAGAAACCCCCCCAAGTGTGTTGCCCACAGCCACCCTTTCCTAATGCACTACTGTATCGCATTTGCACGAGGGCCAAGGGGAACTGTGGAAAATCTGGCCGATTGAGGCGGCTATATTTTTACTAAGTTTCAATTGATTAGCACCATCAAAAACTCAGAAAAACTGCCTCCCGCTCAGTGATTGATGCGCGAGCCGGTGCATGGTTAAACGGTCACCCAACCAAGTATTGGCCTCGCCCGAGGCTGCTTAACTTTGGAGATCGCCGAAACTACACATCGACCGCGCACCTATCGCTGTCGGTCAACTTTTGTTTGTTTTCGAACTATGAAAATTTTAATTATAACTTAATATCAATTACAATTCGATTTTACGATAATAACTAATATACGTTAACAATAGAAGGATAATAGAGCCAATTAAATACACCCACGTAACGACCAGTCGAATGGACGTTACCTGACCTCATACAAAAAATGAATGCAATTCGGAAAGTGAGGCATTCTTGTTTTACTTACCTGATTGATATTACCCACGTCTTTGATTGATTAATTAATTGAACTCATGAGTTATTAACAGTAAAGGTTAATTACTCAAGAGGTCTATTATCCTTCTATCGTCAATGTAAATTTGTTATTATCGTAAAACCGAATTGCAATTGATATGAAGTTGAAATGCGTAAAAAATTTCCAATTCAATATGGTACTGATAAAAATTTTCATAGTTCACAAGCAATCAAAAGTTCATTTTCCTATTCAATAATATTTTAAATCTTATCTCTATTTTCTTTTTAATTAGCTTTTCAACTCTGATAGATGAGATAACGCTATGGTAAGAGGTTCAAAATAAAAATGAGACAACTCGAAAAGTGTCAAGAAAAAAAAATATTTCGAAGCGAATAATTATTCTGAAAAATGATTGAAAAATGCTGTAGGAAAAAGATGCTATCAAATTTGGCACAAAAAAAATCCATATTTCTCTTCCAGTGATTCGATTTACAACATCATATTTTGGAAGTAGATATTAAGTTATAACCAGAAATACACGTTTTTAACTTGCTTTTTTTCAAAAATCCCGAAATACAAACAAAAACAAGAGAACCTTAACAATAGTAGGTTTATTGTAAAAGCAATAACTTTTCAATTTTAATTTTTTTTTTATTATTCATTGTTATATCTGATTATACTAAATTTGTTACAATGAATAAAGCTTTTTCAAAAACAGATGCTAATATTTTATTGAAGTTTATATTTGACAGTTTGTAAGCAGGAAAAATGGATATATCTTGAAAATAAAACGTGAAATGCTTGTAATTATGAGAGGAATACTTTCATGATGATTTCATTGAATTTTTCTGATATAGCAGAAAATTGTCTATAAAAAACTCTATGGAAGTTTGTCCGTAAAATAAGCAATTTAAGTGTTATCACCTTTTAAATGAAAAAATTGACATTAATTCAACTTTGAACAGCAATAACATTTGAATGGTTGTTCGGAGCTAATTGCTCATAAGAATAAATTTTGTAGGGAATTCGATTCTCCATAAAAATATATTAGTGGGATTCCTGTCCGATTTTTTTCACTAGCGTTGTAATACAATATTTAGAGATCCGATTATTTTTCTGTGTTATTCTTATGGAAAATCTTCAAATGCGATACGCTGATCGAAATAATTTTATTTTAAGTTCTCCTTCTAGGATGCTTCTTTTCTTATCTTAATTCAACTTTTTTTGCTGGATGCAAGCGAAAAAAAAGTATCGATTTTTTTCTTCACACTCTAGGACGTATAGTAATAATACTGAGAACATTTCATCGGCTGACTTTCGCACTTATATCGTGCTGGAAATGGGCTGCTTCTAAATCTTCTTATCATAGCGTGCGCAAAAACATCGTGAAGTTCGTGTTCGAAGACACTGTCTCTAAACTTGCCTAAAGAATGATGGAATAAGTTAAAAAGCATGGCGGATGGGAAATCATAAAAAGACGCTATGCCCCGTGTTCGACGTGTTATATGAAGTGAAAGCAAGAGAGATCCCTGGAGTGGAATACACGGTAAGACGAAAGACAGCTGTGAAATAGTGAAAGAGGGTAACAGAGCCGGCAAGGGGAAACAGAGTCGATGTGAGAGTCGTTCGAAAAGACCCACCACCTGTTGCCATGACTACCGCTGGGAGAGCAACAGCCGCCTGGCTGGCGCGGGGAAAGCTTTTCCTTCACCACTGTTGTAGTATTGGACAAAACGCATGGCCTTTTCGTATATATATATATTTGTATATATAACTGATTATATCTCGTAGCGAACCATGGTGGGGCCATGTTTATCAATTTGAATGATCGTTAATTTTCAACTGGGAGATAAAGGTAGAAAAGCATGTTTAAAGGGAGAACTGCTGGCTCGACAAGCTATTACGAGGTATGCAAATAAAGCCTTTTTTTCCCAATTACGAGAAGCCTGTATTAACTGTTCCCTGGAGCACTTTATACTTCGCTGAATATAATAATGCTCTGAATTCTTTCGAAAATGTCAATTTATTGCCCGGCTCGAAAGACCACCATTTATCAACAAGATAAAAAGAAGTTTATATTTATTGTACAACACTACAATCTCGATTTCAAGAAAAGTAATAAAAAAGACACCGCCGGACTGTGACACTTGCTCAAATTGAGGTTTTGCTCCTTATTCTACGACGCTGAGCTTGTATATAGCTCACTGTGCCGCCACTGGTCCAGCATTTTACCCCACCAAACATCGCATGGATCGATATACGCAGTCGAGTAAAATACTTCGTTAAATCGAAATTCTCGGAATCGATATTTTGAAAAATTGTCATCCAATTATTCTTCTCTTTTTTATATCAATTTTTCACATTGACTTTGCCTCATTATAAAGTATCCAAATCACCTGTTGCAAATTGCAATTAGATGAATTGTAACGTCTCCGGACCTAAACTAGCGATCGAGATGAAAACTCGATTAATCAACGCAGTTCTATGGCAAAAAGAGACTTGGAGTCGGTTCTCTCTATTAAAAAAATTGGCCTTAACGAAAGGGAGGGACAAATCGCGTTTTTTTTTACATTATTTCTATCAGACTCCTACCAAAATTGTCAATGACACTGCGCCTTAACCGTTAGCGTCGCATTCGGTCGCTTTAAGCTCTCCATCAACCAGTGACAGCAACGACCACACGTAAATCGTGGCTCAAGCTACGTATATATGATTGTTGCAAGTTGGATACAGCTCGAACTTACCATTCTCTATATCTACACACGTCGTGATGCTTTGTAAATTCGAAATCCTAGAACTCTGGACGACACGAACGTTCGGTGTGATGCATTTGGCTTTGTTGAATAACCAAGCATATGGCTCTACTTCTATGGGACGTACCTACGAGTATATATTCCTATAGCTACACATAGATACTCCGCATAAATCGACTCTCTAGTTGAACAAATGTAGCGAACAAAACTCGAAAGCCCTTGAGTACTTTTGATCCGAACATACCGAGAAAGAGAATATAATTACTCCTTTAAGTATGTTAGAATCCCCAACATTCGAGAACAATTATTGAACCTGTTACTCGTGACTCTTTTCAGTGTGAAACATTTTGGACACGTCTCACTTTTGTTCGAACATGGCACTTTAAGATTGTTCTCGAGCAAATGTGCTTTTCTTAGGATCTGTAGTAGTTTTAAACTACGCATATACAGAACATCTGCAAAATTTCAGAGTGATTTGTGTTTTAAATTTTCAATAGTTATAAACAAAAGTTGGTACCGTTATACTGCGTCTTGACGCCGAGTATTAATAAGAAGAAAAGTTAAATCGTAAAATAACGTTAACATGGCTTTTATGATTTCGTTAAAAAACTAGCTGGTAACAATTTGGCATATGGGAAATATGTACAAGAAAAAAATTAAGTGTGTTTTATTTACGATATACCGCTTCAGAATAAATGAAATCTTCAGCAGTATCACACGTGCGATAAATCGACTGAGTTAAGATTTGAAGGTGTTTCTGTGTGTAACAATGAAAAGACAGACAAGCATATAGTCAAGATTTTGCTTCTGAGATTCTATTCTTCTAAGGAAAATCTCGTCTCGTACAAATGTTAATTTTGGATGATATTGTAGAACGAGAAATAGCCCTACCTTAGAATATGTCTTCTTCTTGAGCACTATATTCTCCTTGAGCACTTGCTCTGGGAGACCCATGCAAAAACATGATTTCGTTTGATTCCAAAATCTCTTCATCCTTTTTTTACCATAGAAAAACCTGAAAATCAATGGTAATTAAAATGATATATTCTTTTTTATCAGGGTATGGTATATCATTTTTTCGAAATGTTCAAACTGGCAAACTATTTTCGGAGACATTAGCAAAATGAAACTGCGTGTGTGGTAATGTTGAGTAGTTAATTTAGTGTGGCTTCGAGAGTTAACACGTGAAAATACTTGTTGGAAATTTCCGTGTTTTCCAGCGACTCCCACCATTTCTAAACGTACTGGTAGCATCCCATTTGGATAATTGTAAAAAAAAAATCAATATCTTCAGCAAACATCACCGTGTTTGCAACTACGGTTAATTTAATTAACCTGCGAGCGTTTCAAACACGTACATATAAATTGGCTACGGTTGTCAAGTCGTGAGTGAATCTCTCGACGTCGGTATCAGTATATGCTACAGGAGACAACTTTCAGAGACAGGAGAAACGTCACGTCTTGGTGGAACGTCGCAAAGGTGGTGTGTTATATTTCAGGTGCGGTTGTCGGTCTCTTTGGTGACGTATATCCTTATGGCACACGGAATGTTCTACTAACCCATTAGCAGAATCCCTCTGTGATATAAGTGTCTTTTATAAATATAGATACATTAGATGTCAGTTTCACGTAACGTAAGATATGTCAGCGAATATGGCGCATTAATATCCACATGTCGTTTTTGTGCTACGGCGAGACTCCTACAAATTGTTCTTGCCGTTTAAAGCAGTCGTAGCGGAAATTTCATTATTAAATAAAACTATGCGTACATTCAAAAAATATTGCAAGTTAAAAGGATCATTTACATGAGCGAAAATTTAAGGAAACCTTATAAACTATTTATGTGTGATATGTGTGAAATTCAATTCCAAAATTTGTACATTTAACGGAGCGTCTCATGACTTATATCTTTGGATTTGATCTCGACTGTGTTTTATGTAGGAGTTGCCTTCATTCAAGCTTTTTTTACTTGATCTGTACCATAAGAGACGTCTATTTATAATGTTTGTATAATGTAGCAATCTAGGAGCTAATAGAATACTCGAAAGTCTTCAATTCTCAATAATTGCCAGATAAAACAGAAAATGCCTTTTTGGAGTTATGGTAAATGTCGAGTGATAGATTATATTAAAAAAAACTTATCAATTTGAAATTATGTACTATGTTTTAGAAAATCTATCAATCATTCAGTCGGTAAACATTTTGCTTCTCATTTTTTTCCCACACAATTCCATTTTCGATGAAATAAAAGCTATACATTGTTCTCCTTTCATCAGGGAATAATACGTAACTTTTCTTTTTCTGTAAATACCTAGTAGGTTTGAGAAAAATATAAATCTGGTATTCCGCCACATCCCTCGCACTCACGCATCAGGCAAGTAACTGATAGATAGTCTCGAGAGAATATTCGGTAAACCAAATAAAAATAGAACATTTACGCCTTAACGTATTTCTATTCGTATGTAGCAGGGAAAAAATAAGGGAAAAAATTCACCTTTGTGCACCATTTTAAAAATCGCCAGGAATTTGATGATTTTTCAAAATCCATTATCAAATAATGACCACCAAAATAGTCGATGAAAAAACAAACATTTGCCAACAACTTGGAATCTACAGATTTAAAGCTACAAAATTACTGTTATTTTTTTTAATTTACCACCACTTTTCTACCAGATACGATCATCGAAAAATGGCCCAAAAATTCGATGCCAAATTAGTGATCCTTTCATTGCTTTGAGTAGTGTATATCATTCAATTTTCCGAGATTGCTGCTATTCTGTGTATTATCAACGTGTATATATATAGAACAAATATTTTACATATAATGCCACGAGCAAGTACCAAATATTTTAAAACATTTTTCTATATACGGTCTGTTAACTACGATGCAGCGAAAAGATTTCCTTAGAACAATGGTACCATGATAATTTAAGTTTCATACATTCAGCTATCACAAAGTTTACACCCTTTTCCAGATCGTTATGCAGGCCCCACATAATTTAAAAGAGGAATATATAATATCTGTCCGTCAAGAAGAAACAAGCTCTTTTATGACAAAAGATTTTTTTAAACCACCACAGTAGTTTCGACAATGATTACCTCTTATAAACGTCCAAACTCACTGCCCTTTTTATAATATCAGTATGAATGAATTGTTTAAGTATTCAACATGATTCTGCAAATGGGTTTCTTGATATTATAAAAACATTTATAACGTGTCGTAACTTATTACAATGGATTAATGCTCAGACTGAGAATCATTGGTGTATTAATAAATAAAAGCCTTGTTCATCTGTTGATCGTTAAAATTTTATCTATTGGTATGTGAAAATGAAGTAACTAGCAGCTTATGTACCTATAAGTATACAAAAGTATGAATACCTTTTTAGTTTATGGATTTACTAATGATTTTGAAGATGTTTAATACTTTACATTTTATGAATATTCTATTAACTGCATCAATTAATTCCAAGATCTACATTTTAATGTTACAATGTTCAAAAAAATTTTTAAATAATAGATACTGACAGCGATGAATACGCGATCGGTGTGTGGCCCCGGCGATCTCCCAAGTTAAACGGCCTCGGGCGAGACCAATCCTTGGTTGGGTGACCGCTTAGCCATGCACCAGCTCGCACATCAATCGCTAAGTGGGAGGCAGTTTTTCTGAGTTTTCGAGAGTGCTAACCAACTGGAGCTCAGTAAAAATGTAGCCGCCTGTATCGGCCGAGTTTTCCACAGTTTCCCTTGGCCCTGGTACGAAGTGGGGTTAAACGTGAAGGGATGGGGTCGTTAAAACCCGCAAGGATATACGCAGGAACAATAAAAAATAAGAAAAAAAATAAAGCTCATGAAAAAGCACATTAACTGTGGACCGCGACTTCGGATGGCTCCAATAACAGTACACACTGTTCTAATTACTTAGGGAAATGAACAAATAATTATTAAACAACAGTAGAGGTTAGAGTAGATTTTTTTTCTTATTATGCAAAGTCGAATGTGAACATGGCTAATTATTGTTCGTAGCCAGTTATCAATTTTTGTTTCATTAATAATTTCTTTTAACAACCACTGAAACGGTCGGCTCGGGGTTTTATTTGACCCGACTGAATATTGCATAGAAAATGTTGCTTTCCATATTTTTGATCATTGGGAAGAACTATTTCCAAGTCGCTATAAAGTGCAGTTACGCTTTCTCTACTATTTTTTTTTTTTGCAATCCACTGTAACCAAAACTCTGTCCGTTGGCTTGTTTCAGATACTAACATGAGAAAAGAAAGAAAGCACACGAGGAGATAGTTATATAACACCGCGACTAACTACGAGTGGAGAGTCTAAACTAAAGATTTCACTGCAATGTCGTGGGATTATGGCTCCGCTGGGAAAACCATCTTATCACGTGAAATTTTAACCAAATCTCAAGAGTGGACGTGTCGCGAAAGAATATGCAAACGTCCGTGCTAATTCAACACTAACAGGGTGCAAAAGGGTAGTAAGCGCGACAGAATATTCATCTAACGTTTTAAAGAGAATCAAAGTAGCGGTTGCATTCCCTCCGTCGAGGGAAACCTGAAAACGAGGAAATAATTTTTGAGTCCATACTGTCAGGATAAGCATTTCGAAGCGTACACAGAGCTGGCTACTGGCACATTCAAACGTTTTTATCTTGAAGCACAAATCCACGAGGTTTCCGAGCATCATATACGGTAAGAGAATATTAACTTTTATTTTCAACGTCAAAATGATTGAATTGAAAATTTTACTCAATACTGCTTTAGTGTCGTGACCCACTTTTGTAAAATATTATTTCATTATACAAGTAATTGCTTCTCACTTTGTAAGATCTTAACACACTGTAATGAATTTTGATTGAAGTTTACTAACAACTACCAACCCAATTAATCTGGAGCTTTCGAGTTTGATAATTGCATTCTGTTTTTTAAATTTATACGCCAAACAATTTAGAAAAAGAAGAACCTGTCATTATAATTATCTTTCTGGGGTTCGAAATTTTGAAAAAAAGGACATTTTTAAAATTATGAGAAATCATCTGATTTTCGTATTGGTCTTCCAGACCCATCAATATAGTATTTGAAGTTTACTAACTAGAACCAAATAATCAATTTTTAAAGAGTTTTAAACGGGGCTTGCTTCCATTTATTGAGTAAGAGAACTTCTGAATCAAAGTCGTAACCAAAAAAAAAATAGCAATAGTTTAAATACAATATAAAAGTGCATGGCAGAAAGGATTTCCTGATAGCGAATGATACTTCCTTGTGCCACGATATTTTATCATTTGAACAACATTATTTCTCCCTTTTCCTGTTTCGTGAACCATCCAAACATATCTTATCTTTAAATTTTCGCTCACAATTCTGGCTCACCAAGCAGTATTGAAACGAATCACAATTTCATGTCACTGTATACGCAGCTTTGAAAAATTCGATATCTTCGCAGAGCTCGAAACCTTTTTCACAGGAGAGATCTCTCTCGCTCTCTCACACACGTTACCGAAGTAAAAACGCTGACTAACCAAAAGTGTATCGAGTTTCGTGCATACAGTATATTATCGGATGATAGCTAGGATTGCCTTTTTGCATACACTTACATATAGGGTGCATAAAAATTGCGCCGTCACCAAAAATATCTTAGAAAGATCGAGTTATTAATTGTAGACTAGTATATTTATCAAAACATCGATAATCGATTTGCACTGGAAGAAATATACTTAAAAAATTACTGTGGAGATCATAGGAATGAAACTATACAATTTTTGAGATTCAACTAAATTTTGATTTTAGTGAAACTCAAATAATATTCCTCCCATACAGCATAACAATTATTCCCGAGCTGCCTATATAGTCAAATTTTATCTCGAATATAATAATTCGAACATAAATTCAAATAATAATTTTTACAGAAGATTACACAATCTTTATCGAGGGCCACGTTACACTTTTATTTTTATTTTTACTTGTTTTAAAGTAAGCAATTTTCATAAAAATTAATAGATATATGATTTTTACGCCTTTTTATATATTAAAGTCTCCATATTCAGTAGTTCTCTTAACAGGAGACAATAATCACAAGCCAAATGACACTTTTTCCAACATTTTGTATCGCCATACCAGCAATAATATATCAATGAATTCGTAATTTATTCTTTTCAAGTTCAACAACGAGAAGTAAAAATTCGAGTAGTAAAAAATTAAGGCCCGTTAAGAGGTGGTTATAAGAGACTCGTAAGTCGAGAGGACTGATACTGTACTCGTGGGCCCGTCGTGGTGTTGTCTGCCGGGAGTGGTGGCGGCGGAGGAGGTGGAGGCGGCGGTCGAAGCCGTCGACGTGAAATCGAAAAGTGCGGGGGTGGCGGTCCTGGGAATCCTTGTCTTGTCACCATCAGCTCCTCGGTCGCGGGGAGCGCGGGGGGATGTGGCCCCGTGGTGGGGCTCCCCTCCTACAAAAAGCGGCAAGGTACAGTCACAAATTTTAGACAGGATTTGAAAATCTTTTTCTTATTTCGAACACAATTTGATCGTGAATCTCAAAAGAGCATCTTATAACGCAGATTTTATATGAAAATAATTTACAAAAATGGTAATTTTCAGAAGTTATCACATTGTTTTACTTTTTTCAATAAAGTTGGCACAGGATCTTGGGGTCGAGGTGGACGTGGACGAGACAGAGGACGCGGGGGCGGCGCTTCAACCTTTCTTGGTTCCGGTGTCGCCCCCGCGAACTTTCCCCCAGGACTTGAGGGAGTTGGTCCCGGATTTCGTGAGGTCGTGAATATTCTCGGCGAGAGAAATCAAGCTGGGACGCTTAGCGGTGTCGGTCCACCACCTGGAACATCGACCAATAAGGAAGATGAAGATGACGAAGAGGAAAGACCGAAGAGGCCACCAAGACCCTTATACAGACGTTTTATAAACTACGTACGACAGGCGTGGACTGGCGTCAAATTTGCTCTAGGTATACTAATCACTTAATTCAGTAGTTGTTTATCAATTCGTTTAATAGAAAAGAACATCATTTTCCCTGATACTTTAGTTTTTCAATAGCCTCTCATTAGAAGACGTTTCCTTATTAAAGCATTACATGGAGATCATTTATCATTTTCCCTGATACTTTAGTTTTTCAATAGCCTCTCATTAGAAGACGTTTCATTATTAAAGCATTACATTATTACATGGAGAATAAATTCCATGACCTGATGCGTTAAGGGCTTACATACATCTAGAGGTGCCAAAAATAGGATCAATGTCAATATTTTTTTTCATACTGAAAAAATGTATCTATTGAAATAATTTTTCGTGTATTTAGAGAGACATATTGTTGTGAATTAAAGTGGAAAAATGCATTGAAAAAAATGAATTAAATGAGCTGTGGTTGTAGTTTTTGTAAAACAGTTTTTTGCAAAAAGCTATTTGCGGTAACCACAATTCCGACTGTACGCTTTAACTCAAAAATAAAACAAATTTTTTTTCTTAAAGTCGATAAGCAAAAACAGTCTTTGTCGAGGCCGAATTTTTTTTTTATGCATTTTTCGCAAAATGGCAGAGGTTTGAATCGTAAAGTTGGGATTTTGCCAAAATGTTCTTTTTTCTTTTTTTACTTGTAAAACAAGAACTATGATGTTTAAAAGAAAAATCGCTCGACAGAGACCAGACAATTATGTAAAGGTCCTCTGTACCAAATTTCATCCAAATCCATCGTTTAGTTTTCGGAATAGAATGGTTACCGTTTTCAAAAACACCATTTAAAAAAAAAGCATTTTGGTCTTTATGCATCTGTCAAATAGAGATGAAATTTTTTTTTCATAGCTGCAATATGTTATCGATTCTCAGGAAATTTTTAGAAATGACATAAAGGGTGACACCATCGAAAAATAATGTTTTTGAAAAATCGAGTTTTTTTACCTCTCTAGGTGTATGTAAGCCCTTAAGACGCTATTAGAGTTTGAACGCTAAAAAAAAGGCTATTTTTGGGAATTTTTTCTGGGCATGCTGTTAAAAATATTGAAATAAAACTTGTTGGGGATGATAAATCTAGTCTTTATTTACATACAAAAAATTTTTTTATTCATTTTACTACATTTTTATGTGCAAAAACTGCACTTGACCAAAGCGCCTCGAAAAGTAGGAGGCAAACGGTCTCCATCATATCTCAGGAACGGCTTGTCTGACACCAAAAAAACAAAGTGCGTTAGATTAAGTATAACGTCAGGTAGGTAATGACGCTTGGATATTAACTTTTATCGATAAATAACAAAATGGCGGATGAAAACAGAAAAAAAATAAAAAAACACGTTTTTTTCACTGTTTTTTGTACAAAAAAGATATTAAAAATATAATATAAAATCAAAATTTTAACTTTGTAGAGCGTTAATTTCTAGGTATATATATGTAGAATATGCCATTTAAATTTCATAAGGATCGGTCAAGTAGTTTTTGAGATCTCATGGAGATCAATTTCAAAAATGGTGTTTCGAGAAAAACGCGTTCAAAGTTTTTGGCGCTCAGGTACGCGCGCTGAGGTACTCATGTAAAGGACGCTGAAAAATATACTTAGACTGCTCCGAAAGTTTTGAAATTTTGACACAACCATATTACGTGTATATACTTTCGAAAAATGAAAAAAAATCGATTTCTCTAAAGTGTCAAACTTTAATAGCCCCTTAACACATTTTCGTCGGACTACGTCAAGCAAAACGCCAAAAATTATTGTGTTGTATTTTTTACAGATAACAGACGGCAATTTTTTATAATGGATACACGATAATTCACAAAAGTAAATAGTTCAGTGTGTTAAAATAAAGATACGTTTTTGAATTCCCAACTTTTACTGAACAACATGGTAAAACATTCGAGAACTGGATTCCATGATTACAATTCTATTTCGTATTCATGAAAATTTACAGAGGACACAGTAATTTTTCATTAGTATGAGTTCTTCAGTGAAATTCTTCTTGAAGGATCTTTGCTTTTGTATATTCGCAAGGGTAATAAAACCGCGTCGATTTTTATGGCGCAACACAGCGAAAATTCACATATTTTTTATTTGAAAATTTTTACTGTGTTACGCTGTAAAAGAAAATGGGATCTGCGAGAAATGTAGACGAAGATGTGCAACACAGTAATTCTGATAAATATTTTTAGGAAACATCAATGGAAGTTTTTCTCCATGCATTCCAGGACATTCCACGATACTTTTAGACCTCAAGATATTATTTTACTGAAAAAACTCCTAAGTTTGGTGTGCGAGGTTGTTAGTGGTTAGGAATCAATCCTGTGCTTTGTTTTACATGATTTAGGAGTCGCTTCGAGGGGAAAAAAAATATTCACGTGAACTTTCTAAGTGGCTTTTGAGTCGTTTCAATCGGTGATGTATTTTAGTATATAAAAATTGATCGATTCGAAATTGAGGTGAAAGATTCCATCATTTTCTCATATATTCAATTTCATTCATTTTGGAAAGAAAACATTCAACACGTTTTCCGAATTTTAAGTGACGATATTTTATTTTATTTGCATTTACAAAGGTCCGGAGTAGGTGATAACAATTTTTTTTTAACTTTATCATGCTCGCCCAGTAATATATTTTTCTGTTTATTTATTTTTTTTATTGTTTCTTCGTATACCCTTGATATTTTTTACAAGCCCATCCCATCGCTTTAGCCCCACTTTTTCCCGTCTTCACTAATTTTCAATTTCCTAATTTCCATGTTCCTGAGAGACGCCCCAAGAATATTGCCCACAGACACCCTTTCGTAATTTACTACTGTATCGCATTTGCACGAGGGCCAAGGGAAACTGTGGAAAACTCGGCCGATACAGGCGGCTACATTTTTACTGAGTTTCAATTGATTAGCACCATCAGAAACTCAGAAAAACTGCCTCCCGCTCAGCGATTGATGCACGGGCTTGTGCATGGCTAAGCGGTCACTCAACCAAGTATTTGCCTCGATCGAGACTGCTTAACTTTGGAAATCTCCGGAGCCACACACCGACCGCGTACCTATCGCTGTCGGTATTTACTCGCCTAATAATAAAAAATCCTCTGAAAACCTTTTTTCAAATTATATGCATTCGAAAAGTGTTTCTAAATTTCTTATTCATGATTCTTTTAAAAAGACTTAAAAACCCTTTTAACAAACCTCGAAAGTTCACCTCACTGTATTTAATTTGAACTGCACAACAGCCACTATTTCAGCTTTAATAAAATCTTATTGAAATTTCACGTCACGTCTAAATAAGTATTTAAAATATAATACTACATGATTTTATACAATAAAATTGAAATCACTATTTTATGATTGTTAAGAACTAGGCGCAAGTTATTTGGAAATGCTGTACAAGGACTTGGGATATATTTATTAGCTCAGCAAAGTAATTAACAATCTCGCTATACCCGTAGTACGGATACATTCGTGGGAAGGCGCACTGCTACCATTTTCTGAGGGCTCTTTTACCATATACATCTCGTGTAGGTACTCATCTATTTTTTTTTAATTTTTTTTTTTAATAATGTCAGAAAAACCATATTTGCATATGGAAATTTAAGAGGGTTGGCAGGCATTTTATTATTATTTATTGTTTTTCCATTAATAGTCGCTCCAACGAATTGATTTCCGACGAGAGTGGATGTAATCAGTGTGACATCCACTAGTTAGGCAGAAATTATTATTTATACACAACGTAAAGTGAGTACTGATATTGAATCAACCATCACGTGAAATGATCATCTAAGAAAAAACACATTAGATTAATATGATTTTAAATTTGACTGCACTAAGTAAAAATATGCTTTTTGCAATATCGAAAAAGTGATTCTTCAACCCATACCACGACCGGCCATAGAATCTTGTTAAAACTAGGGTGTAATAGGTTTACATGAACAACACATTATATAACAGTACACGCCAAATCCTTACACAGTTTTACCGCAGAAATTGTATGGTATGCGTTTATTATTTTTTCTCTATTATGTAATATTGATTTTGATCTTTCGTTGGAGATAGTAAACTAATAAATTTCTTCGTTGATACCTCCGAAATCTCCTTATAAATTTGAACTTTTTCTTCCTATATCATAATTACCAGCGACACGGTTTTTTATCCGTTTGCAATGGCTTTTGCGGTGTATTATTTTTAATATCATCATTCGTCGATTCAACTACGACTACGAATTTAATAAGGCCAGGAAAACGTGGTAATTGATTATTTTCGACAATTAAAAACTCGGCTGCCTCTACTTCGTTTATCATGCTATCTTTTGTAATGCATCTCACTTTAATGATTGAAATATCTCATCCAAACAAAAATAATAGTCATTGTTTTGGTAAGACAATAAAATGCATCCCTTTGCTTCGATTCTCTTATTTGCTATTTTTGCAATGCATATCAATGTTGCAATTCAGCCAAGCTCTGTTGTGACCGATCTGTGATATTCCTCTCCCAAACGTGCTAGCGCAAGCGCTAAGACGCGTTTTGAAACAGCCTCCTCTGACCCGCTTAATTCGTGTGCATCTAACAAGAATATCGTTGATCCCCGAACATCATAGTATTCAAATAACTCATTTTTATACAATGCGAAATATTTTTTGCATACACACTTCCGCTGAAAAGTCTTTGCTCCACCGTCGCATCTTGGTTTTCCAGTTTCATGAAATAGATTAGTTATGAACGCTCGACAGATAATGACAATACCAGATAGCTCTTAATGGTGCTACAAAAAACGCGTCTACTAGACTACTTTTTTGACCAACTTCGAGTATAGACACACGGTGCGACTTGACTTTTAACTTTTAAACATTTATTTTCAATGCTTGACGTTAAGAGACGCTGCCGCGTCTCTCGATTGCACTTAGGCGATAAAGGTTATATTAATGACACCCCGTACAAAAAAATATTTAAAAACCTGACCATGAAAATTTTAAAGAAAAAGAACAAGAAGACGGATTAAGCCATAAAACGAGCTTTCGTTTGAAATATCCTCAAAAAATTGAATGGTCAATAAATCGCCGAAAAATCATTGTACGTATGCGAACAATTTATTGATGACAAACCCAATGCTAAATCCGACCGTGATAAAGCCGACGAAAATGATCAGTGTCGACGCACTGCAACAAATTTGAAAGGGCCTAATACCGAGATCACAGATAAAAACTGGCAAGGATATGGATTATTTTTGCAATTTCTTCCTGATTACATTCGTCTTATCGAAAAATAGTTTATTATATGCAATTATTTCTCATGTTTGAGATTCTTCAAATACCCAGCCATGCTATTCTCATAGCAGAATGAAGACTCCTCGATTCAAAATTCTGATCGTCTTACCATATAAAAAAAAGAAAACCATGACGATTTTCCAATTGCTTGCAATTGGAGGAAGTTCTTGATGATTTTTTTTTCCGGATTGCTCGAAATAAACTTTTTCGAAAAGATTTAAATGGCTCGACATCTGGAGCAGCTATTGAATTTTTATGATATTCAGTGGCAGAACGAAAATAAAACCAGTATGTACAAAGTTCAGTATAAAAACCAAACTGATCAATAAAGTTTTTTTCGAATATGAAGGGAACGATTTATTTACCTTGATTTTCCTGTACACGGAATCACGTACACTATACAATCAGAAATACATACAATTAATATTAGTTTACTTTTTGCGAAAAAAGAAAAAATTAAAAAACAGACTGACCGGAGCACTTATTGAAGTTTTATGACAAAGAGAGCGTTCTCTACCAGTCCTCAAAAAGAACTTGTCGTTCATGCTTACTCAGGCAATTCCGAAGGTTACTCGAATTCAGTTAAATACTTCTCAAGAACAAAGCGAGGAAGTTTTTTGCTAATACAACTTTTACATTCATGATCTTACAGATTCGGAGTACGAGGAGGAACAAACACCAAGGTACAGGCCTGACTCATTGGCAAGTCTGTGCAGAGCTACGCGTTTCACTGAATCCGAGCTAAAAAGAATTTATCGAGGTTTCAAGGCCGAATGTCCCACGGGAGTGGTCAGAGAGGATACTTTCAAGTGCATCTATTCACAATTCTTTCCCCAAGGAGGTGAGTTATTACACGTGACTCACAATCGATTACTTTATTTTATACACCGACAACACCAACATTCACACACGGAGGGAATTGAAATTGAAAAATTACTGTACACTAACAGAACCAGGGGACAACCTTAATTTTTTGTAATTATTACAAAATAAAAGGCAAATTTGTATGAAAAATAAAATCAAATCTCTTGTATTAGGAAATTTTATATTATTTTCATGAAATGTTGCATTTTTCTTTTTAATAATCAAAAAAAAAATAAGCTTGTCCCCTGTTTTTATTACTGCACGGTGATTTTTCAACTTTAGTTCTCTCCATCATGTAGCAATTTTCTTTATCGTGTAAAAAAGTCCATTATAATAAACATTAATTATATTTTTTGTCTAGCGAATACGAGCCAATACGCACACTACGTATTCAATACTCTTGACCAAGATCACAGCGGAATTCTCAGCTTTGAGGTGGGTTTCTTTTAATGATTGACATAAATATATTATTTAAGAACTTTCTACACCAACAGTGATATATTTGCGGTCAATTCGTTGTAGCTTCAGCGATTTCTCAGGTTAAGTTTTATCAAGCGAAGTCAGTACTTGGATGGGTGACCGCTTAACCAAACACTGAGCCGCGCATCGACCGCTCAGCAGGAGGCAATTTTTCTGAGTTTCTGATGGTTTTAACAATTTAAGTACTCAGTAAAAATGTAGCCGACTGTATCGGCACAGGTTTCCTCCAATTTCCCCGAACCCTCGTGCAAATGCAATACAATAGGAAAACAGGAAAGAGTCGCTGCCCTAACGGATCAGCGAGTCCCAAGAAAAGTTAAAAAAAAGTCCCATTTGGGATTCGGGACTTAAGTCAACAATAGTGACCCCAAATTGAGTCCCAAATGGGACTTTTTTCCCCTCGCTCGATGTGAACCGGAAGTAACGTTATGAGTTCCAAACTAGGACTCCGAGCCCCAATTTGGGACTTTTTCTTTCAAATAGGGACTTTTTTAAGGATGAAATCTCAAAAAAACTCCCTATTTGGGACTCCGAGCTCCAATTTAGGAATTTTTCTTTCCTTCTCGTTCCGGCCACAGCGTGGCGCAGAGTCAGACGTATTCGCGAGCACGCATCGTCCGCCGGGTGGGCATATATTGTCGGAGCCGTAACACTCTGTGACCGTTTGAAAAGACGGTCTCGTACAAAATACAAATAGGTACACAAATAGGGAATCGCTTATTCCGCTTGCCTCGCTCGAAAAAGTCCCAAATTGGGACTCGGAGTCCCAAATAGAGACTTTTTTTGAGTTTTCACCCCTAAGAAAAGTCCCTATTTGGGACTAATGACGTCACGTCTGGTTCACACCGAGCGAGAAGAAATAAGTCCCATTTGGGACTCAATTTGGGGTCACTCTTGTCTACTTAAGTCCCAAGTCCCAAATGGGACTTTTTGGGACTTTTTTTGGGGATTCACTGATCCGTTAGGATATGAGAGACACTCTTGCGGGGTCTCACAGGAACATGAAAATTAGTGAAATGGAAGAAAAATTGGGTTAAAGTAATGGGATGGGCTCGTAATAAAATACCGAAAAGTTTATATACACAGGAATATACAAATAAAAATACAAATAGAAACGTTTCGATACTTTCTTGTTACCCTCATTTAACAAGAGCACGAAAAAAGAAAAATTATTTTCAATCAATGTTTTCTTTGCGTACCTTTTCGAATTTTTACATTCTCATCCCAACACTTTTACTTTACCATACTAATTCCCATGTTTCTGTGATGCCCGTGTACACAAGATTACGTTTCCACGAGATGCCAGGAAAACTGTGGAAGACCTTTGTTGATATGTACGAGTATATTTATACTGAGTTTTAGTTGGATAACACAATTAGAAACTCAGAAACACTGCCTCCCGCTCAGTGATCGATAGACGAGCTGGTGTATGGTTAAGCGGTCATCCATCCGCGGACTGCCCTCACCCGAAGCTGCTCAACTTGGAAGACCGCCAAAACCACACAGTGACTGTGCAACCATCGCTGTCAGTGAAGTGAAAATATAATCTCTAATTCATGCAATCAATACGCTTCAACTCTGAAACAAAAATATCCTAAATTCATTGCCTCCAATGCCACCCTTTCAGTATTATCACTTTTCAATATAAATCGTCGTCACGCTTGTGCATACGTTTCAATTTAATCTTACTAAAGCTTCTGATTGCTTCAGGATTTTGTGACTGGCCTAAGCATATTGTCACGTGGTTCTATAGACGAAAAACTTCGATGGACTTTTTCTCTCTATGACATTAACGGAGACGGTTGCATCACCAAAGAAGAAATGACTGACATCGTTACGGCTGTATATGAACTAATGGGAAAATTCGCAGATCCTAATATGAACCATGATCGTGTACGGGAGAAAGTTGATCGGATGTTTCAGGTGAGATTGTAAAGAATTCATAAGAGCCCGTGTGGAAAATTATTAGGGCAACCCGAAATAAATTTGGGGCCCGCAAGCGCCGAAATGTGGATTTCCTACTAGGGACTTCCACGCCACAGCCAAACAAAGCCCTAGAAGGAGAATAACAGGGCTGGTTGAGTTTACAAGAAAAGTCTTCAGTGAGGAAACTTATTGAGGGCCCGGACAGGCATTGTCAAGGTAGACTTAAGGGCTAAAACCACTGTAACGGCCTCAAAAATGCCTTTTTTCGACAATTTTTTTCGGGTGGAAGGAAAGATAATAGAATAATAATATTCGAGGGAGTTATTAAGTATATATTTAACTGTACAACAAAAAATTATGATTGAAAAATATTAAAAAATGGCGACACCAGAGCCATTCCCGCGAGGCTTGTTGAATTCGAGGCGCTCTGCGGTACGCAGTGTAACTGGGGCAATTGTTGATCTGGAATAAAAAAAAACCTTAATCTAGACACTCATAGCTAGTGAAATACGTAGGGGATTTTGAAAATATTCATTTTTGTATTATTGGTGAGTGTTTGAATGAAGAGGTTCAATTTTCGACAAAAAAGGGGTAATTATTTGTTGATAAAAAATGTTTAAATGAACTTATCGAAAATTCCATACGTATTTCACTTCGAAATGTTACTTTTAAGATATTGTCAAAAATTCAAATGAAAAGAATGAAAATTGTTGGAGTTATGCTGCGTGCCGTTTTGAAAAATCGTGTTTCGAGAAAAACGCGTTTAAAGTTTTGAAACGTGGTACTGAAATGACCAACGCGCTCAGGGAAGAGCCCGTTGCTCAGGGAAGAGCCCGTTTTTGTTCAGGTATAAACCTTTTTTCCTCATATTCAAGACGGTTCAAAGTATATTTTAAGCCAATAAAAAAAAATCGATTTTTCGAAAATTCTACAGTGGTTTTACCCGTTAAGTTTATCGCCCTAATACTGCCAGACCAGAATCCGATCGGGAAATGTCAGAGTCGCCAATGTTATTAAAAAATTATGCGTTTGAGTTAAATTTTTGAGGATCTAGTCCGTCTTCATCAGAGTAACTCTCATTAAAATAAATTGTAATATTTAATATCAAAACTGATGTGGATTCCTGCGATTAAAAGAAAAATCTAAATCTGTTTTTTTTTTCATTTCAATTCACAAACAAATGTTTTTTTAAGCAATAAAGCTTATTTTTGCAACATTGAATGTGTTTAGTTATTTATAGACAATTATAAATAATTATTTAATAATTAATAATTATTATTATTACATATTAATAATAAAATATAAACCATATTTATATTTATTATTACATTAATCATATAACAATAAATATTATTCTATGTATTTTTTGTTAATAATTCAATTCATTATCGTTTATACTTAATATTATTGTTATTGTTAATAGGAATTTAAGGGAAGGTTCTAGTCCAGAGGCCCAAAAATGTGCGTAATTTCATGATTTTTCTTTGAGAGTACATACGTATTTTTTTTAAAAAACTTTTGTGGCATTTATTTGTCTATATTTTAAAAAGTTTACAAAATTTTTTCCAGTCAAAATAATACAAAATGGCAGCTCCAGCCCTCACTGATGGCGGTCGTGCGCGGCGGTGGACAGTGTGCGCGGGGCACTCTACAGCCCTGCCAAGTGATCTGAAACGAAAAAACCAAAAAAAATCTTAAAGTAGATGAAATTTGGGGGGCCTTATGATTTTCCGATTTTTAAAAAACCCTTTTTAAAAAAAATGGGGACCCTTTTTAGGAAAAACACCTTTTTTGCTTTGTTTTATTTGTTTTCACGTTAAAAAAAACAGTACTAAAAAATTTTTTTTTACAAAAAACGCTTCCTGAAGGCCCCCTAAATTGAATAAGCTTTAATTAGAGCCGCCAAACGTCGAAATCGGTGTAGTGGTTGAAGCGGAATCACGCCCCGCGCGCAAAAAAAAGGTGTTTCGAGAAAAACGCGTTTAAAGTTTGACGAAGAAACGCTTCTACCTGTTTTTCGGCCGACGCGCTCTCTCGTCTATACGCTATAACTCGTAAAATCAATTAGATAGGGAAATATCCTTTTGCCTACACATTTTTAAGACCGTAAGGATGAAAATAAAGCAATAAAAAAAAAAAAAATTTTGGTCGATTTTGACTAGAACCTCCCCTTAAGTTTAGCGTGACTATTTCTATCTTACTTTGAGAACTCTGTCACTTATAGATTCATTAAATATACTGTGTAATATGTACATGACGTATCGGCAGGATATGTTACATTTTTGGATCAAAATCTCTCAACTAGATAATAGTGTAATGGGTAGCATGCATGCGCGTTGGGTCAAAGATGAATAGGTAGTTCGGATCGCGAATCTCGGTATAGGTGAGAAAATTTTTCCGCACAAGTTAATATCCGTAGTAATGCAAATAATGAAACAAGATGAACTATGATCACATACGCAATTCTAATGATAAAGAAAATATTTTTGTTGACATTTATTTTTTGCTAGAACTCCAATAGGATTTCCTTTAAAGGTCCCGACCTTTTGCCCGGTTGGGCCCGCGTTGACAAAATGTGACCAGCCCGCAAGGGGCCTTTCGGGTTTCCATATTGGGGCCCTAACTGAGTAAGGAAAAAATAATCAGGGCCTAACCAAGGCCCTAACTGAATTTTCACATGGGAGAGAACAGGCCGATTACAATAGTCAAGCATTAAATAATGTATAAAATAAATTGAATAAGTAATTATTGCACTTTATGATGATATCTTTACCAACAAAGTTAGAATGATATTCTCTAATATTTTCTTACTCAATAACAATAGATGGAAAATGTCTCGAGTCATTTTTAAAAAATAAGAATCAAAATTTTCGATTCGAAATAATCAATTTCACATACGTTACCCACTTTTTTGCTAACCTTTAAAAAATATCTCGAACTGTTTTAGCAGATGTGCAAGTTCTTGAACGATCATTATCTAGAGACGCGGCAGCGTTTTAACGCCAAGTATTAAAAAGATAGCGTTGAACGTCCAATACAAGAGGGGCCTAGTATCTATACTCAAGATTCGCCAATTTTCCGTTACTTTTATTGTAATCTTTTTATTGGAACTTGAAAAAAAAATTTGTTTTTTTAGAAAATGGACGGGAACAAGGACGGGGTGGTAACGCTTTCGGAGTTTCTAGAGGCGTGCCGTGCTGATCCAGAAATTTCAACAAATATGACAGCCTTGGACACGGCCTTCTGACACCCGGCATCCAGACCTCGTTATGCACCATGGACCTGAACGAGTCTTGAAGACAGCCGAAAGAAAACAATCGCTCAATATTGTTCGTTCCCGACGAAGAAGGGAAAAAAAATATGAAAATCGGGAGTCATGTCGTGAGTGAGACTAGCATGAGAATGTCTAAAGTTTGGACGATCGTTGCGCAGTCTTTGCCTTACGACTTCCTACGAAAGGGATGTTTTATTCTCGAGATAGGAACGAGTACTTTGGGAATAAGAGCTCGGATGTCATTGAAATTCTTTGAACGAATCGCTCATCAGAGATATATCGAAATTAAAGCTCTGATCGTCGAGATCAAAGCTTCTATTGTCATCAAACCTGGCAACGAAATTTCGCAGCAGCAAATTTAGTGAAATTTTTCACTACAGCGATCAGTAAATCAACTAGTTCACGTTTCACGTTAGTAAAATGAACAGGGAGAGTCAAGAAAGGTGTATCCGATTTAATACGGATCTTGTTCACGTTTCACGTTAGTAAAATGAACAGGGAGAGTCGAGAAAGGTGTATCCGATTTGATACGGATCTTGGAAAGTGCCAAAAAAAATGTTTAAAAATAATTTAAATATCACAATCGTGACGTTAACTTTCGGAATAAAAGTTGAAAACGAACACAACGATCAGACGCATACGGTCTCCCCCGGTATCAAATGCTTTATTGTGATATGACAAGCGGGAGCTCCGACGCATGGAAAAATCATTTTTCTCCCATTTTTTTTTCTCGCAAACGGTTAAATGTCGTCGAACATAATTACCTCCGTTTCATCGGACTATACAAAATTTCTTGCATATCACGTTTGACCCAGAGCATATATAATATGTGCAAACCATTTCACCAAAACCCAATATGATTCAAAAAATGATTGAATTATTTTCTTTAGATTTCAATACGTCCGATTTTTCTCCTTTCTCACTTTTTTTTTGCACCGAACTCAGACTATTCAGCAATTTATATCTGCTCATTGAAATTTTGACGACTTTGAACTAAAAAAATAGTTCATAAAGAAATCTGTACTCATTTTTTTCTCATCTTTGCCAGATTCGTGATTAACCTTCGAATCAAATGATTTTACAGTATTTCAAAAAT
Organism: Rhimphoctona megacephalus; assembly: GCA_963989365.1. Taxonomy (NCBI): domain Eukaryota; kingdom Metazoa; phylum Arthropoda; class Insecta; order Hymenoptera; family Ichneumonidae; genus Rhimphoctona; species Rhimphoctona megacephalus. The sequence goes on along the minus strand of OZ022415.1, from coordinate 39,750,177 downwards.
ATCAGCGGTTAAAAAGAATTATCGTCTAGCTCGATGATTGTATTTTATTCGATGTTAAGAGCAGGTTTCCATCAAACTTGGAAGCTTCTATAACTTGTTATAAAATCATACTCAGTCTCGAAGTGCTTCACAAACTCTGAAAGAAATCACGCGTTTTTACATACCTGTAATTTTTTTTACTATTATATTTATCGCCATAAGTTTAAATCATTATTTGTTTTTCCAATTACTTATTGAACTCTGCTTTTTATAAATAACACGAAATTTAAGTAGCCTCAAATATTGACAATTGACACAGGTTCCGTGATATCATAGGAAGTACAAGATTTTGGTGAAGTGGGTTGTACGTTAACGATTCTGCAACCAGCAGGTAAAAAGAGCTTTGTTATTGAGTGGAAGAAACTCAAATTCACCGACCAATATTACGTGAACGACTCAGATTCTAATATTTTTTATCGATACCTTACGACTCAAAAGTTATCTCTACATGTAACAAAAAAAAAACAGTGGTAAAATTTGAGTCGAATTATTTTTATATTAATAATTCTGAATCCAGCAAACGCTGAGTGCTTTGTTGTGGATAAGGAAAAAATGAATTTATTGAACATTGAACCACAAGTCCACAAGGTTTTCAGTTACTGGACGATTTTATCAACATTTTATCGTTTTAATCAACAATTCCTTTAGACACGGATAAAACAAACGTTGCTACATTGGGGAACCCAATATGCCACTGGTAATTAATGAGTTGTATAAAAACGAAAGTAACATTTAAAATTCTAAGGTGCACTCAATAATCAAAATTGAACAAAGATAAATTAATGGTTATTTCATAATTTTATCGTCTGGTACTATTTGAAATGGACATTGAATAAATGTATTGACATTACGACCTATTGTACAATTTCAGTATAAACGTAAATTCTTTGGTAACGTAATATCTCTATAAGATTGCTCTTATTACGCTGGGCTCAGAAAAATAGCTTACCGATGATTAATGAGAGTGAAAAAGTGAGATATTGATTTGATGTATTGTTTATTTATTTGTCATGTTATTTATGTAATACACAAAAGTTGATAAAATGTGCATTAGACCGAAAAAGGTATAATTTTCATTGGGAAATATTTATTTACGTAATGTCGTTGTAGATAGTGATGTTAATTGGAGTAATACCTAAAGAATGTATTCATAAAACATCAGGGGCTGGATCCTTTCCCTTACTGGGCATTATTTTTGTTTATCCGATTAAGATCAATTGAAATGAAAGTGTTTATTGGTATTTTTGTAACAATTAATGCGAACTCGTCATTATTTAGAATATAGTGTATGTTTTTTTCATCATTTGATTTTTTATGAGGTTCACCTGAACCCTGTTATTTCCTTGTTTCGTTTCCTCACTGAGCTGGTATTAAAAAAAAAAACGTACGAGAGATCAGTGAGGCAAGCGAAGGGAAAGAAATGAAACACTGACGAGTATAGTCAGTCGATCGGTATATGAATTTTCAAAATTCTCAAAGTCTGTTGTTTCTAGTATGTAACCAAGCGATGTGAGCGAAAAGCGATGAAAAAAAAAGTATTTATTTTTGTGACAGGTTAAAAATTATATAAATTATATCGTAAATTAGGTGTTAGATGTTGTAAGTGTTGTGCTACTAAAAATAGAGAATGGAAAAAAGTGAAGAATGATCGTGGAGAGCGATGAGTTAGGGAGATAAAAAATTCTCGACAGTACCCTGTGGGCGATTAGCATCGAGGCATACCGATGAGATTGGTGCAAATTATTTATCGCGAGATACATTTTTTCAGGGATATATAATCATTTTTTATCACTGCCTAATTCGGGTTAATTATTATAAGGAATGAGGGTGCAAACCGAGACACAAATACGCGTGCTCGATAATACACTGCGATGCATCGAAAAGTTGAACCAATCGAGATTATTTTCGACACCATTATCTTCTTTACATCCAAATTATAATTTTCAATATTATGGCAACAACACGGTGGCTACTAATTATACCATGGACGTGGCGATTATATTTTGAAGCTATAATTTTTCTGTAACATTGATAAACAATGTTTTTAAACCTTCGTTAATACATTTTTTTGTAACCATAGTTATTTTAAATAAACTATTAGAAGAAAACTGTAAGAAAGATTGTGATGCATCGAAAAAGGGAAAAAAATGTACGCTTTCCGAGAAAGTTTTAAGAAAGATGTAATTATTGGCAGCAAACGCAGAAAAACGGTGTCAGTGAATTTTTTGATTCTTAGCTGGGCTGCAATTAGAAGATAAGTTGATTTGTAGTGTTAATTGAGATTAACCGCGATTTTACGTCGAACGTTATCTCAAACGAACACGATCACTACCGCATGTCTTTGAAGTTACCTGTAATTACAAAAAATGTATAATGAAATTGAACCGATTACGAGAAAAACGTATGTTATGGTACAAATCTCCGACGGTTTCAATCTCTTTGCAGAGTTCGACGGGTTTGAACTTTAGCTAGAATTTTAAAAGTTAACACCCATCGATTGTTAGGTATTTCGATCGCGTATCTCTCTCTCTCTCTCTCTCTCTCTCTCTCTCTCTCTCTTCTCTCTTTTCTCCTTATCTTCTGACTGGTATGAGTTCTCTTATTGATTTATATTTTGCTTATTATATTTTCGGATCGATTCAGCAGTGAATGTATTCGGATTATTATCCAACTACATATATTGTTCACCATTAAACTTTATCTCTTCTAGCTGGCAACTATATAATTAAAAAGCAGTTTAGTGAAATCGAGATTTCTAGCATAGCTGCAAAAAATAATAATTTATAACTATGAAATGAATTCATAACGAATTGTTCGTTGGAATTATTGACTCTCAAAACCTTCGGTACGTAACATATTTTACTCAAGTAGTTCCGAACTTTTTATAGTGTTTTAGAAATTATTCAATATATAATAACTAACCGCAACTCGTCACCATTCTGATCAGTTTATTGCTTCTACAAATGAGAAAAATAGTTTCGATATCTACTGTGATATTACGAAAAGTAGAGAGAAAAATAGTAGAGAAAAACTGAAATTTAAAAATTCTTTTAATCGGTCATTCACTGCAATTTATCCTGATATATTAGTGGAAATCGTTGAAGCTTTTTATTTTTATTTTGCGCCAATTAACGCAAGCGATTCATTAATGTTTCTTACTGCATGTTTGACGTTTCACTTTGAACATATAAAAAAATAAAAAATAAATTCGCTAAATCGAATACAAATCAAAATTGAACGCAGCTCAAATTTACAACGGTATCCAAATTTTCATCTATTCCCTGTTACAGTCATACCCCAAGTTACGTAACACCAGACTTTCATAGAAATACGCCGATACATAAAAAATACAAATTATGAAAACGATCAATCCAAACAATGGGAAATTTATCTTTCACTGTCGTCGATACTGTCAAAATACGTCGATTTATTTTTCGAGCTATTGTTGATACTTTTTTCTTTAAAAAAAAATAAAGGTTTACAAAACGTATCACTTACGTAACTCGGTGTATTATTGTATTCGAATTTTGATAATAATTCTCTTCATGCAAAAGCCGAAGGAACTGCAGTATTTCGCATCGCTCTTACCTAAATATCTGCAATCTTCGGGAACTCTGTAATATCGTGTAATTTAACTTAGATTCGAAAAAGGAACATAATCTTGTAAATTATCTACGGGTAGCACTTAACGAGATACTCTAGACCTGAATAGTTATATCTGTAATGCGCTAGTCTCTACGCTACATGGATTTCAAAACATATTTACTCACAAGACGAGAGGATTGATTCCCCAGTCCAATTTATTCAAAAGTAATTAGAAATCCAATTCTTAATTTTCAGCTATTTGTACTAAGCCTAATGAAATTTGCCTCAGTTCATATTTCGTGCCTAGTTTCAAGACTCATAATGCAATTAACAAAGTTAAGAGAACGAAAATATAATTGGAAACGAATTTGGCCTACGATTTATAAAACTTTCGTTCATCAATATTAATGCTCAATCCTGTAACCTTCACTTGATTCTTATAGAATTATTTAATTTCGTCCAAAAGTGATTTGCAACACATTCGATAGCCAAATTTTCATCATCATATTTCTCGAACCTTTCGTGGCTAATAAAATCTTGTATTGCAAACTATAGTTTGACATGAAAAGCGCTAAGCACAAAAATTGAAGAAAAAAAAAGAAATAACAAAATTAGTTTTCTTCACCATACACAATGAATCTTCGATCTTAATGGCTTGCCTCTCATGTAACGGATCTAACATTGCAGGGATTAATTACGAAATAACGGCAAAGATAACGCTGCCCCAGTAACCATCAGACAAAGATGGGCAGCTTGAATAAATAAATAGGTCATATTGAGAAAAAAGAATCTACGTATTTCCAGTTCACGAAACGAAATATACGGCGAATTATTAATTTAAAATATGGTCAGATGGTCCAATCATAGACTATATATAGTATTATTGTATAAATAAGAGATAACAAACACACACAAAGATTAAAAAAAAAAATAACAAGAGAACAAATAAATTATTCTATCCCATTGTGTAGCTTCTGAGAATCGTTAGACTCAATGAACTTTGATGTCACGTTTGATGAATGAACAGATCATTCATTTGAATTAAATCCGTAAATCGGACGTCGCACGACTCTCAGAGGACGGAGATAGCCCGAGAATGAAACCGTTGATACGCTAATACATAAATATATAAAGAAATTTAAAAAACAAATATATGACGTTGGATATGAACGGGTTGCAGAGGTAAATGATTCACGCGGCGATATATTTTCGGCGGTATATGTAATGTAAACGTGGTAAGACTACGTATGTAATAGCTTTAAACCGACTCATCCATGTGTAATTTGGCCAATGTGCAATTTTAATCGACTGACTAGGAACTCAGGTCTATCATTTGTGTTGCAGTGGCAAAATGTAAACGGCTTTTCCAACTTGCTGACAGTCAAGAAACGGACAATTAATTACTAATGGAAACTGAACTGTAGAAAAATGATGAACGAATACCAAAGAACAATATATCCGATCCTGATTTTGCTGATAAAAGAAAGAAAAAAAGAAACGCATTCTCCTGCCAGCCTCGCAGTCGAACGTGTAAATTAATTGTTTGGATGTTGATTGTTAAATGTTAGTATCATACTTATCCGAGAGATTTAAAGACATAAAAAAGATATATGATATTGAAAAGAAGACAGAGTTATACCATCCAATGATATTAAACTTGGCAACATTCGTTTGCATTTTGTTTAGCGTATAATTTTTCATTGCAAGCAGCTTTTTATATATACATTATAGATTAATACGACTTCCCATCTACTGATCAACAGTAGCTAAATTAAGTAATAATTGTTCCTGTCAAAAAGGAAACCCCTACACACGATTCAACCGGTCGAGTTCTGTCTGTAGGGTTGCTAAAAAATCGAATGGTGTTTCGATTAATCAACCGTTGTAAACGCGGTTGATTAATCATATTTTCGAATGAGGTGATCGATCCTCGTGACCACTCGAACTCTCGATTTTTTATTTGAATGCTCGACATTTTGGAATGTGTACAGGGCGGTAATATAGCGGCCATGAATGAGTTTTTTCATAAACAAGACGCTTATAGTTGCTATAACGATGTCACAGTTGTTCGATTGTTTTCCCAGTCCGATATGGTAGAGTTTCTTTCTCTGGGAACGAAATAAACGAGATTCGCTTTTGCTTCAGAGTGTCTTCACTGCCGGTAAAGAGGTCGGCCGACCTTTCGCGCAGGGACATCATATCAATTTAGCCTCGTTCATGAAAAAACGTTTTACTATGAGTATTTACGTGCGAGTTTTCTCACACGATGATTATTTCATAATTTAGGTTTTAATTGCAATGGGTATGTTAACAAATTCATAGACGACAAAAATTATCGAGTTGCTACATCCAAAGCATCTTATAGTTTCATTGCGAAAATCTAGTCACTGTTACGTTTATTATTACAGATACTGTATCACAAATTGAAGTATGTCACTATTTTATAAATAAATAGATGATTAGTGTTAACTAATGTATTACAAATGTTCACGTGATTTCGTCATTTTTGTTCGCTGATTATAAATCGTTCCTAATTTGGAAATTACTCGTTGCACCGACTTGTGACCGTCCTTTCACCAAAATGCTTATAACTACCAAATAGAAACACTAATGATACTAATGAGATCATAATTTCCGGCTCTCATTAAGGCGAGCAACCACTTTAGGAGACTGAAAATTAGATGATTTTTTGGATTTTTTTTATTGTGAAAAAAAAAACGGAAATTTCAGTAAGTCTGACAATAATTTATTCATATTTTCATACATCTCTGGTAATTTTTTCAAGCTATTTTATGCATTAATTAAGGTATAATCCGCTGTGTCCCTTGGCGTGTCCTCATCGTCGTTGTTGATTTGCGGGAATTGTGCAGCTCGCAATTCACATCTGAAATAATCCAACAAATTTTTATACATTCTTGAGATGTTTTTTAAGAACATGAACCTAAATTTTGAAAAAAAAATCGAGAATTGAATGTTGGAACGTGTTTGAAAAAAATGATCGATTTTTAGCATTTTTTCCCCGGCATTTTGCAATAATAAATAGGTTTTAAACAATCTAATCTTTCCAACTTTAGGTTCATGTTTTAATAAATTATATTATGTACACGTGTTCCAAATTTGAAGATGATCCATCAATTAGTTTTTGAGTTATGATTCCCGCAAATTGAAAAAATGTCGTTTCGAGAAAAACACGCGCGTTTAAAGTTTGACCGCGCTTGGGAGTCGAGCGGAGAGTCTTTATCATTTATATACATACCGTTGGAAAGAATCCGAATATCGTTTTGAATTTTTCAGGGTGTATTCTTAAGATATTTTGTTAACGATTTATGAAATAAAAAAAGATTTATTTTGGCAATGACAATTCCCGCAAATCGACAACGACGATGAGGACACGCCAAGGGTTACAGCGGATTACGCCTTAATTAATGCATGAAATAACTTGAAAAAATTACCAGAGATGTATCAAAATATGAATAAATTATTGTCAGAGTTGCGGAAATTTCCGTTTTTTTTTCACAATAAAAAAAAAATCGAAAAAATTCATCTAATTTTCGGTATTCCAAAGTGGTTGCTCGCCTTAAATCACCTACTCAGTATTCCATAAAAAATCTGAAATAATTATCTGAGATAGTGGAATAAACCCTCTAATCAGAATAATAATTAATTTTTTTTTATGTTGTTTACATTCTTTTTTACAAGCAAAAGTCTAAAAAGTTGGCCTACTCGCCCCGATCTTCCCTATAACACTTGTTTTTTTTGTTTTTCGAATAACGCAGGTAGGTCACTCGCGCGACTGGTTGAAAACATAAATATGGATCAAATTTCAACAAACATACATCTCTCTAAACGATTGCTATGCTCTTGCTGTTTATATTTTTTATTTATTTATTTTAAGTCAAATAATCCTGTTCGATGATATGATAACGAGAGAGATCGAGTCTAATTCGCACTTTTTCCACGCTGTTTCGTTAAGTTTACATTTCATAATATTTATGCAGAATAGGGTTTAAATGAAAATGGACGGAAACTGGAAAAGATAGGGAGGTTGCAGAGTTCTATTCTGCAGAGTTTATTATTTGAACAACAACGAGTTGTTTTAAAACTTCGTAAACCAAGAAGTGGATTCAACTTAACGCTTTTATTCTCAAACCAAACGTGAAGGTTAATTGAGGCTTAAAACTGTAGAAATTAACTTAACAATTCATAGTCAAATTCGAACTTATTTAAATTTATTTTTCTTACGCGTGAATAATAATTGTAATAATTGATTATTTATGCACAAAACGTCAATTCTTTGACACACTTTTAAAAGGAACCCTAGGAAGTACCGTATACATTTGGAGCAAATTCGAGGACCAAAAAAAAATCAGACAATCCCAATTCAATCGCAAATGATCTCATTAACGATATGACGCACGACATCAACTCATACTACATTCGATAACAGTTCGCATCGCCGATCATTTGCATGTCAAAATTACGCGAGATGAAACTCATTCGAAAATGAGCGTGGTACATTTGAAACACTCAGAAATATGCTTGAGTACGAATATGATTACAGCACTCGTACTCATGTGAAATGAACCATAGGCCTCCGGCTTAAGCGGCAACTTCACGCGCGATACAATTCATTGTTTTCCGCACTTGTAACACAAGTTACTATTTTGCATTTATCTATCGTGATTGTAGTAATTCAATGCGAGTGCCTTGTTCGTCATCGTTATCGACCATTAGACGTCGTAACGTTGATTCTGATCGGTTAACCGATACCGAAAACCGAAATTTAGCCTTATCGATGGTGCTGATATCCGCTTGAGTAAAGACATTTCAGAGAATTATCGCGCGGCTTCCTCGAAAAGGTATGAACTTGAAATGCGCGATTACATCAGATTTTCAATGAATTCGATCGGTAATGAAGAAAAAACAATATTATGCTCAAAGAGAAGTTGATATACGTTTTAAAAAAACTTAAACCAAGAAATACAATGTTGGAAAATGCGTTAACGAAAGGGAACCTCCACTGAGTTAGCCCCTCCCCATATGGATTAAATTAATTTTCAATTTCACAAATCTCTTGGTGGTCGTACAGTGGTGTACGGTGTCGCATTTGAAACGTTAAGTGGTTTATCATTTTTTCAAAAAATTAATTTCAAAAAATACCCCCAGAGTTAGCCCCCCCATAACGACTATTTTGACTTTTTTTTTGCAAATCACTTGGTGGTTGTACAGTGGTGTACGGTGTTGTATTTAAATCGTTGAGTGGTTTTATCATTTTTTCAAAAAATTAATTTAAAAAAATACCCCTAAAGTTAGCCCCCCCATAAAGACTATTTTGACTTTTTTTTTTACGAATCACTCGAAAATCATTCAGTGGTGTATGGTATCGCATTTAAATCGTTCAGTGATTCATCATTTTTTTGACAAATAAAGTTTAAAAAATTGCATCTGCGAGCGATACCTTCTCAAACGTCATCGATCCATCGAATCGAATTGAACTTTGCATATCGTTTACATATGTGCGCACGCTATGGCCGCCTCATGTCCGACTGCCCGCTCCCGTTTTCCATAATAATATTTTACAAATAAATGGTGGAAGTAATTGTTCTTATTCGTGTTTACTCCAGTTCCATTCGGTTCGACGTGTGTTTGTTCACAAATTTGTAGAGTTGCAATGTCAAAAAGTAGCGGTTAACTTCTCCATTTCTCATTCAATGATTTGGTTAGAGACTTCTCCCGACCAAAATTGAATTCGATTACGATTATAACATTTTTTGATTTTGTGTAAGTTTACATTTTTTTATCATCTTCATTCTTCGTACAATCATTCAACTTCGACAATTATATTTAAAATTTTATTTTTGTATGTAAAAGACTTTTCCTACCGTCAATCAACATTAACCATAGAAATTGAACCTCGAGGGAGTTGTACTTAACAATTGAATGGTTTCTTATCTATCTGTATTATATTTTATCAGTTTTTATTTCAGACTTTTTAAGGTTCACTATTATTTTTTTTTGTGAAGGAATTTTAAAATAAACCAGTTTTTAGAATTTTTTTTTATTCTGCCGGTTTTTTTTCTTGTTTTCACCTTATTTCCATCAAGCTATACGATTTTTTTCAAAATAATGATGGATCACTAAACGATTTAAATGCGATACCATACACCACCAGGGTTGCGAAATTTTTAATGAAAATATTTTCCATTAACCATTTAATTTAAATGGTTAATGAAAATAATATCCATTAGCCATTTAAATTAAATGGTTAGTGGAAATTATTTCTATTGACGATTTAATTAAATGGTTAATGGAAATAATTTCCATTGACCATTTGATTTTAATGGTAAATGGAAACATTTTACAATAATCATATAATTTAAATGGTTAATGGAAATAATTTTCATTAACCATTTAATTAAATGGTTAATGGAAATCATCTCCATTAACCATTTAAATTAAATGATTAATAGAAATATTTTCCATTAACCATTTAATTTTAATGGTCAATGGAAATATTTTCCATTAATCATTTAATTTTAATGGTCAATGGAAATATTTTCCATTAATCGTTTAATTTTAATGGTCAATGGAAATATTTTCCATTAATTATTTAATTTTAATGGTCAATGGAAATATTTTCCTTTAACCATTAAAATTAAATAATAGTAATCGAGGTTTCCTCGGTTACTGGTACCGGCAGTAGTTTCGACTTCGGTCAAAATGACCCGATGGTAGTAATCGAGCCTCACCCGGTTACCAGTAGCAGTACCAGTTTTGGTCTGGACCAAAATAACCCTATGGTAGTAACCGAGGTTTTCTCGGTTACTACCATTGGGTAATTTTGACTCAGAATAAAACCGTTCCCGGTATTTATAACCAAGAAAACCACGGTTACAGCCATTGGGTCATTTTGACCCAGAATAAAACGGTTTCCACTACTAGTAACCGAGAAAACCACGATTAGTGTCATTGGGTCGTTTTGATCCAAAATGAAACCATTCCCGCTACTAGTAACCGAGAAAACCATGGTTACTGCCATTGGGTCATTTTGATCCAGAATAAAACCGTTATCGCCACTAGTTACCAAGAAAACCTCTCTCTCTCCCCCCTTCTCTCCCACACCCTATCTCACCAAACAAAATGCCGCGCTCGAATCATAACCCAAACAAACCCAAACAAAATACCGCGTTCGAATCGTAACCCAAACAAACCCAAACATAAATCCAAATAAAATGCCGCATTCGAATCGTAACCCAAACAAAATGACGCGTTCGAATCGTAACCCAAACGAACCCAAACAAAATGACGCGTTCAAATCGTAACCCAAACGAACCCAAACAAAACGCCCCGTTCGAATCGTAACTCAAACAAACCCAAACAAGGCCCACAATAAAATCACTTCCGCTATTAGTAACCGAGAAAACCGCGGTTATTACCATTGGGTCATTTTGACCCGGACTAAAACCACTTCACTAGTAACCGAGAAAACCATGGTTACTGCCATTGGGTCATTTTGACCCAGAATAAAACCGTTCCCGCTACTAGTAACCGAGAAAACCTCAGTTACTAACATAAGGTCGTTGTGACCCAGAGTAACACGGTTCCCGCTACTAGTAACCGAAAAAAGCTCCGTTACTACCATTGGGTCTTTTTGACCCAGAATAAAACCGTTCCCCCTACTAGTAACCGAGAAAATTTTGGTTACTACCATTGGGTCACTTTGACTCAGACTAAAACCACTCCCGCGACTAGTAACCGAGAAAACCACGGTTACTGCCATTGGGTCATTTTGACACAGAATAAAATCGTTCCCGCTACTAGTAACCGAGAAAACCACGGTTACTGCCATTGGGTCATTTTGACCCAGAATAAAACCGTTCCCGCTACTAGTAACCGAGAAAACGACGGTTACTATCATCGGGTCATTTTGACCCAGAATAAAACCATTCGCGCTACTAGTAAACGAAAAAACCTCGGTTATTACCATTGGGTCATTTTGACCCAGACCAAAACCGCTCGCGCTATTTGTAACCGAGAAAACCTCGGTTACTACCATAGGGTCATTTTGACCCAGATCAAAACTGGTACTGCTATTGGTGACCGAGTGAGCCTCGATTACTACCATGGGGTCATCTTACCCAAGCCAGAACTACTGCCGGTACCAGTAACCGAGGAAACCTCCATTACTATTATTTAATTTTAATTAAATAGATAATGGAAAATATTTCCATTAACCATTTAATTAAATGATTAATGGAAAATATTTTAATTGACAATTAAAATTAAATGATTAATGGACAATATTTCCATTAACCATTTAATTAAATGGTTAATGGAAAATATTTTAATTGACCATTAAAACTAAATGGCTAATGAAAAATATTTCCATTAATCATTTAATTTGAATGGTTAATGGAAATAGTTTCCATTAACTATTTAATTAAATGGTAATGGAAATATTTTCCATTAATCGTTTAATTTTAATGGTCAAATCATTGAATGAGAAATGGAGAAGTTAACAGCTACTTTTTGACATTGCAACCTTACAAATATGTGAACAAACACACGTCGAACAGAATGGAACTGGAGTAAACACGAATAAGAACAACTACTTCCACCATTTATTTGCAAAATATTATTATGAAAAACGGGAGCGGGCAGTCGGACATGAGGCCGCCATAACGTGCGCACATATGTAGACGATATGCAAAGTTCAATTCGATTCGATGGATCGATGACGTTTGAGAAAGTATCGCTCGCAGATGCAATTTTTTAAATTTTATTTGTCAAAAAAATGATGAATCACTGAATGATTTAAATGCGATACCATATATACCACTGAACGATTTTCGAGTGATTCGTAAAAAAAAAGTTAAAATAGTCTTTATTGGGGGGCTAACTTTGGGGGAATTTTTTAAATTAATTTGTTGAAAAAATGATAAAACCACTCATCGATTTAAATGCGACATCGTACACCACTGTACGACCACCAAGAGATTTGTGAAATTGAAAATTAATTTAATCTATATGGGGGAGCTAACTCAGTGGAGGTCGAAAGGGACATTCGTGTGCGAATCTCCCTTTATTTATTATTATTATTATTATTAGAGGGCGTGGTGCTCGATCGGTTGATTAGGTAAAAAATGTAATGAGGATAAATATGAAAAAAAAAAAAAAACAGAACCATGACGTTTGACAGAATCAAAAGCTTTGGGAATGTTTTTTGAACGAATGGTAGAAACTTATTTTTATTCAATAACAATTGAATTTGTTTAAGGGGATGGGTCAGTCACCTAACCTCACCTCGAATTTCGAAGTTGAAATTCTTCGATACGGTTTGACCGATTACAAAAAAGCTCTGTCAGCCCACGCAGGACGATGGCAAAAATGGGCTGACAGGACCTTTTTGTAATCGGTCAAACAGTGTCGAAGAATTTCACTTTCGAAATTTGCAGCTATCTCTCTCGCACTCATAGCAGCTCAATCGGTATGACTCCTAGCCTTAAGCATTGCAATAGATTACAGTCGACTCTCCCATGTGTCAACTCGACGGGACCAAGCCCGATCCCTTGTATCAACTTCTCCTTCATCCCCACTCAATACTACTGATACGGGGGGAACATCGCATGGAAAGAGAGGGAATGCAAAACGAGCGAGAGAATAAATATTTGTCGTTTCGGAGTGGGGGTCGGGGAAATTGACTCATGGGAACGGATGGAGATGACACGAGGGAACGTGACACAACGGAAAGTCAACTGTGAAAGTGGTCAATTGTGAGTTGGATCTCATAAAGGTACCATTCCACCGAGATAAAAAAAAGCTCAATCCACGCAGAAGGGCATAAAAATTGGACTGCATTTTTTCATCCCATTCGGTTGGGCTATTTAGAAGAAACTAAATTCCTTTATTTTTATTTTATTTCCAACTTTAATTTCAATGATGTTTTATCTGAGTCCTTTAGAATATCTGCAGCCTCGACCGAGTAAAGTAGAACGATTCAAACTTCTTATGTTGACCACTACGAAAAAGCGCCACGTTTAAAAAACCACTAGAAAAGTATGGGGAGGGGGGGGGGAAAAACAGGATCTAACAACACTCCTGCTTGGCTAGCTGGCCGGCCGTTGGCGGCTGTTGTCAATGACCTAGAATGCAGAGAAGAGGAAAAGGCCATCACCACACGCGTTATGAATATTTTGACGTGTGTTGTAAAAGGGTATACACGATACGATTGGATGACGTACGTAACGAGACGAACGAAACGCAACTTCGTGACTAATAAGAGTTTACAGTTATTATGAGCGTTAATTATAAAACGCCCAACGTTAAAAGAATATCGCGCGATTAATATATGTGCATTCAAGAAATAGTGAATTAGTTCAAAGTTTCTTTTTCTAATTCGCCTTTTCAATTATTGTCATTATCTACGCATGTGAAAAACTATAAAAATTACAAATTATTTGACAAAGTGTTGATACCAAGATGCCAGATGTTATCGAAGAAAAAATAAGCCGCGTTCTCGCCGGTCAAAGTGTCAATGAGGATGACGATCTTTGCGATTTTACCCTCGTTGCGCAAAACGAAGCTATAGGTAATTAAAAATTTTCATTTTTTCACTTTTTCGTTAGGACTCGATCTTTTAAATTTATGGAAAGCATCAGAAGGTGAAAGCTGAAATTAAGTGGATCCGTAGATTTTTTTTATTCACTGGAATTCCTATTGACAAAATATGGGATACATTTATAAATAATCTTCACGAAAGTTCAGATATTTCGGAGAAAATGAGTTATTTTCGAAAGGGCATTCTAACCTATTTTTGTCCCTGCACAATTAGCACGATCATTTTTTATAAAAATTTATAAATATAGATGGTTCTAACATATTGATACTTTAGAAAAAGCAAAACAAATGGAGAATTAATACATAAATGAAGTTTGTTAATGTGCTAATAATAATTTTGCAATTTCGATCAAATAACTGAAACAAAAACATCAAAATTAACAAAACCATTAATTTGCTTTTCGCTACAATATTGAATTTGAAACTAATTCAGTATTTTTTTAATTATATGACAAATGATTGACAGATTTGATCGACAAGAGTGATAACTTAACTAAATAATAAAGTTTTAATTTTTTTGTAATACAATATAGAATTTGACGCATATTTCAGTTTTTATTAAGTTTATTGTACATAAATTTGTGTAATAATAAAAGATTCTGCCGCATCTCCAGATACAAACAAAAATAATTAATACTTCCTTGCTGCAACATTGAATTTGCCACATTCGAATTTTTTCAAAGTTCATTGTAAAGAACTTGAATAAAAATAGTATCAATAAATGAGAGAAAATTTTCGTTCAAAACTCTATTTATTGTCAATCAATTTTTTAGGAAGTTATAAGAATATTAAACTAAATGATAATGACAATAATAATATTAGTAAGATATAAAAATAATAGTATGAAAAACCGTAAGTAATAGGAGATTTAAAAAAATAAAATAAAAGTTAACCGAAACTTTATTAGTTTATTAAGTGTATCAATTTCATGAAAAAATATCACAAAATTGATTATTTCCATAAATGATATAAAAAACTTGTATTTAGCACAATATTGAATTCAAGTTGTATCAGCTGTTCCACAGTAATAAACAATTACTCTGAAAAAAATGAATCAATTGTCAATAATTATGATTTATCTTTAACAGAAGCAAAGGGGATCCAACCAACTGCGAGTTCAAACTACATTCCCATATGCCAAAAAACGGTGACGTACATAGTAGCTGCAGTTTTATTTAACGAGAGCGACGAAGTATTAATGATTCAAGAGGCAAAAGCATCGTGCGCAGGAAAATGGTATTTGCCGGCAGGTCGTGTCGAGCCGAATGAAAATTTGTTGGACGCGGTAAAGCGCGAAGTTCTGGAGGAAACAGGTTTAACGATGATACCCGAATCTCTGATAATGATAGAATGCGCCAGTGGTTCGTGGTTTCGTTTTGTAATGGCTGGTAAAGTTACCGGTGGTGTTTTAAAAACACCTGATCAGGCGAACGAGGAATCTCTGCAAGCGATTTGGGTGGAAAATGTTGCTGAATTGTCTCTGAGATCGAGCGATATTTTGCCGTTGATACAGCGAGGAAGAGATTATCTCAGTGGAGCAAATTCACCGTGGCACTCTCCGTTGTTACCTGTTTCAAAACCACGCTCTAAACTTTATCTGCGATTAATCGTTTGCGTAAGAAAAAAAGCAACGTGAGTATTCATATTTATTTTATTGAAGCAGTTCTCATGCTACGATATCACAAAACAGTTCATTATTTATTTGATAAATATGTCAAACATATGAAGTTATATTTTTATAACTTTTCTACGAAATCAAAGAACCATTTTGATGTTATACCAAAAATATTACATTTAGCATTTTTTTCTATAACAAATTAATTTCAAATATTTCGAATTTGAAATGGACAATCATTTTGAAATTTCATGAGAGACTAAATATTATTCTGAACTTGTAATTGACAATTTACTCGATTCTTAAGAAAAGTACATTTCGACGAGAACTACTTTAAATCGCTATAAATAGAGAGTTACAACTTTCAAAACACGTATTCAAAATGAGAAACAATGCTAAGAATAATTGTAATTATTTGTTTTTGTTTTGTTTTAATAGCAACAGAATGCACATCTTGGTGTCCGAAAAAACTTCACTCCACTTGCCTATTTGCGAGATAAATCCCAACAGAAATTTACACTCTACGTTACACAAATTCATGGTCGTAAGTTCATTATCAACGAATTATTTTTAAACGAAGTATCGCGAAGGCCAATGGCTCGAATTATAAAATAATAATAAATTTAAACGATGTTATTTGTTTATTAATACTTCATTATTTTAGGAGATATTTGGGGACGGAGTGGCTCAGCACAGACCCCACGGTCTTTTGTCCGTTGAATTCAGTGGAGGACAAGGAGGCGATGGTCTTTGTTTCACCCTTCTCGTATCATTTCGACCACCGCTCGAAGAAGTTGCGATCGTTGGAAAATACGTTTGGCATGAACTTGCGACGACTCTCGCGGATTCTCTCGCAACTCGATTACCTCGTAACATGACGATACCATTGAACGTCGTTCGTTAATAATGGGGCCTTTGTACAAGAGCAACGAAACGACAGCCCTCGGATACGAGGAGTTTATAAAACTTCGTGGCTAGAGAGATATTTGCGAATATCACAAAAATCGGCATTAAACTTACAGTTTCATAATACCTTATTCTTCGATCCTTCAAATCAAAAGAAAAAAAAAATACTCAACAATTCAAAATTCATGCTAGTTGAGTGGTGCAACGTTCAGAATATCGTTCCCACCAGAAAACAAATGCTCAATTATAACACGAAGACATTTCTTGACATGGAGTGTAAATGCCAAAGTGTCTTACCGCGTTATTCAAAAATTATTGTTAAATCGATTATCAATTAATCTCGTTGATAAGTGTTTTCATATTTTTATGCAACAGGTGTGGAAAAGTATCCTTATATTATTATTCTTCCATTATTATCATAACACTTATTAAATTCGATCAATGTTCTTTTCGTTCATTGTTTTTAATTGTCACGGAAAAACGTTTCAAAATTTGTTGAACTTTGTATTATTTAATATTTGCAAGTCTTAGATGCAATCATGCGATATTCCAAATTCACTATCGGTGTATATAAAAAAAAAACCTTCAGGAATTCAATAGCGCAAAACAAAATGTTGGAAAATCGTCAAATTTAGGCGTTTTGAAATTTTTTTGGAACATATACTGTGTAACAAGTTGAAAAACCATTCAATGAAGTATTCTAAAAAAATAGCGTAAAAGATAAATATTGAGGAATAATGCTAGTAAGACTAATTTATGTATCACTCGTAATGAACCGTTGAATTATTACTTTAATTATTATTTTATATGTTATAGACATATCCGCATTTATGCGAACTTATAATTAATTTTTTTTATACATTTTTTTAAGGATTTTACCCCTAAAAGTATTAATTATATGTACTATATTTACATGGCGACATATTGTTTTTCATATAAAACGTTAATACGATGTGCGTATTTTTCTCAATCAAAATCATTGTTGAGCATTAGAAAAATTAAGCTCGTTTCGATCAATAAATTATCATTTATTTATTAAAACAAAAAACAAAGAAGAAAAACACTGTAATCACAAAAAATCCTTAAGGTTAGTTCTTAAAAATAAATGACTGGGAGGATTATTGAATTACAGTTGTTATGGCAGCTTGTGTACGTTCTTGTACTATTTGTTCGGCTCTGTACACTTTCCAACATACGAGATAATCTCTAGCGAGCTTGAAAAGAGTATAATAATTCGTTACCAAAAGTAACGCCATTGATAATACCTGGTACCATTCAATAGTTCGTACAAGTATTACCAGCTGTACAGCAACGAGTAATAGTTGAAGGCCCAGCAAGGAGCACAGTAACATTGTTGGACTGCTGAATAAAGCCTGTTTTCAGAAACAAGAAATCAACAAAAAAATCCATTATTTTCCATTGTCTCTCACGTTGTCGTAACTATTAATTAACCCGTCAGCGGTAACGCTACTTACACTTTAATTCTTCGTTACACGCGCCACAAGCAAAACGTCATTTTTTTTTAATAATTAAAAAATGGTAAATGATATATTTCTGGAATTTTCATAAACATTTCTATATTGTTTCGTAGAATGTATGCGCTTGTAATGGTTTAACTCACGGTGTGATAAAAGCTCCTTAAATTGATTATAAAATTTACAGTCTTTTTGGCGCGTGTGACGGAGGGTTAAACGTTGGTCGCGCAATGAGAGATTTTTTCACATTTATAGAGTTTCAAGTGCTTAATTTGAAGAATTGGAACTTAAAAATAATTTTATCACAATTATTGTGACCTTTAAACATTTTTACTTCGTCAAAACCATAAGCACATCGATAATTGATGCTATAAAAATATGGATACTGAAAAAAATACGGAAATAAAAATTGAAGAAAAAAAACAAAATTTTTTTTTTAACTTTATTATCATACAGAAGAATACGTTTGAAGATAGACAAATTTTCAAATGCTTGTGCCATTTGAATTTTTCGAGTAATTATCGTTTTAATAGAAGTGTAAGAAAAAGTCTCATAGCGCGAGCAACAACGGGTTAAGTCATTGCCATATTTACATGAAACCTATAGTGACTCGAGTTTCCGGGTTCGGCAGCTGTGCAAAGTCCTTCAGAACGATAAAACTCCTTGTTGTGCTTAACGAGAGATCCATGAGGCCATAAAACCGCATCGCTCCACATTTGCGTGGGAATATGGACATTGCGACCTTCGACCTTAGACCATCTGCCCAAGTGTAACGCTGCTCTGTGCAAAACGTCACAGTATCTGAAAAGGAATAACAAAAGTGCGGATCAAGTCTCGGTCTTTACGAGTGTCTGCAGGACGTCAGAAACAATAATACGTGCTTCGATTATCACTTAAGGCGCACTAACAGTTGCGCGAGTGCGGGAAAGATAGCTGAAATGCAGATTCACATTTTTCTCGGAGACACTTGATATTTCGGGAAAAATAAAAGTTACACCTTATTCTCTGATGAAAAGAGAACACCGCGGAACTTTTATTTTTCTTGAAAACTCAACTGTATTAGAGAAAAATTTGCAGCAGGATTTTTACCGACTGAATGACTGATAGATCGCCTTAAAGCGATGTCTCACACGAAATCCGACTGCAAGGTAGATCGCTGTTTTTGCAATATCAATTTTTTTCCTGGAAAGATTCGTTATTTATCCCAAAATAGTTCAAGTACGGTTTTACCTTCCAATTCATTAGTGCTTACAATGATCAACTCAATTATTGACAAAAAAACTACTCTACCAAGATAAAAATACCATTAAAATATAGTGAGAGCGCTTTCAAACAAATTTGTATATCAAAATTGCTTTCTTTAGGTCATAAATCATAATAATCACCTTCTCAAAAATGTTGAACATGCAGATGTACTCTAATTACTTAAAATATAAATTTTTGATAGTCATTTTTTAAATCAATCTTATGTGTAAGAATTTGTAAGAATGCAATTTTATTTGTTAAATTTTTCCAAAGTGAGATAAATAAAATTCCGAAATAAGTTCACTGACATCTGAAAATTTCCAAATGAAATAATTGCAATTATTATAGAGATTTTAAAACGAAACGCTGAATTTTTCATTGAGCAATATTTTCGAAATCGTTGTTTTAAAAAAAGCCAAGATTCACAATACTTTGTAGCGAGCGAAGTAGAAAGATAACATTTTTTTATCATTCGTCTTACCTCACTGGATATGCCTGCGCGAAATGTGCACTCAAACGGCCCAACCAAAATAGTACAATGTGCTGAACGACCCATGTAATATTGAAATGAAGATGAGGAGGTACAAATATAACTGGTGCAATACCACAGACGTATGCACTTCCAGACGATGCGAAAAGGGCTCGTTTGAGACGGCGATTAAAATCCGATCTGAGACTAGATACTTCAGCCCTAATGGCTGGCGCGCTTAAAGAACAATTGTGCAGTGGTTTATCTAGGAAAAAACAGAATAATCAATGCGTTAAAATATGGATTCAAACCTTTTTTGTCTTTATCTTTGAAACAACAATGAATTTAGTTTGAATTTTCAGGGGTGTTTGAAAAATCGATTTCTTGATTTTTAAGTTATGTCAAAAGCTCAAAATATCAAGAAAGTCTGCTTAAAAATTTCAAATTGACATCCTGAAAATGACAAATGAAGAACGCTCAGGCAGCATAATTCGATCGTTCATTTGAAAATTTATGCAGTCGTCCTGTACACAATTATTTAAGACGTATCGTACAATTTTTATACAAATTGTTTTTTTTTGTGCAAGGAACAAAAAAAAATTTGACTTAAGAATCGCCATTTTCAAAAAAGTCCACGATTTAATAAAAAAATGGTAATTTTGAAATCTAATATATTTATGGTTGATTTTCAACAAAAACATCTGGTACTGCTCGGGATTTGTATTCAAAAAGCGGTCACAACCACGTATTACTTTTTTCAGAATCAAGCATTTGTGAAAGTTTCTCAAAATGTATATTTTTATCCACGAAAAAACTTCAACAAGTTACTCCAGCAATTCGTCAACATTTTTTCTTTTATTACCTACTCTTTTACAAATCCCTTTAGCTGTATAATTCCTTTAGCATTGTCCCTTAAAAAACAGAGTGAAAAAAATTCCTCACCGAGTAAAAATTTTGTCTTCCGATCTTCTTTAACATAGAGCGGAGCAGTGGAAATATCGAAGAAAGGTCCGATGCTCACACCGAACATTAGGAAATAGACGGATATGCTTCTAGGTATAAAACAACAAGAATTAACAGATAAATCAGTTTTACCGTTGTAAAGTTAATTCGAATGGTGAGCAGAGTCGAAAAGAGATAAAATTCCGAGAGTTCAAAGAATTCTATATTTTCGAGTGCAATGAATTATGTCCTTTTTTTAAAATTGATCTTGACGAACAAGATCCTATGCTTAACCGGAAAAAATCTTCGTATCTTATTCTCAATTCGACTTTATACAACATCCGCCTCAAAATATCGTTTCAATGGGAATTTATACGTACGGATAACACAGATAAAAGACTTTCATGGAATTGTGTCTCTCGCTCATGTAATACAGGCACCACAAGAGTACGGACACTACCAGTATCAGTAGAACGATCCTGAATATCATTCAAACATAAATCCTCGATACTAAAACAAAATATACGCAATCTTCGTGCGCTACAACACTTTTTATGCGTTTATTGCTCCAATAAATTATTTTTTCAAACGGTATTGAAATCGGCATCGTTGAAATGCAATGGAAAATCATTTTATTCATTTTTTTATTATTCTGGTTTGCCAATTTTCATACTCTGTCTGCATAAAAATAGTAATGACGATTTTGAAAAAAATATTGCCTACAATATTCGCTTTGGAACGATGCAAAATTCAATATTTTTTTGTACTCTACTTTTTCAATTCAGCGGAAAATATATATGTTACCTCATTACTCTCTGAGCTGCTGGCAACCACCTCGCTGGTGAAACAGCATCTATGAATCTTCTCAGTAAAGCGTAAATGAACCTTCTTGCTACCATTGTGACGATAAAAACCAAAAGATAAGGATCTATCAAATAGAAATTCTGAAACACAAACAGAGACATTGAGTTTTTAATTTTCGTAACAAACTGTCATTTTTGCTATGTTGGGAAAATTTCAATAAAAAGTCAATGCAATTTCACATTTTAGTATTTGAATTAATACTTTTTAATCCGATATTCAGCTGTTTTTCTATTTACTCTGTAATTTTTAAACTAAGATGCGCTCTAGTTAAAATTGGAAAGAAAATATCTCACGACCTTTTCTGCCAATCTGTTTAGCCATTGAAGCAATCTATCGTGTATAAATAAATATTTTATATAATATATATATCGACCGTTAATAAACTCCCAAACAATTTATTTATTTTACTGATAGTGTTCATCAAAAAACACAAATTTCAAAACTTTCTCAAGGAATATTCATATTTTTTACTTAGAATTTTCTTATTTTACCAGTCGAAGAACTATTATTCAAAAAATTGCAATTCAAGTGAAAAATTAAAAAAAAAATTGGAATCAAAGAAAAGCCTACTTTTCCAATGAACTGAGTTATTTTTTTTACTTATATTAGAAATTATAACAGATCTTGCCAATCCAAAAACTGCAAAATTCTTGAATTTCCCTGAATTCGAATTACATTTAATTTGTTCTTTTATACATGCTAAATCTGCAAGAGATTTCAAAATCACAAAATAATAAAATGGAAAATTATGATAATAACATTCCATGTGTTCAAATAATTAGAGTGTTTAAATAATTAATGTGTTTAAATAATTGAATCTGAACGAAAACTAATTAAAATTCAATATGTAGATGAAAGAATTTATTAATTAGCGTACCATACTATACTCGTTATAAGATTGCGGGAGCCACCAAACAGTTCTGTAGAGATTAAGAAGCTGGAGGCAGGCTGCGACGATGGAAATTCCTAAAGAAAGGGCTTCGAACATGAGTTGACCGTCAACGGGAACAGCTGGGATTGGGACATGTTTAGGAGCTAGCGGTCGACCTCCAATAGGTTCGCAAAGTCTTTTCTCGTCGATTAAACTGTTGGGGCTACCATTAGTAACTGTGTTGCTCGATTGAGAACTGGGGCACATGTTAAACTGCATTCGTCCACCAGGACCACCACGTCCACCAGGATTTCTCCGACCTCCGGGCATCTTCTTGCATTGATCATTCGATTACGTCTAATCGATTTTTCTCAACGAAGATAAAACTCAAAAAAAGTTACGAAAACGACAATTTTTCGTTTTTCCTTTTGAGGTTAAATTCTACGACTTACGAACGTTCGGAATTCCGAAAAAATTAATTACGAGTCAAATAAAAACTAGTTCCAAAGTCCAACAGTTCATTCCTTTTTGAGGTTGGATATAAAGTTTTGTCACTGTAAATATTTACACAAGAAATCGAACGATTACTTTCCCTTGTCTTTATTTTAATACTCAATTCAAAAATAATATTTGCCACATCAAACTCAATTAATACCGTGTAGGAAATCGTTGGTTTGTTTTTATTTTTAATCACGATTAATTATTGACAGCGCCTGCCCCGTCTGTCCTAAACAAACCCAAACATCCTAAATAGTCCTCAGAGCCTAAATACTATTCGGAGGATTTCGGAGTATGGAGTAACAACGCGCGGCACCCGTACAACTCACTCGAAAAAAAACTCCATCAGGAACATCTCTACCAGACCAATCCCAACCAAGGAAAATCTCCACCAATGACAATCTCCACCGGGAACATCTCAACCAACCCAATCTCCATCATTCCCAACTCCACCAGACAAAACTCACCCAGGAAAATCTCTATCGTGGTTAAACTCCACCAGAGGAAAATCTCCATCAGGAACATCTCCACCAGTCATGAAGATCAATCTTTACTGTCGGTATGGAAAACTGCAAAAGTTATCTAGAAATCCCATAGATGGTGCACCAGTAAGTGTAAAACAGTGGACGCATAACACATAACCAAATTTTGTTACACAACGAGAAAGAAAGGACCGTTTGGAGCTGAAGAGTTTTGTCGCCAAACTCATCAATCAATCAAACAATGTGATCCGCGAGCAACAAAAATCTTCAGCTCCAAACGGTCCTTTCTCTCTCGTTGTGTAACAAAATTTTGTTATGTGTTATGTGTCCACTGTTTTACACTTACTGGTGCACCATCTATGGGATTTCTAGATAACTTTTGCAGTTTTCCATACCGACAGTAAAGATTGATCTTCATGACTGGTGGAGATGTTCCTGATGGAGATTTTCCTCTGGTGGAGTTTAACCACGATAGAGATTTTCCTGGGTGAGTTTTGTCTGGTGGAGTTGGGAATGATGGAGATCGGGTTGGTTGAGATGTTCCCGGTGGAGATTGTCATTGGTGGAGATTTTCCTTGGTTGGGATTGGTCTGGTAGAGATGTTCCTGATGGAGTTTTTTTTCGAGTGAGTTGTACGGGTGCCCAACGCGCGTGACACTTATGTATGGCGCCTATAGTCCTATTGAGCACTGGGTAGGGTTGGGTAGTCGCCATGACATATCTTCTCGCTCTTTCTAACGGGTAACAGAACACATATCCGGAGCGTGATCCGGAGAATCATCTCTACGTTCATTTTCGCAGTCAAATATACATATACATACACCAACATTTCCTCAATGTTACATATATCGTTATAATATACATATATATACATATAAATTCTATACTCTGCGTTGTCTGTAAATACGTGCCGCGCAGTGTGTAATTACGAGTTACGAGCACTACGAGTTTACGTATACGGATCGGATCACAGGAATAAATAATACAGGTATAAAAAAGTGTTTCTTATTCCGGATTAAAACAACGAGTTGTGATAATTATCGAAATATTGAACAACAGGAATCTCCAAAGAGTCGTATATTAAAATAGGTATTTATAAGGATATGTCAAAGACGCTTTTGTTCCGGCGTGACCTAAGCACGAAGGCAACATAACGCGTCTGTATCCCATACCCACGCCCGTTAAACAGATAACACGAAATCGAGGTTTCATCATGATTTTTTAACATAATATGATATTAATCACGGGTTTTTTTGCTTCGTTTGTTTTTAAATTTCGATAAATATCCAAACATTTTAACATTACAACTCGCAGCTGGCTCGAGATTACACTTCGTCTCTCCTGCTCGCTCGCTCGTGTGCCTCTGCCTGTATCGCGTTTTCCCCCTGTGACGATTGTCAGAAATAAAATGCAAGTGTCGCAGAGATTACGCGAGCTCGAATAACATGCCTTCGTGTTCATTGATTTTTCAGATTTTTTTTTCCTATATTTTTTCGTCTTTTCACAAAAGTGTTCTCTAAAATTTTACATTATTTTAGTTTTCTATGAGTGTATTCGAAATTCGTGAGTCGTGAGTTTAACTCTCCAGTGACGTCGCATTAACACGCGTTATTGAAACGTGTGCCAAGTGAAACACGTTACGCGTTGCTTTCCGCGAATACATTTGCATATTGAGACCGAATGGAAATTTAGTTTTGCAACATGACTTTCGCAGTGTCTATGAAAATATTGTTTAGTTTTTCATTTTCTTTTTGAATTCTTTTTTTTGCAACAGCTTATCGAAAAGTCATAAGGTCAGAAGTTTTAAAACGTCATGTTTTTCATTCTCTCTCTCCCCCCCCCCTCTCTCTGTCTGTCTTTTCTTCCTTGTTAGGAAATTTACTTTTCACGTCAAAGGGTACACAATAATAAACGTCTCGAATTACTTTTTTTATGTTTATATCCTTTTTTTGCAGTATTCAACTGGAGCATGAACGAGTATTTATGGACTATTGTCGTTGCTTTGCAAACGTCAAGGTTCTTGAAAAATGCCTCCTAAACAGAGAAAAGTAGCTATTATGGGCTATAGGTCTGTAGGTAAGTTTTGTCAATGAAAAAAATCAATTATTTTGCAAAGGATAAACACAAAAGTTCCTAACTTTTTGTTGGTTCAGATTTTTTTTTTATTACAATAAATTTTATTTGCAGGAAAATCATCGCTCAGTATACAATTTGTTGAAGGACAATTTGTGGACTCTTATGACCCTACCATTGAAAACAGTAAGCTTTATCAAAACTTCAACGACTAAACAAATAAATATATTAATTCGAGTTAAAAACACTTATTTTCATGACAGTTCGGCACAGGCCGAACCGCCTCTTATTACAATCGATTAAACTCTTTAAAAAACCCTGTCTTCCAGATTTTGAAGGAGGAAAGTACCGTGTGTTTCCAATTTTATAATTTTTTTGTCAAAAAAACATTTTTGTTGGATTAAATCATTTATACAAATAATGCTAAATTTATTTTCAGTTCATTTATACATTGAGAAAAAAAATATCTTTAGTATTCAATGAAATCATTTAAACAACTCATTAATAACAAATTTACAATTCAATTATACTCGAGGGGGAAAAAATTGTTTAATTAAATCATTTATCCAAAGAATATTAAACAAATTTTTAATTTGACTCACTTATTCACTTAATTTAAGAAATTTTTACTCATTTTTACGAACAGAACCAAAAAAGTGTTTAATTCAATTATGTATTGAAAAAAAAAAATTAAGGGGCCAGGCCACTTTGGAGCCACGAAAAAAAGGCTATTTTCGCGATTTTTTTTTGAGGATTTTATAAAAGATATGAATATAAAAGTTGTTGGGTTTAATAAATAGTCTTGAAATACATAAAAAAAATTTTTTTTTAATTCATTTTTATTCATTTTTAAGTACAAAAACTATAGTTTAACGTAACGCCTCAAAAATAGGTGGGCTAGGTAGCTCCATCACAACTCGGCAACGGCTTGTCTGAAACAAAAAAATCAAAGTCTATTAGATTCAGTATGACACCAGCTACAAAATGACGCTCGGATATAAAGTTTTATCAAAAAATAAAAAAATGGCAGATAAAAAACGAAAAAAGTAAAAAAAACGCGTTTTTTCACAGTTTTTCACAAAAAAAGAGTAAAAATCAAAATTTTAAAACCATCGAGGGTCATCTTATTACGAATCATGTTTACAATATGTGGTTCAAATTTCAAGAGAATCGGTTTATTAATTTTAGAGATACGATGAAGTTAGATTTTGAAAACGTTTCAAGACAAACGCGTTTGAAGTTTATACGCTCAGGTAGACGAAATGAGGTCCTGGCGTTCAGGTAAAAAAAAAAATACTTAGAGAGCTCGGATTTTCATAACTTTTGACACGATATTTCTGAATGTATGTACTTTCGAAAACAGTGAAAAAAATCGATTTTTTTTTATTTTCAAAGAGGACTGGCCCCTTAATGAATGAAATCATTGGAAATCGTAGAATTTCGGAAATATTACAATAAAATATGTAAATATGATTCAACAGCTCTCAGAAATTCTGATCCAAAATGAATATTTTATTTCCAAACACGTTTGCTGAAATATTGAACTCAAGGTTAAATTGTCTTTATGACCACAGTAGAACTGTCCACTATCAAACAAATTTTTTTTTTCACAGCATTCACTAAAAACACTCGAGTCAATAGTCAAGATTATGAAGTGAAATTGGTCGATACAGCTGGACAGGATGAATACAGTATATTTCCGACACAATATTCCATGGATATTCACGGTTACGTTCTCGTCTACAGTATAACCAGTGCGAAGAGCTTTGAAGTCGTGCAAATTATTTACGACAAGCTGCTCGACATTACCGGCAAACGAAAGTGAGTTTAAGTCGAAAAAGAAGCACAACAAAAATATTTTTGCAAAAACTTTAAGGTAAAATAGCTGATGTGGACTAGTCAAATAAGTGCTAAATTTTCAAAATGCATTTATGCCAAGTTTAATACACTAATTAAGGGGGCACATCCGAGTAGACGGCGGAAAAAATAGTCAAAGACTATTTGTCCGATTTCATCCAAGTTTGTTTTAGTCGAATGTATAAATATTGAGGTATATTGACAACATTTTTTATAAATATATATTGACTGGGAGCGCTGTTATTGAGGCCGGCGTGAAAAATGTCACGATCTGCGGTTCCCATGATTACGAGGCCGGGTTAAAATTCTGAACTTTGAATGCTCGACCGTTCAAAATTCCTAATTTTAATGTTCCAAAACTACAGGTTTCGTAAAGATCATGCCAGTGAAAGTTTGCACACTTGACTGTAAATGATGTAGAACGGTACGAGTAGAGATAGAAAAAGGATACAAATATGATTTCTTATACGAGATAATTTTCAGAAATAGTATGAAGAAGATCAACGCTTTATTTGAATGACCAGTAATACGACATACAAAACTCCGCATATGTAATATTAAGCATGCCACAAAATTCCGAAATTTTTATTATAGAAAACGAACTATATCAGAAAGTTTAAATATAATAAAAGCTAATAAGAGATTCGTCAGGTTCACGAACGATTTGAACTCCGGAAATCATAGCTTCGATCACCCAGTTTGCGAAAACTGAAGTTTAGATAGTGTAAAATTCCGATAGAGAACGTTCAGAATGTTCAAAATTCCGAAAACTCACAAATAAAGTAAATAGCAAGTTAGCCTGACGCGTTCAGATAGCAGCACCACTACCGTAATGCATGTGAACCATGTTTCTACGAATCAAGTGCCGGAGGTCGCTTCTATTAAAAAATAGAAGAAGTATTTCATCATTGACTGAGAAATGTTTACATCCAACATACCGATAACGATAAGAATCCTGTTGGTGTGTGGCCTTCACGATTTCATAGATCAAGTAGCTAAAAGTTAAGCCAGTATTGAGCGTATAATTAAAAAAAATTGTTGGTTAGATTAAGGGCATAATTTCTAGTTGAGTTTCGAATGAGAAAATATAACATTGTCAATATGTAAAGAAAGATTTGAAATATTTTTTAATTGATGTAAAATCACTTCTGAATTAAAAAAAATTCTTGAAATAATTCGTAGATTTATTAAAAATGATTCGCATTTATGCTACATCTTTACGTAAATCTTTACGTAAAATTTTGAAACTTTTAAAACTTCCATAGCCGATTATTTTGACGGTGTTCAGATTTTTGGAGTTTTGGTCTTTCGGGTAAAATTCTTTCGGAGTTTTGATCTTTCGTGGTAGAATTTTTTCAGAGTTTTGATCATCCTTCACGTTTTATTGTAAACATATAATGTAAGGATGTTTAGCTGTCGATGATTTTTATCGGTATTCTTATTTTCGGAACTTTTCCCTGTACAAACGTTCGCCATTCAGGAACTCGAATTTCTAACACTACAATTTTTCAGAACTGTGGACTCTAATTATGGGAAGTTGATACTTGTTTTATGTGCTGTGTTTTCATGTTGATGCTTTATCAGTCGGTCCCATGATTATTGTCATTTAATTCCTTAGTGTACTATTATTTTCGGTTATATAATAATTCTGTTTACGAAATTTTGGAATTATAAATTTCCACAAGTAATAAGTACTAGCTAATAAATTCGGAATTTTGAGCGTTCTGATCGTTCAAAATTCGAAATTTCAACCCGGCCCCATGATTACACGCAGTCGGTTGATCTGAAACAAAAATTTCGAAAAGATTCTTAAAATATAATGTATGAAGCCCTTCGCATCGTAGGATTAAAAAAAAAAAAAAAATTTCACGAAATGGCGCCTGATTGAAATTTACATTCATTTTTCAACCTAAATTTCTGATTTTCAATCAGGCGCAATTTTGTGATTTTTTTCCCCCAAAAAATCCTACGATGCGAAGGGCTTTATACATTATATTTTTAAGAATCTTTTCAAAATTTTTGTTTCAGATCAACCGACTGCATGTAATCATGGGAACCGCAGACCGTGACATTTTTCACGCCGGCCTCAATAACAGCGCTTCCAGACGCTATTTATTTATAAAAAAATTTCTCAATATACCTCAATATTTATACTTTCAAATAAAACAAACTTGGATAAAATCGGACAAATAGTTTTTGACATAATAATTCCCAAAATTCACCTTTTTTCCGCCGTCTACTCGGATGTGCCCCCTTAAATGAATTGATGCTTGATTTGTATTACAGCATGTCCTATTAACCTAAAAAAATATTAATAACAAGAGATTTGCAAAACCTTCAACTGATAAATGCAAAATTCCACGACGTTAAATTTTCATCGAGATTTTTCACATAATAATGCGTATATTTCAACCGATTTTAATGCACCACGTCTTATTTTGTTCCTCAAGAGATTCTCTACGAATTCATTGTATAGATTTTGTTTCTGAGTTTCATCGTTTTACTGCTGCAGCCAATTGTTTAGTTGGCTAAAAAAATGTTCGTAAACCAATTGCTGTAATTTTCATAATAACAAGTTTAGAAAAAAACTTACGCGGTGAATTCATAGAGGATCTCTTGAGGAACAAAATAAGACGTGGGGCATTAAAATCGGTTGAAAAATACGGATTATTCTTTGAAAAATCTCAATGAAAATATGACATCATGGAATTTTGTAGTTATCAGTTGATAATTTCGCAAATCCATCTTTATTACATTTTTTTAGGTTAATAAGACATGCTGTAATATTCACATCAACCTTCAATTAATTTAATTAGTGCATTAAACTTTGCACAAATGTATATTGAAAATTTAGCACTCATTTGACTAGTGTGAAGCAGTCATATTACCTCAAATAAGTTATCCATTAAAAACTTCAAATAAATTATACATAAAGAAAATACATAACTTTTGTTTAATTCATTGAATTTTTTCACAGTGTTCCGATCGTATTGGTGGGCAACAAAACGGATCTCTATGTAGATAGAATGGTAAAGACCGATGAGGGAAAACGTTTGGCCGATGTATGGCACGCAGCCTTTTTTGAAACCAGTGCAAAACAGAATGAGGTTATTAGAAATTTACATATTTATTAATCGATCCATAATATCCCTTTTTTCTCCGTTCCAAAAAAAAAAACACATTTTTGAACTTAAGAAGTAGCTGCATTTGGCATTTCATTTTTCGAAACGAGTTTAATTTATTTTAAAAAAATGTCTTAGTATTGTTGGTTGAAGACAAAAAAATGTTCTCGAAACTTAAAATAAATTTGAATTGTCATAAATTTATCATAAATTGTGAAACTTAAAATAAATTTGAAATTTGAAATTATTTAGTTATGAGTTCATATGACTTTAATATGAATTCAAAAAATACATTAACAAAGGTTTATTATTTTGTAAATGAAAAATAAAAATTTTTACAAAAACGTTTTAAAAAAATGAAGTAGAATTTGGATTTTTTTTGAAACATTCATCATTTATTTTTGTTATTTCTTTATTATCATAATCTTAATATATTTACATAAATTACTTATACCCCGAAGTCTGATTCAATTGATCAAACATAAATCTTATTTTGTTTTTTATTATTATTTTACAGTCCGTTGCCGATATTTTTCACACCCTGCTGATGGAGATCGAGAAGGCAGACGGAAATGTTCAAGAAAAATCAAATTGCGTTATATCTTGAATATTAGTTTAGTAGTTAGAGCTCCGATCACGAAAAAGGAAAAAGCTGAGAGTGGAGCGAATGGGATAATAGAGACAGATCAATGTGGAGAGAAAAAGAGAGAGAGAAAGAGAGAGAGAGAGAGAGGGGGAGAGAGAGAGAGAGAGAGAGAGAGAGAGAGAGAGAGAGAGAGAGAGAGAGAGAATGAGGTTGTTTTTTGATAATCCAATGGACTTCGTCAAAAAGCCGCCTGTAAAAAGTGTTTTTTTCGTGTTCGTAAGTAAAAAGCACACCCCGAAGTCCCGATTAATCAACTGCGTTGGATAAACGGGAGAAAGTTAAACCGCTCATATATTTTTCTCTCAACGATAAACAATGACGACAGAAGTGAGAGGCGATCTGTTTGTAGGGCGTTTTTCGTTCAAATATGAGCGAGCAACACTTCGACATTTTCAAGTGGTGCATAAATAATGAAAATTAAGATCGTCGCGAGAGACGCGCGCCAACTGTGAAACTTTAACTTAGTCGTAATGAAATGTGTTTTTTTCCTCTCTTTTTTATTTCTTTTACTTATCTTTTCTTTTTCGCAGCGTATCCGAACTTTTATTCGAAAATTAATATGTCCGGCTGCTCTCTTTTTAAGAGGGGCTCAAAAAACCTCCCGGCGTGTCGCATCGATAGCGAACTAATTTTATCTTTTATATATAAATATATATATGTAATTCCTTTACTTTTATTTTGTGTCTTCAGGCTTTTGTGTATAGCAAATGAACCGATTATATATATAATACCGTACAATTAAAATTGTTTTTAAAAGAAAAAGCACACACGAATTAAATTTCCATATCGGAAAATCGAACAGTCCTTTTTGAAATATCCCAATTATACACAATTTACTGTGTTTTGTTGATTTCTATTTTTTTTTTTTCTCTTATCATACTCAATACTCTATAAAAACTATACAAAAAAAAAGAAAATATTCATAGTGCGGTGCAACGCGATAAAAAAAAGAAAAAACGATGCACGTTGTCGTAAAGTCGAAACTATAGAAAATCCAATAGATTTCGGGTTTTGTGTCAATAACGAGCACCTTTCAGTCATCTCGATGCAATTCGAATAAGCAGAATCCTTAAACGAGACTCACGGATCATCGATGTTTTGTTTTTTTTTTTTGCTTTCGCAGAGAAAGAGAAAATCACGTTCATCAAAGCATTCGATTTGAGACAAATTTGGCAATGTATGCGTACGTAACGACCGAGAAACACATAGTGGTATATGTGAAGAAAAAAAACAATATGAACAAATAATATGTAAATATACAATGAGAAAAAAATCACGTCGCGTATAGAGTAGGATATGTAAGAACTTGAATAAAATACGTGAATACGATATCGTCTCATGAGTTTTTGTTCTCCTACTCAAAATTTAACCAGTATTTGAAACCATATTTCTCCAGAGTTCCTTGCAAATCACACTTGATCAAGTAGACTCGGAAATGAGGTTTTGGCTAAAAAAATATCCGTCCGATTGGGATGAAAAGTCAATTGGAACGATTGTCGAACATTTAGAATGTGGAGCAAAAGTTATGAAAGCAAAAAAACTTTCGAAAAAAAATGGTGACGAACAAAATTTGGAAAACGTTTTCCATACTAAAAATATTGTTTAAACTATAGTTTTTGAGTTTTTTTAAGTAAAATTTACAAATGTGGTATTTTCGAATTTGGAATGAGAGTAAAGTAACAAAATATTCATCCTGAAATTAGAAGAAAGATTAGAATTAGAATTATTTAAGAGGATCATAAAGCTTACCTCGCTTCGAATTCTATCGCTCTATCCAGACTCGGTCCTATCACTCAGTGAGACTTCGAAAGCTTAAACATTTCCAATTCTTACCAAATTGGGTCAATTTTTCATTACTAAATTGCCTGAGATTGTAAAAATGAATGAAACTTTTTTTTTCAAAATGTAATATTTCAAATAATCTGTAAATTCTGTGATCCAAATTTTCAGTTATATAAAAAGACCCACGAGCTTTATTGAAAAATAGTAAAAATCTCATCTGTCTAACTGTGAAAAAATATGAATTTAGATTCGAAAAAAAAACCACTTTGAAGTATTCTACGCGAGACCAGTTGGACAACATTTTTTTCACCAATTTTACTTTCTCCTCAATGATTAATCGAAGAGAATAAATACTTACGATTTAAAAACAATCCTAATCCGTCCTACAATTGACAGTAAGTATTTCTGTAAAACAAGAAAAATTTGACGAGACACGTATGGCAAGAAACACAAGTGACAACTTCGTTCTGAACATGAAAGGTACCATTTATTAATAATTGATTTTCCTTCTTTTTTGGGACAAACAAGTTTACATAGAAAGGACACTTCGAATAAAACGCAACTGCTTAGCAGATTCAAAGATATACATAAAATGGATTCTTACCCAGTATAATCTCTCTCATGAGGTCGTTGTGTATCATAAAAAAAAAAAACAAAAACAACAAAAAACTAAGAAACGGCAACTTTGCTCGTTTGACTTGACCTTTTTTTCTCACATATTTACGAACGATCATAAATATTATTGGAAACACGCAAAAATTCGTGAAGACTTCGACTCAACGTGTCCGCGAGTCCGTCACAAATATATATGCATTTACGCACTAAAAACATCCTAAGCACCTCGTGTGTTGAGGAGAAACACGATAAAAACGCAATAATATAAATTAATATAATCAACGATAGGCATTTCTACTTTCAACACTCCACAACAAAGTGGCATTATAGCTTATTTATCATTTCGTTCGTTTCTTTCACGCACTATGATCGATTAATTACATATGATTAACAGTCAAGAGTGTAATTAACTGTCGTAAGGTACAAACGGGAATTATACTCGAAATTTACAGGCGGGCATGATAAGCTCGGGATTTCTTTTGACTCGTTACTATTCTTTTCGTTTTTTTCTTTACAAGATAATTGTTTAAATATAATTCGACAGGTTCGACACGTACGGAGCGCTCAACGTCCGTGTCATTATTATTATTATTTTGAAATTGAATTAAATTACATGGTAAGCGACTGAAATAGCGATGAAAAACTAAAACGATGAAACAAAGTTTAAAGAACTTTGTGATTAAGCGAGGCACACAGAGGAACGAGATCCGTACGTGCGATTTCCAAATATTCACAAAGGGAAGAGTCATCTTCGAAAGCTCTTTTTTTTTTAGTAATTTCAATTTCTTATATTCACAGCTTTTTTCTCTTTCATGAAGGAAACTGATATTTCGTTGGTCCAGATTCAACATTAAAACGAGCATTTTATGAATGTTGTATTAAAAGCAAATCGTAAAAATGGTAGTGCAAAAGAAAAATAATCGAAATCACATTTTTCTCGTTTACTTTCGAACACAGTCTCTTCCCATTTTTTTTACGTTAAAGCGGATGTTACTCGTTGAGCAGAAACCTAAAAATGTACGCCGTTTGCTCTCCGTTAATTTTCTTCTTTTTTTTTATCTCTTCCATCGAATATCAACTATCGTTAACGATTACGAATCTGTGTGAATTTTATAAAATGCGATATCGTTGATTTAATACGCTCAGCTTGTTCGTACCATTACACGATAAACCGTTGCTCATGTTTTTTTATTGTGTTGATTCTAAAAAAGCACCAACACATTCAATGACTTTGAAGCTAAAGAAACACATGAAAAACGACATCGAAATGCCGGAAAAAATGCGATAAGCATGAATATCATTCATTCCGTGCTAGTTACTCAATTGTTGAACATTTTTTTAATAGCTGCTCGTGATTAATTACGATATTGATACATATCAACTTAGATTTCCGAAATGGATCAATTACTCATAAGGTCAAACGGAAATTTTCAATTAAATATAGTAGTTTAGCACCGTAATTTAATCCAATGTATTGCACAAAATTAGATTTTTGTATTTGTTAAATAATTTTTTCGACGATTCGCCACAACGTGCACGAGGCACTAGTGGCTCCAATTGATATTTTAATCTCCAAGCCTCGATGACGTTGATTAACATTTGAGAGAGAGAAGAAAAAATTGTAGATTCAAAAATCATTGTTAATGATTTTTTGTTTTGTTGTTGCAAAAGGCTGTTTTTAACCTGCGATTTTGAATAGAAATCTCGTTGACTGATAATTCAAGTGTTTCTTTTTTAATAATCTTTTAAATCGTAATAAATTCGAGACAAAAACCTACTGAAAAAATGTCCAAAAATTGATTAATCAAGTCAAGGTAGAATATTCGATAAACCACACATCTTATTTCAGAATTTAGATAAGTTACAAATGCGCACAGATAAATTAAACAATATGCTTGACAACAAAATCGTGTAATAGTAAATCTATCTATAATTCTTCACAAAATTCTTCTTTTTAGTCAAACCGTCAGCCATATAACGTACATCGAAATATCGCCATTCAACAGTATTTTCGCAGTCCTTTTTTTTTCACTTATGATTGACGTTCGGCGCTTACAATGTTTTTTGTTTCAATTTTTTCTCCATAAGTCGAGCTCAGTTTAGCTTTTTCTTTTATACCGTGAACTTATCACGAGCCACGTCCAAGTAATAGACGCGAGTCACGTTACAGCTTTATTGACAATTATTATGACGGATCTATCTATTATTTATTAATAAGGTACAGTTTTGTGCACGGTGGTCGTTGTGTGACAGAATATGAGACGGGTCCGTCAACAACCCACATCTCTCTTTCTCTCTATTATTTTTCTTGTTTTATTGTTTCCTCTCTAGCACATTCATTTTTATTATTTTTTTCATAAAAACAGCGAAATCGAGGCAACCTGAAATTTCGATCAGCACTCGTCTCGCTCGGTGCGCACAGAGTATACAAAGGTTTTCTACCACAGCCCATTTAACGATATATTATTTTAGATATATATATATATATATATATATTTTTGTAATTTTATTGTATAATAATATATTTATATATATATTTATATATTTATATATATAGATATATATATAAATGTATGATATCATTAGTACGATACGTGTTATACATTTAACATAATATACAAAAAACAGTTAGTCTCTTAAATCTTTTTTTTTACCTAAAAAAAGAATTCATCTATCCGCTGCACGATAAATTATATTGAGCTTCTATGCAACGGTATTTCTTCAACTCAAACTCACATTCACTCTCTCACTTTCTCCTTTCTCTTTGTAGTGTAAAAACAAATGTTAATTTTCGTCAAGTTACGGGAATGACATATCGTTTTTAGCACAGAAAAAAATAACAAAAGATAGAGAAGTAATGAAAGCTTCATGACAAATAATTTATTCGTTGATAACGTCTTATTTAATCACGTGGTACTTTCTTGATTTCCGTAATTTTCGTGTTTTCATTTCTCGGAAAAGACGCGCGAGAAAGAGAGAGTGAGAATGTTTGCAAAAGTAAAAATACCGTGTTTTCATTTTCTTGGGACAGAGACTCCGCGAGAATACTGATTCCTAAAACAAGAAACGAATAAAAATAAAAATCGCTTGCTCCGAAAAAAGCTCAGATTGAAATGCGTTCTTTTTTTATTTCTTCTTACTTTTTTCTCCTTTTCTCGCGGTTGTTCGTGCAATGGAAGCGCAGTTTTCGCGAAGGGCACGGAGTCGATAGAAACATCGAAAGAAAATTTATAATTAACGTTAGCTTTATTGCCGCGAAACAGGCAAGAATATATAATTGTTGAAAATTTTTACCAAGATTATATACCGTACGAGTGTACAATCTCGCGATAAATTCTCCCTAAATAATCGTTGCTATCTAATGAGGACTAGGCCTTCGAACTACCATCGAGACGATCGTTTTTTTTTCGTTCAATCACGATCTCCCGTTTTTTTTTTTTTTAATTCTCGCTATTCTTTCAAAAAAGAAACCAGAACTAGGCTCCATTTTTTACATTTTATTTTATATAATTTCTTTAGGATGGCTCAAGATAACGATACACAAAATAAAAATCAGAATAATGAATATCTAACTCAATAGCAATAATAATAATAATAATAATAACAATAATAATTATTATTATGCTGATTTTCTTGGCAGTCGTGCGTCCGTTTGGTAGCCTCCTATTCAATTTTACAGTAAACAAAGGAAATTAATAAGCTTCAATAATGAGCCAATAACCTGATATAATAATATGCGAACAAATATAATAACTATAACCATGGGTTAACACGAATAATGATAATTATTATATTTAATACATTGTTTTTATGTATTTCGACTGGCCTCGAATGAAAATCGGAAACTAAGGCTCTTTGACTATGTATAACCATCCCTCTTAATAATCACACTAATTATCATCTGTTAATTTTTTTCCGAAAGAAAAAATCATTACGTTCCGCCTATACGAAGCTACAGTTTTTGTCGCAAAAACGAAAATAAACAAAAAAAATAAAAAATAACACCACCAAGATGAATTAAAAAGGCGACACTAAGTTCTCTCTCGATGAGGCTACAAGCATTGTTTCTTTTCTGTAAGTATAACAAACGAGACTAATCTTTCTTTCTGTCTTCGATTCATTCTAAAATCTAATTCGTCACAACTATCTAAATATTTAGCCTCTGTCTTATCTCAGTTATCCTTCTGGGAGTTTTCTTCTCATTTTCAATTGGTGTTTTTTTTTTCCAATTATTGTTTTAACTTTAATTCTCATTCTCTTTCCTCCGCCTATAATTGATTCGAATAAACGACTTGGAGCAGCGTAGCAAAAAGTTTCTTAAGTTATAAACGGACATCGAAACCGATCGATGTCGATCGAGCACAGAGCGGGGGTCATTTTACGTCTCTCTAATAAACTGCCCACTAACTATTAATAGATATTCATATATTTTCGAAAAAAGAAAATAAAATCTATCAATCTGAAAACTCTACGACTATCAGCTCACCAAAACATGGCGACTTTATCGGTGCTCGATTATTATGTTAAGAAAAAAAAAGTAACAGTCAGATGAGCAACCGAGTAGAAAAAACAAAAAAAAACAATTGTTAGTCTCGGTATTGTCGCGCGATTCACGAAAATCAAACGCTGTAACCGTTTAAATATTGATAACCAACGAGTTAAACGAAGCACATTTAACTCTTTCTTTTTTCCCCAATCCTCAATCAAATTGCTTTGATCTTTTTCTTTTCTTTTGGCTATTTAAAAATGGTTTTTTCAACCGTGCGACAAGGCTTTGTGAATAATTGATAATTTATCGAAAAATAATGTACACTAGTACGCCCCGTGTGCCTTGACCTTAAAGACTCGATTCTATATATTTAATTATTATTGTAACTTAGTCGTTGTACAGTGTTCCAGTGGTCCGCGGAATCGAGTATAATTATATCACTGTATCTCATGTTCATTTTTATATTTCCCTCGTTTATCTCGTCAATCACTGTGTCTATTTTATCTCAATTCTTTTATTTTTCTTTTCCTGCCCACTCTCGTTCAATAATCCTTGAATCACCAGTATCCTCCGTCCAATTATACTTCGCGTTTCTACGTAGTTAGAAATCCTTAAAATCTGAAGCAGTGTAACAAGATTGTCTAATATTATTTCGAACTGTTAGAGTCCGAAGAACAAAAATTGTTTCTTCCGAAGGCGACAATTGTTTTTTTTTTTTTTTTAATTTTACTTTTTTATTTACGAAATGAAAGGCGCAAGAGATGGAGAATCTCAAGTACGAGAACAGCAGTTAGTTTTGATAGAAGAGCAAATGATTTCCAATTTCCCTGAGGAGAGGAGAAATTAATGTAAGTTCAAACGAAGTATCATCGAAGTGTTAAACAATCTCCGTTACAATATCGTCAGCACGAGTTTATACAATTGTTTTCATTTTCTATTATTTTCTTTCCCTTTTAATATGAAGCCCTAAATGACAAATTTACGAGTGTGGAAGACGCGCGCACAGCGGGGCTCGAGTCGCCTGAATTTGATTGAGGATTTTCTTAAATTCTTCCATCTTCGCTCAAATATACTTTCGTACATGCTAAAAGAAAAAAAAACTGAAACAACATCGACACATCGAAATCTAGCCAACTATCGAGACATCTACAGTTTCGTTTTGCTCAAAAGTACGTTCTACCTAGCAGCGTTTCCGTTACACAAGTTTATTCATTTTTTTACCCTTCTTTATTTCTTATAATCCAAGCAAACAACTATAAGAGAACACTCGTTTAGAAACGTTCTGTGAAATTGACATTTAGAATATTGTATCGCGAACGGGAAACGGACGAAGAAAAAACGAGTTTCCCCTCACCTTTAGCTTGAGCGAGAATTATCTAATTATCGATCACGACGATTTTTGCATTTTTATTTTTCTTTCTCTCTTGATCCAATGATATATCGTATCGTATTGAACAATCTCGAAAAATCCGTAGTTTCAATAACGTCAACCGAATTTCTTAATAGTATTATTGATAAGCGGACAAAATAAAATTTGAGATAAACACACTCACACACGAACACACACATGGCTGTAGCATGTAAATAACGTGAAATACCCGAATCTAGATTGACCTTGACCAGGATTTAAAAAATCTCTTATTACATATCTCGATGATATTGTTCCTTTTCGAATTTCTTCTATATGTATATTTCAAGTTTTAGAACACGGTGCGTCATTGGTGACGCGTACAACGCGTCATTGATTAATAGGATTTACAATTCGCTTTTTTTGCTTTATTTTTTCGTTATTTCTTTTTATTTCAACTCTTTTTTTCAGCTTTTTTTTGTATGCAATAATAATACGTGAAACTCATTCGTCTATGAAGTCGCTGATATCCAGTTTTTCTGAATTCCAGGATAGTTGCAACTGATTTTTCATTTTTTGCCCGTTTCCTAGGCTCACTCAGTCTGAGTGTATCAAAAAAATCGGCTACTTTTTTCGAATACTTTAACACTTGGTTTTTTCCTCAGCCTTTTTCACTACGATGCTTCATGTAAATTAGAAAGACAGAGGCAAAGAGAGAGAGAGAGAGGGAGATAGCTTGGCGTAAAATGGACGTGAATATTTTGAAAAAAGCGTACCCCGGCATCATCGTCGTTCGAAAAAACTTGACGATTACTAATATATCAGTTAATCATTAATTGAGAATATATCGGTTAAAAAACTCGTCGAGAGCATTATTTTTCTAAGTAATTGAGGATAATGTTGATTCGTTTATTCGGTAAACGTGCTCTGCGTTTCGAATCCTCGAAAATTTATTTCAACACGAATTAAAGCAAGCCTCCTATTTTTTTCACGGAAAGCAATTGCTGAAAATAAATTTTCGTTAATCCGAAGATATTCGATTATGAATTGTGCTCTTTGCGCGGACACTGTCAACTCGAGCGCTCTGAGTCTCACAAATATCGTTTGTCCGCGATGATTTTTCCCTTCGCCATACAAAACCGTTCTCTCAATCTTTTTATCCTTTCATTTACTTTTTTGTCATTTTGTATTTTATTTTTCTTTTCAGTTAACCATGATCACCCAATTATGTGTGATATGCGCACGAATATTATTTCTCGCTCTATCAATGTTTGTCATTCTTCTCCATTTTCACACGTTTCTTTTTTATTCTTCTTTTTCTTTTTTCTATCTCTAATACGTCTTAGGTACATTATATATAT
The DNA here is from genome assembly GCA_963989365.1 of Rhimphoctona megacephalus. Taxonomy (NCBI): domain Eukaryota; kingdom Metazoa; phylum Arthropoda; class Insecta; order Hymenoptera; family Ichneumonidae; genus Rhimphoctona; species Rhimphoctona megacephalus. The sequence continues at coordinate 39,709,276 of OZ022415.1, read as the reverse complement.
ATTTCGATTTCAATTTTCGTTTTACGATTATTATTCCTTGAACTTATTAATTCGATGGGTCTTTTTTTAATATTTTTCCATACCCGCAGACACTCACACAGATATACTCAGACATATTGTACGATGCAATTCACGCCGCGCCTAAATCGTTTACACGTCGACGGTTAACTAGATATTTTAGATTTAATAACTTTTATATAATATATGCATATACACACACACACATATATATATTTATTTATGTATTTAATCTTATAAACCAGACTTGTAATTTTCACATTGAGCCATCTATATGCATGTTTCTGTATGTACGCATGCATGTATATACGTGTATATATATTTATATACATATCCACACATACACACAACATTACTTCTACAGTTAAAGGCGAGGAAAGCCGCCGTTTATTCGTAAAATTAAAATTATATCCTTTCGCGATAAATTGCACCGATTCGTAGCGAGTATACGACAATTAAAGTAAATACGTACACAAGATTTTATGGAAAAAGCGTTGATCGAGGCTTATTCAAGAATAATTGTCGATCGGAATTACTTTTGATCTGGTTAGTCTAATTTCGTGCAACAACAATCGTCAGTCTGATTGATTTCAACGTGAAAATTGAAAAATAGAAGAAAAATGAAGAATAACATAAAAAATGCAAATTGAACGAAGGAAGTTAATTTTTCTCAACTAACAGCTTGAAAAAGCAGTTGATTATTTTAATGAAAAAAATGATACAGCACATTGAGCGTGCTTGAAAAACATTTGAATAACGAGAAGAGCAAAATCTAAGGCTGAGTAAAATCGGTTTAGAAATCTTTCGACGATTACGTTACGTTTGATTATTTGTGTGAAGTACAAATATCTGAAACTTGAAAAAAGAATAAAGGTTTTAAATTATTCAAGATCGTGCTTAAACTTTAGTATCTTCGTATATGAGGTCCGTTAAAGTTCGACCGTTTCTATTTTAGCGAATACAATGGACGTTTGTGAGTACGAAAGAGTGGGTTTTTCGCTCTTTTAGAATCGACGTATCTATTTTTGTATTTTCTTTGTTTTTCTTTCTTTCTCAAGATTGAAAACGTGAAGAGTTTTACGACAATAAACGTGAATTCTATACTGAAAAAACGGCCTATTTTAATGCGTTTGGTTTACTTCGTTGAATAAATCTATCCGAAATTTCGGTATTACATATTAGGCGTTTGATATTCATACATATGTGTACGCTTGGCAAATAGCTCGAGACATATACAATTGGTCATTTTACTCCCCGCGGAACTAATTATTATTTCTTCATTTATTTTCCTTGTGTTAAATCATCAATGGTTGAGTCTGTCAATAATCTTTTTTCGCTCTTTTTATTTCAGCAATTTTTTTTTGCTCCTCATTAAATTCTACGTACTTGAATATATCATTGTTCATACGATTGTTTATCCTCCGTTATTGTTAATATCGTTTCATATACATATATGTACATGTATATAAATCGTAATGTATATATATTAATATATAAATGTACATATATATGTATGTATTCAGTAGTATAATATCACATGCAATTAAAATAGGATTGTCGGACACGAACCTACTAGATCCTCTATCTCCTAGTAATTCAGTATTTACCGTGACCAATGCGGTGGATTATTTATATTTTTGTTATTTTCACCCTCTCTCCTAATTTCTACCTTTCCTTGCGTGTGATAGCCCATATTTTATCAGTTTCAATTGTTTTTTTTTTTCACCTGAATATATATCAATTGCCTATCCAAAAGTGCATCATCATGGCGTGATCAACAAAAAAAAACGAAGAATATCGATTCAACTTTAATTTTTTTTGATTATAACGAGTTGCTTTTTCGAGGCTACGATCGTAATGGGTATTTGCCAAAACCTTAGTAAATGTATCTGATATATTAAACGTCTAAATGTACTAGTAGCGAAAGTCTCGATCAGTAATTGCGAAGACTCTTGAATCTTTCACTTATTTTTTTTTGTTTTTTCTTTCTTTTTTCATGTTTGAGCGAGCAGAGTCGATAGGCAGGCGAGAGTTTATCGTTTTTCTGTCGTGAACGCCGCGTAGAAAATTTTATAGGTTTATTTATATAAACACGGATTAATTGTGGTCATTGTTGCGTAGCGTTAGGAATTTCACGGCTTTTCCCCGATTTTCGATACGTTATTTACTTTTTCTTTCACTCATTACCTTTTTTTAAGTACAAACACCTCGCGTTTTCAATGGTTGTTTCTTTCTCGTTTTATTTTCAGTTTTGTATTTCTCGTATCGTTACTTTTTAGGCAAAAATTTGAGAAGAAGCTCGCGTCGCGGAAGTATATCGAAGCGAAAATTCAATAAATATGTTTTTATCGTTGTTTTTTTTTTCCTTTTCTTGTTTTCTTTTTTTTGTTTAATCGCAGACAGAATGAGAGTTAGGCATGAGGATTATCACAGTTACAATATAATTAGAAAGAATCATGTTTTTTTCTTGTTTTTTTTCTCAATTGTGAAAAAAAAAACAAAATAAAAATAAATTAGCACACGCCTCTCGCACGCGATTACTTTTTTCTCGTGTTATAGAAATGTCGGCTCTCTCGTCGAACTTCGTGCAGTTCTTTTCTATCCTCGCGTATCAGATCCTCATGGAAAATTGCATGTTTTTGCGAGTATCCGAGTACGCCACTAACTATTTTCCAATGCTTCGTGTCTCATTCTCTATTTGCTTTTTCTCTTCTTCTTTTCTATGCTAGGATTTTTCTTTTTTTCTAATCATAAAAATTGAAAGTTAGATGAATTCGTCGGATCTCAAGAATGAATTAAATTTTTACTTTTATTGCCACACGAATTGAACGTTTTTTAAAACTAAATATTTGCGCATTTTCTTCTTCACAATAATTCGTATAATTCGGGTCAGAAATTTGATACTTGAACTTTTCAGCTTAAATTTTCTCAAGGGCATTTCACGATGTAGTAATTCAACATTTAAATCGTTTTCATTATTTTGTTTTTTTTTTCTTTTTTTTGTACATAGTTACTGCTCTTTTTACAATTGTTTATAAAAATCAAATAACGTCAAAAATCTGCAATAATTGAGATCAAATCAAGAAAATCGAATTATTAATTTTTTCCGACATTGATAAATGTACCATTTTTTGTTGTACCAGGCACTTTATTTGCCCAATAAAACCGAATTTAAAGAGACTTCGAAAAATCAGCAAAACAACCTTATTATCAATGAATAATAAAAAACCAAAAAAGCATAGTCTCGAAAATTTGACAAAATTACAGCATTTCCGTGGCAATAAGAAAAGTGAAAATTTACTCGTATCTCACGACGATCCTCGACCGTCAAAACCGCGAGTAAAATAGTCAATGCGATAAAAAAGATGCGCGCGTATCGTTAGAAAATTCGGCCTCGTAAATATTGAAACGAATGTTCGTGGACACGACACATGGACGAATAATCGTAGAAAGGGTATTTGGTATGAGCGAATACGTTTATAATAATATTATTTATCAATGTTTAGCTTATTCGGCTCGGAGATTGCGAAACGACTGAAAATAGTCAGTAAAAAATCTATACGCGAAGAAATCTTATATTTCCATTGCTTGTTCTCGGTTTAGGGTCCGTTTTGCTTTTCTTTTTACCTTTTTTTTTCTCACGTCTCGTTTCTTTCATTTTCTCTAGTTTTGTTGTACGAAAAAAAGGCGTTTTCAATTAGATATAATAGGAAAACTTTGAATACCAGAGCGTATCGCCGCTACGTAACGTACGAAATTCTTATAAGTCAATTGCTATATATATTTTATATGTATATCAATATTTAAGTTTATATTTATGTACATATACACATATATATATATATAGCATTAATAGTGTTATTTTAGGGCCGAAGTTCCCTATGCGTAGATCACGTGTAGCATATATATATTATGTATATATAGTATCATCATTCAATCTATATATATATTAAAACTTTCACGGCATATCAGTTACATCGTAAACCGTCGCGTGTAAAATAGTTCCCATGTAAAATTGTTCTTGTTTTTTCCATGTTTTTTTTTTTTTTTTAGACGCGAACGTTTGTTTCCCTGTCCTGTTTGTTTCGTCTCTATGCGTTTTTATGTCTCTTGATTCATTCGGTAAATCGAAAATGAAACAATGCATTGAAACAGAAACATTTATCCGAATTCTTACTGAATTAAATTCAAATAAATTGTTTTCGGAATCATAGTTTTTATTCTTTATTGCCCAGAAAGAATTGCGCGCACGAGACAGAACGACGGACAGGAATTTGAGTTTTCGATTGCTTTGCATAAAATCGATTAATTTAAGTTTTTTTTTTGTTTGTTTAATGATTACATATAGACCGTTGTAAATTAATGCGGACGAGATACAATGGAATTGGTTGATTGGACGATTTTCGCTAATGAAAATCGCGAAATCGACCTCTGCTCATCATTGTACTGGATTTTTTTTTTCTCTTTATCTATAGTATTACTAACATTGGACGCGCGTCCTTGGGTTTGCACACTCGAGGAAGGCCACATTGAACTATTCTAATGAGAGAAAAAAAAGTGTTAATTCAGCGCGTTCGAGACTGAAATCGTAGTTTCGCTTCCACCCCCCCCCCCCCTCCCGGCACCTTCTTTCTTAGAGCCTAAAAATTGACCAAAGCGCGACTAATGGCCGGCGAGCGAATTTACCGAGACACTTTTCTCCACGAACAAACAAATTTCCATTTTTTTCCCCTTCAACGCGGTGTGATTGAGATACTAAGAGAAAAAAACAACACACACGCACTCACGCGCGCATATACACACACACACACATATTTATACTGAATAATAGTGGTCTTCGGCGTTTTCACAGATTCTTTGAAAGAAAAGAGTCAAAGTTATTCAAGGAAATTTTTCTCTCCACTTGGTCGCTACCGCGATTGAACAAGGAAAGAAAAGGAAATCGTTTTTTTTGGTCGTCAAGAGGAAAAAGTTCATTGTTCAATGATAAAATATTAGTTAATATTAAAAACCGTTCGAGCGACGGACTCGTTTGAGCCCGACAAGCTAGTTAAAACTTTCCTACCCGATTAGTACATTAATCTTATTTGTTTATTTTTCGTTTGCTCTCGTTCTCGCTTTCGTTCGTAAAAGGTCACAACAATTTGGACTCGTTTTACGAGCGAGCGAAGGATAAAATTTGCGGGGATATCGGAGGCATAAAAAATGTCACGGAGCCAAATTTATCACGTAAAAAAAGACTTTCGATGTCGACGACAAGGCATCGAGAAAAAATATATCGTTTCGTCATTTTTTCCACAGCGTTTGAAAGCAGTTTTTTCGTTTTTCTGTTATTTTTAAGTTTTTTTTTTGGTTTTGTCATGCCAGGTTTTTTTTGTCTATTTGTGCCGCGTAAGCCCGAAAATGATTACACCTTTTTTACTTCCTTTTTTCCCTCTCCCAAATCGACCCATTTTTGATCGGAAAACTCGATTACTCTCTTCGACATTCAATTAGCAAAAATGTGAGAAATATGATTAAGAAAATTCTTTATCTCGGCAGCTTGAGACGAAAGAACATTATTTTCGATAGCTTTTGCTCGGCGCTGTACACAGAGTCGCGAAACGATTCGTTACTTTCAATGATTCTTCTGTCAACGACGAGGAAACGTCGAAATTGTCGCTATCTCGTTGATCCTCAAGAATCTCGTGACTTACGAAATATTGCTAGGTACTTTTTGTGAATTGTCCGATCTCACCGTTCGTCGAAGATTGTCCATCCGTTTCGTTCTCGGCTGGTACAATCGGATCGATTGACTTCTCGACTATCGTTCTCTCGAAATCCTTGTCATGAAGCAACGTCGATTGCAGAGCATTGTTCATTGCCGTGCGTGCCATTCTCGATGCTTTTGTCAATTGGTGAACACTAACAGCTAGTGCTAACACGTCTACGCATCGAAAAAATTCGTGTTACTTGATCAATTTCTCATTGATTTAATTGTTAGCAATTTTTTTTTGCTTATATATTTAATTAAGATAAAATTTAATATTTAAAGATTTTTACTTATTGTTAATTAAGATGAAATTAACGATTTGGAGATTAGGTTAAAACAATTTTATTAAGATGTTATTTTTATAACATCTTGAATTACAAAAAATCATAATTGGTTGTGAAATTTTACTATAGTAAAAAATTAATATCAACGTTTGAGAAATTCTAGGAACAAAGGAATAAAATGTTCGAAACCTATTCTATTAAAATTTTCTAAACAACTTTTGTACATTTTGATTGAAACAATTCAATCTTATTAAATTACTGTTGGATGAAATTAAAGAATTTAAACGATCTTTGGTGAATTTGGGTATTCGATAATTTGAACAAATAAAATTCATGTTATTCGATCAAATCTTTTCGAATTTAGTTATTAGCGAGAAAACCTTCTAAATAACAAACAATCATTATTATCATTGGTTTTTCAAATTTTATTCTAGCAATTGATGAAGATTAAATTATTGATAATTTTACGAATGAACAATAATGTTGTTTCAAATATATTGTATTCAACTTTTCTAAATCATTTTTCTATATTTCTATTGAAGTAATTTAATATTTTTTATTCACTATATAATTTTATTCAATTACGATTTAATAAAATAAAAAAATTCAAGCAATCGTTGGAAAATTTAGAAATTCGATAATTTCAAAAAAAAAAGTTCTAATAATATAATCTGATTGGGTCATTGATGTCACATGAAATTTTGTTCCAACTTAAATATTAATTACTTTTATGGACGAATATTTGTGAAGAATAGTATCAATGTGATATAATCAGTAATTATTTGTAGCAATCAATTTTATGTATTGGCACTCTTTCGAAAACTTCAGCCCATTATTATCATGAATTTTCATTTTCTTTGTCTTCATTGAAAAACAATCATCTCTCGAATGAAAAGAACGCTTTAGTGAGAATAACTCGAAAATCGATATCAATTGAAATTGTTGAAAGCGTAATAGCATTTTTTTAAATTAATTTGATTTTTTCGTCCCAAAAAAGTTTCCCACGTTGAGGACAATTACATTCTGAACGACTCATTCCGAATATATTGGCAAAACAGGCTAATTCAATTCGAATCATAATTAATTATCAACTTCAATAAATTCAACATAATTTTCAACTTTTTTAGATAAAATTACTCACGTTTGTCGTCATTCATCGGTATACATTCACGGCTTTCCTTCCTCCGCATGTTTGCGAACTCAATTTCCTTCTTGCGACACTCCTGAACGTATTTGATGGCCTCGAGCCAGTATTCCATTGCTTTGTGAATTCGTTCGCTCATTGTTGCTCCCCTCAAATGCTCCATCTTTGTTTTTTTTTTCGCAGCAACGAATAAACGTAAAACAAGTTTAATTAGTTTTGGGCTCAAAGGTGGGAGTCCGAAGCGTACGATCTTTTTGCGAACTAAATAAATATCGTATGAGCTTCAATTCAGCCCATATAAAATATTGACATGTGTAAAATTTTGCCAAAAATATTGCTATTGTCAAGCAAATCGTAATAATGTGTACAAATGTTTATTTTTTTTGTATTTGCACTCGTCTGAAAATGAAAAAAGAGAATTTTCGTTGTATTCTAAAAGTGAAAATTTCAAAACAATAATATTTATAGTCACATTAATTTTCCTCAGAGTCTAGCGTATCGATTGAGAAGAAAAACGTAAAAAAATATGACGTTGAAGTTTGTATCATTGGAATGCAACGAATTTTCTCATTTCGTTGAACCCAAAATGAATTTGCAGTGTTACAGAACTACGATAATTGAACAATGTTCTTTCGGGACCTAAAAAGTAAATCTTCGAAAAAAAGAATTAGGACAATCCTAAGGTGCGAACTTCAAAACCATGAAAATTTACAAATTATGCGCGAAAATGAATGAAAACAAAAATTGAGACACGCGAGTGTAGTGAGATTTGGAGGCTGTTGAGCGATGCTGAAATGTTGCGGTGGATTGAAACTCACCTTGGCAATGAGGGTGATGACACGAGCATGTTCTTGAAAATGATCAACGATAAGACGATCGGCTCGTGATGAATTACCCTGTAATCGTGGCGTGGGTATGTTGTTAGCGCTGCTGACGCGTTTACCGGGAAAATGATCAGCCAAGCCAGCCTCGCACTTTTTCCGTTCTTTTTCGAGTTGTTTAAATTGTTCGAAGGTTTGTTCGAGTCGAAAATGAAGTACGCTGGATGCGCCGGCTCGTCTGGCGGGTCTGGCGCCGTTGCGTAAGTTGAGGCCACCGAAAAGTACGGACATTGTATTGATGGAGGGAACGGGAACTTGTACAACGGGCATAACCGAGGGGAAGACGGAATTAGCACCTTGCGGATTTCCGGGTCTCATTAATCGAGCGTTCAAGAGTACGCCGGCTCCGGGAACGCCGGACATTCTTTGTATTTGTTGATGTCGTTGTTTCATAATCTGATTAAAAACATTATGTTCCATAGAGGCGCGGGCGATCTGTTGTGCCAAATGAGCGTTTCCGTTGAACGGAATTTCGTTGGTAAGATCGTAAGGATCTATTTTGTACGAGCATTGATTGAGGCCCGGACGTTTCAAGGAAGTTGGATAAGCCGAGGAATTCGGTGGTATTGCTTTGAGGCTCTCGCTGTTATTGGCAGTATAATGCTGATAACCGTTGTGTACGTGATAATTATACTTGTCGTTGTTCGTTTGTTCGTTATTTTGACACTGTAGCCCACTCAAGTTTTTCGGATAAGCCCGCAATTTAGGAGTTTGATTGTTGTGTGAATCACGATTCTTCGTCGATCGCGGACTTATGACTTTAAGTAAATTAGTCTCGATTCTATGATTGTGATTCAAGGTCATTGGACTGGAATCGTTTGAGCATATGTCACCGTTCGGCGATATATTAAAATCGTTTAAACTTAAAAAACGATTCATCAGTGCTTTGTAATTTTGATCCATTTGCCTGTCGAGCTTGTAACTGTTTTGTTGTTGCTGTTGCTGTTGCTGCTGCAGATAGAGGGGATCGCTGTGCATCACATTGGACATGTTGATGCTCGCGTTGTCATGAATATCCTTGTAATCGTCGTAATTATTTCGCGCGTAATTCGTGCTTAAACAATTTTGAAGCGCGTTTTCGGACGGTGAAAAATGTTGCAACGGTGAATTCGTATTAAATACGGAATCCGTTGTTAGCTCGTTGATCGAGGAGGAAGGCCTGAAATTCTGGCTATTGGCAGTCGTCGGATTATAAGAATCCGGTATATTCAACGTTTGATTGTTGTAATGATGATGACGATGATGATGCTGATTAGGCGTCAAATTATTGCCAATATTCCCACGAAGATCCATCTCCGCGAGCGTTATAGTGTTGTAATTCATATCGTGATTCGTTGAATTTTGCATCGTTTGATAATTGCCGAATATGTCTTTCGCGTAATCGTGGCTTTGACCGTTGTCCGACCAGTTTGACGATTGTAAAGCCGCGTAATTTTGGTCGTTGGTCGTTGTCAAAAGATTGTTCGTTACTGTCGCGTAATTTCTTAGCGGAACGTTTGTTATGTCGTTCGAAACGCGAGCAAGTTGTTGTTGTTGTTGTTGGTCCCCGAGAATCGTTCGTTGACTATTCGAGCTCGTCATGCTTCCATAATCGTTTGTTTTTTCGAGAGTCTGCGCTATGCAATCGTTCAGTGACATGCTGTTCAAAGCGCTACACATGTTTACAAATTCACGATGATTGTCGTCCTGACTCGTTACAACGTTTGGCAACTTGTTGTTGTAAGGGTAATAAATTTGTGAAATTCCAATTTCGTCGTGATAATTGCCCAATGACGCGTTTCGCCCTTTTAGCATACGCGAATTTTGCGTATCGTAACAACGCACGTTCCCGTTGTATCCGTTGCTGTATGTTTCTTCAGTCACTATTGGATCGTCGTCGAGAATCTTCGCCACGAGATCGTTCACCATCGAATTATTGAGATCTTGCGCCTCTTCGTCTTCCAAGGGTGCCTGAACGAGAAAAACGGAAAGCCATGAAGCTACAAATCGTGATAAAAATTTATACATGGTTGAAGATAAAATATCATGCTTCTATTGATAAAAATTTAATCAAATTTCAAAGAGAGAAAAACATCTTAAAGAAAGACTGAAAGATTTTCTACACTTTCATCTTCATTCATTTTTCTGTAATAATTTGCAGATAATCGTCTAAGAATTGAATCCAGAAAGAAAATGTCAATCGCCTAAGAACTGAATCCAGGAAGAGGAAGAACCAAATTATTTATATTTCAACTTTTTTCTTATGCTTAAATAGGAAAACAAAACGTACACTTCCATAATTATTACGTTTCCTGAATTGTTATAGCTTAATTCTTTACAAATGCTATTTTTTCACAATGACGTTTGAAATGGTACACAAAAAAAATGTAAATATCTTTCGTAAATATCTTATTCCGTTGGAATAAGATTTTTTTTAAAAAAGCATTCAACCGATTACCTTGTTGTTGGAGTTTCTGCCCAGCAGATCGTAACTCCATGGATCGTACTCTCCGTGCCTGTTGTCATTGGAGCAATTGCTCGGCGGCGCTTCAAACATGTTGAAGTCGTTATCAATCTGGAAAAATCACAAAATCACAAACATAATTAAAAACAAGATAAATTCCACAAATTTGTTAAGCGCAATAAAAATTCTCGCAGGCTTTGTTGAACGACTACTTCAACAGGATGGATTATGCAGAAACAAAAAAAAAACCACTGGCGATCCGACCGAGCGAACTGAAAAAGAATTCAAAATCTTTGGGAAAAATGATCCACGAGCTGGAGGACAGAAGCAAATCATATTTTTTACCTCAAAACATAAAATCGACGAGAAAAAATTGAGTTAAAATTTCGAGAACGTTGAAGAATTTGATTAATCGTACATCGCTGATTATTTTCGATTTCGAAATCGGCGAAATGTTCGAGAAAACGTCGCAATTGGACGTTTGTCTCTCGTCTGGGTCATTGTACATCGTCTATACACATATAGATATCTCAATACATCGAAAGAAAGAGCAAGAGAACGACGTAAAAGTAGAAAAAAAAAAACAAAAATATAATGAAAGATGCGGCGAGCGGTGAAATGTTTCATTGAAACGTTTTATAATAGGATTAAAATACCTGGCCACCGGCGAGAGCATTGTTGCTGAGTATCGTAGCCAAATTTTGCACCTTGGAGAGAGCCATTTATCAGGGTTTACGTTCGCCGCCTGCCATTACCGTTTTCACTATGCGACTCGTGTGCGCCTGTCCTCCCACATCGCTATATATACATCTAAGTATATTATACGTATGTATATATATGTATCGACGTGTAAATGTATTAATATACACGTATATTTATACATATATATAAGTTCATACGTACACATGAATACGCCATATCCACATACACATTTATATGCATATATATGTTAAAATATATATATACAAATATGTACAAATTTCTGGCTTACTTCGTAGGCTTCGTAGTGTCCTACTGCTGATGCAATATACGCGTAAATACGAAACTTGCACTAGCACCTTCGCATACAGAGATCGTATTATCGTGAGGACAGTGAGCAAGGGTGACGGTAAAAAGGTTTCGTTTTATCCGAAATATAGACCGAGTGGAATTAAAACCTGCACATTTCATCGATACCCACTATATCTAAATATGTAAAACATGTACAAATTTTTCTATGCATACGTTTTTTCTTTTTTTTTTTATTACCTCTCCGTCTCGTCGCTCCGCGTGAATCCGCGTTCTCTCAGTGGGAGGCACACGCGACGAACTTACCCGCTTGGCCACGACGGTATTACTGCGGCTCTTCTCTTGATTTTTGTTTTTTTTCTTCTCACATCTCTTCCTCCCACCCTACAGCCCACAGCTTTTCGTTCGCGTAGATACGCCCCCCCCCTTCCCTATCTTCCCCGCCGCCCCGCTGTTGGGCGACAAACCAACTGTTCGCGATGAACGGAACATACCGCGGATTCTTGGAAACGCTACAAAATGCGAAATTGCACCTTTTTCTCGATCTTATCGTAGATCTTTTCAATACTTTCTGTAATGTACGCACGAATATTGAACTTCTACCGATGGACTGAGTTTGTGGTATTGTAAATTTATTTTTATGGTTTCGACGAGTTTTGGTTGATTTGTTTTTGTTTTTCATGTTTAATTGTTTTTATTTATTAAACATTATTTTGGAAAATCGTAGATGATTCGATTTTATTATTGTTACTATTTTTTTTTTCTTTTTTTTTTTCAATCTACGGAGAAGTGAAGGAATCTTTATTCTAATAAGATCGAGATCTATGGAAAATGTTGCTTTTTCAGGAATTCATTAATTTTTCGAAGATTTTTATGAAATTACATATTATTTTTGTACAACAGTTATTTTTAATCGTTTTCGCATGTAAAAGTTGACCTATATAAATTAAACTATTGGGTAATATTGGGTAACAAAGTATAAGGACGGTTATAAATTTTCCACTATATTCTACAAACAAAATTACGAAAATTTTTGCGTAATGGCGGAATTATTGCACTTAAAATCTAAGCGTATCTTTGCGAGTTTTCTTAACTTTCTTTAAAAAAATTATTTTCTGAATAGAAAAATAAATCTATAACTTAAGAAATTCCATTTGACCGAAAGTATAGAAATTTGCAAGTAAAATTACTAAGCCAAAATTTGAAAAACGCTGTGAAGCTTAAAGAAAAGAAATATACTAAGGAAGAGCTAGAGAAATATCTAGAAGTAGAAGAGCAACGTATTACTTTAGTTTATTAATTGTCATTGCGAGCGAATGTTTAACAATGGTTTAGACTAAACCCTCTTTCAAAAAATACTCTCTTTAGCATCAAGATTTGAATTTTGAAGCGAAATTTTGGCTTGGTAATCAATTTACGACCTTCAGGATCTATTAAAGTCTTATGCGAGCCCTATATTTAACTTCCGCTCTAATAAAGCCATAAATAGTATTTTTCCAATGTTAGACTATTTTTTCTAAGTTGCAGTATATTTTGCTGATTCATTCGGTAATTGTAAGTGAATAAAGCACTCTTTAATCAATGGATTAAAGATTATTTATCCATATAAAAGCTTAACATTATTATTTACAAATAAAAAATTTGCCGGAAATTTCAGAGTCTAAAGTTTGCTCTTGGGTGTGCATTGCAGATATTGCTTCAGCTTGCTTAAGTAGCTTTTTCAGGTTGTGACGTAAAATTCGATTTTGCGGAAAAATTTCAAGAGTTTTTATGTTTCTATGGAGAAAAAGAAAAAATCTGTGAAAAATACGTTTTACTTGAGAATTACGACTGCTATAGAATCTGTAAAACGATATTGCGTTGGAATTAGACCGTGAATGACCTTGAAATATTGAACATGCAATATCGAACTTCTATGCGCAAACCCATACAAAGTTAATAACCTTACTCATTCAGAGACGTGTGCCGTAAAGTTTTACCGGTTTTTCCTTACCAACCGTCGGTATTTCGCAGCTTATCACAAAATTGCAAAAAGGGTAAAAGGGGAAAAAAAAATATTAAATTCGATTCAAATAGGCAATTTTTTCGAGAGTAAATTGCTTCAAAAAACACATTTCCTTTTAATTCGGGTGCATCATTGTTTTAAAACACCGTTACGTCCAACATTTCTTCCCCGAAAAGGCCCGGGTTTCCCGGAAAAACATTGAAACACTGTACGCGTAAACGTCCGCTCAAGGGCGAGTGGCGCGCGTTTTTGCACGTATCGTACGAGCGGACAATACCGCGAATTTTTCATGTTTTGTAGCAATTTTAACATCCGTTAAATCTGAATCGACACAGTTACACAGATAATAAAAATTTATATAAAAATGATAAGCTCCGAGACTTTGTTACATTTTATTTATAAAAAGTGAAAAAAAAAAATGTCAAAAGCCCAAAACACGGCAGTCGTTACATTACAGCCTACGTCCCTTCATGCTAGTTTTTTGAAACTCACGCGAATTTATTTTTTTTTCTCAGTTATTTCATACGTAATCTATCATTTTAAAAAACAATTACTTATATGTTTAGAGTGAAAAAAATCGTGATATCCAGGTAGTGAATTGTTTTTTTTGGCAAATAATTTGTCAAAGATTTTTGACAAGAGTACGAATTTAAAAAAAAATTGAAGGCTTTCCCCACTTTTGTTCGCTCATTCATTATTCTCGCGTTTCCTTGAAATGTTTTGTTTTCCATTTTATATAACATTTAACGTGCCAATTCGTCATAAAAATTGTCGAAATTTTTCATGCGACAAAACAAAACTGTTTTGTACTTATATCGACCTTCTTTTTGATCGATGATAACAATAGTAATAATGTTTAATAATAATAACAAATGCCAGGTCGAGTTGCTGCTATTCGTATATTGAAAAACCCAATTTTGGGTGTTTCGTTATGAAATATTGTGGCTTTTGTGAAACAATACTTACACTGTTCATGTTTCTTCGCCTTGCAAAGTCTTCCCTTCCAAGTGCACCGATTCTGACTGGAACTATAGACATCGATGCTTTACGCAGTGAATTAAAGACACGTACAATCGAGTAAAAGAATCCGTATAAATATATCTGGTTCTCACTGTGAAAATATATTTGCAATGCTCCTATTAAAATATGTAACGATTTTCATCGGTGTTACAGTATAAATCGACTACCGAACTTTTAAACACCATTACTTCGACTGTTCGCTCGCGACTCTCGCGTCACCCATAGAAACACAGAAAACCTCCCTCTCGTTCTCTCTCTTTCTCTTTCTGTCCTTAGGTCAAAGCACCATCTGTCGGACTTGAAGAAATAAAAAAACAAACAAAAACGTATCGCCCACCAACGGTACCATTTGTGATAAATTTAATATCGTTTTATAATGGTTTTATTTGTATATCACAAAAGCACAGGAAACCATGGAGACAAGAGTAAAACGTCCCAGAGATTATAAGCGAAAAGATACTTGACAGAAAATCATTGTCATTTTTTTTATGTGGATCTTTTTCGTAGCAATCAATTTTTGAGAATATGTCCAAACTTCTTAATTTACTCGAACAAGAATTGGCAAACTTTGTTTTACTGCTTGCCAACCATGTTGGGCATTGCAGTAAATGAATGAATTTATTATATTATTGTCGAATTTTTCGCGTAATGAAAGTCAGTTGTATTTATAGGCTTCGACATTGAAAAAATATAAATGATAAGTTAATTATAAAAAGACCTCTATGGATGACCTTGATTTTGATATTTTAGCAAGATCATCGACCTTCGATTCAATTCTGACATAAAAAAAGTCACCGCAATCGGTTCAAAAATCACGAAGCGTCAAAGTTTCGATCGATGTTTCGTCAAAGTTTGGCTCTTGCTAGTTTTTCGCCAACTATTTGAAGGATTAAATGCTTTTTTCCATGTTACTATATTAGTTTTCTGTAAATATTTGATAATAAAATGAACACTGGATCACTACCTTTTGTTTGTACCACGATTGTATCTATCGTGGGTCTTTGAACCCCAGGCAACTTGGCATAACGTAACTGTCGAAGCAAATATATTTTTCAATATTTTGTATTAAAACAATGGAACAACTCAAAACTATAAAAAAGTGTATTTACGTTTAGTCGAAAACAACGGTTTTAGCCTGGGTCTAAATGACCCAACAACGAGGTTAAAAGAAAAATGCTTTTCAGTCCAGTCGATAATAACGGTTTCATGGGTCAAAATGACCCAATGGTAGTGACCTAAGATTTAAAAAATGGACAAGGATCATTATAAGTGAGACATTTTGCGTTTTTTTTTTTTTTGCAAAAGTTTTAAACCTCTGTATTTTTCTCTGTTTGAACTTGGCCACTAGCAGAAGTGTGTCCTTGTGTTCGATTTTTTCGAAATACAAGTAATTCGAGTACAGACATATTCCAGTACGTCAGGCCGTAAAGCTGACAAAAAGCTTATCGATCACAGATGCGCGCGCCGCAGGCAAAAAAAGAAATCGGAATAACGTAAATGCAACATTTCCTCAAAGGTCAACTAATTAATTAATACGTAATTAATCGACTTTTAAAATATATCGTATATTATAATTACTATTGACGAGACTTAACGAGGAGGAATTAAAATGTTTCTTTGTTTTTTTTTTCTGTATACGTATGTCTCTTTAACTCTCCTTCGCTGTGTTAATGCTGAAAAATATACTTCGAGGATACGATAAAGTAGATAATATTTTCAGTTTAATTATTCCTAACAAAAGGCAAAGCGTAAAGCTTTAAAGCGTGTAACGATTACTATAAGTTCCACCACGTATGTTCATCCCCGTAAACTTAAGTTCAACATTGAATTCCAAGTCAAAAAACAAAATTCTGCTTTTTGATCAAACTCTTTCCTGCTGAGTCATTAATTATTCAAATTAAATAAGTTATGCACAATTATCGTACATGCTGCCAAAACAGTGAGAAATAGAGAAAAAATGCATAGGACCAATCTTGTAGAGTACAAAATTTTCTACAAAAAAGTAATTGACAGTAATTTTCTATCTTCAGTAATTTTGTCCTGAGCGCAGCTCGAAAAATGACTTGATTTTCGAGGATGAGGTTTTACAGTTTTGTCTTTCTATCCCCTTTCACGACTGAACTAGCGGAGATAGGAAAAAAAAAGTTGAAGACTTTTTTGTAAAAAAATTGATGCTCTAGAAGATTGGTCCTACACATTTTTCTTCTATCACTAACCGTTTTTATACAATACGCAGTCAAAGTGCGCAGCTTCATCAATTTTAATCATTATCAACTTTGCAGCTTAAAATTCGGCCCTGAATCTTTACTGGCTCGAACATCCCTGGTGGGACACCCTGTATATAAACATACACATATCGTGTGTGTATATATATATATATAGGTCATGCCTAGTTTTTTATATAATTATTTACATATTTACAATGTATCGAAGCACCCATATGAATTTCATTTTTCGTTTGATCTGGAATGACTTTCTACTCGTTTCTTTCACAATACGATTGACACTTTGTACATTTGAAACACACTGACTTTCGTTGATCTGATTAATAAACGTCCGTGTGTATTATTAATTCTTGAAGCTTACACGATTTGTTTAACCGCAAAAGAGAATAAATAGAAAAAATTTCATTAATAAAAGCGATCGTGAACGAACGGTAATTTACGTTAAAAATTATTGGTTATCGCAAGATTTCCGTGTGTTCATAGACGTCCTAGCTTCATCAGTGGACCTCGCTGTATATAAGGATATGATTCGTTCCCAACTGTTGTGTAAAATAAAAGATAAGCACTGGTCCCTTGATTCTTCACCTCGTTCGCTGATACTTCGCTCACAAGTTGGTCGTCGTATTTGTACCATCTAAAATACAAAACGTACTCTTAGTTTTCCTTTGAACTCATTCCGCGTTCTAATTTTAAGACTCGGGAGTTATTTTGCTTAATGCAATATTATGGAATGAGAAATTATTGTATAATTTTGGTACGTATTTTTTTTTTTTCGAAATATGTACTCGTCGGGGAATCATAAAATTTCAAGTAAAATGATCGTTGTTTTAAAACAAAGATTAAAAAGAGATTCTTTGGTTTTTGTTTCATTGATTACAGCGTTAAACATTGGGTAATGTGCAATTGAAAGTCTAAATTTTTCAATGTAATCGATCAATTGATGTAATATTCGTACGCCAAATTTAAAAATCAATAGTTTAAGTTTGTTGATAAATTTTGGACTAATCGATACATTCTTATTCACATTTTTATTTGTTAATTTTTGGTATTATGATTTTTCATATTTACATTTTTATTCATATATTTTTTATTACCGTGATGTTAGGATGTCTGTTTTTTTTAAAGTTAATCAAATAAGCTAAATTGGGTTGAAATAGAGTTGTTCTCGTACAAACTTTTAAAAAAATTATGTTGAGGTTGCATTAAATCTTTTTGAAAAAGAATTAAAATTTAGAAATACAGCTACAAACTAAATAACTAATATAATCCGCAAATTGTGTACATTTATTATTCTTGCAGTGAATTTTCCATATTTTAAGGGGTTATATCTAGTTGTTTAGGTTGAAAAAATGAGAAAATTTTTTTTTCGCATTTTCTCAAACTACATCATCTTAAGAACGTTTTCCAAAAATATTATAAGGATCTGAGCACTAGAACAAATATATTTACGCGCGCTACCTGAGAGTGCGAGTCTCCGAGCGCAGTGATCGACGACTTTAAACGCGATTATTTCGGAATGATGTTTTTTTTTTAAAGTGCTGTTGCGGTGAGCAGGCGGATTTCCCAAAATCAATTTAACCGATTGATTTGAATATTTCATGAGTTTGTTTCTAATTATAATGGTTTGTTCGTGAACGAAGGAATTTTCATTTGGACCAAAATTTATATTTTTTTGGGTCAAAAAACCTAATTTTTGGAACCTCAAAAATTGAACTTTTCGGAAAAATCGATATTTTTTTTTTAATCAAAATTTCGCTAAACCCTTCATTCACGAAGAGCGTGTAGTATTATACCAATGAAATCTTTTTAGTTTTTTTATTTCAAATAAACCGTTTCAGAGATATCATCATGCTCACCACGAGTGATATTCAAAAAAGGTGTTTTAGAATAACGGCCATATTTCCCCCAGTAGTGAAAATGTTTTCATAAAAAAAATTATATAAGTACCTCAAAATATGTAGTAATTGATACTGTATAGTGTATTTTAATAAAATGATGTTAACATGGCTAGAAAAAATCATGAAAATCCCTTAATTTTTCCGAGCATAACTGGATATAATCCCCCATTAAGTAATGTAAAAGCGTTATTTTAGAGATTTGTGTTTTATTCTCACTTGTATTGACCAACGTTTCTGCAATACGCCGTGTAATGACCTCCAGACATGGTGCCGTAGTGCACCGAAACGGCGTAGAGTGACATTTTATGAAAATCATATTGTATTTGGTTGTCCTTGGAATTGTCATCGTCAACGAGATACGTGTCTAAATTGAAGTCAGAAAGCGGGAAATCGACCGAAGTATTTGACTTTTGGAGCCATCCTTCGTTGTCGGCGAAACGATTCAAATGTATAACGACGGTCGGTGGTAATTTGATAAAGTCGAACTTTTTAGTCGCTTCACGAGGCACCTTGCAGTTATCACACGTCCAGCCCGATACTTTTTGTCCAGTTACGAATTTTTTCACGCAATCCTGAAAAATTAGGTTTGAAAATTGTTAATTTTGTTACGTTAATTATTCGAGAAGATACCAATTAATCGATTGTTTTTTTTTCTATCTCTTTTTCAAATTTCATATTAATTTAAATATTTTAGAGTCACGACGTGGAAAAAATTCAATCGAATATATAAAAAAAGTTTTTTAGAGCCATTGGCAATGACAACACAAAAAATATTGCACCAGATTTGTTTTTTGTTTTCTTAATATATGAAAGTTTTAAAAAATATTTAAAAATTGTTTTTTTTTTGGTGTAATACCAATTGTTTCAATACAATGAAACACGATTCTCTAATTTTCAATGAACTCAAGTTGAATGATCGACTTTTTTTAATTGTGGAAATAATATGTTAAAGAGTAATAAAGTTTAAAGCTGTACTTTTGCTGTAAATAAAAAAAGATTCACGAGAATTTCGATTTACTGAATTTAAAAAATGAAGATACCAGCTCTATCGAAGTTTATTCAATCAAAAATGAGAAAAAGTTGATTATGTTTTTTTATTATTATTTTATTATAACTATGAGAGTATTTAAACTTACATCCAGCGTGCATCGATTTGTATTTGGTAACGATAAGGTCAGACTGTTAAAAGTCTCGTACGTGATGCTGCTGTTGTTGCAGGTGGTGCAAATAATACTCGATTTTAATTGTCCCATAAACAACTCCGAAATAATGGATTCACCATTATTGAGAGATTTGAACCACTGTTTTCTTGCGATATTATGATTGCCCAAGTAATAATCAACGCCCTGACAAAATTAAAAAAATTATTATCGTTATAATTATTGAAAGAAAAATAATAATTATAATTATTACAACACTGGTATTTAGGAATATTTACTTTTTTCAAATCATTATGTAACCAATCGAGGAGAAAAACAAGAAATTCGTGGGAGTCTTGTTGCTCGTTACAGTCGAACTGTAACCTGTACTGTCCAATTACAACCTGAGAAACGAAAAATAATAATGGAAAATAAAATCAACGAAACAGAAATATTAAAAAGAAATGCTCGTTTTGTCTTCTCCTTTTTTTTACTTCCAATTGATTTTATTACCTTGAGATCACGTGGTGAAATACTCTTGTATTGTCCTCTCCAAAGTGCTTTGATTACGTGAGCCACTTCATCGGCAACTTGGCCCTGCTTGCAGATGTTCAAACTTTTGTTAAGATCATCCAGATATGCGTCTTCGTTGAAATATTTCGCAAGACGAATATTGTTGCTCAGACACTGTATTATACTGTTCATGTAGCACGAATTCCCTAAATTTTTTAGTCCCGTTATTCCCGGACGCTGTAAATAAAACGAGAAATTACAAATTTGAATAACGAAAAAAGAAAAGTTGATTATTCATTAACGGGTAAAACCACTGTAGAATTTTTGAAAAATCGATTTTTTTTTATTGGTTTAAAATATTCTTTGAACCCTCTTGAATGAGGCAAAAAGGTTTATACCTGAGAAAAAAAAATTTCGTTCAAATTTCGGGTTCTTCCCCGAGCGCGTCGGTCATTTCAGTTCCACGTTTCAAAACTTTAAACGAGTTTTTCGACAAAAACGATTTTTCAAAACGACACGCAGCATAACTCCAACAATTTTCATTCTTTTCATTTGAATTTTTGACAATATCTTAAAAATAACATTTCGAAGTGAAATACGTACGAAATTTTCGATAAGTTCATTTAAACATTTTTTATCAACAAATAATTACCCCTTTTTTCTGTCGAAAATTGAATCTCTTCATTCAAATACTAACCAATAATACAAAAATGAATATTTTCAAAATCCCCTACGTACTTCACTAGCTATGAGTGTCTAGATTAAGGTTATTTTTTTTTTTTATTCCAGATCAACAATTGCACCAGTTACACTGCGTGCCGCAGAGCGCCTCGAATTCAACAAGCCTCGCGCGAATGGCTCTGGTATCGCCATTTTTAAATATTTTTCAATCATAATTTTTTATTGTACAGTTAAATATATGCTTAATAACTCCCCCGAATATTATTATTCTATTACCTTTCCTTCTACCCAAAAAAAATTATCGAAAAAAGGCATTTTTTGAGGCCGTTACAGTGGTTTTAGCCCTTAAAATCATTGGAAAAAAGTTCATCGTAAATGAAATTCATAAAAAAAAGGGGGATCTTGAAAATAAACATTTGGTTTTGAACGAACTCGTACAATGTTTTACCTTTTTAAAATACGTCACTATGGAATATGGAGTTAATTTTCTACGGAGATACACCATTGTTAAATTATTAACGAACCTATCGTTCGACTACATAAATAAACGACACTATTTTTTTTTCTTCTTTTTGAAATAATGTTGATTCGTATCGTATTATATTATCCAGCAGAAGCCACTGTACTAAAGTACAGGCACTGAGAGCGTGTATATTGACAGTGACGATTTGGATCGTTGATTTCGTTCAGCCTGAAGCTCGACGACGAATTTTTCATAATTCGTATTTACGTACGTTTTATCGGTTTTAATTGATCGAAATATATGCAAAATCACGTCACAAACGTACGAAAATGTTAAATACATCGACTGTGTTTAATATCCTAATATTTGCTATAATTTTTATTAAATTTGCTACGGTTATTCGCGAAGTTGACCAAGGAGAGAGTGAGTTTGGGCTTTTTTCCTCCTCGCTGTTTAGACATTCGCGGTCTCTTGGATATCCACACGCGTTTGCATTACGGTATCGAGCTGGAGCCATTGGTGACGAATTGGATTTGGAAGACCGTTAAATGCTTACCGCGTTTCCTCAAACACGTGCCTACCTCCACTCGTACAGCATAAACTTCACCACAATACCAAATTCGTCATAATCTTATCTTTTTTTTTCTATATTTTCCTCATTCAACTAATGGGACGATGGGAAAACAAATGCGTAATCATCACTTCTAAATGCTACAACGTGTTCGGAATGTTCCAAAAATTTCGAAAAATCTATAGACTTACCAAAAATATCCTAAACTATGCGAACGTCTGTTTATCTATCAACTGTTTCTCCATATTTTACACTTATGGATATTTCACGAGCTCTAAATACCTTTTTTTTTTACATGCTGAGAATATGCCTGGGAGATGCTTGAAATTAAATTTTCGCAAAATTCAAAATTCTTATTACTTGTCGTTACGTTTTTTATTCTTTTTAATTGTACGAAAATTTAATATTTCGGGATTAATTTGAGTACAGAAGTTTTGTTGAATAATATTTGGCATCGAATTCATCGAGAATTAGTCAAAGAATTCAAATTTCATGAAATTTTGAATATTCCGTATTATGTATAACAATTTTACGTAGTAAATGTCAATTTTTAATGATACATCGCTGTTTTTCGCTCGGTGAAATTTTTTTCAAAAATGTAATTCGACATTCCGACCTTTTTGACATTTTGGAGTTTTGCAAAAAAAAAAAAAAAATGTGTATACACGATAAAAGTTGACAAAATTTTGAAACCTCGAGATTATTGCTTCTCATTAAATCTTATTTTTTAGAGGGCCGGAATTCGATAATCATTTTTTTGATAATTTTCGAGAATATTAGTATTTTTAGCAAAAAAAAGCAGCATCATTGGAAAGGAAAAAATCATATTGCATTGTGGTCAAATCGCATGAAATTTTCCATTAGTCGATACGTTTTTGCGTGACGTCGAATGAAAGTTTAAAAGTGACCGAAAAAAGCCCATTTTCGTGAATAAAAATTGAAGATGATTATTAAATTTTCTTCTCAGTATTTGGCGATGCGATTCTACCGTCTCTAAAGGTAAGAGATTTCGAAAGAAAAACGATTGGACAAAAATGTAAACAGATAATTATTAGTATTTTCGAAAAATAATTGCAAATTTGGCAAAATCAACAAAACTTTATGTTGCTTATAATTGTGATTGTATTTTGAAAATATTGCGTACTTTCGTGAGTCACTAAGCTTTGAATTTTCAAGGTAAAGATGAGGAAAAAAGCCTGCAAATTAAGTTTACAAATTGCTTCTTAGTTTTCTATATTTAAGAAAGCTTCGACTATGATGAAGCCAAAATTTATTAATACGTCTTCTCGCGAGGCTTTGAAAGAAATCGAAGAGTATGAGAATTAAAGTAATAAACAAATGTAATTTGCAGGCTTTCTTAATACGCTTTCTCACGACTAAAAATATTCTTTTTCAAAAAAATCGTTACCTTTAAGATGTAGTTTTTCATCCAGCGGATCAAATAGAATTTTTGCTATTTTTGCACTTTCGAATATTTAATTTTCATATACTTTTTGGAGTTGCGTCAAATAACTAGGGAAAATGGAAAAAAGTAATTTTTTCGAGTGTATGAAGAAAACATATAATGTTTGCAATAATAATATTATAAAAAAATGACAACTTTTATAATCAGTAAATTAATATTCCCGAAAAATTCTCACCGAAGTGTTGAGAAATGTTTTTTTTTTGTTTTTTTTTTTCTCGGATTATCGCACAGTAAGGAAACTTTTTGGTGAATCGGATTTTTCTATGAGATGTCGTGGAATGAATAGCGTTATCTATTCTGATTACGTTGATAACTAAACAAGGTCAGACGACATTCCGATTGGCGTTCAATTGTTTTCAACATTGATTTCTTATCAACGATTTAAAGTGTCATCAATAATACAGCATCGCAAATAAATTTAAAAAAAAAAAAAAACGATACGAAAAGTAAAGCAATTATACGTCATCGAAGTAAAAAACGAATGAGTCAAAAAACAAAATGAAAAACGAATGAAAATAATGGAAAAGTAATAAAAAGTTGGAGATTTGTGTTACTCACTGGATTACTGTGGTGAACGACACTGAGAATTTGTATTTGTACCATATTCGCACGAGACTCTACGTTTTTAAATAAAATGATTTCCCTTTGTGTACTACTAAAATTAAATTCTCTTAGTGACAGGTAATAGATAAAAAGAAAAAAAAATGTTTTTTATAAATTTGAAATCTCGTCAAAAACAAAAGATAATCAACATTGTTGATTATTTTGTTCGTTTAGCGAAGGTAAATTTCAGAATGGTGAACGCTACGGGAGCTGCGAGACAACTGGCACGTGATAAGAAATTTATCTTACGTCGAATGTAACATCACGTGATTACAGAAATCAGCCTGTACAGGAGTTGCTGATCTTTGATAAAGTTAGAATTTGTACAGGCCATGCATAATTCGAGTCGAGGTGCACACAGCTGTGTGGGTTCGTCCTCGTGTATAACGAGCAAATAATGTAACGACGAAGAATGAAATTTTCCATCTTTTCACCAAGGTAATCATAACAGGAACGTTTAAGATTAAAAATGTATAAAAGAAGAAGAAAAAAAAGTTCGGAGTTTCATCAGTTTTCAATTTTCTATATACTTATATATATTATACTCGCAAATCAGGTCATCAAAAAACAGCATGAATAAATCATTTTAAGTAGCATAGAAAACTTATTTTTTCAGCTATTTACTCTAACGAATGTCAAGATCAATATCGAAGCAATGTCAACGCCAATGTCTATTTTTTTTAACGAACATTATCATAATTACACAAAATTCTTTCAGTTACAATAATTCTACGCACTGAAAAGAAAAATTAACTCTAGAAACGATGAAAAATAATGACCTAGTTTCAATAATTAACTAAACACCAAAAGTATTATTAAAATTGCCCAAAAAATTATGTATAGTAATAAAAATCAGGGATCACAAACATATGGAAATAATATTATTTCTAGTGAGTAATAAAAATAAATTTTTTCTTATAATTAAAACAAATTCAGACTAGAATTTTTCTCTTCGTTTTTTTTTAAATTTTTTTTAGTTAAAAACTTAACTAAAAATTCCTGCGATTCACATAGTTGATTTTTTCAGATTTTTTCTAAGAATAAACTAAATATATCATCAAAAATGCGTTACAAAATTAATTATATCCGTTAAGAATCCTTGAAAGCCTATTAACGGGACAGACCTAGTTAGAATTTTCGAAAAATCGATTTTTTTTTTATTTCATTTTCAAAAAGTAGAATCTCTTACGAACATTTTCCGCCCAGGTAAATGTAAATCGGACCATTATTCGCCGAAATACAAGACTTTGTAGCACGTCGTGTCTGAGCCATAGGTAAGCAGGTAGCGGACTTGAAGTGCGTTTTTCTCGAAACCATGTTTTTGAAGTCGGTGATCACTGTAGCTCGAGAACGGCTTTACCGATCGGGTTGAAATTTATATCACTTCTTCTATACATGGTAGTCCTCCATATGAACGAAGGATTTTTTTTTTGGATAATTATTTTTATTTTTAATAGCAAAAAATGGAACTGATATTTTGGTCAAAAAAACACTTTTGACTTTTAACGGCCGCCATTTTGTGAAAAATGGAAATTTTTCAAAACCCTTCGTTCAACCGGAGCATTATATCATTAACTAAAAATCCCCTCCGTTTTTTTTGTTTCAGATGAGCCGTTGCAGCGTGAGCTTGATCACCGCAAACCGTGTTTTTTTTTGCAGCGTCCTCGGCAATTGACGGTCACCAGCTTATTTCGATATGTATTGCGTTGAAAAAATTGCAACATATACATTACATATGTATCTTTTAAACGGAAGAACTTTTGTTGTGAATTATTTTATCGTTTGACCAAAAAAAAATCGGAAAAAAGGCCTTTTTTTTGACGTTCCAACTAGCTCTGTCCCGTTAATGTTGCAAAATAATATTAAAAGACCTGAAAATATTTTTTTTAGTTCAATAAACGGGGTCTCATTGCATCTAATCAACGCACGTTCGAGAAAAAAAAAGAAAACAGTTGAACTCGAATAAACACTATATAACAAAACGTGACTGAATTGTAATCCTTCTAATGACGTTAAAGTTTTCCTACGTAATAGGTATGTACGGAGCTTCCGCGTAGAGGCTCGCTCAGAAGATTTGTGTATACAGAACACAAAGATTGGAACATAACGATTATCATAAATTAAATTCCAAGGTCGACCTACCGACTAATTATTGAATAAACACCAAAAATAGATATCGCAGGCTGCCATTCTTTTTTTTTCAAGTATCAAATTAAAATACATTTCATTGCCACTACTATTTTTATATATATTTGAGAGAAAGAATAATGCATTGTATTCCACGAGTATTAAAAAAGTTTTTTTTTGGAGACATGAATGTTTTTTTTCCATCGTTTGATACAGTTTTGGTGAATTTGGATTCAAGAACGATTCCTTTGTACAGGGAGTTCTGGAATACGGTTGAAAATATAAATGTAAGTTTAGGACCAAATTCCGGGTCGAAACCTCTAGTAATATTTTGTGATCACGTTTTCGATTAATGGGATGACAAATATTTATAAAATTGGAAGATACGCGTCCTTTCATCGCGCATACTGCCGAAACGGTTGGAGATAAAAAAAAATCTCATAAGATCAATTTTATAGTGTATACAATTTCCTATAAAAAAGTCCTTTGCAGCACTTTTCTACCTTTAGTAGTTTAGTCCTGAGAACTAATTGAAAAAATGTCTAGTTGCCAAGGGCGAACGATTTTAAGAGATTTTTTCCATTAGCTCTAAGAACTAAACTACCGATTTTAGCATAGTGTCGTCAGGAGCTTTTTTGTAGGGAATTTAATGCTCTATAAGATTGGTCCTATGGACTTTTGATCTATCTCCAATCGTTTTGGCCGTATGCCCGATATAAGAACTCGTATACTCCAACTTCAATAATTCATAACTCGGCAGGAGGGGGCTTATAAAAAACATTACTAGACTTTACAATTTGCATTTCAGTCGAAAACTTATGTTTATATTTTAAAAGGAAAATTACAATACGAAAATCCCATAACTTTAATCCCAAAATCTGTACGATGGTTTATTTTTTAAATGGTTTGAATTATCACGAGTCATTCGGTTTATATTTTTCAAGATTTTGATTGATCAGCCATCAAATCGATATAGAAATTTTGGAAATTATAAATTTTGACATATTTTTATATGAATAGATGATTCTTTCGATTAGAACGTACAAAATAAATGAGATACTCACTGTTTCACGAAAAATAGGTTCCATACGTTGTTCCCGATCCTTCCATGTGAGTTTTGGATAAACACTGATTGTTGCTCTGCTTGGAACTTGTGCCACCGGCAGCCGAGGCTTCGATGATCTGTCGACTAGTGGTATTTTTCCATTGTCTAGCTGATTTTGGCCATAGGAACAAAAAATCAACAGGTCCATTAAATTTTGTATCAAAACATGTTCTGGAACGATGCAGGGTATGAACAGTATGTAGTGAAATACTTATATTTTAAAAACTATCACGATAATCGTAGGGAAAAGATGAAATTCTTAAAATTATTATCAATTCCAATTTCCAATTTTAGAGAAGTATAAATTTGACTTTTTCGGTAAAAGAGAATTTACCGGATTAATTAGTGAATCGTGATGCTCCCATTTCAATATTTCAACCATAAATTTGAATTATAAGTTCTCCAAGAAAAATTTTCCAAGCACTTATTTATTATTTATTGAAAATTGCAAGGCTATAAAAAAAAAACAATTACAATTGGTATGAAACCCAATTTCTACAGTTGTTCCGAGTGTATCATAGTAATTTTTACAGTTGATTTTAGTATAGAATTAACTTTACAATTTAACTCTAAGAATAATTCCAATCCTAGCAATAATTCGAAGCCATAATGAAGTTTGTTTATTTCCGGTTTTCAAAAATTGTATAGCCGATAATTACATTATTCTTGTTATGGTCCATTTCATCATTATTGACTAACATTCTAAAATAATAAATAATAAAATACATCAACGAATAATATACTGTTGCAACAGATTGAATTTTTAGAAAAATTGTATTCATTATTGATTAGGTGTTCCGAAATTTTTGTCAGACATTAGCAACAAATGATTTATTGAAAAATTCGTAATAACCGACAATTAATTTTTGCTCATTTTCTATTTTCATTGCATTTTCTCAAGAGGAGGGGCAGGAGCGCCAGGATTTTTAATGTTTTTTTAAATGTTTTTAATACTCGATAAAAACATATGGGGTCGGATATATTTTTTTGGAGTAAAGGTTAATGTTCCTATTTCCGATGATATAAGACTTAGCTTTTATTTTGAGCTAATAAATGTCGGGAGAAATAAAATTGCACGTGGAACTAAATTTGAGGCTATCAAATTCAAGCGACGTCGCTGCTTGTAAATTCTCTTCTCTTCGTATTCTCTGCGTCAGCATTCCTCAAGTATTATTTATTTAGTCGTTTTATGAACTACGATAAAGACAAATATCATTGTAATCAACACTCTTTATCGAACGATATACTTTATTTCGAAAATCTCTTTAATATTTGTAGAAATATTTGCCAGTTTGTAGTACGCGATGGAATTAAAAAAATCCGTTCTATTGCACGTTTTTAAAAACCGGTTTTTGCACGCGACACATTTTTTAATGTCGCTGTTAAATTGTTGGCAATATAAATCTGCCAATTTCTCAATGAAAGTACAGGAATAATATAAATACAGGCTGCACAAAAGTATTATTTTAATTTAAAAAAATTAATTAGCTTCTCCCAAAGGAGCCGAATTTACATGATCATCAGAAAAATATTTTCAATCGTATGCAAATTGAAAAAAAGGCCTCGACAAAAATGTGAACTATCACGAAAAAAACATATGAATCGTATTTCCATTCGTAATGTTTTTCTATATCGTTTACTCTTCCAAAGATCAGCAAAAAAACGCGAGCCCGGAAAAAAACGTTTGGGCCATTTGAATGGGCATAACGTCAGTGACTATAAAATTTGACTTTCGTTTACATTAAAATGTACAAATTATTCATCCTGAATGACAATTATATTAATTGTTGCTTGAATAATGAAACACGCACGTGGAATTACTTTTGATTGAATAATATATCAATTCAAACATCTTCAGCCTGATAAGAATTCAAGGAAATACGAAGAGCGTTGGAACTGTTGATTTTTTAATCGCAGAAAACATATATAATCCATAAAATTTCGGCATTTCTTTGGGTTAATGCGATACAGACTGTTTGATACTTTGTTTTTGTTTTCTCTGTATGTTTGCAAAATCATATCTTTTTATTTCTTTCGTCTCTTACTCATAAAGAATAAATGTCATTCGTTATTTCGATTTTTTGTTAGGGTGACTGTTAAATATTTCAAAGAATCATTTGGAACAAGAAAACAAAACGATAATTTATTTTCATGCAAATCATTTACTTTCGATTTCTCTTTTTTTACTTACTTTCTTTCCATACTTTCTATTGATACGTATAAAATTTTTATTTTCATTTCCAACAGAATTTTCCAAGAATATCGTAAAATGAACGTTCAAAATATAAAAAAGAAGAAATCGCGACACTCGTTCAGAGCGAGTTCAAATTCATTATAGAGCAATGACTCAACGAAACGTTTGATATACATGACTCAATTTGAATATTTGCCAACTACCAATTTGCCAGACAATCAAAACGATCTCGTGCTGCTGTATTTTTTCCTATTTGCGAAAACAAAGTATGAAAAAATCTCTTTCGCAAAAGAAGATGAATAAATGAGAGAGGAGAAAAATGAGAAAAATTAGAGAGAGATGAAGCGATATTTACTTTGTTGTCTACTTTTAACTTCTTTACCTGCGCGAGGTTTGGACTGGAATGTGATCGTTTTAGCCCAGTGTTAGCTGAGGAACCATCGGACTTCAATGGCTCTTTCGTGATGCCATTCTCGTTAATTTTCAACGTATTCAGTTTTTCCTTTTCCTTATTTATCATTTTCCTGAAATATCGTATTTAAATAAAAATTTTTTAACTTATTTTTAGATATTCTAAAGAAATGGATTACAAACAAGTTTTAGTTTTAATGCGTACTCTTTGAGGGTTTGCCGTTTCAGGGATATGTTCTTGAGACGCTGTTCCAAACCACCGATACTCAAATCCAGCTGACATTTTTTATTCTCTTCGTTGACACTGAGTGATATAGATTTAGGTAATTGTTTTGCGAGAGCCTCTTTCACTTGATCCTTCTCCTTTTTCTACTCGTAATTCAAACATCGAATTCATTAGTTTTAATTAAACAGTCATTACAATCTCAAAGTGCAGGAAAAATAAATAAATCGTTGCAAAATACTGCGAGTCATGTAATTTCTATGTTTCCGCTGCAGGACTTAATACTCAAGGCGACAATTTGATAGCCCATTTAACAACTAGTTCAACTTTTATAAATACTTCTGGAGAGTCTCAGGAATTTAATTTGAACATGATTTATTTTTTATATCGCTCATATGATGAGAAATTCTTTGTGCAAAAAAAAAATTGATGAAAGCAAAAAAGAAATTGATTCAACAATCTAAATTTGTAATTTTTTTTGGATCGACATAAAACAAGAAGTGAGAAAATTTTTTATATCGATATTGTTTTTCAATATTCCAAGAAATTTAGCAAGAACTATTTTTGCGAAGTAACTATTTTTTAGGGATTTTTAAAAAGGTTGATTTTTATTATATCGCAAAAACCCTGTAAATATTTAAAGTAGTTGTCTCGTCACAGTCATATTGGAAAGTTAACTCTCCAGTCAATGTCTGAGAAATTGGATATAATTTGCGGAATATCCTAATAATGTTGATTTTTATATCTTATAGAAATGTAAAAACTTGTAAAGTAATGAAAAAATGGCCTTATTTTCTAATATAAATTTTTATTTTCAATAGTTATATCTCGGAAACTAAATGATCAAAACCTTATTTTTTTTTTTTTTGACAAACTTCGTCAAATGTGGCTCCGTAACTCAGAATTTTCTTTAAAAAAATTTGTAGAAAAGTTTCATGAGAAATGTGGAACATTCCAATGTTTCCCATAAAAAACCCCATAAAACTACAGAATCTTTCATAAGAAAATTTGAAGAAAATTTTAAAAACTTGAAATTTTAATTTTTTTAAATAGAAAAACGCTTTGGCGAGACAACTACTTCAAAAGAACTGAAAATTTTGTCAAATAGAATTTACTTACCAATTTTGCAACATCATCATTAAGCGATTTCAAAAGTACTTTGTAATCGTCTCTGGCTTTTTCATTTACAATTCTGTTGTCGTTCTCATCTTGCTCGTAGAATTCGGTTTCTATCCACAAAATCTCTTTCTCGCAATGTTCCAGATTCTTCAACAATTCGCTGAGCTGAGCTTTCAGTGTCAAAAGCTGTTGGCCCGCTTGAGAAGTAGTTTTAACGAAGCTCGATGGTTTCGAGCTCCTGTCAATTTTCGGTTTTGATGTGGAGTTTTGCGCGTTCGAGTCACCAGGAAATTTCGCCGTTTCGAAAATAAGTTCATCCTCGTCGACGTTCATATCTTCCGTATGATTATTTTCGATTTCGACGCGATTATATTTCGACATTTCTGTGACTTTTTTATTGACAAATTTATAAGGATATTTGATTTCATCAGTGGAATCATTGTCCTTTTTCAAATTTGCTTTACGGAACGTAACGAAACCCATACTTTCGTCGTTACGATTTGTCGATGTGTTGTTCTTCGTTCTCGACGATATATCCTCTTTCATCGATCCAGGAGTTATCGAATCGGCGAGTCTCCGATTGTCAGAACTGCGTTTTGTTTTCAACTCACTTTTCTCCGACGATTGTATTCGCAACTTGGAAAAAGGACTCGAACTGTCGTCCGAATTGAGCCACTCGGGATATTCTACTTCTTCGAGAATTTCATCCATAGCGTTTGTCTGCATATCCGGGGTTTTTACTTTTGGATTCGTCACCAATGTTGGATAACGATTTAACCAGTCTGAATAACCACCATCGAGGATTGTTATTTTTGGGGCTCTCGTGCCTGGATCCCACAGCTTTAGTATGTCTCTCAGCACACACATTTTGTTGCCAGGAAAAAGCGTCGACGACGTCGTGCTCCAGTCAAGCAATACAATTATGTCGGTCATTTTTTCACCTCGACGTTCGTACAAATGGAGTGACTTTTCATCTGCATTGAAAAGTTTCTCATAGCTTTGAGCCAGTACCCTGTTTCGTGAAAATATTAAAAATTTCAATGTAATTTCGAGGTTATGATTTTCTAGGCAAAATGTGCTAAAAAATGATGGGTATGTTTTGTGCGAAATTTTTATTATGAACGATTAATATAAAAATAGGAATTATATACCCGTGTCTGATGACATCGGCTGGTATATTTATGCACCGGTTACTTTTTATCCTAGATTCGTTATAGTCTTTTTGAGGTCTCGTGTCAATAATCAGCTCTTTTGAATCCGATTTCAAAAACTGAAATAACTGAAGGCAAGAAGTGAAATCGTCCGACTCTTTTGCGAGAGGTTCATCCGTTGGCGTTTCCGGAAGATTCAGGATACTCTCACTCAACGAATTTTTCTTTTTCTCACGAGTTTCTATCATGGATATATCTTCGATCTCCGGCACGATCTTTGGCGGAGCAAAAGAAGCAAGCACTTTCTTTTCGACCTCTGCAAAGAGTGCTCTGACTTCGTCCTCCTATAAATGTGTCGTTTATAATGAATCACTATCGAATATGTTCTAAACTAGTTGATTTTCAGATAATCAATGCCAATAATTCCAAGTTGTGAGTTTTGATTAAATTTTAATATTTTTATCCCAGACTTAAAACTCTTTAAAGAGAGACAATGGCAGGCTTACTCTAATAATTCTATAATCATGTGTTCATCTAATAGTTTATCTAAGATTTATTAACAAAATCATAACATAAAGACATAATCGTAAAATAATACGTTTTTTTTTCAATAACGCGGGTTGAACATCCGTGTGAACAAGTACATTTTTGTATTTAAAAGTTTGCATTGTTGAAAAGCAATAAAATTTCTTTGCTTTTAGAAGAGACCTGAATTAATTTACAATTCAAAGCTATGATAATTATTCACATTTTGTGTGTACCCAGAAACTAAATGTATAAAATGGAAAGATTACAAAAATGAAGTAATTGATCAATGAAATAAACAAAAAATTCTTTGTGTTCCAACAGTGCAAGCTCAGGAACCATGTTTCTGTTTACTCTGTCGAGGGAAAAAACTTTGCTGAAATAAGGTCCTTCGTTTTTGAACTCCTTGGTAGATTTGATCCATCCTACTGTGTTTAGCCATCTTTTGAGATAAATGAAAGCTTTCTTATAGTCACCGCCTTCGTTTGCCAACTTGCCCTCTATTTTCATAATCGGCAATCTCTTGGCTACCTCGCGCGGCGGCTTATTCTTAAAGTCGATAGTCGATTTTTTCAATAGCTCATTCATATCGACAGCTGCAATGATTTTTTTGAACAGTATTAATAAAAATAATAGGGAAAGATGGATTATGCAACAAATTCTGGAACCCAACATTGTTTCCAGTACCTTTAAACCCTAAACATGAGTCATGAACTTTGGTCGCTCAACCCTTGAGAGGTACACTAGATTTTTGAAGCTCTGGACAGATATACCGCCCCAAAATCGAAACGACAGTAGGACCGTAAAATTTTTGTAGGACTAGTATTATTTTTTCAAATTAAATCTCTGGCTCATGTTTGGAATTCAACGTTTAAAAAATTGTAATTTACTCGTAACATACCTAATTTTTGTATTCGTTACAAAAAAATTTTTCAATATCGATTTGTCAAAGCGGCTCAGTACCATTTATTCTGAGACCATTTTGTATATTTCAAAATATTTGCATAGAAGAAAAAAGTTGATAAAACCCCGAAACACATTTTATCTTCGCGACAAATCATTCGTTGACAATAATTCAATTATAGCAGAAAGAAATATCGTCATTTTCGCAATTTTCATCTATGAACGTTTGAGAAGTTTATTTTCACGTGATTAGTTTTTAAGTATTCACCGAGATATCCTAGCGTTCATATAAGAACGAGCATCGAATCAATCACTACACTTGGTTAAAAAATATTTCACCTTTTTTTGAACTATATATCGTATAAACGTCACTGCGGTCTACGGTATCTTATTTATCGAACCTCTTGTAATGAGATCTGGACGGCCATGTTAATCTTTTTGCGTTTCGTAAGCAAACATAAGAGAAACATGTACAATGTACAACTATTGTATTCGTATTCGTGGACAATATATGTATTATACGTGTAAAGAAATATCAACCGTGTAAAGTCGTGAAGTAGAGATTATGTATTATTCACGTACATACGTAACGTTATGACACATTTGAGGTTAGGTTTTCGTTACGACACTCAACGACCCTATTTGTCAACCTGACAGGACCAAACTATTCCGTAATTTCAACGTTTACTCCATCCCCACTCCTAACATCTCCTGACGAAACTACCGAACAGCGTACGGTTTACACTACTGTGTCGCTTGTGTCGCTTGTTGGAAAGCTCCCTTGAACTAACTTCTGTGAATTTGGCCGACTGATTTTGGATTTCTGAATTTTTGTTTATGTCAATCGTTTGTCGGATTCTTGTCGGTGATTGTCGGATCAAAATCGACGTTTGTCGGAAATTAGTTAAGTAGAAAAATTAAAAACAAAAATCCATGTGAAATTAGCCGATTTTTTTTCAATTTTGAGATATCATAAATTTTCAAACGCCTAATCAAAGTGCAATCGTTTGTCGGACACGAGTTTCGTAATTAAAAAGTTTGTCGAATGTTTGTTCATTAAAAAAATATAAAAAAAATATTTTATGTGAAGTCAGCCGATTTTTCTCAAATTGTAAGATATTACACATTTTCCAAAGCCTAATCGAAGCGCGATCGTTTGTCGGTTACTAATATTATAATTAAAAAGTTTGTCGGATGTTTGTTCATTAGAAAAATATTAAAAAAACATTTTATGTGAAGTCAGCCGATTTTTCTCAAATTGTAAGATATTACACATTTTCTAAAGCCTAATCGAAGCGTGATCGTTTGTCGGATACTAATTTTATAATTAAAAAGTTTGTCGGATGTTTGTTCATTATAAAAATATTAAAAAAACATTTTATGTGAAGTCAGCCGATTTTTTTCAAATTATTTTTTGCTTACCTTAAATTTTAGTTTCACGGAGGCTTTGGCATAGATATATCTATATATTTGCATATATAAATATTTTATATATATTATATAACAAACCGGATATATTATATATATTATATAATAAACCGGATTTTGGTTTAGAGTGAAAAACTATTTTTTTCTTGAAAATACAAGATTAAAGAAGATAAATGCCGCTCCATTCGAGTCTTTAAGGTCGTTCCCCTGCGACAACCTCAACCAAAAGTGACATACCGTGTGTGCGTTACATGTGTATTTAAAGGGTTCATAATTCGTAGTAAATAAATTTAAAAAGCACACAATATTGACTCGGTACCAATAGATAATACGACAGATATCTACTGTCGTAAAATTTATTCTATAAGTGTTTTTGATCTGACATTGCGAGTAAACTTTTTGCCAGAACTGTCCAGGCTATGCCCCAATACACAAAAAAGGTTACATCTCTCGCGCTCGCGCTCATTTGTTTGTAGAATATGTCGTATAAGGCCAAAACCGTAGTCAGGGAGACTAGAGTAAAGGAGCCCGAACGCAATGGTGGAAGAAAGATCCTAAAAGTGATGAACGATCCGATAATTGCACCGCCTGGCGGCGCTACCGCTGCGGTACCCGTCAGCGCCGTGATTTTGAATTGTCAGTCAGCACTTCGTTGTACATACATTCCTTTCTTATTAGCACAGCTTATAATATTGAAGATTCATGTTGATATGCTTTCGTTTAAATTATGAGGCGATAATATTTCAGTAACTTTTTTACTTGGAGGTGATCTGTACTGTAAATGTTTTATTTTTACGCGATGACATTTACAATTAAACAACCGTAATGTGAATATTGCATATTCGATTTCCAAGAGAAAACTTTTTGTCAAGACATTAAAAACAAAAATAAAACACTGTATTGAATTTACATCAAACATCAAGCCAGCCAACAAATCAAGCTCAATCCAAACTCCAAGCGGGGCAACAACTTAAGTATTAGAAAACTCTATTAATTGATAATATACGTAATGGCTCAATGGTTAGCATGCCCGATAAGAATGCCGTCCGGGTCGGGATCGATTCCTCGAGATATTTTTTTTTGTTTCCAATAAATATTTTTTAAAACTAATCGTTGAAATAAAAAGATAAATTTGATTTCTGTTCTTAGATTATTTAATTTTATTTCAATTTTTAATTTTAAAATGTACATACACCCAAGACCACGCTGTCACCAGAGTCTTTATCCTCCGCAAGAATATCAAATAATAATAATAATTAAAGTAATAATTGACGATTCTACTTTATTAAAACAAATCTTTTATTTGTGCTCGATATTGAAAAAAAAAAGTAAAGAATAGTTTATTTGAACTCCAAAACTTGGGCTTGCGAGCCCAGCACGCTACCAATCTGCCAAGCCAGCTCATTTAAACTATTGACAAAAAATGTTATCTGTTTATCAGGGCTGCTTGAGGTATAGCGTTTTATGGAATAGAAATAAGCGGTTAAAGTTATTATACTTTTATGTTCAACAAAAAAAAACGAGAATATGCGATCAGCATATTCTATTGACAAATACTGACAGTAATAAGTCACTGTACCAACACTGCCAAGCCGATCCTCACGAACGTATCCTATTCGTAACCAGGCGCTGGTATCGCTTGCGGATACATCTCGAACTACAAGATCTTTCATCACTTTCAGGATCCAGTTTTCGACGATTCCTCCATATGCGTTCGGGCTCCTTTACTCTAGTCTCCATGACCGTAGTACTTCTCCAGGTTATATCTTTTAAACTAAATGGTAAATCATCTTGATGTTTTTTTACGATGTTTGTGACATCCTGCTCTTGCTCCTCCTCGTTTTTCATCAAGTTCTTGATTTTTGTTCAGACGGTAGAATTAATAACGTACTGTTTACCCATGCACGGCCCATATGTTACGTGTTAATCGAGCCAACTTCAAGTATAAATATCTCAGTTTCGGGATGGTAAAACTTGTTAAAATTGCACAGATTTTTGAATAACGTATTAAATAATGCGTATGCCAAATTTCAACCATTTCTTAATTCAACGATCCTATGGGGGAACTACCTTAAGCTTCGTAGAGCTTCAGATAAAAAATCACTTTTTAACAATTTCTACAGCTATCAAATTTCTTTATATTAAGTTCAAATTTGGAGGTTCGTCTTTTTTATATTTTTATATTTTTTTCATAAAAAATCACTTTTTAAAAATTTCAAATATTTCTACAGCCATCAAATTTCTTTATATTGAGTTCAAATTTGGAGGATCGTCTTTTCTTAGAACCTACTTTCTTGAAAAAAATCGGCAGCCAAATCGCTGACCCAAGCGCGCAGGCTGCGGTCGAAATGTAATAGATCTGTCCATATATAAGCTCTACGAAGTTTAAAGACTCGAATGGAGCGGCATTTCTCTTCTTTAATTTTGTATTTTCAAGAAAAAAATAGTTTTTCACTCTAAACCAAAATCCGGTTTATTATATAATATATATAATATATCCGGTTTATTATATAATATATATATATATATACCAATATATAGATATATCTATAGATATATCTATGCCAAAGCCGTTGTGAAACCAAAATTTAAGGTAAGCAAAAAGTAATTTGAGAAAAATCGGCTGACTTCACATAATGAACAAAAACATCCGACAAACTTTTAAATTATAAAATTAGTATCCGACAAACGATCACGCTTCGATTAGGCTTTGGAAAATGTGTAATATCTTACAATTTGAAAAAAATGCACTGACTTCACATAAAATGTTTTTTTAAATGTTTTTATAATAAACAAACATCCGACAAACTTTTTAATTATACAATTAGTATCCGACAAACGATCACGCTTCGATTAGGCTTTGGAAAATGTGTAATATCTTACAATTTGAAAAAATGCGCTGACTTCACATAAAATGTTTTTTTAAATATTTTTATAATAAACAAACATCCGACAAACTTTTTAATTATAAAATTAGTATCCGACAAACGATCATACTTCGATTAGGCTTTGGAAAATGTGTAATATCTTACAATTTGAGAAAAATCGGCTGACTTCACATAAAATGTTTTTTTAAATATTTTTCTAATGAACAAACATCCGACAAACTTTTTAATTATAAAATTAGTAACCGACAAACGATCGCGCTTCGATTAGGCTTTGGAAAATGTGTAATATCTTACAATTTGAGAAAAATCGGCTGACTTCACATAAAATATTTTTTTAATATTTTTCTAATGAACAAACATCCGACAAACTTTTTAATTATGAAACTCGTATCCGACAAACGATTGCGCTTTGATTAGGCGTTTGAACATTTATGATATCTCAAAATTGAAAAAAATCGGCCAACTTCACACGGATTTTTGTTTTTAATTTTTCTATTTAACTAATTTCCGACAAACGTCGATTTTGATCCGACAATCACCGACAAGAACCCGACAAACGATTGACATAAACAAAAATTCAGAAATCCAAAATCAGTCGGCCAAATTCACAGAAGTCTTGAACTAGCCTCTTGTCCGTACATGCACGAACCTCCGTGAAGTTAGCCCCCCACTTTATTTTTTTAAACTTTCAATAATGCAAATCGTTTGAGAATCGTTTGATAGAGAAGAAAAATTATTTGAGAGTTAATATTGTTCACGTAAAAACGGTTTTATTTTTTGGTGTGAACTTGGCCACAATTTTTTTTATCTACTGAAATAATGGACTTAAACGTTTAATTTTTTTTTTAATCGTTTGAGAATCGTTTGAGAGTTTGAGAGTCAAAGAAAATCGTTTGAGAGTTAATATTTTAATTGATATTAAATAATTATTCAGTGCGCGATTTATCCTAGGATCCGAGCACTTCCGGTGTGCGCAGTGCATGTGCGCAGTGTATATGCGCAGTGCATCTGAAATCAGCTGCAGCGGTGCTGGACCTGTCGTTGACAAACGATCAATTAATAAACAAAGTGTCAGCAAATGCTTCGGAATGCAGTTTTAATTAATATGATTTGCGCGTCGACTGTAATTTGTGCCGTTATATTGTTTTTATTAACGAGAAAATATTAGCTAGAAAATTCGCAACGGGGAAAAGCGACATTCGAGAGTGTAGTATCTACTGGTCGGTGAATTGTTTGTTTATATTTTTTGAGCCAAAGCTCGATGCTTTGAATTAAACGATTAATTGAATATTCTTGAAATAATTCTTTCAATCAAACGTTCTTTAGATCGTGGCTTTCAAAGAGAAAGAATCTTCACCGTGCGAGATCAAGTGCTGGTTCTATCTTGCCGTGGTTAAGCACAGCTCAATCGAGGACGATCCACACGATGAAACAATTGAGACAGAAATACCAAAGATGTATCTAAAAGTTCAGAGCCTTATCGAGTTTGATAGATACGTTCGTCATAACCCACGGTCCATTCACGAGTGTCGACAACGGTATAAGTAGTGAATTAATGTTAAAATAATTCTTTTAAAAGAATTATTTTTATTATTTAATTATTTATTATTTATTTATTTATTATTTATATTAATGTTAAAATAATTCTTTTAAAAGAATTATTTTAACATTAATTCACTACTTATACCGTTGTCGACACTCGTGAATGGACCGTGGGTTATGACGAACGTATCAAACTCGATAAGGCTCTGAACTTTTAGATACATCTTTGGTATTTCTGTCTCAATTGTTTCGTCGTGTGGATCGTCCTCGATTGAGCTGTGCTTAACCACGGCAAGATAGAACGAGCACTCGATCTCGCATGGTGAAGATTCTTTCTCTTTGAAAACCACGATCTAAAGAACGTTTGATTGAAAGAATTATTTCAAGAATATTCAATTAATCGTTTAATTCAAAGCATCGAGCTTTGGCTCAAAAAATATAAACAAACAATTCACCGACCAGTAGATACTACACTCTCGAATGTCGCTTTTCCCCGTTGCGAATTTTCTAGCTAATATTTTTTCGTTAATAAAAACAATATAACGGCACAAATTACAGTCCACGCGCAAATCATTAATTAAAACTGCATTCCGAAGCATTCGCTGACACTTTGTTTGTTTATTAATTGATCGTTTGTCAACGACAGGTCCAGCACCGCTGCAGCTGATTTCAGATGCACTGCGCACATGTACTGCGCACACCGGAAGTGCTCGGATCCTAGGGTAAATCGCGCACTGAATAATTATTTAATATCGATTGAAAAATTAACTCTCAAACGATTTTCTTTGACTCTCAAACTCTCTCAAACGATTTAAAAAAAATGAAACGTCTAAGTCCATTATTTCAGGAGATAAAAAAAATTAGGGCCAAGTTCACACCAAAAAATAAAATCGTTTTTACGTGAACAATATTAGGTTTGTTCGTGCTAGCTGCACTTTCTACACTTTTGTAATATATAGTAATATAAATTCCAAAAAAAAGTGTAGAAAGTGCAGAAAGTGCAGCTAGCACGAACAAATCTATTCTCTATCTCTTTTCATACAGTCTATCAAAAAAGGTAGTTGGTTCACGAGAATGTAGACACGTGTGAACGCCAGGAAATGATTTTCTGTTTAGACTGTACAGTGTAGAATGCGCATGCGCACAGGCATGCGCAAATCGTAAAGAAGGAGATAGAGATTCCTTTTAAGACTCTCTCGCTCGCCGCGGTCCTTGCCAATATGCCAATTAGGACCTTATTATAGGAGTGCGCGTTCCAGTATAGCTGTAGTTCAGTGCTTGCACCAAACAAACGATTCAAATTGTTTATCGCTAATTTTTGTTATTAAGGGTTCCACGATAATATTATATTTTCGATAAAAGTCCGATGTTCATTACTTTACAAAATACGGTTTATTCATAGAAATAAGAGTTGGAAAAATATAACCTCTAGTTTTCTCTACCTTAGTATCGATAGACAATTTTGATCGCCTCTCAGTATTTTATATTGAAAATACTAATTGTAATATAAAATCCCATCCGTCGAAGATTTTGAAAGATATTTTGAGTTCACGTTAAACATGGTTGTATTTACGTGCAACAATTGTGGAGACTCTTTGCAAAAGCCAAAGGTAGCCAAGCACTATCAGTTTAAATGCAGAAATTCGGAGAATTTGACCTGTGTCGATTGCCATAAGGACTTTTAGTAAGTTGTCTCTCATCCATCGTGATTTTCATTGAATTATTTTTCTTTCATTAAAGTTTTTTTTATTTCTTCATTTATTGTTTATGAGTATTTCCAATTTTTATTCATGGTTTTTTGTTTTTAATGATTGTTATTTTGTTCATTTTGGATTACAATCATTTCTGTCGAGTTATTAACTTAAAAAAAATTCAGTTATTTGTCGTTTATGGCAATTTTTTTAAAACAATTTTAACTATTAACTTTGAACTATTTGTTTTTAGTGGACAAGAATACGTAGTTCATACCCAGTGTATAACAGAGTTCGAAAGATATGGAGGACCAGACTACGTTGCTAAGCCTGGACAGAACAAAGGTGAAAGGAAGCAACAAGAATGGATAAATGTTGTGAAAAATGTCATTGAAACAGCAAAAAATTTGACCAAAGAAGAGCAAGACGTCTTAAATATTTTATCCAGATTTGAAAACATACCAAGAAAGAAAGCCAAGTTTTTGAACTTTATCCGTAGTGTTATGGGTAAAAGGATAAATATGCATGTGATTGATGGTGTCTGGGACAGAATGGAAACAGCGTTCAAAGGAGCCATCGAAGCTAATAAACCTCAAGGCCAAATTACCAATGGTAATTATCCTATACTGACTAAAATCAATTACTTTAAAATAAAAGTTCTAATAATCACCTGGATGTATATAAATTCGAGGTTTTTTTTTATTATAAACTTTTAATGCCAAATTATATGTACAAAATTGTATCACAATATTGTCATTATATTCAAGATATCAAAAAAATAGGTTTTGCATTCAGTTTGATTCATTGACAAAATAAAATTAACACGTTCAATTTAGTAGCTGTTTAAATAATAGTGCACAACCGGATGTCCAATGTGCATATCTTTACTTAAATAATTTGCTCAGAAGAGACTGAATGCTCTAATTTTATACTTTGGATTAAATTCTATCCAAAATTATTGTTTTTATTTTTTATTGTTTCCACGTATACCCTCGCCAATGTGCATATCTTTACTTAAATAATTTGCTTAGAAGAGACTGAATTCTCTGATTTTATACTTTGGATTAAATTCTATCCAAAATTATGTTTTTTATTTTTTATTGTTTCCGAGTATACCCTAACAAGCCCATCACTTTAATCCTATTTCACTAATTTCCAATTTCCTAATTTCCATGTTCCTGAGAGAAGCCCCAAGAGTGTTGCCCATAGCTATTCTTTCCTAATACACTACTGTATCACATTTGCACGAGGGCCAAGGGAAACTGTGAAAAACCCGGCCGATACAGGTGGCTGCATTTTTACTGAGTTTCAATTGGTTAGCACCATCAGAAATTCAGAAAAACTGTCTCCCACACAGCGATTGATGCGTGAGCTAGTGCATGGCGAAACGGTCACCTAACCAAGTATTGACCCTGTCTGAGGTTGCATAACTTTGGTGATCGCCGAAGCCACACACCAACTGGGCACCAAGCGCTATCGGTCTATCCAAAATTAGTTTAACCTATAAATGTTTAGCACCGTTATGTTTCAAAAAAAATATTTGGGACATTTTCAGTCCATCATTCACGGATTAACTATTTCATCTTTCGTTTAATTATTCTTAACCCATCAGTGGTCGCTCTACGAGACTTTCTCACACTTATATTAAAACGATGATTACGCGAAAATTTCAAATGGCATAAGCATTTAAAATTTTTTCTATCTTCACCAAATTTATACTTCTGTACGATAGAAGGATTAAAATTTTTTTTTTTATTTGTTTATTATTTTTTGGTTTTTAGTGTCAATTATCGTTGAATGTATGATTTTTTAAAAATAAAAATATTTAATAGTCACAATCACTGTAGCGAAATTGTTTTCAAGTTCCTATTTTTCAATTTAAGCACTTGAAGCTATACATGTGAGAAAATCTCTCATCGTACGCCCAATGTTTAAATTGTACGTAACGTGACTGCTGACGGGTTAAAAGGCCTTTGCTTCATATTTTTTAGTTTTTTTGATGTATTAT
Source organism: Rhimphoctona megacephalus (assembly GCA_963989365.1). NCBI lineage: Eukaryota > Metazoa > Arthropoda > Insecta > Hymenoptera > Ichneumonidae > Rhimphoctona > Rhimphoctona megacephalus. The sequence goes on along the minus strand of OZ022415.1, from coordinate 39,665,848 downwards.
AATCACTGAATTATCTTAAGTATCGCCAAAACAATTTCATCAATCAACTTAAAGCAATATTTAACGATGGTATTCCATATTGCCCAATATGGTTAATCTTTTTGAAAAATTTAATTAATATATATTCAAGGGATTGTAGAAAGCGAAAAAACTGAGAAACACTTAGTCAGAATATGCAATCATAAATATTTTCAATTAGTTTTTGAATTCGCTTCATAGTATTTGATTTATTGTTGATAATTTCCTTACACTTTACTCCATTCCTTCTGTAATAAAACACCGTAATTATTTTTATCATTTTATATTATTGCTGTACAACTATACTAATTGATTTATTGAATTTTCCGAAAAATCCAGGCACAATCAAAGAAGAAACAAAGAAAGAGATAAACGGTTCAAGTCCAGTTGAAAATCATGAGAACAATATGGCAGAGAACCAGAACAATGAAAATATATCAAGAGAAAAGGGAGTTTCGACAGAAAACAGGGCAGAAATTCCAGCGGTTGTTGTTGAAAAAAAAAATAAATCGAAGAAACGAAATTTGACAGAAACCGAGCCTACGCCAGTTGAAGAGCCACCAAAAAAGAAGAGCAAAAAAGAATCTGTCGAAGAAATAGTCGAAGACACAACTGTTACAACGTTATGCCAAGATGATAATCAACAAACGTCGAAGTTTGATTGGAAAGCCACAATTCTGAAAATCATCGGTTCAAACGAGGAAATAAGTTTGAAAAAATTACGAAAAAAAGTTTGTACTCGCTACGTAAATCATCGTGATAATTCTATTACATTCGAAAAAGCAGTTTCGAGATTCGATAAGAAGCTTCCTAAAATAAAGGAATTTAGTATTAATGACAATAAAGTTAGACTTTTTTAGATATAACGAATAAAGAACAGCTCATCCCATTATTCGTCTTGTTATTGAATCTTGAATAATTCTCATTTTCGTATCCTCAACGAAACCAACGTTTCATACCCTCAATTTTGTTTTTCATGCTTAAAAATTAATTTCAAGTTTTTTTAGTTCAATCTCTAAAAACTTTATGGCTAGAATGTTTGTGAATATTTCATGTGTTGGTTTTTTTTTTTTGGGAAAATGATTGGAGCAGCTGCGTTGTCGTGTTTCGTCGTTTAAAAAAATCACTGAGAAACTCAACATTTTTTACGAAATAAGTGAGACCCGGCTGTGATACAAAACTCTGAAAAGACAAAAAAAACTTTTCAATGGTACCAAATGTTGTTTCGCCAGGACTCAATTGAAAAATAAATGAAGTGAAATATTAAAATACATACTGATGTATTATATCATATGGGATTTAAAAATTATCGATGTTTCACAAAAATTTTTATGAAAAGAAAAAAAATAACTATTTTCTAACAAAATTCATTCATTTGCACCGGAAACCTAAAACACCAAGCCATGGAAAATATATGGCATGATACAAAATTGGTAATTGTGTATAGAACGATGACGAAAAATTTAATGTTTGGTCATCAGTTTGAAAAATGCAGTGTCTATAAAAACGCATTTTAAAATTAGCGATGATACACCAAAAAAACGATCGAGCTGTGCTGCCTGAGCACATATTTAGTTTTCAGAATTTAGACTATCCGTTCGACCCTGAAAACGAGTCAAAAAAATTTCGAAAAAAATCGATCTTTTCGTCCCTGTTAAATGTTTTGTCCGATTAAACAAATGTATGAGATTTTTTTGCAAATTTTCTCCATAAATTAAGGGTTTACATATATCAATAATAACCCACGTACTTTAATCATTTTTTTATACCGAAAAAATTGTTCTACTGAAACAACTTTGTGTTTATTTGAAAAGACATTGTTATGGATGAAGTTGAGAAATTTTATTTCAAAAAAAAAGAAGAGCCGTGGTTATCATTTCTGAAAACAGTTTAAACAAAACAACATTTACGATAACCATGATTCCGACTGTACACTTGAATTGAAAACTAAAACATTTTATGCTCAGTTGAAAAAAAAATTAGTCTTTTGGCGAAAAATATCTCTTTTTATTTGTGTAAATACGACGATGTTAAAAACGATTATGGAAACAAAGAATGGTGTTTTCAAAAACACCGTTTTAAGGTAGTTCGGTAGAGTTGGAATCCATGTGTGACCGTACATTTTTTTGCACGGAATCAAAAGAAGATAATTTTTTTTATGTGTTGGTGAAATTTAAACTCTTTTTACCGTGTAGTTTTTGAGATATTAGCTTTTAAAAATACATTGCGACCATAGGAGAATACTCAAAAACTTGTCGTGCAACCCACGAAAAAAAATTAATTGCTTTAATCTACAATATGTGAAGCATCTTCTGGATTCATCGTATAATTATTGAGAAATCGCGAATAAAAATACAGACATAGCAGAATTCTGTTGGCTTGACCCGACTTCTCTCTCTTTCTCGGAAGTCAATAGGACAATCAAGATGGCGACTCATTTATGCCCGCCGGTACGAAATGTCAACTAGACGAGTGCCTTTCTTAGCCATCATATTTCCAAGTTTTTTCTATTCATTGCATGTTTCTAGAGCTTCGAGTGAACGTTTAACGTTGGTTCAGTTGTTTTTCTTTCATAGAACTGCCCAAAGGAGCTCGTAATCAATTTATCGCGTGGCAAAATTTTCGAGGTTATGTTTATATTCTCACCGACCTACGGGATCTTTTACTACACGAGTCAGACCAGGATCTTATTAAATTTTATTTGTCATTTAGATGATTTATAAGAATATACCCAATTTGATAAATTTTATTTTCAATCACAATGATTTTTGAAATCAATTTTGTTATTTAATCGTCCATTTACAAATTTGAAAAATGGACTACATTTGGACTCCGCCAAACTCTACCGAACTACCTTAAGGGGATGGGTCAGTCACCTAACCTCACCTCGAATTTTCGAAGTTGAAATTCTTCGATACAGTTTGACCGATTACAAAAAAGCTCATCTGTCAGCCCACGCAAAACGACGGCAAAAATGGGCTGACAGGACCTTTTTGTAATCGGTCAAACAGTGTCAAAGAATTTCACTTTCGAAATTTGCAGCTATCTCTTTCGCACTCATGGCGGCTCAGTCGGTATGACTCCTAGCCTTAAGGCTAGGAGTCATACCGACTGAGTTGCTATGGGTGCGAAAGAGATAGCTGTAAATTTCGAAAGTGAAATTCTTCGACACAGTTTGACCGATTACAAAAAGGCCCCGTCAGCCCATTTTTGCCATTGTCCTGCGTGGGCTGACAGAGCTTTTTTGTAATCGGTCAAACCGTATCGAAGAATTTCAACTTCGAAAATTCGAGGTGAGGTTAGGTGACTGACCCATCCCCTTAAGGAGATGGGTCAGTCACCTAACCTTACCTCGAATTTTCGAAGTTGAAATTCTTCGATACGGTTTGACCGATTACAAAAAAGCTCTGTCAGCCCACGCAGGACAATGGCAAAAATGGGCTGACGGGGCCTTTTTGTAATCGGTCAAACTGTGTCGAAGAATTTCACTTTCGAAATTTACAGCTATCTCTCTCGCACTCATACCGACTGAGCCTTAAGGCTAGGAGTCATACCGACTGAGCCGCCATGAGTGCGAGAGAGATAGCTGCAAATTTCGAAAGTGAAATCCTTCGACACGGTTTGATCGATTACAAAAAGGCCCCGTCAGCCCATTTTTGCCATTGTCCTGCGTGGGCTGACAGAGCTTTTTGGTAATCGGTCAAACCGTATCGAAGAATTTCAACTTCGAAAATTCGAGGTAAGGTTAAGTGACTGATCCATCCCCTTAAGGGTGATATTTCATGGGCGCAAGGACACCGCGACAACTCTATTAAAAATTGACTTTATCAGGCAAATCTCTACCTGACCAAAGTCTACCAAGGAAATTTCAACCAAGAGAGAGGCTCTATCATTTCTCAACTCTCCCAAAATTTTTCTCTACGATAGGCATTCACTACCAATAAACAATCTCTACCGTAGACATCTCTACCACATCCTACTCTACCGACAAAAACTCTCCCAGGGAAATTTCCACCATGGTCAATCTCTACCGGAGAGACATCTCTACCAAGGGCAATTTCTACCGCATTGATGAAGATTCATCCTTACTGCAGTAATCTCTATCATTGATGAAGATTCATCTTTACAGTAATCTCTAACATTGATGAAAATTCATCTTTACTGTAGTAAAGATGAATCTTCATCAATATGGTAGCGATTGCCCTTGGTAGAGATGTCTCCGGTAGAAATTGACCATGGTGGAGATTTCCCTGAGAGGGTTTTTGTCGGTAAAGTAGGATGTGGTAGAGACGAGTTTGATAGAGATGTCTACGGTAGAGATTGTTTATTAGTAGAGAATGCCTGTCGTAGAGAAAAATTTTGATAGTCTCTCTCTTGGATGAAATTTCCTTGGTAGAGTTTGGTCAGGTAGAGATTTGCCTGATAGAGTTAATTTTTGTTAGAGTTGTCGCGGTGCCGCAGCAAGCAGCAGCAGCAGCAGCAGTCTAGTGATTTATTTTTGTATATCTATATTAAATATTATATTTATATATAGATATACAAAAATCATTAGACTGCTGCTGCTGCTGCTTGCTACCCATGAAATATCACCCTAAGAAAATCACATTCAACGGATCAAGCACCTTTCAAATTGAGATAAAAAATGTTCTATTTCCAACATTTCGTCGATTCCTGGACAATTTTTTTTGTAATTTATATACAAGCGGTAAACTCGGCGAACCCTATCACAAAAATATTTTTGAAAAATCGGGTTTTGTGGCCCCCTAAGAGGACAAACTCTTAATAAATGCTTGTATCTAATTCATCATTTGACAGAAAGCTCACACAGCAATGAAACAATCAATTTTTAATTCTCGTAATATACCAGTTCCGCAAGATGACGCGTGGATTTTTGCCGAAACAAGTATAATTTTCAGGAATGAAATAAATATTTAAATTGATATCGTAAGAACTGAAATTCTCCATCGTATCAATTTTCGTTTTTGCATTGAGTGAAAAATATTTGTACTGTCCGCGCGCGTTGATTCATGTTTGAATAACCAGAGGGAGAGGAATCTTCGAAGGAGAAAGACAGAGAGAGAGAGGCAGACGGTCAGAAAGAGGGAGAGTGAGAGAGAAAGAACGATACATAGTCGCGGAATGCAAGCCAAGATGGCTGGCTGCGGGTTAGCGATTCGGTATCTGGACACCCGTTCTTGTTCGCACGCTCCCCGAACAACAGTTTTTTGCTTGTACAATAAAGCGTAATAATAAATATCCTAGATACTGTCATTGAGATTTCCGTCCAATCGCGTGTGGGAAAAAAGTCTTACGAACAATAACTCTTCCCCTCGCGTCGCTCTATTCGTTTTTTTTTATTCTTGCTGTGCACGGATGCGTGACGCGTAAAGTACCTACACTGTGGCCAGCGGTATACACGGCAGAAAATAGTTCTCGTTCAACCTTTATCTCGAGCGATATTCGCTGCATTGCGTTTTCAAATCTACGAGTATTAAATCATAGAGTAGTTCAAAAATGAGGAATAACGTATTTGTGTTTCGAGAACCAAGATAGAATCGCTCCAATTGTTAGTTTCCCGTCAATTGTGAATATATAGATATATACGTAGTGTTAGTCGAGGAATCAGCTGTGGGAGATCGAAACTGACGTCTGGCTCAGACAAGTAATCGAATTAATCAATTACAGTGCGGTAAGACCATTTTTTTATTTTTCAACTCTCCTTCATGAAATATAATCCTGGCCCAGTAGAACAACATTGTTTTATACTGTTGTGAATTTGAATATTTTATTGTGAAGATATTATCGAACCAGTGTTTATTTTCAAGCGGTTTTCAATCAATGGTAGTCATTTTTTTTTATTACCTCAGCGCCACAAATTTTTTCGTCACATAATTATCAAAGTCGGGTGAGGGGGAAAGTAAGTGGAAGTTTGGATGTCCATGTGCGAGAATATTGTCCTTCAAATGTTCATACACATCGAATTGGCACATGATTCATTTGATGTATAAACAAAAATGGATTTTTTTTCTACAAACGTTTGGTTCTGTTCAATATAGATCGTGCTATAGGAAAAAAGGACAGAGTATTTTTGTAACTCGTAAAAATTTTTCGATCCTTCGAACGTTATACAAGTAAATGATGAGACTTTCACAAAAGAACCGAATAAGGGCAGAATATATGTGTGATTATTGAATACGTATTAAATCAATGAAAAAGTTAATAATTTTGAAAAAATATATTATTAAAATTTCAATAATATTCAAAAAAAATGTAAATTATCAAATAAACTTTTTTTTTCGAAATAGTTTATTCGAATTGTGCATTTCGAAATTTCGAGTGGTGAACAAATACGGTATTGAAGTTTGCATCGTTGAAATGCAACAAAAGTATTTTTTTTATACAATTTTTGTTTTTAATTCGCGATCTTTTTGCGCTAATTTCAAACTCGGAGGATGTTTTTGTCGATTTTAAAAAATATGATATAAAAAAGAATAATTCGTTTGCGATTGAATAAATTCAGAAACATACAATTCGATTTGAACCACTGAAAAAATTCAGATAATAAATAGCCGCCATTTACAGCGATCTTAAATTTTTATATTTTTAAAATTTTTAAAAATTTTTCAATTTTACGGATATTAAAGACACAAAATAAATAATTGTAAGCATTCAGGATTTTATTTTTAATTTTTTTTATATAATTCTGTTTTAGTAATATATTTTAATTTAATTTTTTTATATAATTCTGAAAAATTTAAATGTAGTTTTAATTTTTTTATATAATTCTGAAAAATGTAATTATTCGTGGACAACTGCATCTTACTTCAACACATGTCCAATAATTTTCATAATGGGACTACATTATTCCACAACAATTATAATTAACTGCCGGACTTAACCAAACCGTATTAACGAGTGCAGCTTACACGGTAATACTTTTAATAGAAATGTTAAAGAGAAATCGCCTGATCGTATAGAAAAATGAATCAGAGTACGACGAGCGATTCGAGACGAAAAGCGAACGAATTTCAAAAGCTACGATGCATGTAAGATTTAAAGAAAGATTTCATTTAATTGACAAGAAATAAACAAGGCCCGAGATAAATGAAGTACATAAAATAAAAAGCAAATACTGCAGATAAAACTAATTGAATAAATTTTAATTTACCGAATTTATTCAACCGTATTTATGAATTACACAATCATTTTTTGTATCATCGTCCATGAAAATTTTTGTTGATAAATTATTAATAAAACACAAAGTTTCTGCAAAATTTGAGATTGCCTTTTGACTTTATTTTTATAAAAATTTTGTTGCGCTTAGTGCAATTTTCACGCGTATATTTTACACTTATATTTACACTTGCATTTATGCATTTATTGGTTCATGTACTCATGCTGTACATTGGTGTAAGTACACGAATCAGTATACGTAATAATTGTTAATAATGCGAAATAATTACATGGGAATTAATTTGCATCGTTTTTAATGTTTAAATGTACACGTAGAAAACGATGGAAATTTATTCACATACCTAATACATGAAGAATATCAAAGATTATGTGAACGCACTACGCTGTAAAATTAGTATACAATAACAAATTTTTCAGAAGCATTGCATTTTATTAATAATCCAAAATCGAAATTTTTCATGAATACGAATAATTGTGCAATTAATAAATTGCACATACACACCGAAATTTATGAATATTTCCGTATATTTATTTGCACAAATATTTACAAATTGTGTAAGTATATTTACGCGTGCAGCACACCGATAAATATACAAGCATTGAAGTTTATGTCGTGTAAATGCAATGAGATTTTTTGTTAATATTGCGCAACATTTTTTGCAGATTCAAGCTACTAAAATTGTGGACATTTTTTATTTTTCTTTTCAAATAAAATTAGTCAACCGTTTTTATATATAAAAATATAGAACAATTCTGAAAATGATGCAAATAATTGAAAAATAACAAGAATAAATTTCATTGTATTCTCGCGATATGAATTTTACTATCATATTTATTGAGTGAACGATTCCTTCGCATGCTAAGATTTTTCCAGTATTTGTTAATACAATTTTAAACTTAATTAAATTTATTATTTCTTCTTTTTGTTTGTTTTTTTTTAGTGACCACCTTCAACGAAGACTCAACACGCAAGCAGCTGGAAAGAGGGATAGGAAGAAAGGGAGGAATAGAAATATTATTTAAAAAATTAGATGCAGTAACATGGTATTTGGATTGAAGGATTTAGAGCAAAATAGTGAACGACAGTCCGTCCATCCTCGTACATATCGTTACGATGCTCCAAGCAGTCCGATTGCTGACCGAACTGGCTCGACCGGCGGAAAACAATCATCATAATCATCTTCATCATCAGCATCATCACCAGCATCATCATCGTCGACGGGACAGCGAAGAAACGATGGATCCTGTGCAACAAAGTTCGTCCACTTCTGTGACGTCAGTAGCGAACGAGGGTTCGGTACAATTTCGTGAAATTTATAAAAATGGTTGGCTCAGACGTACCGACAAAACCGATAAAGAGACTAATCGTTTTTGGGTCGCATTTTGTGTTCACGACGATACTGAACCTCGTCTTGAGGGCTTTGCCGATCAAAAACAAGCCACGACTCATTCACCCATGTGGGCACACTCGTTGCGCCATATTCAACATCTTTCACCAACCCTTTGTGCCACACAACGACACGATTACGAATTTTGCGTCAATTTTAACGACGATCGCGTTCTCAGATTGGCCGCTCCTACCTATCAAGGAATGCTCGATTGGGTACAATTAATTACGCGAAAATTAACCGACATGAAAATTTTGCGACCCAAGGAAAATCTCTATTCCAAAGGACCCGAACGCATCGCCACCAGAGATCCGACCAGCCCTTTACCGCCTCCACCACTCTCAACCGGGTATGCCATTTTTTTATGCTACTAAAAATTGCATCGTTGGTTCTAATATTATATTAATATAATCTCTATATATATATAAATCTGTTGGCGAAAAAATGTTTGGCCGCTTTTCAATCGAGAACCACTGAACCCATTTCGATGAATCTTCCACAGGAAGAAAGCTCATGATTCACACTAGGTTGTAAGCTGTATCAAATTCCGATATATTGTTTTTTCAGGAAATGTGAAAAAAAGTTCACATTTTTTATTCAACCTTCAACTTTACAAACTCATGAGTAATTAAAAAATATAGCTAAGCAAAAAAATACGATTTACCAGTTTAAAGATAATTCAAAAATGAAGAGAATGAGCGATAGCTGGGGTTCCTATTTTGGACAGAAATAAAGTTACAGCTATTTTAGTGAAGTGATACAAAATTTGTAAATTCAGCATCTTTTTTTGGAGTATTTTATTTGTAAATTCAGCATCTTTTTTTGGAGTATTTTATTTGAAAAAAAGCGGAAAATTATGTGTAAAATGGAAAATGAATGGCAAGGAGATAGGCCGTGTAATATTTCAAAAAAAAAAAATTAATATTGTCAATACGCTCTAAGCTACGAGGTTCTAATTAGTCGCGATCGAAAGAAAAAAAAAGTACGTGAACTTGAATAATTCTCCAAAACGCTATTATTTAATAAATATTAAAGAAACAATTTTTGAAAACAGGTAGAATCGTGGTGCTTCCTGTAAAAATGTCTTGTAGCGCTCGCTTGTAAATGTACTTGTCTCGAGTCGTTACCGCGACTCTTGATACATTGTTTAATACGGAATTGAATTTTTTTTTCTTTCGTATAATATAACACTGATGAAAATATGAAGAGCCACAATAGATATGGACGGACGTAAGCGAAGCCGAGGATACAGCCATGCGATTGATTTAAGGCGACTTCTCACTTTAGATGCTAAAAAAGGCTATTTTCATGAATTTTTTTGATAGGTTTATATTATAGATATTGATATAAAAGTTGTTGCACTTAATAAATATACTTTCGAAATATAATAAGAAATATTTTTTTTATTTATTTAAGTCACTATTTATGCACGAAAATGGTAGTTAAAAAAATGTCCTAAAAAAATTGTAGGTATGTGCTGTTGATGAAATCTCGGAGATGGATCATCTGAAACAAACAAATCAAATGGTTTTAGATTCAGTATGTTAATGGCTATAGCGTATGTCATACGATTTTTGATATATGCAAAAATAACAAAATGGCGGACATTTTTCGAAAAAACAAAAAACCTTTTTATTAACCGTTTTTGGCAAAAAAAAAATAGTAAATATCAAAATTTAAAAAAATCCTTAATATGCGCTATAGCTATAGTTGTAAAGAATATGTGGTTAAAATTTCACAAGGATCGGTTCAGTAGTTTCGGAGATTTTATCAACAAGCCGTCGAAAAACGTTTCGAGAAAAACGCGTTTACCCTCTGAGCGGACTAGATGAACGTGCTCAGGTAGTAAAGTAAAGGTCACACAAAAATACAGTTAGTTGCTCCTTCGATCTTCATAAAATTTTAGTATGATACTTTTGGATATGTATGCTTTCGAAAAATGTAATAAAAAAAAATCGATTTTTTGAAAATTGTTAAGTGAGAAGTCGCCTTAAATTATTTGTACGAACATGAAATTTTTTAAAAATTTATCTTTTCTATACATTCATTTTTTTATATAAATTTTTTAAATATAAAATTTCAAGGGATTTATTTATTTATTTTTTTCAAATGAAATAGGGTGTGTGGTTTTTAGTGTGTATGAATCCCACACACTGGCGTAGTGCGGATCCTATTCTGTGTCTCATGTAAGATTTTCCACAATCACTTCGAAAAAAAAAATAAATAAATATGTTTTGGTAATGCACGGCTAGATGCGCTTGCTAGATGTGCCGCAGGCGAAGCCCGCAGGCACAGCTAGTGTTATATAAATATTGTATAGAAAAATGAATCAATAAGAATACGATATTTGCTTCATTTTTGTAATTTTCCACTTTATCTTTTTTTCCGAATCTAGTTTTTCGGTTAAAAAAAAATCTGTCCAATTTTCATATGGGCTAAAATATGCAAAAAAAAATTTGGATGATTTCAATAAGCCACTGTGACGGGTCAAAAGGTTGTCAATTTTAGGGAATTTTTTTCTTACAGGTGTAAACAATTATTTAATGATCGGGTAAAGGATACTTTATCGAGAATATATTCAACTATTTCAATACCAATTTTTATCGAAAAATATTAACAATTTACAACGTTATAAGCTTCTGCAAGAAAATGCAAAAAAAGAAATACATAACTTTTTGACCCGTCACAGTGGCGTTCCCCCATAATTAAAAAAATTGAATGAAAAAATAATAAATAATTTTTGTCGTGTTGTACTAACTGCGATAGCGGCACACGGTGCCTCGATTTCGTTCCCACGATACGAAGCAAACGATTTTGCAAATTTAGCATTTATCAGACTCGATTGAGTCGCAGTAATTTTATTCATATTAAGACGAAAGTTAGCGATAATTTGAATATAATCATTTCTATTGAACCGAATTGCGCTTCATGATATTTGTACATTTATTTATTAATATTCATTGGAAAGAATTATTATTTCTTGGAAAAAATAACACATTATAGATTCGATATTCGAGAATTATTTGTTAAAAAATTCGCATAAATTTGTTTATGATTATGTCTCTATGTTTACGAGACGAGTCTCTAGAAATGAGATACTTGATTTTAGACAAAAAATTTACGAACAAAATTTAAATTCAATCGCCGTTGTTTACCATGAAATATTTCCGACACTGTACCATTTGTCAAAAAATATTGAACGGTATATTTTGTAGTTACTAAATCGAACTCAGTGCTAAAAAAACGTATTTAACGTGAGAAATGCGTCAAAATCTGAATATCCTGGGGACGAAAACTTGTGATAATGCTGATCCAAAATATTTTCGAAAGATTAATTGAATCTCAGACTTTTCTAAACATTACATGAAACAAGATGATGGGATTTTCAATGCTGTCGTTATTTTTTTACAATTAAAATGAAAATAACTGAAATTTTACAACGTCCGTAGATCCTCAACGGTCCAGCTGACCCAACAAACGTCGACGGCTGTGGTAGCTGTGAATAATTCGCCACCGGCGAGTAGCAGCACCGCTCCAAGTACATCAACGAGTAGTAACGTTGCAGTAGTTGCGACGAGCAGTGCGACCACGTATCTGAGTGATTCGAGTACTTCGAGTCCGGGTCGTGAGGCAGGAACGAGCGTGGATACAGCACCAATGGTATTTACGTTCGACGATATTTCCCTCGAGGAAAGAAGATCGGCGAGACCAATGCAGAGTGGAATTCAACGTGCTGCAGCGCCACCGACGCCAAGCCCAAGAATCGTGACGGCAGCTGCTACGAGCGAGGAAACGAGCGCGAGTGATTCAGGATACGAGAGCATTTTTATGGCTTCCTCGTATTCGCCGACCGCCGATTCTGCTCGAGCAGCACGTGACATTGCACAAACCGGCGGCGATGCCTCCAACGAAAGATACGCTGCGTTAATGGAATACAGAAGTTCTTCAAGCAGCGCGGAAACGAATCGACCTCAACAAACACGCCCGACTAACAATACCGCTGAACCTCGATCTACCACTTCCGCTAACCCCAATACTCGTCGTCAACTTACACTTCGAGAACAACAAGTCTTTCAACTTAGACGAGAAATGGCTCATCCGGCTGGTGTACGATTGTTATTGGGTCGACGAGACTGCAAGGACAGTATCGCATTTGTCGATACGTACGGTGCTGTTTGGTGAGAATTATTCTTAAAAATTAACTCATAGTAACCACACTTGTATCGAGCATACAACCAGACTAGTACGATTTAGGATTTTGCATTCTCAAATTCTCCCATTAATCATCGCTAATCATTTGATAACCCGAATTTCTTGGAGTAAAAACGCCCAGGAATTCAATTGCAATAGTCTGGAATGTGGAAAATAATATTTTCACCACACTTCCACGGAAAGTTCGACTTTCCGCCTTGCGTAAGTCAAATTTTCCGCGGATATGTGGTGAAGAATAGTATACGCACACACAGGAGGGAAAGAGGCGATTCCAAACCGCATGCTTGCCACCCTCGCCTTTGGGTCGGTTGGCAATTCCGCACGCGGTTTGACAGTCTACTTTCCCTTTCTAGTGGTGTAATATACTATTATGTCTTGAAAATACGTCACAATCGAAACAAAAATTTTCTAAAAATACGATTTCAGTGGTGCAAATTCCCACTGGTGTGGTTATCGCGCTTTAAAAACTCGATTTTTTTTTTAATTGTTTAAACCTCATTTTTATAGTTGTTGGTTGTTTTGAATACGAAATGGGCAAGGACTATCAATGAATTTCAATGATACAAAGGGAACCCAGTTTTACGTATCAAATATTTCAGAGCATCTTTTTTTATGGAAAAAAGATCATCTTTAACTCCGCATATTTTTACAATATGAATACATAACAATAAAAACATAACTGTATTATCTCTAAACTTTGAAGGATTTTGAATTGGTTTGTATTATCGTAAAGATTATTATGATGACGAAGATGAAAAACAAACGAAGACGAACTTTTATATGATCCAAAGTTTGCAATTTCGCATTTCTAAATTTAAGTAATATTGGAATGAAACTTTGAAAGCGTTTTTTTGGAAATAATATTTTTCGACCGTCTATGAAAGCAGAACGTAAGAATCTACCGTTTCATTCCAGAAAGTATACCGCAGAAGTCTACTTTCAAAATTTGATTTCTCTAAAACTTCTACGAATCTTTGAAAAACTCTAGAAACAAAAAAGGCAATGAAAATTATTTACGAAGTTACCTATTCTTTTTCTTTTTAAACGAGAGTCGCGGATGAGCGAAACCGCGGGTGGAAGGAATTATTTTACTCCTAGATAGTGAACATTTGCCGTACTCTCAATTTTTATGCTTGTAAGGATTGACTGTCATGGTTTATTATGAACTAACATTAAACGTTCATTTGCGTTTTCAGGGTTGCAGGTTGGAAGCAACGGGAACATCCTTTGCTCTACAATGTTCTTCACGTGGGTGATTTAGTCCTCAGTGTAGCTGGCATCACACCACTCAATGCGACCGCTATAAAAGATATATTGAAGGGTTGTACTACGCCACGTGTACGTAAACATTATTTTATTGCTTAAAGATTTATGGCATTTCGATTAAAATATTGGCTGATATTTCATTTTCATGAATATCATTGAAAAGTTTAAATTTACTGCCTTCTAAATAGATTTTTTTCGTATTGAAAGAAACAGCGTTTTTCTATCTTCACAGAAATCTTCCAAAAATCCTGCAGAAGTTTTCAATTCTTCTTAAAAAAATTGTTTTCCAAATGGATACGAGAGTTTCAGTTATTATTTTTAGGCCCTCTAAAAAAAATCATCACAACTTGAGAGGGACGATCAATTTTTTGCAACTTTTGTTCTATTTTTATTTTGGATGGAAATATTTTTCGACTCCTTTACTGATATATTTTTTTTTGCTGGATTTTCTGTAACGATGTCGAATTTTGTATCGTTGAAATTCAATGACATTTCTTTTTTTATAGTTTTTTGATTTTTTTTTCCGTTTCTAGCTCCAACGATTGGTTAAATTGTTTATTTGAAATTTCTCAGAAATCTCTCAAATCATATACAAATTGGGACTATTTGAAGGAATAATAAATTGAAAATAAAAAAATCGTTGCGCTGTGGTTCAATCCAATTATCAATTTTTAACTCCTTCGTTATATGTTTTTTGGGATTTTCTGTAACAATATAATCGAAAACGTTGAAGTTTAATTATGTTTCTTTCCTTTTTTAATTTTTTCTTGATTTTCTTTGTATTTCCGGCTATTATGAATGGTTTAATTTCATATTGGAAATTTTTTTTAGGAATTCTTAAAGTAAATCATCAAAAAAATGGGATTATTGAAAAAAATGATAAATTGACAAAAAAAAATTGTCGCACTGCAACGATTCAATCCAATTATTTGAATTAACTTTTTTTTATTCGTTATCCAGGTCGAGGTGATTGTTCGTCGATTACCTTACGCACGTGCCGTGACACTGACCAAGAGAAACGACAGCGATGATTTTGGCCTCGAGGTTAACGGCAACGAGGTTTCCGGTGTTTCCGGTGTCGCGCTTAGCATGGGTTTACCGCCACTAGCGACAGCGACTGATCCAACAGCTCCTGCCGGTTCGAACACTACATGGACCCTGACCGAGATAAACGGCAAACCGTTGAACATTTTTGATGGCGGTGCTTGCGAACGTTTTCGCGCTGTTGGTCGTGACATTTCGATCGTTATACAACCGACCGATCTTGTCTCGTCGTTGCGCAAAAAATTACGCTCTATGCGTAATTACAAAAACTTTGTCATGCAGTGAGAGTGAAAATTAAACATTTTTTTCGCGGCTCTCTGCCGTTCCCTCTGCATAAGATCGTTACAAGGGAGTCTGGAATTGGGAGCGAATCGAACAAAAAAAATCTCGATCAAAAATCGATCGAACTGTTAATTTTTTAGACTTTTGAAAAAAATGTTTTGTTTCTCTATTTTGAAAAGTCATTTTTTATTCCTTTTTCGCGAAGAAAATGGAAATTGTCCATTTTTTGTACTTTTCGATTTTTTTTACACATTCTTCCCCTTTGGCAAGCTACTCGTTTCGGAAAATAATCAAAGTCATCTTTAGACCTATTTTCTATACATGTGAATCTCAACTTATTTCATAAAAAGTTGTTTTCTCTTTAATGATGGTCGAAAGTTACTCGGAGGTAGAGCTTTGCAAGGTGTTTACGAGATTGTGGACTATTTCACATTCCAAGAAAAAAATAAACTTCATTCAAACAGAACTAAAATTCCAATGTGAATGAAAGTTGAAATAAATTTTATGTAACCTACAAAAAGAAGCTGCAACAATTTCATCACTAATATGAAGAAGAATATTTTTGATAGTTTCGATACCGTGCAGTAATAACAAATAAATTGTTAACAATTTCGGTATCATTAACTCCGTTTAAGGCGAGAAAGCTACAAAATCGTTTTATACGCGATATTTCCAAGTTTTGTTTCGTCCATTGATCAGTAGTCGAACAGAACGATTGGTAAAATTTCCAAAATATTAGTTGTCCAACAATTGCAATAATAATGCGACTTTTCGCGCGCATTGCGACTTTGAGAGTGAATTTAGTAGTTCGGAAAACGTGAAAAAGCTGAGTTTAGCTCGGTCGTTAGTCGGATTAAAAAAAGACTTTTAAAAATGTTATTTTTGAGATTTTGGACTCCCTTGATAAAAAAAAACATTTTCTGGCGGCTAATAAGAATTTCTACTGTGAAATTTGTAATGACTGAGATTTATCGGTACTATTGTGTCAATGCGTCCAATTCAGGGCAGCTCGAAGAATTAATAAGTACAGTATGAACTTTTTTAACGGGATCTTTGGTAAGCGTGTACCAAAAAAATAAATCTTGAATGAATGTGTGACGTTAATTAAGTATATGGATAAACATTTTGACGAGGTGATAAGAAGGAAGGAGAAAGTAAGAGAGCAAAGCATACTCTGTGATAATTTACATACAATGTATTTCTGTAGAGAAGAGTATACATGTAGAAAGGAGAAACATCAGTGTATATAAATATCTGTCCGTGTGTTCGTATATAAACTGCACACGCACAATTATTATTATTATTATTAATGATGATAATTATCGATAACATTACCTATTGTTTTGGTAAATAAAAGGACCAATCGATAATTCATACGTACACGCAATTGAGCCTCTAACGATGGAATCACTTTTACCCTGTTGCAAGATTTCCAGACGAATTTTTTATATAAACATTTTATTTTACAACGTAGTTGTCGCGCTACAGTCGTGTTATAAAGTTTACTCTCTGGTCAATGTATGAAAGCTTAGATAAAATTTGAAGAATATCCTAATAATGTCAGTTATTATATCTTATGGGGACCGTATGGTCTAGAAATTTGAAAAAATCGATTTTTCTTTTTTTCGATATGTCGAAAGTATAGTATCTCAAGAATATACTGTGAAATTTTCATGCGGAAATTCTCAATATTACAGCTTCTACAGCCCATAACGCAGGTAGAGAGCGGTCCGCGCGCTCCTAACGGGTCTAGCGCTAACCGGTAACCTAATCGGAGCGCAGCAGCTGTCCCAATCCTTCTCCGAAAATATATACCTGTATATAGTACATACTATATACCTATATATACTTTTCCCTTCCCCTAAATATACCTATTGTCGAACATTTGTGAGGGAAACGGTCATTTCGCTTTCCCCTGACTTGATCAGTACAACGTTACGTTTTGACGAACCAACATCGAAAATTTTGAAATAAAATATCAGAAAATATGGATAGAAAGCAAGGCCGTGACTCTTCTAGACGACCATCTTCTGTAGGTCGCAAAAGATATTTCAAGGGCAATCGATTCACTATCGAAAATACTACTGATTTTACGAGCACGTCTGCGAAAAAATTAAAAGGCAATGAGGAATTGGAAGTAAACGTTAATCCTACTTTCAATTATTGCATCATCGAATTCAGCATGATATTTTTAACGTTGCAACAGTTGTTGAAGTGTAAAGATTGTAACGGTGCGGTCACTTTTAGCAAAAACGGACAACGTGGTCTAGGATTCAAACTCTCTGTGAAGTGTGAGTGTAAAGAAACTTTTATTTTGTCTTCGCCGTTAATTGATAAGGCATTTGAAATCAACCGTCGACTTGTTCTCGCCCTGAGAATGCTTGGAGTAGGATTTGAAGGCTTGAAAAATTTCTGCGGTCTCATGGATCTTGGACAAGGAATTTGTAAGAGTACATATTACGGCATCGTGGACAATATAAAAATTGCAGCTGAAGCCGTCGCGAAAATCGTTTTCCAAAGAGCATTGAAAGAAGAAGTCGAGTTGAATGTAAAAGCTGGGCGTCCCGCGGATGAACTTTCTGTGTCTGGTGATGGATCGTGGGCGAAACGTGGATTCTCATCGCTTCTCGGTATTGCCTCGTTAATAGGGAAATACAGTAATAAAATTTTAGATGTTGTCGTCAAATGCAGTATATGTCAAGCCTGCTCTCAATGGAAAGGCCAAGAGGATACGATTGAATATGAAGCGTGGTATCGAGAGCATGAAGATCACTGTGACGCAAATCATACCGGAAGTGCTGGCAAAATGGAGGTAGACGGCATCGTGGAAATGTTCAAGAGATCGGAAGAGTTGTACAACGTAAAATACGCGAACTATATCGGAGACGGCGACACGAAAACGTTCAAAGCCTTATTGGACACAAAGCCTTACGGGGATGATTTTTTAGTTTGCAAAAAAGAATGTGTTTTGCATGTTAAAAAACGTTTGTACAAACGTGCTGTTGATGCGGAAAAAAAACATGCACAAATAAAGAAAGCAACAAAGAAATTGACAGAAAAAGAAGAGGGAAAAAAGACACAGCGGAAATCGATAAATAAAACACCGAAGCGTCAACAATTGACGAATAAATTATTGCAAGAGCTGTCAACTTATTACGGTCTAGCAATTAGACGTAATTCAGATTCGACTGAAGGGATGAGAAGTGAAATATGGGCAGCATATTATCACAAAATTTCAACAGATGAAAATCCGCAACACTCGTACTGTCCTCCAGGTTCCGAATCGTGGTGCAAGTGGCGTCAAAGTGAGGCTGCAGGTACTTTAGACACCTACGAGCACCCACCTGCTCTGTGCGATGAAGCACAAGAGATATTAAAACCAATTTATGAAGAATTGACAGCAGAGACTTTATTGGAAAGGTGTATTGGCAGTAATACGCAGAACAATAACGAAAGTTTCAATGCTTGCGTGTGGCACCTTGCGCCGAAACATCTGTTTGCCGGAAAAAAAATCATTGATATTGCCACTCACATTTCCGCTTGCATATTCAATGAAGGATTTGCATCCCTATTGAAAATAATGGAGACCATGGGCATAACAATCGGGCCACAAGCGGAGCAACTAGCGCAAAACCGAGACGAGCTGCGAGTATCGAGCGCCAACCGTAGGAGCACGGACAACTCCAAAGAGGCTCGGACAGCTCGAAGAAATGAAAGGAGTGAGGAAATCTTGAATTATGAACGTTCCGAAGGAATCCTATATGGTGCCGGAATCGCGGATTAACTGTAAGTATTCAAAATTTGCTCAATTTTTGAAAATATCTGTACCTCAAACTTTAAACTCATTTATCTCGAAACGACTTTTTTCGGCACTGCGCAGGTGAAAACAAAAAAACTATTCAACCGAATCACTTGAAATTTGGATATGTTGTTCACAACATGTATGGCTATCGTCGGAACTACAATCATAATTTTATTTAAATAATTTCTTATTGTTTATACTAAAAAACTAGTGAAAAAAAAACCCGATTTTACGAATTTTTTTTCAAAAGCGCGCCATTTTGTCAATTTTTAATTTTTTCGATTTGTTCTAGTCCCGACCATAACTGCACTCTTTCTGATTAAGAATCTTCTTGAATTTTGTGTTTCAGATGAGTAGAAGTCTCGGATCGATCTTCACCGTCCGGGTCGGATTTTTCGAGAGGGTCGTCTTCAATGCCAATTATATGATAATAAACACTGTTTTTAAAATTAAAAAAAATTTTTTTTGTATACTTAATAAAGGTAGTAATAAACCCGAAAAGTTAAAACATCGATTTTTAAATTTTTTATGGCAAAAAAAAAATCGTGAAAATAGGTGAAATTTTCGTGCTCTAGACCATACGGTCCCCTTATGGGAATGGTAACGTAAAAAATGATAAACTAATGGAAAAAATGCTTGATTAAAAGTTTAGCGTTTCAGAAATGACAACGTTCCCCACTATTGTTAATACTTAGTTTTATTTTCTATCGGTATATCTTCGAAACTAAACGGTCGGTAAAATCCTAGGCTTTTTTTTGAAAATTTTCATTAAAAAATATTGTTGAAAAATTTCGTGAGAAAAGTGAAAATTTCTAATGATTGCTATAAGAAATCCCGTAAAATTGTGAAATCTTTGATAAGGAAATATTTGGAATCCGGAAGATGAACTTTTCTACAATTTAGCAAGTAATCACAGTGGTGTCCTAAATATGTCCTCGGAATTTTTAATTTTTTAAATAAAAAAACGCTTTGATCAGATAACTACCTTAACAGAACTTACCGTTGTATTAAATACGATTTGCATACCAATTTACTAACATTAACATTTCATTTTATTGACGTTTTATCAAATACCATTTACATACCAATTTACTAATATTAACATTAAGGAATTTCAAAAGTCCTTTCAAATTGGCTGTAACTCTTTCGTTTGCATTTCTATTGTCGTTGTTTTCTTGCTGGTAAATTTTGGTCTCTACCCACAAAATTTCGTTCTCACGATGGTCCAGATTTTTAAAAAATTCGTTGATCTCAGTTTTCAGTGTAAAAAGTTGTTAGGAAATATCTTAAATCCGGAACGGTGAATCCTTTTAAAATTTGGTGAGTAATCTCACAGTAATATTTTGAATATGTTCTTCGATACTGGTTTTGAGGCTTTGACAGTCATTATTGTTACAATCGTTTATGGCTTCCGGATGGATGACGTGTAAAGTTTCAGCGTATTGCCGACGTTTCGCAAACGTTACAGCTTACATCATCAAGGCTGAGAGCTCCGAGACTGAAGCTCCCTGGTCTCTTTATATGCGCATGGTCATCGTTCCGGATGACTGCATCAGCCAAGCAGAGTTTTTGATTGATCAACTGGTCAATTAAAAAATCGGGAGGATCGTGTACCAGATTGGGTGGACCTGGTAACCCCCGTCTCTGTTAAGGTTGTCCGAGTGTTTTCAGATTTTTAGGCCTTCTCTATGTTTCCTAGAGAAATAACTCAGTGGGTTGGCCAGCATTTGAGCTTTGTCGAAAAGGATGGAGTGTCCTGTTTCCATCTTGTGTTCGGCTGGTACTGACTGAAGAATATGGAGATATCTGACACACCGTTGGTGTTCCTTGATCCGTGTACTGATCTTCCTCCCAGTTCCTCCTATGTACACTTTTCCGCATGAGTATGGTATCTTAAATATTCCCTTTGTGGTTTGAAGATGACCTTGATGTTTTTCGATATTTAAAAAAATTCATTGAAAAATGTTTTGGCGAGACAACTAAAGACCTGCATAAACATGTGTATACAGGCTGTTCTCAGAGTCGTACTCAACTTTTCATGGATTCATGGACTTTTTCCTATCAATTAACGAAAGCTGTAATTACTTATATAGGCATTTTTGAATTGCGCAATGTTTTTCCTTAGGATTTAAATGAATCCCTTTTTCAGAACGTATTTATATGTTACATCGACCTCGTGACTTATTATTTGTTTTTACTAGTATCAAATTACATTTCAATTTCATTTCCACTTATTCGAAATGATCATTTTTCATCCAGTCAACAAATTTTCCAAAACATCCTCTCTACAATCTACACAAAATTCTCACTCGAGGGTTCCCCTGTGCACTCTTCAATATTTTGATCGAGGGTCATTCTCTCCGAGGAATCCGAATCTCTCGGATTGCAGCAGAAATAATTGAAAAAATTTTCATAGGTGCTTTCGGGCGGGATTTGAACCCGGGACTCGCAACGTGCGAGCTCGAGCCCTTATCCACCGGACCAACCGCTCTTCTATCGATTTTGTTTATATATTACTAGCTGTGCCTGCGGGCTTCGCCCGTGGCACATCTAACAGGCACATCTAGCTGTGTATTTACGAAAACATATTTTTTTTTCTTTTTTTCGAAGCGACTGTGGAAATCCTTACATGAGACACAGGATAGGGTCCGCACTAAGCCAGTGTGTGGGATTCTTACCCACTAAAAACCACATACCCTATTCCACTTCAAAAAAATTAATCCCTTGAAATGTTGTATTAAAAAATTTACATAAAAAAGATGAATGTATAGAAAAGATAAATTTTTTTTTAATTTCATATTCATACAAATAATTTAAATCAATCACATGACTGTATCCTCAGCTTCGCTAACATTCGTCCATATCTGTTGTGGCTGTTCATATTTTCATCAGTTTTATATTATATGAAAGAAAAAGAAATCAATTCTGTATTAAACAATATATTGAAATATTACACGGCCTATCTCCTTGCTATTCTTCTTCCATTTTAAACATATTTTTTTGGTTTTTTTTAAACGTAACACGTCAAAATAACTCCCGACAACATAACATGTAAAAATAACATGGAACAAAAATCACACAGAGCAAAAATATCACAGAAGAAAAATAACACAGAACAAGAATATCACGCGACAAAATGACATACAAAATATTGTAATCGTAACACATCGGTGTTCTGGTTATTATTGTAAAACTATATACAATTCAAATCTATGGTGGTTATGACCTAAAAAATGGCAAAGGGGCGCGAAGCGCCCCGTTGCCCAAACCATTAAATTCCACTATTCGCACCTGAATTTTATACTATTCACACTTGGTCATATACTATTTACACACTTTTCTAAGTCCTGGAATGAACTTTTTAATTAATTTTTTCGCGTTTGAAGCCCCCCCCCCCCCCGTTCATATTACAAGTTACATAATTTTTTATTTATAACAATGTCTAGAAAAAAATTCGGACCAATTTTGAACTGGAGCCGCAAAGCAGTCAACTATTTTTTATTGACACTTTAAAATTAATTTTTATTAATATTTTTTTATTAATTTGGTGTTATTTTGACGCTATGTTATTTTGAAGCTGTGCTATTTTCGCGTTTTGTTATTTTGACAGGTGTTATTTTAGCGTATTATTTTGATGTGTTATTTTTACATAGTACCTTTTCAAATAAAATACTCCAAAAAAAGAAGCTCAATTTTCAAATTTTTTATCACTCCACTAAAATAGCTGTAACTTTATTTCTGTCCAAAATTGGAACCCCAGCTACCGCTCATTCTCTTCATTTTTAAATTATCTTTAAATTGGTGAATCGTTTTTTTGTTTATTTATATTTTTTAATTACTGATGAGTTTGTAAAGTTGAAGATTGAATAAAAAAATTGAACTTTTTTCACATTTTCTTAAAAAACAATATATCTGAATTTTACACAGCTTACAACCTAGTGTGAATCATGAGCTTTCTTCCTGTGGAAATGTTCATCGAAATCGGTTCAGTGGTTCTCGATTGAAAAGCGGCCAAACATTTTTTCGCCAACAGATTTGTATATATGCGGCATTCCACACCATTTCAAGCGACCGTAGCCTCGATCATTTTTAATTTTCCTCATTTTTTTTTTTTTATAAAATAGTACCCCATGGAAGGAATATTTACACCAATTTTAAGATTTTTATCTCACATCTTTCAAGAGTTACAATTTTTCAAAAAATCTAAATTTTAGAAAGTTTGGAATCGTTCTAACCGCGATATCTCTTAAACTAATCGACATACCGACTAGTGTCAATATATCGATTTTTTTCGTTTCGGTTCATACTTTCATGAAAAAAATTATCAAACATTAACGTTTTTCTGCATCTGAAGTAAAAACTATTTTTTTTTGAAGATAATTGCCTTTTTTAATTTTTTCAAAAAAATCTCTAATGTAGTATGACAAATTATACGATTTAAAAATCGTTAAAACACTGATTCGATAGTGGGAAATTTTTTTTAATAGAAATTTGAAGTTTTTTTTATGAATCATATTTTAATTAAAGATAAACCAATTGAATTGTTTTTAAGCCTAGTTTAATTGTGATCAAATGGGTGTTTCCAATTTTCGTCGAATCTTTTTTTGTCAATTTTTTTTATCACCAGTAATACTGGTAAGTATTAATTATAGTACACATAATAATTTTTTTTATCACCAGTAATACTGGTAAGTATTAATTATAGTACACATTTACAATTTTTAGTCAGATCCAATGACTTAAAGATTTTTTTCCATTACTTTCCTAGAAGAAATAATAGAAATTCTAAAATTTTCATTTCTTTCATTCATAAATTCTAACATAATTCATAATTTCTATTATTTTTTCTAAGGAAGTAATGAAAAAAAAATTCTTTTAATTTTAATCAAAGATATAACCAATTGCATTCTCATGCAATTGGTTGTATCTTTGATTAAAATATGATTCATACAAAACGCTTCAAATTTCTATTAAAAAAAAGTAATTTTAAAGTTTAATTTTAAAGCGTTAAAAATCGTATAATTGGTCATACTATTTTAAAGATTTTTTGAAAAAAAAAAAAATAAGAAATGGCAATCGTTTTAAAAAAGAATAGTTTTTACTTCAAATGCAGAAAAAACGTTGATAACGATGATTGATAATTTTCCACTCCGCCGCTCGAAGTGGTGTGGAATGCCTCATATAGATTATATATATATATATATATATATATATATATCATATAATTAAATATTACGAGTACGTATGTACTCGTAAGTCTACGACAGAATTTACTTGGTTTATTTTCTAAATCGTTTCATACTCAAGCACCTTTTCAATCATACATTTACAGCAGCAGCCAAACATTTCATTTCATTAGAATTTTAGCAAGGATTTTAAGACTTTACGAGCATTGATTCGCAGCAATAACGTCAAAAAGCATTACCAGCTTGTTTGAATCGAAATTTCTTTAAACACACGTTCAGGAAAATTATTCACGTGATTTGAAATAAAGTTATTCATTTTACTAAATATTTATAAAAATCTTGAGAATTATTTCAATTTTTTTTTTATTTTTGATTATTTAAGTACATTTCACCATTTTCAAAAGGAACAAAAATTCTGAAGTTATTTGAAAGATTTAAAAAAATGATGCGTTGAAGAATTTTTCATTTAAGAAAATTGGTAAAAACTTTTTTCGTAACGTCTAAAAGATTATTGATTTTTTCTTTCAAATCTCCAAGTACTGAAATTATAATCGCATTAAATAATTAGCAGTAAAAAAATGAGTAAAACAGCCTGAGGGTTTATGCCTCTTTGTTTATGTCTAAATTCGTACGAAAATCGTGGCAGTTAAATGATACGAAGTATTTTATAAATTAAAAAAATAAAAACACTTATTCTGTAGTAGCGTGTTTTACCAATCGAGGCCCATTGTCGATTCATAAGTAGGACTATTGGTTGTGTAAAATTGTTCGTACCAACGTCGAAACGCGGGTATTGTACGATCTTCGCGCACGAGAACAGGTCGTTTTAAAAATTTTTTGTGGTTCCATACCGCCATGTCGCGTTCGAACATAATGCACTCGCCGAGCATAACTATCTTGACGTATGGTCCGAGAAACGGTGATGCAAAAATTGTGTGTGTAACGCGTTGTAAAAGAGGTCCAAACGGAGTTACAGTTTGAAGTATGCACATTTGACCAAAACTCGTATCGATCCACATCTCGACGTAACCAGGCCCAATTTGTTTGGCTGTTACATTCAATTCGAGCATAGAATAACGACCGAAAAGTATTATACTGTGTTTCAACGTTCCTGTGGCTCGATAACTTTCCAATGCATTATCGTCGTTCGCTATGATCGTTTCCAGCTTCTCGATCGTTTCATCCTTCGACAATATTCGTGACATTTTTGTCGACCAGGTACAACTGGTCCAAGAATGCCTCAGAAAACCCCATAAGGAATTGTTAAAAAATATTCCTGGCCCGTGAACTGTACTGAAATGAGCCATATCCGCTCCATTTTCCGGTATTTCCTTAAACAATTTTCATTGCGATTCTCACGTTATTCATTTTTATTCATTTTCAATGCTTCTTTTAAAATTTTTCACTATTTGAAGGACTTTAAATAGTGGAAATAAACACGTATATATTTCGATTTGTTTAGAATTTTTCTTTTTTTGATAGCTTAAAATCGCATGGTTGATTCTTTGAAAACACGTACAAATTTTTCAGAAAAAATTAAAAAATGTTATCGTACAGTTTTATACGAATTATTAAAACAGTGCCCGGAAAAAAAAAATTTTGATTGGCAATTAGGATGCCGGACGTTCCATGCGTTCGAAAAAAAAACCAAATGTTTTCTTAATCTGTATCAGTGTTGTGAGCAGTGGTACTAGAATCAGAAGGAACATTTTTTTTCTTCCCAAAATGACGGTATGCTAAACTTTGATTATTATCAACATTTCCTATGATTTTTCCTTTCCACGAGTCATAAACAAATAAATAACCATTGTTTTGACTCAATTCTAGTACCATCGCTGGAGAAGAGTCTACTGAAGATGTATACCAAATTTCAACTCAATCGGATAACTGGATCGTGATCGCGAATTTAAAAAGCATATTTTTGAGAATATTGATTTGACGTTGTTATTTTATTTTTTTTTTTTTTTTGATAAAATTTGTACGTATTCTTAATGGGAAAACGACTGTAGAATTTTTGAAACATCGATTTTTTTTTATTGGCTTAAAATATACTTTGAACCCTCTTGAATATGAGGCAAAAAGATTTATATCTGAAAAAAAAATGTTTGAAATTTTGGGCTCTCGAATTTTTCTTTTTTTCGTTTCAGTACCACGTTCCAAAACTTTAAACGCGTTTATCTCGAAAGACGATTTTTCAAAACGACACGCAGCATAACTCCAATAATTTTCATTCTTTTCATTTGAATTTTTGACAATATTTTAAAAATAACATTTCGAAGTGAAATACGTACGGAATTTTCGATAAGTTCATTTAAACATTTTTTATCAACAAATAATTACCCCTTTTTCTGTCGAAAATTGAACCTCTTCATTCAAACACTCGCCAATAATACAAAAATGAACATTTTCAGAATCCCCTACGTACTTCACTAGCTATGAGTGTCTAGATTAAGTGTTTTTTTTTTAATTTTTTGTTCCAGATCAACAATTGCACCAGTTACACTGCGTGCCGCAGAGCGCCTCGAATTCAACAAGCCTCGCGGGCATAGCTCTGGTGTCGCCATTTTTAAATATTTTTTAATTATAATTTTTTGTTGTACAGTTAAATATATATTTAATAATTTCCCCGAATATTATTATTCTATTACTTCCGCTATGTACTTCTACTATATATCTACTATATACTTCCACCCGAAAAAAATTGTCGAAAAAAGGCATTTTTGAGGCCCTTACAGTGGTTTTAGCCCTTAAAGGATCAATAAGAATCTGGACAAAATTTCGGGAAGAAAATTTGAACAGTTTTAAATTTTATTTAACTAAAATGAAATTTGCAATGAGAGCTTGAAAATTGATTCACGAAAGTAGAATTTTTCAAATGACAGAAAGCGATAATAAAACAGAAAGTGATAATTTCGCGAATTCACCCTAATCCCAAAATGATCACTTTCTGTTTCTGAGATAAGTTAAAATAACGTACTTGTATGTGACTGTTGATGTAATACTCATTTCGACCATGGTTCCACCAAGTTCCATTGACTATCTTCTCAATGGGCTCAATTTGCCAATAAGGATCGGCCGATTCTGCGTGAAACCACACGAAAATAATTTGGTTGACTTCGCAACATTTCCACGCCTTCGTGTTCGCCGATTTTGGAACTGGGAGCAAAAAAAAAATATGTGTCGACATTGAATTGGGGAACTAATTATGGGATGTTAAATATTTATTTGTTGGCTATATAAAAAATGCTTTGGTTGTCTTGACAATGTGACAAAAAAATTCAGCGTTTTTCGTGTAAATTTTTTTTATTCATTTATTCATTTATTGTCAATTCCTAAAAGATCTACCGTTCTTTGTGTATGGAATGCTTTGACATTGGCCATCATCACCCCGAAAGAGCCAACTGTGAAAAGGACACTGGAGACAATCGCCCTTCACCGTACCACCCTCGCCCATATTGGCACCAAGATGAGGACAGTACGCATGTAAAATTTTTACTTCACCCTTTTCTGTCCTGTTTGAGTAATAAAATTTAGTGGACAATTAATCGAATATTCGTAACACAGTATAAAATTATCATTTGCATAGTCCAACTTGCGATATTATATGTTTATTGATATAATCAATTCGAAAAATAAGGTTTGCAGTCGAATCGAATAAAAATAAGATAACTTGGTAATGTTACACGATTTTTAAATTAGCTTCTTTTCAATAATATATTAAAATAATGTTGTTAAATCGATTAAATCATGAAATAATCAAACAAATTCATAATGTGTTAACCCTAGAACCCCACAATCTATTTTTTCCAACGTAAACCCCACACTACTGGGGTAAATAATTACCCGAATGTTCTCTTTAGCATAAAATGTTCCTCGTACGCGATAATAATGTTTAATTATATACCATTCTCTTCGTTTTTTAATAACGAAGAGAATGGTGTATGATAAAGTCACATTCGATTAATATTTAATGGTGAAAACTCTAGAAAACGGAAGGAATGGTTTAACAAAATTGGTACGAGAACGAAATTTGATATTTTCGTGGGGTAACTAATTACCCCGTTGTAGGGTTCTAGTGTTAAAATTTATGAAAATATAAACGCGAGTTCGGGCCACCTTAAGGGGGAACGCCACTGTGACGGATTAAAAAATTCTATATTTTTTTTGCGTTTTCTTGCAGAATACACGTTTAAAATTATGTAAAGAAAATTTTTAAGTCAAAAGTAAGTATCAATATTCAAGTTAACACCTTATTTTATGTCAAGAAAAAAGCAACGAAAAATTTAAAAGCGTTTTCCTCGAAACAGCTGTTTTCGACCTTGTCCCAGTAAATACTCGAAGACCAATGAACCGATTTGATTTTTTTTCTTCAAATATTCGTTATCGCAGTGACAAAGGTTGTACGTGGCCAATTTTTGAAATTTTGATAATAACTATTTTTTAATACTACTTAAATAAAAAAAGGTCTAAAAATCGAAAAATGAGTAAAAAAAATTCAAATCGCCGTCATTTCGTGAAAAAAATAAAAAAAAAATCGCCACGTACATCGAAGGCTACATTTATATAGACATGGAAATTTTTTATTTTTTATTTTCAGGTAACCCCTCACCAAGATCTCCATGGGACAACTAAGAGGAATTTTTTTCACATGGAAGCTCATAACGTCGAAATTTTCAAAATTTTTCAAATTTTTTCAATGAAAATTGGTATTGAAATAGTTGAATATATACTCAATAAAATTTCCTTTACTCGATTTTTGAATGATGATTTATACCTGTAAAAAAAAATCCTAAAAATTGACAATTTTTTGGCACGTCACGTTTTGGCGTTATCCCTTAACAAGTATAGTACTGAAATAGCTCGGAAAACATTGCCATAAGTTTTCATTCAATATCATACCTAAAAACTGCAAAGTTTTCGCCCAGAGCTGCTACATGTTTAACCTCACCCCGTTTAAGCTGCCAGCTTTCCAGTAGTCCGAACCAACCATTCGGATAAACGGGGGGTAATTTTCCTACCTTTCGAATGCTCGAGCCTGTATAACGAGCACGACGAGAATTCGCGTCTTGTTCAAAATTCTGAAAAAAATATACGGCGAATTGTGGAAAAAGCTTATCATTTTATAAGAAGCGAATTGTCTATGATGAAAATTCATATATGTTATAAAAAAAAATTAACGTTTACAAACATAATTAAATCTTTTTGTTTTTTTAACTTTTTTTAAATCGATGAATTTTATGGAAATACGTTTAAAGGATGATCAAAATGATTCGACATGAAAATTAATAAACACTCACAGGAATCTTCCAGTAATTTGTATTTTTTAGCAACTTATTTGTAATGCAAAGCTTAATTTGCCCATGCAAAAAAAAAATATATATATAAGAAATGAACGGTTCGAAACTTAACAGATTCAGGGCAGGTTGTTTTAACCTCTAGGTAAGCCTATCTGGCAGTTAAAGGTCTGCAAGTCAATGGTTTTGACCACCAGATAGGCTACCTAGAAGTTGGAAGACCCCGCCTTCAGAAATATTTATTCTCGATCCATTTGAAAACGGTCCAATATTCTTCCCGTTTGTTCCAGGCCGGAAGATAAAAGATAAAATAATGTTTGCATCGACAATGCTTACCCTGACCCAATTAAACTTCCAGAAGAAGGCCACGTAAATGAAAAACGTCAGCAAGGTGACCGTTCCTGCGGTCCACCAATCGATCATTTTACCCTGCATTTTCCTCCTTCTTTCTATCTCTGAATTTGTCTGTCTCCTTCGTTGAGTTTACGACGTTTCTTCGTTTCCACGATCTGCGTTAAATTTTCTTTTATCATATATTCGTATTTCTCTTTAAATACGAAAAACTTGTACAAATTTACTTTAGTGTTAAAAAGATCGAAGCACTTTGAAGATTTAGTTTTTGCCACAAAGTAAAAAAGCAGTTGAAAAACAAAACGGGGTGAACGCGAAATACAGGGATGCAAATGAAGAAGAAACAAAATACCATTCGCCACTAAAATGGATCACCAACTTGATTTTATCACTCTGATACAAAAATCTATAATCTATGCCACGCACAAAAGTGAGTTGAGGTAACTACGCTGATTCAGTTGAGTCTATTCAATAGTGAATTTTTTAATCGTAATAAAATATTGTTGATTTTGATATGTGTCAACATTATTTGTACGAGCGATTTCCGATCAATTTCAAACAATTGATTATTCATATTAACGTGAATATTCGTAGTGATTGCTTCTTTTCTTAATGAAGGGGTAAAATTGATGGAATCGGCCTAAAAAGAGGTCTGTTTTCGAGAATTTTTGTTCATTCACTGAATCGTACCAATAAAAAAAAAATTGATAACATCGTTAGGCATATCAAAGAGGACAAAAAATAATTTTTTCATAATTCATTTTTACAAAATGGTGGTTCTGCAGCAGCGTGAAGGAGACAATCGATTTGAAGTTCGCAAACAATAGAACTCAAATAATTTTTAACCGATTAACTTGAAATTTCGACAGTATCGGAACGAATAAATTTTCTACAGAAAAACGTAGGATTTTTTTGATAAGTTACAGTTTTTTTGAGTTACAGCTGATTTTACTCGACTTTTTTTTGTAAAAATGGATCTTTTTTCTCAAAATTCCGCTATTTTTGTTGAAAATCAATATTTTAAAATACGGCTACGTATTTCTCGAGGTATTAAAGTAAAGAAAAATTAACAAATTCCAAACCATCGAAGATCCGCTATTTTGAAAAATTAAATTATGAAAAAAAATTTCTTTGTATCTTCTGACATGACTTAGAAAGTTATCAAACTCAATTTTTGAAAAATTGAATTTGACAAATTCCTAAAAATATACCTCTTTTTCAGCCGGTTACATTGGTGTAATCCCTTAATGCATTTATTTATGGATGCATTCGATTTTGTTGACAATCGACGTAACCCAATTGATCTTTGAAAATAAATTTTTTCATCGATATTTTTCCGCGTTATTAATGCATTCATGGAATAACTTTTTATTACTTTATATTATTGCTTGAAATAATTAAACAAATTCATCACTAATATAATACAGCTCGATCACAACAAAATTAAAACACCCAAGAATGTGCACAGGATTTACGAAAAACCGAGAAAAGCAAGAATAATTTTCGTACGAGAAGAATCCGATCCGAAGTACAAGAGACACATTCGATGGACTGAAACAGTGAGAGGTTCTGGCCGGTTTATCTACCCATAGTTTTGTATCCGAGATTGCTATCCGATTCCTGGGTCACTTGGAATAGTCAAATGTACGTCAAATCCCATGTATTCCCTATTCGATCAAGATATGTACCTGTGTTGCCTTTCTTGTGAATTCCCGCTCATGACGAGCTACACGCGCTTCATCGAGAGCTTGAGAATACATGCATCTTATTTTACTATCTATTAAAGGATCTCAGCATTGATTTTCGTCGTTGACGACAGCGATAAGAATTATCTGAGAATGGTTTTCAACGCATTCGGACCGAATACTTTACCATTTCTATACATATAAATATTGTACTTCCGGAGTTTAATATTCGTTAACATTCTTCTGCTTAAGGTTTTGGCACTTTTCTTATTTTAACGATAAAGAAAGCACAAAAAGTTTTGTACTGTGAATAATTTATTATGAAGTTTTAACGTTGTTCGTAGTAATATTACTGTGCTACAAATATTTTGATTTTTATACTCCACTGAATGGTTTAAAATCCTTCGTTAGAGGGAGGTTCTCGTCATTTTGGAAATAGGGATCACTGGGCTCAGTTGGAAGAGCAAAAGTAGATTTTTTGCCGGTCATCGATTTCGTAATCATTCTTTTTCTGTAAACCATATCTCTTTTTCCATTTTCCGTAACGTCACTTCGATATTACATCGACCTATGTCATTTTAGGTAACAAATAGGAATTATAGTTTTAGAATATCAGGTTCGGGGTCAGTCGTAACGAAAGCTGTATATCTCATAAAAATCTCTCACTCTTTCTGCGTTCTATATGATAATCGAACTTATTTTGCTCGTTGTTGATTTATTTTCAAACGCACAAAATTTCATTACCATCCTTGAAAAAACTTTTACGTATTACCCATTATTGTGATTACATCCGACTAGGTGACGTTGAAGATGAAAAGACCAGAAGAAAATAATGCACCTTATGTACGAGGATAGATCAAAAAGTTTTTATGAACATATATTTTTAAAGCTTATTTTGGGGGTAGTTTATATTATCAATCTGACAAATTACTTCGTCACACTATATTAATTTTTTCGTATTATAACGAGTCGTTGAAAGGTTTCGATTACAAATAAATAAATAAATAAATTCTGAAAACTTTTTGATTCACCCTCGTATTTCACTTCAGTAAATATTCATGTTCTGCGGTTTTCATTCTATAAATCCTCTTGTCATTCAAAATCCGTAACACTTAAATAAAAAATAGTATTGTTTGATTGTAGTTGGACTAAAATTATCTATTCCAATTGTAGTAGCGTAGTAAAGTCACTACATAATCGTTCGAAGTCAAAATCGTACAATTGTCTCTAGTTTCTTTTACTTTGAGTAATAAGTCTATTAAGTTCTGTTAAAATGAATATTTTTTTCGAAACAAATGTTACTTGAATAAAAACGTAGTGTTTTGCTACTACATATAATAACATACTATTATAACTTGCAATCGTTCAACAGTTAATGTAATTAGTGATATTTTTATGGGAAGAAATGATGAAAACGTTCACTCTGAATTCCTTGATTTTTCGGTATACACAGCTAGACTGATATAAATTAAATGAAGATAGACATTTTTTGCGGATGAATGATTTTCCGATGACAAAGTATATTGTACTATTGCAAATATAAAGTTTATTGGTGCAACGAATTGTTACGTCCAGAAGAGACAATAGAAATAAGTTGGGTTCGAAATACTTTTAGTAATTAATAGATATTGCCGCCACCAATTTGTACGGAAGGTACAAATAATAATGTTTAATATTTAGGTAAAATATAAATAGAATAGAACAAAATGAAATAAATTAAAGTAAAATAAAATAAGATAAAATAACGAGTAGAATGAAATTTATTGAATTGATTTAAATTCAATTGTTAATTGGGATACCTCTACCTTCCGTACGGGCCCGGTACTCTCACGAGCCAACGGGGGAATTGGTCAGGGTAACAATTAATAAATAAACAAAAACAGTCTTTCAGATGGAAATTAGACAAATGATTATATTCTGACAAATGAAATTGTTGAATCGAAAGATTACAAAATGTGGACTTAAATTACTTACAATTCGGTGAGGTTTTGTATTTCGAATGACCGGGTATCTTAGTTCACACTCACACACATACGCATACAACTCGCACAGACACATACAACGCGGGGACAATGTATCCCGCGAATCACTCTTGCACACTTTTCACTTTTTGAAATCATACGGCGATCAAAGAAATAGATGAATTTAAACGAAGTTTCACTATTGATTCGAAGTACACGTTAATTGGAAATTTTGAAGCACTGATCAAAATTATATTTAAGAATTTTGAATAGAAATTTAAGTATAAAATTACGTCCTAGTCGGAGACTGACTTATTACACCGCCGCGAGGATGGCTTCGGTTCGGAGCCTTATCCAACCCCAGGAATCAACCATGGTCTAGTTGGGACTAAATCTATTTACCCGCTACAGAGATACCAAATGGTTCCGCGGATCGTGCGATGTACGATCAGCAAAATACGATGATCCACGTCCTAACTTGAGCACGGTCCCACGGTTTTGGCGAGAGAGTGCAAATATCAGTGGGACAACTACACGTTCGCACCAAATTGTCCTTGGCGAGTGCATCCACACACTGTAGGTGCACGTGTACTCGCGAGGCGAGATATAGCCACGCGCGGCGAACAAGGTAGAGAGCGTGAGCTCGTCGCATCTCTGTCTATCAGAAAAATTTAAGGGTGAATGATATTGACCGTCCCAGTAAAAAGTATACTATTTCAAGGAACAGCGTATATATGGCTCCAATCAATATTTCACTGGCTGTTTACTATCAGAAATCGTAGTCGGGACGTTAGTAATACTGATTTAATGACTTTCAACCTGTTTAAATGATTATTAATTGCGTATTTCTGAATATCGGCGATAACATATTTTGACAAGGATTGTAATCCAACTGTGAAAAAAATTGTCCTTTTATTATATGTATGTAAAACACAAGAGCCGGTTGAATATAGAAAAAAAATATCACACAATATAAAGCTATGTTGATATTGAATGGAAAAATCGAGCCATTTAAGATAATTACACAAAAATAATATCGAGTAAAATATACGATACGACACGGCAATACCGCACTGTATTGATATTATTTTTGTACGATGGCTACACTGAGCACTCGCAGCGCCAGAGGAGAATTTCTGCTGGCCCGCTGTTTCCATAGCCCTTGTTTACTATTCGCGTTGTCGGTTCAAAAATGAGGTTAGAATAGTGAGCAATTTTCGTTAACGTTTTTAAATGCCCAGTAACAGTACGTACCGCTGTAAAGGCATATTGTAAAATTTTTCAAACCTAATTGTTGGTAAACACGTGTAAAACAGTTATAAACCATTTTTAATATATTTATTTTGAGTCAATACGCATTATTAAATGCTATATCTATATAGATGTATGCTATATAGTGTGCAGTGCGATGTTGTCGTCTCTATAGGATTAAAATCTAAAATCTTCGAGACCGCCGCAGTTATCAATTTTTTTCTTAAAAACGATACAGTGAATCATCTTGAAACTTGACACTGAGCTTCGTCAATGTTTTTCCTATAGACTGCATTTTTTCGGAATTTTCTCTTTATTTTCTATCTACGTTGCGAATGCATATTTTCGATAATATGTCAATCTCCATAAGAACACATGCAAAATGGAAAAATTAATAACATTAAAACGCGCCCGACAATCAATACCAAATTTTACACAGACATTTGGAATGGTAAGATGTAACGTCTGTGTAAATATGAGATTGAATTCTTTATTTTGAAGAGTATCATTCATCCTTACAATTTTCGAGACAAGGATGTGACAGAATAAATATTTTTTCGACGTTCGTTACATAGTCCTTAAGAAAGTTTATTACAAGTACTTAATTTTGACTACGGAAAATTTTACATGCGTCTTACCGGAAATGGTAGAGATGGGTCGGAAAAGTTTGTTTAACGAGAGCTGAAAACAAAAATAATCCTTCGCAGAAGGACAAAGAAGAATAAGAAGAAAAAGGAAAGAAGAAGCGAAAGCTTGAAAAGAGTTTAAATTATTTATCATAAATCCCGATTATATTCCCAAATGTTTCAAGCCTAAATACGAATGAAGTATAAAAAAAATGTGTGAAATATCCTTTTCGTCAATTCAGGTCACTAATTTATTTCAATTTAATTACATTTTTCTATTTATACGTATAAATCTTTTTAAGGAGGTTTCGTCATGGTGCAGGGTAGTCCGTAAAGTGCCTTACAATCCCTACGCAAAAGTTAAGGAGTTTCGGTACAAGTGGCAAAATGTAACCATATACTTCAAATTTACACAGTATATTCTTTGACATATACTGGATGTGTCGTCCAAATTTTAAATTGATCGTCTACACCGTTTTTGTGAAATTAAATGTCAAAAAAACACTTTTTAACATGGTGAGATGCCTACGGTCATTGGTGAACGACAGTTTTACGAATGGAATACTGAGAAAAAATGTTAAAAACTAATTGAAAACTGCTAAACCACTAAATATACTATTGCAATTCCGGTATCCAAAAATTAAATAATTCATCTACATGTTTTATTAATTATTCATTTATTCATCAACGAAAACGGTGAGTTTTCCCCCCATCGACCGAACGAACAGGCTTTTTTTATTTGTTTTCGACGAAATATTGCTATGTGAAGTTGGCGCTTTGCTTGAAAACAATAGAATTGTACCAAAACCCCTTAAGATCCACTTTTCATTCAATACATTTGACAACGTCGCAGTTGATATCGATAGCTGTACACCTAATTTCTTTCAGTCGTCGGTATGGTAGGCAGAACATACCGCCATGATTAAAAGCCAAAAGCAGCTCTTAAGAAAAGAGTTAGTCATATAATATGTATATATGAACTCCAAATTATATTTCACGTAAATGTATAACGCAAATACGTTTGTCGTGACATATGCTTTATGAAAAAAATGCTACTTCCTGACTGTTTCGGCACAACAGCACTCTTTATTACCGACTGCTAGTCTCATATCTAATTTTCAATTCAAGAAACAAGCGATGCGTTGCCGAACTTCCTGAGAATTCCGAAAAATTTCATTTCTCGGCCGTTCTGTCGATTGTAATTCTTAATTTCTCTTCCAAACATTCATTGACCCTGCTTTTTTATGATTGATATGAAATCCTCGAAGTTTCATTTATGAATAGAGCTTTTAATAAGCAGTTTATCTAATCGTTAAGTATTTTATTATTTGCAATACACGAAGGTAAGATATTCTCATAAGGCTAATGCTAAATTACGTGACTTTTGACATTAAAAATATTTCTTAACATTTCGTTGATCTACACTGAAATTTCAAGGGAGTATAGTTTGCTGTCCAAACAACAGTATATTCAATTTTCAGATTTTTATCTAACAATCGCTCACGTAACAGAACCTCCTTAACTTGAGATCTTTGGTATCTTCGTTCATGAAGTTTCTTCGTCTCTCTCTGCCTCTCTCTCTCTCTCTCTCTCTCTCTCTCTCTCTCTCTCTCTCTCTTCAATATGCTTTTTCTTAAAGTATAATACATAGGGCGACTGCATATATATTTGCGCGGTAAATGGAGCTTCACTTTTGAGACATGTATAGGGTGATTCCGGATGACTTACCGTTCAGGTAACTTTGGGTTCGGGACGATATTTTAAGCAATTCTACTTAGGCAATTTTTTTTATTCGCAATGGTTTTTAAATATCAAGTAATAGAATTTAAGATTTTGGAGCCAATAGAAAGGTCACTTTCCGCCATGATGGGCAATGCTTCAGGGCGCATCCTACTTGACGTCCGCGGCGCCCACGACGTATTCACGACCATGGTTACAGCATAGGACCGAGGGTTGTCATGAGCGCCACGAGCGTTAAGTGGAACGCACCCTCAGAGTAGTTTAATCTGGAGTGCGTTCGAAAGCAGCACCCGTGTGCACACGGCCCATGTTATCGTATGGGCCAGTGTGCACACGGGTGCTATTTTCGAACGCATTCCTGGGGGCTAAGACTCATGCTCGCATTCGGAGCGTACATTTTTGTCTTTTGTTTTAAAGTCAATGTCCCATGAAGAGCACCTTTACAAGCCTACGAACAAAAGCCTACCCGTAAGAATCTCTACCGCTCGATCTCTACCAAAGAAATGTGAACCAACAAAAAAACACTATCAAAGCCTAAAACTACCAAGATTGTTCACTACCATGGTCATACTCTACCAACGAAGAATTACTAGCGTAATATAACTATATATTACACTGTATACAGATATATATGCGCTAGTAATTCTTCGTTGGTAGAGTATGCCCATGGTAGTGAACAAACTTGGTAGTTTTGGGCTTGGATAGTGTTTTTTTGTCGGTTGACTTTTCTTTGGCAAAGATCGAGCAGTAGAGATTCTTACGGGTAGGCTTTATTTTGGTAGGGTTGCAAAGGTGCCCCGCAAAGTGACTTTCACGCTCGCGAGAAACTTTTTTCTTTCGTGTGACGTTAGCACCATGTCCCGAAGAGCGCGGGGGACAGAAATCAATCCAAATATTCCTCGTACTTTGGTATATGGGTTGGTATTTTAACCGACTGCGTCCTCGAAGGGTTAACGGGCGCTCCCACACTCTTTCTTCCTCAACCACTTCTACCCGCGGTTCTCCCTAGTCATTTGTCTCTGGTACGATTCTCCTGACCGGAGCTTGTCGCGCCCCGGTAGATGTCAGCATCGGAACAGCTATAGTTGTGGTTCGAACATCCTATAGCTGGAGCTACGTCCTAGTCCATTTAGGGTGCCGCGTTCGACGCTTTCGCGCTCAAAAGCGCGGCTCTAGCATTGAACGGTATTACTATACCTTACGCTTTGAACAACTTTAAGCGCTAAAAGCGCCCAAGCCGAACGCACCCCCTTAGCTTTCATCCGAAGGGACTACGACCAGGGAAAATCACACCAGAGACACCTTATCCTGTTTTTTGGTCACTGCTAACCAAAGCATTATACCTTTGCACCTACATTTTTTTTAAGTGGATTCCGAACCACCGAGAGCGCAGTAGAAACAGAAAAATTTCATTGGTGCCGCTGGGAATCGAACCCGGACTCACTGGTTGTGAGAGCTGCGTACGTTACCCCTGTGCTAC
This sequence comes from Rhimphoctona megacephalus, assembly GCA_963989365.1. Classification (NCBI taxonomy): domain Eukaryota; kingdom Metazoa; phylum Arthropoda; class Insecta; order Hymenoptera; family Ichneumonidae; genus Rhimphoctona; species Rhimphoctona megacephalus. The sequence continues at coordinate 39,627,068 of OZ022415.1, read as the reverse complement.
TGCCTCTCTTTATTTCTCGTACTTTTTTTGATAGATTCTAGGAGGTTAACATATCGATCCCCAACTGACATGATTGTTCGATTAGAACTGCAACTCTCATATGGATTATTTAATAAATTGTTAATGTAAAATAAACATTGATTGTAAACAACGATAATGTAGGAAAGTTATAAATTATAAATATTGAAACAACGATTCCGGATGTATATTTTTTTGAATGGAATGTTCAAATGTATTGAAATTTTATTTCTCTAAATACTTAAGTGGTAACACATGATTACCGCCCAAAAAAAATGTTGTATCAAAGGACATTTTTGCATGGTCTATTGGAGAAAATACACCAAAATATCGATAAAACATGATCAATTGATTCTTTAGGCGCAAAAAAAAATTTATTTAGGATTATTTTCACAGCAAAGGAAATACAAAATATTCGATGTTGTTTACATTAGAAAAAAAAAACATCTGGAATGAATGGATATTCGAAATCAAATGGCTTCTCCTAATACGCGTTACTGTTGTGTTTTGTCGAGATAAATTTTTTATCAGGTATCCGTACTAAAAAAACCAGCTCTGATTGTTTCATAATTTACTTATAAATAAAATTCAAGTATTATTCTTCGAACTGAAAAGTATACCGAAAACTGTAAGAAAAATAGTTTTTAAGTATACGCTAAATATAATAAATGTATACCTTTTTTAAATTTAAACTATATTTTTAATATACCCTCGAAAACACCCCTCATAGTCCCGGAGGGCCTATACGGAAAAGGTTGATTTCGCGTTTTGAAAAAACCCATTGAAAAACCCAGTATCAGAAATTAGGATTGAAATGTACGGTTCTGTGCAAAAAATGTAACGGCATAAGTTGTGCGAACACTGCCGAACCCGAAGTAATTTTAAGCGATGATGAAGACAAGGAAGAAAATTATAATTTCGAAGACGCAATCGACGACGAAATTGGAGTTGACTTTCCCATGGTAACGGTGGCAAAAATGTACATAGTGACGACGAGTATGAGCCTGACGAAAAAAAAATGAAAATGTAGATTTTGTAGTGAATTGTTCTTTCCGAATTTTTTTCATTCACATTGATTAACTTATTGTAATGAATGAAACAGTGTCGGCTAGAAGATTTATTCGAGATACCTTTTCCCAATCACCGTAAAATAATTATAAAGCATGGATATATATAAAATTTTAAAAAACGATGATCACAGGTCTGCTAAGGGGTGAACACGATTTTAAAGGGTACCGTCGTGTTCGCGAGAAAAAATCACGTAAAATTAAAAAAAAAGTTTTGTTCTACGACCATTTTGAAGGAAGTTATCGAATTTGTTAACTAAGCCGCTCGCATGGAGTTGCGGAGCGAGAGGAGGTACCTCCACCGCGCTGCCCGGCCGGGCGGCCGGCGCCGCGCGCTCGGCCGCGCGCCATCGACTGGAATACGTTGATAACTGTAATGACACAGTTCCTTCTAAAGGTCGGCATTTTATTGAATCCCGTCGCTGTAAGCCTAAGGAAGGCTATCGAATTTGATTTTTGCAAAAATCTCAATTACAACAAAAGAAAATTGAAAAAACGTTAAAATATTCATATCTCGGTGTGTAATCAAGATATTTGGACTTTTTTTTTTTAATTGTTTGTTTTTCAAAAACGCATCGAATGGTGAAAAAAATTTTCAGCTATTTTCGTAACTTTGGTCAGAATTGCTGTTTGTTTATAAGCAAAAAACGAAAATCGTCAAAAAACAGTATTTATTATCAACCAAAACGATTTCTTTTTTCCGTATACTTTGTGCATGATGACACGAAGCTCCTCGATTTTTTTCCACACTGTGGGCCTTCATCGACAAATTCTATTGAAGGTCAAATTTTTTTCGAAGATCGCGAATTGTTGCTAAACTATAACTCGTAGATCGATAAATCTTGGACCATTCTCTTGGGGTTTCCCTTCTCTACATCATATATGGACTTCAAACGGATATCATAACAAACAATTGATTGCGGTTGCAAACAAAAAATTGTGAATTTTTTGGTTCATTTGCAATTAACCGCTTAAATAACAATGCTAGCGCATTTTTTTATAGAACCTTTTTCATAGAGGACATTATGATGAACAACTTTTATTTGAAACTTTTTTCGATAGAACGCGTTCCAAAAGAGTTAACTCAAGAAAACCGATTTTTTTTTTCAATAAATTTTTATTGCTGAAATGGAGGATGGATTTTTACGAAAACTCAGGGCTATATTCCTATGGGTCCAAACAACTTGCAAAAAAATTGGCTAACCTCTGCACCTCTTGAATAAAACTTTTCCTAAGGTGACTGGATTATGAAACTTTCAATCAATTTTTGAAAATGGATCCGATCGAATTCAGCTTTGCAATGCATCGCAATTTGTAGCTTACATTTCAATGAAGAAAAAGCACTCTGGATAGTCTCGGAGGACCTACGGGAAGTGGTTGATTTCGCGTTTCAAAAGAACACTTGCGGACATTCCACACGATTCATTCCCAAATGGACACAAAAAGCACAAGCATAGACAATTGTCACATTTCTCTTTGAATTTTCGAGATATGTAAAAAAAAAAAATAAAGAATAACTTTATTGTTTCAATCATTGAGATGAAACCAATATTAAATACAATTTATCTAAATATTGTGTGAAGGTGCAATATCAAAATCATGCTAATCATATCTGGTTTCGTCTCTCGCAATGACTTTTAAAAATTTTAATTTTTTCAAAGTGTACAGCGAGTGTCAGCAACGATAGGGCTACCCTAGACTTATGAAAGCAATCAATCCAATTTTTTACTCAAGAGCTTGTTGATATACCGAGTATTCCATCGCAAGCCCTACTGCAATCGTACTTGGATTCATTCCCGGATGAACAGAAAATAATGACAAGCAGAGACAACTGTCATATCTCTCTTCCAATTTTCAGGGTTTTTGTTAGAAAAATTGAGAATAATTTTTTTTTAATACCGGGATTAATCCAATGTCAAACACAGTTCATCCAAATATTATGTCGCGGAGAAATATGAAAATTATGTCAACCATAGCTGGCTTCGTCTATCGCAATGACTTTAAAAAAAATCCATTTTTTTAACACATACAGCGAGTTTTGCTAATGATAGGTCTACCCTAAGTCCATTAAAGGAATGAATCTAAGGTTTTGCTCAATGGGTTGTTTATGTACCGAGTGTTCCACTGTAGGTCCCACCGCAGTCATACTTGGTTTCATTTCAGGATGTATATTAGGGTGGTTCAAAAAAAATCGATATTTTTTTTTCCGCGGGCCTCAACGGAAATTGTTAGTACATTGTGAAAAACTAATTTTTGCAAAATTTGAGTGGTCTAAAAAAATTTTTAGATAGTGCTCAAGCGACTTTTCCATATTTTTTTCTATTTTTTGTTGAAAATCACGACATGAAATTTTTTTTATTCTGCTCTCATAGCGGAAAGTGTTAGTGCTTGATGAAAACGTGATTTGTACAAAATTTGATCACTCTTAAAAAATTTGAACAGCTGCCTCAAGTAATTTTTCTGCATTTTTTTTTCAATTTTTCGATAAAAATGACGAGATAATCAAATTGTTAACTACAAAAATCAATTTTTGGCTTCCTATTAAAACGAGAGTCGTAAATATTTGATGAGACTATTTTCTCAAAACTTTTTACTTCAAAACATTTTTTAAGCTAACTTAATCGGATTCTTATTTTCTTGTACTTCTAGCTAAAAGCATGTCGAAAGATAATAATAAATAGAACAATTTCAAAAGATGTGTTTGAAAACACGTATTCCAGATAACGGCATACGAGTATCTACAAACTTACGTGCTTACTTCGAAGATGCAGTTGAAAAATAGTTGCTCTTAACCAATTAATTCGACTTATTTTTATTACCAATTTCATTGTTAACTTTTGCTGAAATTTCCTCCGTTTCCAAGTTTGATTCTTTAGTAATCCATGATATAGATTCTCTTCGATTTGTTCGTTGATCAATCAAAAATTCTTTTTGTCTTTATGTGAGACTGTTGTGAATATTTTTTTTGCAATGTCAAATAATGCATCCAACTGTTTTTGAAAGACATTTTCATTCAACGTTTGAATTGGATTTTCCCGTAAATGATTTTTTTTTAATGCCGTCCACTCCAAGCGCAATTTTGTGATTTTTTAAATATTGACGCAAGGTTGAGACGTTTCTATTCCGGTTTCGCTCCAAATATTGTTTATTTCCCCGATAACTTTTTGTGCACTCTCTCGGATAGAAAATTTAAGAGTTTGATGCCAATAAAAAAATAGACCCAAAGCTTCCCTATTTGTGGGTAATTTTCGTTTCACAAATTCTTCGATTTCCGTCCCGACTAAATAAATTTGACGACTCTTACTATCGTCAAAATGCGCAGTCATTTTTCACGTTATATTTTTTTCGTTTATCGACATGTGCCTCACTACAACAACTACTGGAAACAATTCATTGAATCGCGAAAAGAAAACTTACGGACAGTGGAACAAACAATGGCGCTGTAGCTTCAACAGCACCGCGGTTTGTATCGCACGCGTTCGTATGACCTTGTTTACTTCAAAACAGCACACGCATATTTTTCACATTTGTTAGACGGTCAGGAATGTAAATACCAGGTGACGAATCGAAACTCAATCGTTGAATTTAAAGCTCTTTGACAAAACGTTGAATGCATTATTTTACATCTCAACGAATAATATTTATGAAGCTCTGATACAAAAACAGAAGGTTTTTTAATTAATCATCGAATAGGTTGGGGTGAATCTATCTCATGTGTCTTTGAAGGATTAAGCCTAGAAGCAGAGAAAATATAAGCAGAAGTTAACGAAGAAATTAGTGATGAAAAAAAGCGAATTGTATGGTTTCTGTTTGGACGTTACTGTAACAATATTTTGACATCGAACTTTTTTTTACACTCAACATAATATAATAAATATATAATGGACGGAAGAAAAGATTTTTAATTATATAGAATGTACTGAAACAAAAAATGTGAGCTTGTTTGCGAAACGTTGTCCAGGTTTGCTGGCCTATAACAAGTGGCCCAAATCTTCAAAATAGGATGGTAAGAAGAATCGTACGTCATATTTCAGCAAAATTAATGTTTTGTAATTCATAAAAGAATAAATTATTATGACGTTATTTTTTTCTCTATTCTACCAGGAATTTCATCCAAGAAATGATTATAGAGTTTCTGGCATTGGGGTATATTTTTTTTAACAGCGTTCTGCAAATAGCAATTTATGTAAATCCGTTTAGTGGGATGCTGAATTAAGTTTTTCAATTCTTTTATGCCACGTACTAGAATACATATTTTTTAACGCATAGCTCGAAATCATTCTGTTATCATTTATCATAATTTTTAATTGAATACACAAGAAAATGGAAAGCAATCGATTGAGCTAATTGAAAAAACTTTTTGGAGCATTAATGCTTGAAGAATATTATGTTTTCATCAAATACTTATACCTCTTATTATAAGAGAAAATAAAAAATTAACTAATGTAGTGAAAGATTCGATTGTTTCGTGATTTTTAGCCGAAAATTGAAAAAAAAGTGAAAAAATTATTTGTGGCAGCTGTTAAAATTTTTTCAGAGCGTCCAAATTTTGAACGAATAACACTTTCATCAAGCACTGACACTTCCTGCTATGAGAATAAACAAAAGAATTTTCATGCCGAGATTATCAACAAAAAATATTTTAAAATACCAAAAAGTCGCTTGAGCAGTACCTAAAAAATTTTTTAGACCACTTAAATTTTGCAAAAATTAGTTTTTCATAATGTACTAACAATTTCCGTTGAGGCCCGCGAAAAAAAATATCGATTTTTTTTTAACCACCCTAATGTATATAAAATAAATACATGCAGAAACAACTATCACATTTTTCTTAGAATTTTCAAGATTTATGATAGAAAAATAGAGAATCATGGCGAGATGAAACCGATATAAGCTATAGTTTATCCAAATATTGTGGCATGTTGTAAAAATCAAGTTATGTCAATAATAGTTGATTTTGTCGCTCGCAATTAATTAAAAATATTAATTTTTTTTTCAAAGCTCGGAGCGAGTGTCCCCAACGTTAGAGACACTCTATTAAAAGGAATGAACCTAATGTATTACTCAATTGATTGTTTATATATCGAGTATTCCACTGCAAGTCCCATTAGAATCATACTTGGATTCATTCTCGAATGGACAGAAACGAGCACTAGCAGAGACAACTGTTACATTTCTCTTTGAATTTTCGAGATTCGTAATAGAAAAATTATGAATCATTGTTTTTTCAAGCGTCGAGATGAAACCAATATTAAATATAATTTATCTGAATATTATATGACAGTGTAATATCAAAATTATGCCAATCATCGCTGGATTCGTCTTTTGCAATGACTTTCAAGAATTTTAATTTTTTAACAGATACAGGGAGTTCGCTAATAATAGGTCTTCTCTAAGTTCATGATAGGAATGAATCCAAGGTTTCGCTAAATGGGTTGTTGATGTACCGAGTATTTCACTGCAAGTCCCACTGCAATCGTACTTGGTTTCATTCCTGGACGGACAAAAAATAAACTTAAGCAGAAACAACTATCAAATGTATCTTTCAACTTATTGTTCAAGCAAAAAATCCTCAAGAGCTTATGCTTAAAATATCGTCCCGAACCTGAGATTCCCTGGTTCAAAGATTATTTTAAATACCTTCGGACAAAGTTTCGAAAACTTCGGAAACGGGCTCGGCGGGACTCTCGGAAAATGTTTAGGAAAATCTCAGAAACGGTTTCGGCTAGACTTTCGGAAAGAATTTAGAGAAGTCTTGGAAACGTGACCATGCGAGACTCATGGCGAGACGTCTGACCAATTTTTTTCTGCGCGGGAAACGTAAAACTATAGGAAAAATACATTTCTACAAACAATATGATATTCGAAATTATTTATATTCGACTTATATTTGAAATACAATTTAAATGTATTTTTCATAAATTAATGATATATTTTTAATATAAAAAAGTTATATATAGTATTTACATTTCGAATATACTAAAAATGTATTTTTTATATAGTCATGTAGCTTAAAAGTCTAATATTTTCAAGCATTATTCTTCTCATTGAAAAATGTAACGAAAACTATGAGAAAAATACATTTTAAGTATATGCTACATATAAGTAACATATAATTTTTTTATATTCAAAACATATTATTAATGTACCCCCGAACATACCCTCGATAGTCCCGGGGAATGTACGGAATGAGATTGATTTCGTGTTTTGAATAAACGCAAAAATGGACAAAATCGAAGTGTTCTTTCGAAACGCGAAATCAACCGCTTCTCGTAGGTCCTCCGCGACTATCGGGAGTGCTTTTTCTTCATTGAAATGTAAGCTACAACTTGGGATGGGTTGCAAAGCTGAATTCAATCAGATCCATTTTCAAAAATTGATTGAAAGTTTCGATGCACTGTGTAAGCTCCGAGATCTCCGTCCCAGGAGCAGATCTCTGAAAAAGCGAGCTCATCAGATTGTGGAGGGAGGATCATTATAGTATCGGTGTCTTGCAAAATCAGGCGACAATTAACCGACTAATTTCTGAGACATTGTTGAAAAACGATTTCCAATTTAAGGGGATATAATTAAGTCACGATTTATCGTACGGAAAATAGCAGGGAGCATTTTTCACAGCCAGAGATTCTCTATTTAATGACATTTCGCTAACCGTGCCTATTTATCTTGAACATCGAGCTTTCGAAAATATGGTAAGATTGCGTTTCGCACTTTTTCACGTACCTCACTGCCAATCGTTCAGTACACATCCGAACGAAACGGGAACGAGCTCATTCGAAAGTAGATAAAACTTGCTGCAATTTTCGAATTTGCTGTTTTCGAATCAGCTATTTTGCGCTCGGAATCTACAATAAATTATATGAGTTGTGTTTCAAGTGAGTATGATTGTACATGCCAGATGTAAAGTTAAATGGAAATTTAAAATATTGTTTTGATTAAAAATAACCGTAAAACTATAGGTAAAATACATTTTCACAATCAAAATGGTATTTGAAATTTATAGTCAACCCATATTTAGTATATATTGGAAATATGTGTGAAATACAATTAAAATGTAATTTTCATATATTAATAATATGTTTTAGATATAAAAAAGTTATATTTCATTTATATTTAGAATATACTAAAAATATATTTTTTAAAATAGTTTTTTCATACACTTTACAAGTCAAATATAAATTTCAAAATTATTCTTCTTATTAAAAAATATAGCAAAACTATTAGAAAATTACATTTCAAGTATATGCTAAATATAAATATTGTGTAACTTTTTTGTAATTAAAATGTATTATCAATATTCCCTCTCTAATCTCGTAGAATCTGTGGAAATTTTTCGTCAATTTTTCGCATTCAGCACGTGCTTTAAAATGGGCACAATTGATGGGTTTTTCAAAACGCGAAATCAACCTTTTCCGTAGGCTCTCCGGGACTATCGGGGATGTTTTCAAGGGTATATTAAAAATATATTTTTAAATATATATAAAAAAGTTATACATTTATTATATTTAGCGTATACTTAAAATGTATTTTTCTTATAGTTTTCGGTATACTTTTCAGTTAGAAGAATAATACTTGCATTTTATTTATAAATAAATTATGAAACAATCAAAGAGCTGATTTTTTTAGTACGGATACCTGATAAAAAATTTATCTCGACAAAACACAACAGTAACGCGTATTAGGAGAAGCCATTTGATTTCGAACATCCATTCATTCCAGATGTTTTTTTTTCTAATAATGTAAACAACATCGAATATTTTGTATTTCCTTTGCTGTGGAAATAATCCTAAATGAATTTTCTCTTGTACCTAAATAATCAATTATTGATCATGTTTTATCGATATTTTCTTGTATTTTCTTCAATAGACCATGCAAGAATGTCCTTTGATACAACAATTTTTTGGGCGGTAGTCATGTGTTACCACTTAAGTAATTCGAGAAATAAAATTTCAATACATTTCAACATTTCATTCAAAAAAATAAACATTTGGAATCGTTGTTTCAATATTTATAATTTATAACTTTCCTACATTATCGTTTTTTACAATCAATGTTTATTCTACATTGACAATTCATCAAATAATCCGTATGAGAGTTGTAGTTCTAATCGAGTAATCGTATCAGCTGGGGATCGATGTGTTAATCTCCTAGAATCTGTCAAAAAATGTACAAAGAATATTTGGATTGATTTCTGTCACCGCGCCCCTCGGAACACGGTGCTAACGTCACACGAAAGATAAAAGTTGCTCGCGCGCGCGGAAGTCGCTTTGCGGAACATTTACTTAAAACAAAAGATAAAAATGTTCGCTCTGAATGCGAGCATGAGCCCCATCTTAGCCCCCAGATTAGACAACTCTGAAGCATTGCCCATCATGGCGGAAAGTGACCTTCCTATTGACTCAAAAAAATTGAAAATAGCAAATAAAAAAAAAATAAAAAGAATTTCCTAATTATAATTGCTTAAAATATCCCCGCCTATCATTGCCGTATAAAAAGGCACTTATATGGCGACCTGATAGAGCCCTGAATCGAAATATAACGACTCGTATCATCATGTCCTGATCAGGCTATCTGGCTTGGCCCCGTCAGGCTGCTTAACTAGGGCGTCATCAAACTGCCAAACACGGACCTGATTGAGTTGCCTGGCCCGGTCATTATAATACTATCGTTGCATACAGGCATACACGGGTATATGCATTCTATAAACACATACAATAAAACAACACCAAGAACATTACTCAACTTTTTTCAGTTATTCAATTTAAGGCCTTACATGCGTCTAGAATTTTCAAAAAATCGATTTTTTTTACAGATTATTATTCTCTATAGTTTTAGGCATATTTCTGTGAAAGTCGATTGTAAAAATTCCCCATAGGTCGAAAGTTATTATAGAAAACGTGACTGCCCAACGAGAGTCTGATGCGCGCAGGTAGATGTCCTTTGTTTCAACAATTGTTTACTGACAAGGAAGGCATACAATATGAAGCTGGAATGGGAGATTAGACGTAAGTTAACAAAATAAATTAAAAAATTCATAAAGTTCTTGCTTTAGCTGCGCGTGACCTCAAGCGAAACGCGCTTGAAACTTTAAATGCGTTTTTCTCAAAACTACTTTTTCTGGCACGGTCTGCATGATAACTCATACAGTTTTTAATATTTTTTGATGCTTTTTTTTTAATATTCGAAATTGTTTTCTCTATAGTCTGTCGAGTCGGATTTTTGATATTGTGATTAAAAAATTGTATAAACATAATTAAAGTGTGACATTTATGATACAAAATGCACACTTTTTTTTAAACTGTCGTAAATTGCCAAATTTTTCGAATTTCAAAAATCCGGCTCGACAGACTATAACTACAACTTTATTTTACAAGAATTTATTTACGATTTGCAGATCCATCAACGTTTTGCAGATCCATTTCAAGAAGAAATGATGCAGACCGTGGAGCAACTTTTTTTTCATAGTGCTTCGGGAAACGTGATTTTTTATGTTGTAATTTTTGAAAAAAAAAGATGAAATAAATTTTTTTATAAAGTTTAAATACTAATGAACAATGTGTAAAAATGATTTTTATTAATTTCTATTGCTATCTCTTCTAAAAACAGTTTTCCTTTTAGCGCGTTTTAGGCGCTGCTGGACGTCTGTAAGACCTTAATGTTAATTTTCCACTTTCATTTAATATTGTAGTTAACATTCGTAGGATAAAAATTCGATATTATGTAATATTACGTTTATAACAGACACCCACGTTCTTGTGCAACATATAACGTTAAGAGAAAATCACACTGCCGAATGGTTTTTTTTAGATCAAGTTTTTTTTTAATTTTTACGTTCTGTATTATTATTATTATTATTTTTTTTCCTATATTGTTATCACTGTTTTAATTTCTGGTCAATTTCATCATATAAAATTTTAGATTCGTCTGAATATATTGAATTAATTGTAGGACATACATCACTCGCACTATTAACACGTGGTCGTTGTTCAAGTTAAAATTCGTTTCCAGAAAAAACTCAACACTACAATACTACACAGAATAAAATCCAATATTCACACTTGTACACTTAAAAAAACATTTAATTTCCAATTGTTGAAACTATAAATACACATTTCAATAGATTAAATAAATGAACAATATACGAAACCAAGAGCATGCTTCAAACAGATACAGACACGCGTAGTCTGAAATTTTGAGATTGAAAGGCTTGATTGCGACCGAATCAGGCGCTCCATAATGTCCGTTTCTCAACCTGATCACGGCCTGGTCCCGAAAGGGCAAACCCTAACGGATTTCTAGGTGGGTCGTCCCGAACCCAAGGTTACCCGGACGACGGTAGGTCTTCCTGAATCACCCTGTATATGCAACCGTGAATTTTTACGTGGCAAATGACAGGTGAGCTATATATGTCGAGTTATAGGGAACAAAATGGCGTAACCGAGTTTATGTTACGTGTTGAAAGAAGAGGTTACGCCTTTTTGTTCGTTAGCAATCAACATACAGAATATGCAGCTCTGTATACATGAGGTAAGGAAAAAATGAAGAAGTAATCAATCACGAAACAAAACGAAGAATATATGTGCGAGTAAGAGAGAAAGCGAAAAAAAGTGAAAGAGGAAGAAAGATGTGGAAGACGAGACGGCGGCTGTACGGTGTAGACGAGGATATATCTTGTCTCATCCGTGCAAGGGCAAGGGCAAGGTGCACAACACAGCGGGGACCCAGGACCAATGAGTTTTTGGTAGAGCAGCTGCGCGAGACGAGCATAAATTTAAATTATGCGTTTTCTTTTTTTTCTCATTTTCTTTTTATCTCTCTCCCTCTCTTTTTTAGGTCTGTCTCTGTTCTTACCGAAGAAGCGACTCTGATCGTGTCATTTCTTTTTTCCATTTCTGGTACATTCTCGTTCTCGCCTTTTCGAGATCGCTGCTTTTCGACCCCTCCCTCGCTCGTCTTTCTTTTATAAAGGCGGGCTTGCACTATATATAACTTATGCGTTGCTGCCCAATCTTCGGACTACACTTAACAAGTTTCCAGAACTGCTCGACTCGACGTCCTAAGTTTCCTGTCATTTTTATCCATCTTTCTCGTCAATAATTTGTCAGGGCTTTCTTTTGCAATAAAACAAACTATCAAAACTGTTTTGTCGAGAGCTTTGTGAGCACTTTCGTTATTCATTTCGGCGGTTGACATACGGTGGATTTTTTTTTCTTGCAGTGGCTTAGGATGCGATCTCTAAATCCCGAAGAACAAACCCGATGAATCCGAATATTACCGGATATCAGGTTTGATGTTTTAACTGCTGCAATCCAGTTATAACTAATCAGTGTTGTCTCTTCAGAAAAATATTCTTTATCATTCATTTCTGCCAATTAGTGCACGAGGCAGCGAAGAAGCGATGTTCAAAGACGTAGAAGCTTATTTTTTCTATTAATCGATGTTAAACTTCTCATCTCTTCAATAAAATATTTTTTATCATTTTCTTCTGCCAATCAGTGCTCGAGGGAGCGAACAAGCGATACTCAGAACCATAGAAGTTTATTTTTTCTATTGATATGAACTTATTTTGTATTTACGAATGTATCCAAACTGACTTTTTCTCTCGTTATTTCGAATTGTTCAATTTCTTTCGTGAAATGAACATTTCGAATATTCCGAATTTTTTCAAAAATTGTAGATTATCTGTCGCCTCTATATGGATTTATTTTCAAAGATGATGAGGATTATATTTTTTCACCATATAAATAGTGTATTGTTTAAAATAACATTTCCTATTATGAACATGAATGCCGTATTTAGTTATTATTTATGACGACCCTAAAGTTTGAAACAATTATAGCATTTTTTTGTTTTTATTATTGAACTTAATTATGTAAAGCTTCCTCCATTAGAATATCCGTTCTTCTCTCATCAGCTGATCGCGGGAGAGTGGATTTTAACGCAAGAGGCGGTAGCTTACGAGTTTTACGGCATCTTCATGCATGCATCCTCCTCATCATGATCATCCCCCGTTTTGTCCTTCCCTTTCTTACTCTATATGGCTCTGTCTCTCTATGCCGGGATCTGGCAGCTCTCAGTATCCATGAGCTCCGTCCCAGCCACACCACGACCGGCTGTGAGAAACTGGAAGTCCCTGAACTTGACTGACTCTTCCTTATAGGTGTAGAACGCTTTACTTGCACTCTGTATTACGCTCTCGTTCTCCTGACAAACAAGTAACCACTCGACCCTCGGTTACTCTTGTAGATTATATACGTTCTCGCTTATATTTTTGTTCTTTGAGCATTTCTCTATATACAGTAAAACTTCGATTAACGTTAACTTCCCAACAAACCTACGTTTTTTCGGTTTATCATTAGTTCATTTAATATTATAAATTTTTTTTACTTCCTAATCCACAATTCGATTTTCAATTTTATCACTCTCTCATTCAAGCATCTTAGTTCTTTCAAATTTTCACTGTTTAATGACGGCTTCCTTAATTTCTTCATTTTAATCTTCATCTTAAACTTTTCAGACTTTCTTAATTTCTTTCCTTTTTATTTATGAATTTTCTATATATTAATATTAAACCTATCAATTATATTTGATAACTTTCATTTTATTTGCTTTTCTTTTCCTGCATGCAATTTATGAGATTTCTATTTTTTTCGATTCTGACGATATTAATTTTCATACGGTATACTTCATTCAGAAACTCTTTATTTGAGAATCCTAATTTTGAAGGCATTCGTTTCGTTTGTTGGATTTTTTTTCGGAGAATTTTCTGTAACTTTTCTCTTTTTGTGTTTAAGGTTCGATAAAAATTCGATTCATTGGATGGAATCGTCACAAGAAAAGTAGTAACTCCACATGAAAGACTGTTCGAAACTTTGAAACAAATTGATGAAAATCCACTTTGAATTTAATCTTTAATTATATTCCATTAAATTTATTCGATTCATTTTGCAGTGTCCAACAAAATGAGGTCGTTTTTCTGTTTGCCACGATTTAATATGAAAATCGATAAAAATGTAAAAAGTAAACTACAAAAAAATATCCAGCCTCCTAAGAGCAATATTTATATCAAGCAGAAGTATTTTTTTTCTAGTCCAATTTAAATATATATTTATATAGTTCTGCAAGCATTGAAATGCAATACTTTATTGTTACAGAGTAATTTCTGATTAATTACTTCAATCAACAGATATTGTCATCTAACTAATTTTTAAATGACATTTTGGTTATTGCGAATAAATTAATGAGTGCTACTTATAAATTGATCGCTGCATTTTTCGAGATTCGTGTAAATTATCGTCTGTTCGAAGTTTATTCAAAAAGCTCGAAAACCGTAATATTCGAGTATGTAAGAGTGCGGCAAGGCTCGCGCTGGCCTTTTTTTAAATACTTGGCGTCGAGCCGCTACCGCGGCTCTTGAAGAGTATTCACTGTGTACACGTGTTGTAATGAGTAATGGCAACTATATAGTATATTTGAACATTTTCCAAATACATTGAATCAATTAATAGCTCGAGAGTTGTTGAATATGCTGTTGACAGCGAAACATTAACGAACTTTTATTTCGAGTCTTTCACCGTATCCCGTGATGAGTGGTTCAAATACGTGTATACGTATTCACGTAAATACGTCATTGAAAAGTGCGCATTGTACGATGACGTGGGTTTGCGAGTACGAGTTCAACATGTCAAGTTTGTTCGAAAGGCTTTTTTTCGAAGGTCCAAGAAAATTGCAATGACGCAATATTGTTTTGGTCATCGAAACTTTTTTGACTCTCCAATAAATACCAGTCTGTATCAGTGAATGACGAATGTATTTTGGGGCTTGATACAGATTATTAGGCTCAAAAGAAATTATGATTGAATACTTTTTTTACAACGGATATTAATGATTTTTTTTGGTCTACGTGATATTTTTTAGATTTATATATATATATTCGGAAGTTTGCTCTAAAAATAATCGAGCAAATTTCGTAGTTACTTCGTGTGTTGTGAAAATATTCAGAATAGAGAATTTTTCATTAAATTATTCGTTTATAATGAGTATGGAGGCTTGAAACGAGACACGATAGGGTTTCGGTATCGTGTTCTTCACGAAAAAAACACGATCAGAATTGCTAATCAAACCTAGCATTGAAGAAACATTTTTAAATGGTGTCAAATAAGATATTGTACGGATCCTTAGTGGATCAGTACAACCATATACGAGTAAAAAGTAACCACTCTTTTGATAGTCGCTTTGAAATGAAATTAACCCTGAAGATAACCACAGAGAAATGAAATTATAAGTTGTTCAACTTCAGTTAAGTCAATTGTTACTTTTGGGTTCTAAGGTAATCTCTGACTTTCTGAAGGTTGCTTTTTGGTCTTCTTTAGGTTACGGAAAATAATTGAAACTTAAAAGCAACCGTATGTCTTAATTTCACCATGGACGTTTCATGGTAGTTTTCTTTTGCAAAGCAGCTTTCGTGTTAGAGTTTTATTATGACCATTTTATAGTTATCTATGATTGACAAAACCAGAAAGCTATTAAAAACCAAAGTCCAATTTGCAACGAATCTGTAACTAAAAAGTAAAGGTTGCGATAACAATCAAGAAGAGTATAGTGATGACTCCCGTAATTAAGTATTAGTTGCTTCTAGGGTGTGTAATCTATTTATATTATGTGATTTGATCCCCTTTGTGCATGCAACCGATATAGTCAGCGAAAATGAAACTCTACGTACATTTTGTTAATAAGAAGAAGAAAACATATCATCAAGTTCTGGAAAACGGGACCCTCATACGTGCTTTTTTCATATTCGCTCAATTAATATTTTTGCCTTACACGATGTAAACGTGTGTAACAAATGTATATACTTCTCAGGCAATCGACATAACTACTTCTTACTTCGATTGGATCTGATTGTGAAGCTTACAATTCATATTCCTCGTTCTAGGCTTGCCTACTTTTTAATATTATTTGATATTTACAGAACGAAACAATAGTCCGTACTACGTAATTTGCCAATTTTACCAAAATCTATTTGGTTTGAACACAGACTTTATTTTTTTTGATTCTATTTTTCGAAGTCGTTGATAACGACTATGCTTTCCACGATCGTAAGACAACATAACTGAGAACTTTTTTGTAAGCAATAGAAAGCAGTATTATGCCGAAATAACTTATAAAATCGTCATTTCTTACAGTTTCTAGAATGACAAGTCACTCTCGGTCTCGATATTGAGAAAGGTTAAGTTTTTATAGCAGTTCTGTTAATCGTTCTTACAAGGTGACTAATATTAGCTTCAAGTGCAGAAATCGCGACTACTTGGTGCCATTTTTCTGTTCTATATAAAAGGTATTTTACTCATATGTCAAATCGTCACTCCCTGCAAGAGCATCATTAGTTATTTAGTTTTATAGAATTGTAGTTATCGCGAAAATGGTTCAGAGACAAAAAGTAATAATAAATAATAAAATAAAAAGTAATTATTAGCTTTTAATGTAAAACTTCATTATTGGTTAAGTTAGTTCTTTAATGTTTCACCATATTAACTACGCCAATGATAATATTTAATAATATTATTAATTATTATTGAATTGTGAGGCAAATAACAATAAAATTTACAAATCTATTTCTTAAAATTAATGTTGTTGCTACGTGTGTACGCAAAATGACGATTGAAAGTTATTCTTTAAAAAATATACGAGTATGTATTTTAATGAGCCATCGAAGCATCTAATTACGATGTCTAACGATATAAATTTCACTGCAAATAAAAATGCTACTATCGCAAGGACGCAGTCGGGTGTATTAAATTCTGAGGTAGTATTACGAAGACACATGGTTTCGTACATATCATACAAATGTGTATACATATGTCAGTGAATCAGCAATGAGTTCCAATTTCCGTTGACGGTAGCACGTGGGTCCATGGGAAAAAACGTTATCCAATGAAATACGAAGTCGTGACACGTGTAAGCACACACGTTAGTTATAGTCAGCGAGAAGAAAACGAAACCAATTTTTTGTGATTTTATGTATTTCGATGTTGATTTGAAGTAGAAATGATAGGAATTTCGACAATTAAAAAACAATGAATACCTCAGGGATGAAGTATCGTATTACATCCCTAGAAATGTGAATGAGAAAATAAATGATTTTTTTTTCAATGTACCTCGGTTTAAACACCTCGATTTTAATGAGTCTTAACATATTTTAGACATCTATTGATGGGGAAAATAGCGTTTAAAAGAAAGACGATTTTTCTTTTGTTTGGTGATTGAAACGAGAAGGTAGAGTATATAATTAAATGAAAGGGAGATACGAGTGATAAAGAGAGACTCACCCAATGAACACACCGTTGATTAAGTATATCTGACATAGAGAGACGTAGGTAGTGTTGGACGGACAGACGAGAGAGTTCGGTTTCGGTTATAGAGTGGTAGAAGAAGGCTCGTTGCTTCTGCTGACACGAAATCACTGCGAAATATTGTGTTCAGTGAGCTTCTGTCTGCTTCTCCTCCTGGGCTGCTTCCTTCTACTCCTTACTGGCTCTCGTTTCTTCTTTTCATGTCTCATTCTCTTGTTCGCTTCTCCTTGTTTTTCACCCTCTCCTCTCTTCCTGCTTTCGTAACGCTTAATTTTTCGACTCACGCTTCTTACTCCTTCGTCCTCATCTTCTTGTTTTTCGTCTTTTCCTTATCGTCTCGCGATTCTCTGTTACCTGTATCGTAAATATCGTTAGTTCTTCCCTTCGTCTCCTCGCATGTCCTTTGATACTTCACCGACGAATGCTAAACTTTCGCGTAAATCTCGTCCGCTGTGATAACCTATCGTTAGAAGAGAGATCAATCGATACTCAAATCGTAACTCTGTGACGTAAAGATTGCTTTATTTGCCGGAAAAAATATATTTCCAATCGTATGTTTGAGTTCTGATCTAATAATGAAATTTTACTAATTAGCCAGTTTTGTGATTCAACGTCATTGAATTCATCATGTCAATAATTTTAGTAGCATATATCACAGCTTGGGTTCTATTTATTAAATGGTTTCATTCATTATGAATATAACCGAAACCATATTTCATATTCCGTCAATGGAATATCAGAAGACATCATTTTTTACTATGATAGGTTTGTTACGCCTTATCAGTCATACGGAGCAAATTGATGAAGCCCGATTAAGAGGACATCATTAAATTAGAAACGAATTCTTTCGTCTTGAATATTTCGTTGCTTCAATGAAAATCGATGAAATTTTGTGATAAGGGTGAAGTAGAATAGTCAAAATTTCTCAAAAATACCTACCCCCACGCTTTAGATAATGATTTCGAGGTTGGATGAAAAAAAAAATCAAGAATGCGTTTAACTCGCGTTTCCATGAGAATTGGAATTTAAAAAAATCGGATTGGGCCCTTTGGATACACCTATCGTGAGCTCATCTCTCATCTCAACGACAGCCCGTATATCCTGGAGGTAATAAAAACCGGACACGTGTATATAGATATATGTCGTTTTGATCGTTTCCCCGAAATCTCGACGTGATCACGATCTAAAAATAAACCGTCGATAATCACGATCGTCCAACGATGGTAAATGTTTCATACATGTTTTTCTGCCTTGACAAGTAGATAGTGAAATTTTACGATTTTACAGAAATTGTGAGATTATCGTAAATCGCTAAATTATACGTGTAATTCGATTTACGTGTGATATTGATTTATTTGAAAGAAAATACTTCTCTTCTTTTTCGAAATTTGTACAGTAATAAATAATTAATTATGATAATTGACATGAATTCTGATTATAAGTGTTTATAATTGATTTATCAGTATTAATTTTCATTAAAATCCCTGTACTTCTGTATACAGTAATGCCCACTTGAAATAACGATTGATTTTTTGTTGCTCTCGGGTGCATATTGATCGATTTAAAAACTGTAAACTCGTCAATTGTAGCAAATTTTATTAGTTTTCGAATAAGCCTAGTCTCGTTTCGATCGGATGCAAACTGACTGATTGGCAGCGGAGTTGGTGGATAAGTGCGAAACGCAACGTTTCCAGGTTGTCGAAAACTTGATGTTTCGAAAAAATAGGCATGATCAGCGATACGGCATTGCAAAGGGTTCCTTATCCCATAAAAAATCCATCCCTATTATTTTTTGTGCGACAACTCCAGGCTGAGTTATACCCCCTTAAAACAAAAATCGTTTTTCGATCATACCTCAGGAACTAATCGGTCGATTTTGGCCGGATTTCGTAAGACATCATTTTGCATAATCTCTTATAACCTAGTGAGCTCGCCTTTTTCGGGATATGCTCCTCAAGTGGAAATCTTGGACCTTCCGCAGTGCACTAAAACGTTCCGATCTATTTTTGAAAACGAACCAAGCTGAATTCAGCATTGCAACTTATCTCAAGTTGTAGCTGACATTTCAACGAAAAAAAAGCACCCCTGATATTTCCGGAGGCCTTATGGGACCGGGATTGATTTCGCCTTTCAAAAAAACGATTCGATTTTTCGCATTCAGCCCGTGCTTCGAAATGGGTAAAATCGAATCGTTTTAGCGATTTTTGCAATGAAAACACCCCCGATAGTCCCGAAGAGCCTAAGGAAAAGGGTGGATATCGCATTTTGAAAAAACAATTCAATTTTTCACATTCACCTCGTGCTTCGAATTGGGTAAAATTGAATAGTTTTTTCAAAGCACGAAATCAACCTTTTTCTGGATGCTCTCCGGGACTATCGGGGGTGTTTTTTCTCGTCGAAATATCAGCTACAGCTTGGGATAAGTTGCAATGCAAAATTCGGCTTGGTTCATTGTCAAAAATCGATCGGAACGTTTTCGTGAACTGTAGGAGATCCAAGATCTGTATCTTAGAAGCGTATACCCCCACGAAAAAAATATATATGACAGTATATATCCAAGAACATATACGTTCATATAAATGTTAGATAGCTGCAAAATAACTGAGGCATAACAGTGGCATATATATAAAGTCTAAAAAATTTGCCCACTGGATATATGTTTGCATATATTATTTAACAAATATATCAAATATACGTCACGTATACGTGACGTATATTTGACATATATTTGACATTTAACATATATTTGACATTTAACAAATATACAGTGGGCAAATTTTTTAGACTTTATATATATGCCACTGTTATGCCTCAGCAATATTGCAGCTATCTAACATTTATATCAACGTATATGTTCTTGGATATATACTGTCATATATATTTTTTTTGTGGGGGTAATGACAGAGGCGAGCTCATTAGCAGGTTGTAATGAATTAGGAAAAATGATGTCTCGCGATATCCGGCCAAAATCGCTCGATTAGTTCCTGAGCTATCATCGAAAAACGGTTTTTGTTTCAAGGGGGTATCACTCGATCTAAGATTGTGGCAAAAAAATAACAGAAGTGGATTTTTCATGGCATCGGATACCCTTTGCAATGTCATATCGCTGATCGTGCCTATTTTTTCGAAACGTCAAGTTTTCGACAACCCGGCAACGTTGCATTTCGCACTTTTTCACCAACTCAGCTACCAATCGGTCAGTTGGCATTCTATCGAAACTAGACTAGATTTATTCGAAAGTTGATGAAATTTGCTGGAATTGACGACTTCGCTATTTTTGAGTCAGTCAATTTGCGTCTGAGAACGACAAAAAATCTCTCGTTCCGTTTTAAGTAAGCATGACTGTATATGTAGCGGTTGAACTGTTACTTAACTATTTTACGTAATTGATATGAACTTAGAAGCTTTCATATGAACATAGATGATGATTTAAGGAAGAAAATACTACTACAATAATAAATCAAGAGTAATTAAAAAACGTTTTTATTTGTGAAACTACTGGAGCTATTGAATAAAGGGTTTTTTAAGTAAAAGCATAGATTTTTAAAAACTCTTACAAATTTTTGTATTCAATAAAAGTGGTAGATGGCTGTAATTTAGCAGCGTAAAGTGATCGTCTTAAAAAAACTCTAAAACGATACCAGATGAAGCTGCGCAAAAGCTCAATTTATAAAAATAACGCGAAATATTAAAGTACATACTAAAATATGTTTGGTACATCTTTCGGATTTCAAAAATATTGTTTTTGGCAAAATCGTTGATTTTCAAATAAAAAATAGTGATTTTCGGAGCAATGTTTGTCGGCTCTTTTCCAAAAAAAAAAAAAACGAAGAGTCATCAAAAAAATCGTACAATTCGCTGCACGAATTTACTGCAAATCGGTTGAGTGCTTTTCTAGATATTTCTAGAAAAAAATGAACAATCATAAAAAAAATGGTACAATTCGTAGTACGAATTTGTTGCAAATTGGTTGAGCGGTTTTCTAAATATTTCGAATAATGTAGTTTTGAGGAAACCACATTCATATTTTGACCATAAAATATGGCAATAAAACATTGCACGGAATCATCGATACCAGATTTAGAGTTTACCCACCCATTCTGATTGTTCTTCGACCCTTCCACCTTTTCCTCCATATGTGCGCCTGCAGCCGATTTATTCCCCGTTTACTGAAGGCGAAGGGAAACTGCAGAAAACCTTGCCGATACAGCCGGTACCTAACTAATCTCCTCGGGTGGCAATGCCAGCACGCCCAAGCACAACCACCAGAGGCGTACAAGCCGGCACCTCTTCAGCTATGATGCAATCAGCCAGCCAGTCACGACTAGAGGGCCACCATCCGCATACGATGAGAACCGTCTACGGGAGGCCACCAAAGCTGTACACCGACTGCTTATGCATCACAGAGAGGTGTTCTGGGCATGAATTTATGAAGATGGAATCCGAACCACGCGGGATTGCAGCAGAAACACTTGAAAAAATGTTCAAATTTTCATAGGTGTTTTCCGAGATTCGAATCCAGGAATTGCGGCATGCAAGCCTGAACTACATAACTTTAAAAAAATATAAAAATCGATGATTTCGATGCTGGTAGAGGTGTATGTATTATCTTCAATATGAAGGGAGTTTTAATTGCACTTATTTCGTATTATATAACAATATTGTATCTACAAAATTCAATTTCATCTAGCGAGAAGAACCAACCTTGTGTCCTTTTAAATTAAAACAAAATATGTCCAAAATTCTTTAGAATACTGGTGATTATAGTTAGCTCATCTGAGAATTGGACCAACTTAAAAAATAAAAAATTTTGAAATCCCTAAAAAATCAAAAGTCCTAGATATTTTTTAAAAATATAGAGAAATAAGATAGCTTTACGGTTAAGAGGAAGCTTTTTCAACGATGGCTCATCTGCGTTGTCAATAAAAAGCAACCTGTTTTTATGAGGAACTTTAGTTTTCATGGGGTTCCCTAGAAGTGGCTGAATTTTCTACTTTTACTACTTTACTGACTTTTATTAAGCAAAATTTATAGTTACGCCAGATTTTTATCAGCTTTGTTGAAACCGGTAACTTTATGGTTTTAAATTATCTTCTTATAAGAATGAAATCGTAAATTAACATGTAAAAAAAAAACGTAAAAATGATACAATTTAGGTATCGTATTTTTTATAAATAAAAAAAATCAATGATCAATTGAATACTATACGATGCAGAAATAAATTCGAATCGGACTAAACGAAATATTTCGAAACGATTTTTTTCTCACTCAACGAGCTTTTCCTTGTTAATTTTTGTTCGTCCGGGATTTTCACACGTTAATGTACAAAAACGAATTATATTTAAAAGCGTTTTTATGTGTCCAAATTGGTTGTAATTGGATTTGATTCATATACATGCGAGATGCCTATTTAATCAGTTATTCCTTTTTCTCACATCACTTTTCAGTGGATCTTTGAATAAATTCCTTTTTTGGTAATAGAACGTTCGGGATTTAGTCACGAATTCGAATAGAGAACTAAAAAATGTCTCACCTTATTTATGGGTTAACTAAACAAATGGTGTAAGCGCGAGAGTAATGGGAGGGTTCTTCCTCTGTTAGCCAGGAGCCAGATCCACGATCGAAGGGGCACACTCCTGCGGAATAACCAATGAACGAGACCCCTTGAGTGCTGTTACAGGACATCAAGGACTGTGCCATGCATAAATATGCGCTATACGTACATACACATATACAACTACGTGAAACGAATAGCTTGCAAGCAAAATGGGATTGATCAACATGATTTAGCACGTGAAGTTATATCATTCCCCGCCCTTTTGGCTCGGAACACGCAATTTATACATTATGCAAGGACTTTTTTGCCTTTTTCACTCTTTTATAGTCGTTTTCTAATCGTTTACACGCGACGGGCCCTCTTAAGAGAGAAAGATAGCTTCTGCGGCCCTAACAGGTTTCCGATTATGGAAAAGACCAGAAGGAACCATGACCTCGTGAGCTAGTCCTACCGCACCACAGCACCACCTAGGTCTCTTTATATATATATATATATATATACATATGTATGCACGAAAAGGGGCCCGAACGGCGCTCCAACGGATGCGCATCTTCTTCAACTTCATCTTCATCATCTTCTTTTTCTTTTCCTTCTTCTTCTTATTCCCTTTTTATTCACTGTCTTCTCGTCCCACTGACTACCGTCTATGTTTCTTAGTTACGTTCTCTGCTGAATTTTATAATTGTCCCTCCACCCTCGTATAATTTTGACGCTGCCTTGGGATAGATTATTTATACTATTACCAGAAGGAAGCTGTGCACATGGGACGTTCCAGATCAAATCGGTAGGCCCGTGACCCTGAACTCCTTCAATGTTAGCAATCATACTTTTTAAACATCTTTTAATGATTTTTATGCGATTAATAAACCATTTCCAATATGAAATAAGGGGCAATGACAAATCTATACAAAGAACAGAATCGTTTTTTTTTTCAGAAATGATATTTCGATTAATATTCGAAAGTGCTGCTTTACATAGAACCCTAGTTTTTTTAGGTTCGCAAATACTATATGAGTATCCTCTTACACGTGTAGATTTTTGCAGATTTGGTTCTTGGGTTACCGTCACGCAAATGGAAGTGGACAAATATTTTTTTGTAAGTAAATAGAACGAGGAGTGATGCACCAATTATAAAGAAAGAATCAGCAAACTTTTCACCTCTTTTAAAAACTCGACTATGTAATAAATGAAAATCTTAATATTTTATTTTTGTAGGATTTTTTGACGGAAAAGCGGTTTGAACTAGATTGAATTTGAATGTTCGGAAAAATGTTGAAAATATTGACAATGTGATTCAAATTTTTGATACTGCAGAAGTGGAACAAGTAATTTTTTTTTAAATCTTCAGTATTCGAAAGAATTTGACAAACTAAAATATAGTCTTCATTTAGTCTGGAGAAATATTGTTTGACGACATCTTATTTCGACAAGAAAGTTGATCAGGGTAACGAAATTTTCAGATGATTTTTTCAAATGCCAAATTCTTCTTGTAAATAAAAAAATGGCATTATGCGAAAAGCATTTATAAAAAAAAAAAATAATAAAATAATGGTTTATTTACGAGCTTGTAAATTTTTAGATTTTTTCCTGAATTGCCAATATCTTTTTTCTACACGTTAAAAAAATAGGACTATTTAAAAGTGTTTTCTAAAAAACGATCAAATCATGGTACAGTTACTGCCGATACGACTAAATCGTTGACGAAATTTCGAGTCATTTTTTCAAAGAATGAGTGTCACAGGCTTGGTAATTAGAGGTGGAATGTCTTATACATATATTCAGATCTATGACGACCACCACACACCTTCAATTTTACAACTTTCCTTTTTTTTCTTCCTTGCGGACCTGACGCGACCCTTTTCTAGCGTCCCAGGAGGTATTTCTATCCAGCATCGTCCATTCATTATCAAAGGGCTCTATATATGATCTCTCATCTTTCAGTCTGTCTTTCTCTTTCTGTATGGCTCTCTCTGATACACACACACAAATACGCATACACACAGACACACTCACACATGTTTTCTTGAACCATCCCTCGTCTCCACTTCCTTTACCCGCATGTTTTTTGTTCCTTGTTTCTTCATTTTCTTTTTTTTGTGGTTCATTCCATTCAGGTTTCGACCGTCATTAGTGTTATGTTTCGGGGGCGTTTTTATGAAGTTCGACGTTGAGGAAGGTCACATTCTGTCTACCCGGTGTATTCGTAACGAATGATTAATTTATACATTTCTTTGCACTGTTTAGAGAGACAGCGCAGCGTCCTTCACGCAATAGTAAAAGAAAAAAAGCTTTGTTATGAATAAAGCTTCATTGATTTCATTAATTTACGCAAAAAACAATATGCATATTCTAAGAAAATTGCAGGTTCTCTGTGTCTATGGCATTTCAAATAGTAAAATGCCAAAAAAAAAGAATTTTGTGCGACGAAGTACCAAAAAAATGGCTTTTATGATTGAACTACTTTTTTTAAAGCAAGCACAAAATTATTATTATTGCTATTCTATATTTATGATGAAAAAATTGGAAAACTATAATTATTACAGAACAGGCAATTAAAAATTAAATATTGTAGTGTAGAATTAGATAAATTCGTATATTAGCCGATCCAAAAAGGGCTTGTTATTATAATAGACTAAAAAGGGCCATCGTATGATATTTAAATCCTAGAACGTCATACTGGAAAAATAAATAAAACGATTTTAGGTTGAATACGAATATGAGAGCGCGAAGAGCTCGTGGGCCACGCTATACTAGCCTACGTATGTGTGTATCTTGGATGTATAATAACTCTCCGACTGTCAAACCTTCGGGACCGCGAACTATAAGAAGCCGAAATTTCGCGAAAGATGCCTCCTATCAGTAACAAGGTAAGTAATCATCGTAAACAACAAACACAGCATGCAATTGTAAAAATTTTGCATATATCGTTTGACTCATGAACGATATAAAAAACACGAGAGTGGCTCGGATCCGTAAAACGGCACCAGAATTAACAATTCGTAAAATAAACACTGCACGTACGCTCTTTTTTCAACCCTGCAGTTGTATTGAACACCGATCAATTGAACAGTGAATTATTTTTGTATTATTATCATTGTGTCGAATACGTTATTATATTTTATAAATATTTAAATATTTTATGCTATATTAATTTTAATCTAAATTCAATCTAAATTTAATGCTAATCTTAATTTTACTTTCGTTATCCTTTAATTTTTATTTTAATCTTTAATTCTGTCTACCGGAGCTGGGCGATTGTCTACCTCCGCCTAAGCGGTCGACGAGTTTTACTCGTTGAGTTTGTAATTGGACTTAGTCCGTTTCATTGTAATAAATAAATAAATAAATAAATAAATAAATAAATAAGTTGTTCAGAATATGTTGCCGCAGCGATCACGACACGTGGAGTGAATACGTTTTAGCTGATTGGCTTCCGGGTCTCTCCTTATCCTTTCGTTTTCTCATAAAAATCAAATTATAGTCGAAAAATGTCCGACGGAAATGATTGACAATTGAGTTGACTAGAAGTGGATTAGCAGATTTTTTGTTCTCAACTATTTCGCACTGTATGCACACAATGAATACATATAAGGAAAGAAATAGTAATACACAATAATACATGTATTATTGTTTTTATACGTAACTTTCACAACTTGCTTTTTTCTACGTATTTCCCCCACTTGGACGACTCTCACCCTAGATCTCTTTTTCTCTTCATTTCCACCTCCTACATCTCCCACCTTGGTCCGATAGCCGGGGTCGTTTTCTCTCTCTTTCTCTCTCTATTTCTCACTGTGGTGGTTTCGATGCATGTGCATCCGCAAGCAATCTCTGTAGCATCTCGAGTCTGAGCTGGAACATCGAGTCCGCGAGTGCACAACGCTTCGTCGCCGCGTTCCCTCTTTCCTTCTTCAGTTACTCGGGAGGTTTGTCAGTTATTCTCTCTCTCTCTCTCTCTCTCTCTCTCTCTTCTCTCTAACTTCCTCCGTCTCCATCTCTCTTTCTCCTTTTCACTCCCTTCCTCTCGTTCCTTCTTTCTCTCTCCTCTCGTCCTATTAATTTCCAGCACCCGAGAGATCTCCCGTGCATCTTCTCGGCGTCCTGTCGTTGGTAGTTAAGCGCGCTTTTCGTTCAAACCGCATTCGTTCAAGTGCAACGGATTCACTGTCGCGTTTCTATCGGCCGCTCAACGTTATACATATATATACGAACTGGATCACTCACAAATCCATCAAATTTTTTCATTGAAACAAGGAAACAACGTATAAATAAAATTATTACAAAACGTAGAAATCGTTTAAGCAAAAAGCTCAAATATTTGTGCACTATAAACGATAAGATGACAATTTCTAATTAATGAACTAAAAGAAAGATTGTATAGGAACTGATTATTATTTTTTCAACTTTCAAGTCCTTTTGGATTGTTGACTCATTACGTTTTCTGACTGTGTGTGCCTTGTTAAAAAAAAAGGGTTTCATACCTACGGCTTTTGATCAGTCCTGAAACTCTGAACGTGGTGTGCAAAAAGTAAAAAGAAAAAAATGTTGTCGTTTCTTCAAGTGCATGCAGTTTCATAGAGAGAGAGGAGAACTCGAGAGGGGCATACATAGACGATATATAGCCCTATAAAGCCTGAAATATATAGACACGATATTCTAACGGTACTCGTGCGCTGCGGTCAGACCACGTGAATACTTTCGCGGAAAACATCTTATACATAAACAGTATAAATACAGTCCGCTCCAGAGTTGTACATTGTGCGTGGTAAAACAGTAGCGCGGATGCAAAAATCAAATTTCAACATTCCAAAAGTGATAAACCTCTGAGTATTATCGACAACATTTTCTGACCCTTGTAATAAAGTAACGAACGAAAATTTCACGGCTCCAGTGATTATACATTTTTAAAACGTCTGAAAACTAAAATTCTTGGGAGTGCAGGATTTGAAAAGTCCATTTAACTTTTATTTTCTATCAAGGAGTCAGGAATAATTTTACAAAATCTGAATATTGTAATTTTCCGATGAAAACGATAACGAATTATGAAAAGATTGATCACCGAGTACACTAATAAGCGGTAAAGCCAGTTGTCGAAAACTCGATCATAAAATCCACTTGATGAGAGTGATAGTGAGTTATTTAATTTAAAAAACTGGGTACGTCCACGAATTTGATCATAACAAAAGGAAGATTAGAGACTATACTGATAATAGTGTCAACAAAAATCTCAAAAAAAGAAAAAACATATGTACTTAATGCGTACATTGATGAGAACAAAATTATAAACTACGCTCGGTAACGATTTACTCAAATGTAAACACGGATTATCGATAGATTTGTTTTACAACGTGTCGCTAACTTTTCGAATAATCCTTAACAATTATGGCTTCCATCGTTTTTTGGGTTTTACTTTCCTCTGTTACGGCTCTCTGGATCCTCACAAAGATATTGTCATGGCGAACACAGAGCAGGAAAAACGAAAAATGTCCTCAACTAGCAAGAACCGAGGGAACAGCTGTAAGGGGTGGTCGAAAATCACAAAAGGAACGAACCAACAAATTCAATCAAGAAGAGATCATCAATTCGGAAGAATCACAAATTTTGATAGGGTTTAACGAAAAAAAAATTCTTCGTGGACCAACGCCGTTTCCTCTAATCGGTAGTCTTCATCTTCTTCGAGGGCCTGCAGGACCATTCGATGCGTTTACGAGGCTTTCACTTCAGTACGGTGACATCTACGAGATTCAACTTGGAGTGGCGAAATGCATCGTCGTTAGCAGTTACAACCTTCTCAAAGAGGTTCTCATCACAAAGGGTAGTCAGTTTGGTGGACGTCCGGACTTTCTTCGATTTCATCAGTTGTTCGGTGGCGATCGCAATAATTGTAAGTATACTTTTTAAAAAAATAAATCCAGTATTCTCAGATTGCAAAAAAGTTCGAAATAGTTAAAAAAGTCATAGGCAAAAAAGTGTGGGAATAAGAATGTGTGCATTAGAATCCAAAAATTGAAACTTCGATGATATGAAAATGTCTTGAACTAATATCAAACTAAAATTTTTCATCTAATTGGAGCTGCGACGTTGAAACATTGACGAACAAGTTTTAATAATTGAAATGTTCAATTGCAACGTTATGTTGGAAAAAAATTTCAATTGTCATAATTTCCCTGTACATGGTTTAACCCGCACGGAAAAAAATGAATTGCAGTTTTTATTAAGATTTTCATGAACCTTTACAGTTGTGCACATTAGAAGTACCTTTCAGACGCATAAACATCAATTTTTCATGAAACTTTAAACAAAACTTGCAAGTTCCTGTGGTAGAAAATACTAATACCGTAAATGATATATCGCATGCACTTCAAACGAATTTTTACAGTGCCGAACAGTAAAAAGTACGCACTACATCCACCCCGTTTTTACAGTGTGAACCGTAAAAAGTACACACTACATTCACCCCGTTTTTTACAGTGTGAACCGTAAAAAGTACACGAAATAATAAACTGAACTTATCCGCATCAGAATTACCCAAACATAACCATACAATTGTTTAAAACAAATAAAATTTTTAAAAAATCTTCAATTATAGATCCTTTTTTAATCATTGTTGATCATACTTTTTTATACCCATCACTCCCGACATAAATTTCTATAGAAAAATGCTTCTACCTACACTGGGGGATTTGATCTGATCTACCTACCTATCTACGACTTAACGCGCACAGACGCTACGTATTACACCACTATCTACTTGATAATTATTAATAAAAAAAAATGATACGTACATATCCAATCCGGAATATAATCGGTAACGTCAATGAATAATTTATGAGACAAGTCTTTTGAAAGCAAGAAAAATTTGAAATAGAGCAAATATCAAATTTTCATATATTAGAATGTATTATATCCGTAACGCTTCCGTGCAGTTCAAAATTCGCCCCCTATTGTTTGAGCTATAATAAGCAAATATAGCAACAGTCTTTAATAAGTGTTTCACCTTGAAATTTCCTGGCTCACGTGCTTGGAGAAATTACAGTGTACACTGTAAAAATTAAGAGTAACATAGCAAATTTTGCAGGACATTTTCGAATTTTGACTGGACACATAGCAATTTCTAATTTATATCAACGGTAATTTTCTCTATTGGAAGTACACAATTTTGATATTTTCCAATTAAAATTTTTCATGTATGCAGTTTAACATTTTTTACAGTTTTTAATATCAATAAATGGTATTGGTTCACAGTTTATTTTTCTATACGTATTGAATATTTTAATGCGGGCACTGTAAGTTTTACATTTCATACGCAGTGGGATTCCTCGTTTTTATTTGTAATTTCTGCTATGTCATTTTTTTGCTATGGACATTTTGGTTTTTACAGTTTAGATCAGCATTAATAATTGATCAGAAAGTAAAAAATACATTAAATCCATTATTTTGTAATAGAACACACTGTAAAACGATTAATTTACAGTTTTCAACTGTATATTTTGTTTTAGTTTCAGTAATTTTTAAATATCGACCATTAATTTTTGCAGATAATTTTTTTTCTGTGCGGTAAAAAAAAATAATTGACCAATAATGGTTATAATGAAGTTTATGTACTCTGTATTTTTAGACTAAGATGTCGCCGTTTATAGTCCGGTAAGAAATATATCGTCTACATGGAAATATAAACGATACCAGCCAGTCCTGAGAAATTGGGACTGAGTAGTCGATTTAAGCTGACGTAACTTTCTGTCCCAGACAGAGCAGAGCTACGTATTACGGAAGTTGAGGTGCCGCGGCGATTAGCTGCGTGGTTATCGCGTCTCATCCCGTCCTTGTTTTATTTTGTGTCTGTTCTCGACCCGTGTCGAGAATCAGCAAACACACTGTCTTAATAGGCTTTGTTAAATTTCAATGATATTTTTATCGCTTGGTAATAAAGATAATTACTTAAGACAAACATGAGATTTAGCTCAACAAGTTTTCCGTAATGTTTGTGAAATGTAAACGAGAACAAATATACTTTTATGTATGTATTTCTATCTAGATGGAAGTATATACTTTGATACATATGCATTTATATGTGACATGAAAGTATAAAAAACGATGAATCATACATCTCAGTATGGTTAGACACGAACAAATGTTAGCGATGTTTATTTACGAATGTTGCCAAACATTCTATTTACATTCGTCAGATAATAGAGGCAAATCAGTGGTGCATCCTTATAGCAACGCTATAAACGATTTTTCTCAAGTCGAAAGATCCTGTATGAAAATGATCACATTGAAGATAATCATACATATGTAAAATGTTTAATGTATAGTGGCCACGTCTAAACGAACTAATATGTTAACGTTCCTCAAACATTTTGGGTGGTCTCAAAACAAAAAATACTGGTTCGTAATTTATTAATAACGAACCAGTATTTCTTATCTCACCGAAACAAAGTTTCATAATGTTCCCATTTCCGACACTAGCACATGCATAGCATAAAAGCTACAGAGTACGATCAATAATGTTTTAAATTATGGAAAACACTAATATTAGCGTTCACACAATGGAGAAAACTTATAACTCGTTTTTTTCTGATTGTGAATGTTTTCATGAACTCATAAAATTTGTCCATCGATCGACAGGCTTGTTGCAGATGACAATGAAAAAGCGTTTCGAATTTTCATTGTTACGTTTTCTTTTATTTATAATTGAATGGAGAATCCTAAAATCGACAATGTTTTAGTCGGATGGAATGAAAAAATGGGAATTGCGGACAAAATTTATGAGGTTTATTGATCAGTTTCTAAAAGTATTTTTAACATGAAACTCTAATGAGACTTTTACATTGAGAAAAAAAATTTTTCATCGAACAAAATCCCATTTAATTGGACGAGAAAATGGCGGATTCAACTATTTTTTTGTTGAATAAACTAAATCATTTGCCATTGAAAAAAAAAGTTGCATCCACCATTTTCTCGTCCAACTAAATGGGATTTTATTCGATGAACAAATTTTTTTTTCTCAGTGTACGAATTGTTTTTTTTCTTTTTAATTCGAATAGCTTCGATTTTAGAACGCGTATTTTATAGTGTTCAACTAGTTCAAAATTCAGCTATTCTCTATTACTCGGTCAGAAGAATATCCGGCTAATAATGTATATAGAGTCGAGAAGTTGCACGAGTGTATCACGTGTCTAGTAAGGTGAAATCTCAAATTGAACATTGAATGCCTCTCACAGTGTAGGAAAGTGCGAGTTGACGAAAGCGTGGAACAGACTCATTGGAATAAGATTATTTAATCTATTTATTTTAAGTAGAGAAAGGCTAGAGACCGCTTCATGCGTGCCTCTCGAGGACGCGACAGCAAAATCATTGCGGTCAACCTATGCATGGCCCAATAGTTTATGTTAACGAATTGCTAGATCGGTGACCTAAATCTCTACAATAATACACGTCGTCTTTGTGTGAATTTATGTTTCCAAATATTATAAAAATATGTATACTCGTTCGATACAAATATATTTAAGTTTGTGCATTAAGAATACTCTAGTAAAAATTGAACTATTTATTTTATTTTGCATTTAAAATTGAAGAAATATTTTATTCCGTCACAAAATCGTCTTTTTCAAATCGAATTACAATATATACCCAAAATGTAGAAACAGGTATTGAAAAATTTGTGAATATGGATGGTCAGATTGAATGGGGTAAAAATCATTAGCCCATATTAAATTAAATTAAAAATTACAGTTTTATTTATAAATTACGTTTTACCAAAATGGATTTTCTATGTCATGACCTTTAACCTTAGCAATACTCTTGACCCAATGCCCGTGAATAAGGAATGGAAAAAATATGTGTACACTATTTGTAATATCTCCTCGATTCGCTTCACAGAATGACTGTTTTCCACTCTTTCTCTTCGCTTCTCTATTGCTGTGGCAAAATATTCAGCATAGGGGTAATGTATATTATTTGCAACTTTTTATTCACAAGTAAAATTGTCTTTTACAGACGACTCAATTCGTCAAATTTGAAGCAAAATGTTCGGCATTTAAAAAACCAAAATCTAATTCGCTTCATACACAAATAAAATTGTTTAAACTTCGACCCAAATAAATTGGTCCAGTTCAGTACAGGATATCAGAGATCAATTATATTCCTCATCCAATTGATTCACCAAAAGTTACGTACTGTTACACTTCTGAATTGTAGGAACTAATAGATTTTTTCTTCGTTTTGTCAAACGATCACGATACTTTTGTCTTTTATTTTTTTGAACCGTAAAATAATAATTACCCAGCAATAAACAATATAGATACCGTTTCGCATAATATAGTGTGCGATAATTATCAATTTATCAGTAATAACGCTGCAACAAACGTGGTATTTCATTTGAAATCGTGGTGTCTATCGGTCGATTATATGTTTACTTATGATTCTCTGCGAATTGTCCATGCGTCCATGTATTCTTTCCTGCATTTATTACTGGCCACGCAACCTGTACTAAAATCTAAAGCATCGAATACGTGAACGAATGAGCTTGGTGTACGTCGGCCAGCTGAGCTATATAACTTTTCATACAGTAAATAGTTCAGCAATCGGACCGATGGTCTCTTTCTCACGATAAAAATATTCGATACAGTCACGTGTATATCTCTATCTGTTCTATTTGATCAGTAAAAATAACGATCAACCGTTCGCTAAATAACTCACTACTAGTTCCATAATGGAGGAATTGAAAAAATGAAAAAATGTTTCCACAAATTACGATTCCTCATATAATTTGGATAACTAATGACCATTCGATACGGAGAGCATAATTTTTAACAATATTAGTAACTTCATTTCGTATCAAAGTGAAAAAATTAATTGAATAAAAAAAAAAACTTTTCTCAATTATCTCAATACCGATGAGATAATACATTAATTGTTTTGAATTATTTTGGGGTGTAAAGTATTTTCTCTCTTTCTTTTTCTCTTTCTATTTGATGAAAGATGCAAAAATAAAATGACTCGCGACGTATAAAATAAAAGACGCGACACCCTTCAAGATAATCACAATTTTCACTCAATAAACGCCATTTTATTTTCTCAGCTTCAATGAATTATTGAAAAAACCCATACATTTCGGTATGTACAAAGAATGTATACTTTTGAATCTGAATGCGTGTGTCTTTGAGAAAGGGGGAAAAAGCAATGGGGTGTGCGAGTTGTAAAAAATAAAGGATTTCTTGAACGAGCCTTCGTTGCAGGATGTAGATTGCGACTGGTCGTTGACGCTCCCCGGGTAAACTCGTAATACTGGGAGCAGGAAGCGCTCTCGGCCTCCTCGAGATATAACTTGACAGTCGAATTAACCGCTTCTCGGAACGGACAGCCCAGATATACTGGTGTGAGTCTGCATGAAGCAGCATCTGCTGTCTCTTCTGATTACGCTCCCGCGATGCGCACCGGCTATCTTTTCTGCTTTGATCCTCGTCCTTTAATAGTTATATATAATATAGTATGTATCTTCATGTACATGGTGCAATGAGAGCCACAAGGGCCACCATTCGTTATGGCATCGCGTTTTTTTTTGGCAAATGCATGAGTTATTCGCCGCATACGATCTTTTTAATCACGCAAATATATATACTCTTTTTTCTGGCATACACAAAGCCCAAGTACTCGCAGTTAAACTCGCCAGGACCAGAACTAAAATTGCCATGTTTCAACTTCCCCTTCGATGTACCTTCCTCAGATGAAATTATAATCCTTAGGCACATTTTATTTTGGGATCTTCGTCCACGTCGACCAGCATCCTTCAAGTCTTCCAATTGGTATAGAATATCATTTTACGGGGACCCAGAAAATTAAGGGTTCCAGCATGAAGATTTCTCGAATAATTTTCGAAGATTACTTTTTACGACAAAAAAATATGTGAATGTAAAACCAACAATACCAGAGAAATTTTTTGTTTCCTGTTTTTCCGTTCTTTGTTTATTAAAGCAGAACTTGTATTGGTGATATAATTTTAATTTGTTATCGATTGTTGTCTTAAAGCTTTGGATTAATGGGGGATTGTAATGTTCATCGAAAAACCACGAATTTTCAAAATGTATAAGGTCTCTTATCGCACAATCTTGAATCAGTTTACCCTTTTGGAATCACAAATGTTTAATTATCATGATAACTTTAAATAGTTTCGATAGCGCGAGGCGCAACAAGGATCGAGATTAAAAAATATTGTGTTCGCCTCAGAAATTAGGGGAACTTCAACGAAAGCTTTGAACTTCAAATTATACTTACCTAGTTTTGCCACTTTAATGAAGGAAAACAATATTTTTATTACACAGAGTAATTATAAAAAAAATGATACGTTAATAATTTTCATTATAAATAATAAAAATTAGGGTTTGATGTATTGATTCATGTAATAATTTCTTTTGTAATAATCGAGACTGATATAACGACGTCAAATAGGATTATAACGACTGAAATGTTAGTAATCAATTAATTCCAAATCTTATTGATTTTATTTGAGTTGTCCATTTGATGGATTAGTTATTTGAAGCTAGATTGAAAAACTCCATTCAATTAAATATTGTGATGAAGTTTCTAATAAGCTGGAAGTACTAGTTGGTTCAATTACCCCCATTACGAGAAAGAGTTGCCGTTAATAATTCGATGGTATTTTTCTCTATGATTACAGCACTGGCTCTGTGCGACTGGTCGGACCTTCAACGTCAGAGAAGATCGATAGCTCGAAGTTTTTGTTCCCCACGTGGCGGAAGTCCTCAACAGGAGGAATTTTCGAGAATTGGTACACTCGAGGCAACCCAGTTGCTTACGGCTCTCAAGAAGAAAGATTCGATCCCGATATTAGAAGGCAAGCAGTCGCTAAAGCCACTTTTATTGGCCTCTTTAGCGAACATGTTCACTCGTTACATGTGCTCGACGAGATTCAGCTACGACGATGAGGAATTTTGTCGTATCGTGCGTTCCTTCGATGAAATTTTTTGGGACATAAATCAAGGCTCGCCGGTCGATTTTTTGCCTTGGTTAAGTCCGTTTTATACAAAACAGATGAACCGTTTGAACGATTGGTCAACAGAAATAAGGAGCTTCATATTGCGTAGAATAATAGATCGTCATCGTGAAACTCTCGATACTGCGACTGGTATACCACGTGATTTTACAGACGCTCTTCTTCTGCATCTCGAGAGTCCTCAGTCAGATTTGTCTTGGCAGCATATTATATACGAGCTCGAGGATTTTATCGGTGGACATTCAGCGGTTGGGAATCTTGTTATGTTGATACTAGCTAACACCGCGGTATATCCCGAAGTCCAGAAAAAAATACAAACCGAATGTGATAATATACTATTGCAAGATGATCGAAGTGACACACTGATTTCGTTTAACGATCGCTTGGATATGGCTTATACCGAGGCAGTTATATGGGAAACACTGAGAATCGCAAGCTCGCCGATTGTACCTCACGTTGCAACGGAGGACACGGATATCGATGGTTATCCCGTGGCTAAGGATACCGTAATATTTGTCAATAATTTTCATCTCAATCTCGGTGAATCTTACTGGGGTCCAGATTCGCGCGAATTCCGCCCCGAACGTTTTCTGAAGCCAGTCGATGGGGTTTCAATAAATGACACGAAATATGAAGGTCCGAAATATCGCGTTTATAAGCCCGAACATTTTGTTCCATTCTCCACCGGCAAACGTACCTGCATCGGACAGAGATTAGTCCAGGGTTTCGCATTTATCATTGTAACCGCGTTGGTATCGCGATATGACGTACTTCCTGTCACTGACAATCTCAATATTCATTTACTTCCCGGCTGTGTTGCCGTACCTCCGGATCCTTTCCATCTCAAGTTACAACCGAGAAAACTTGATTCCCAAGCCTCTCCGTCTGCATGAAACATTCACTTTTACGATTTGTAACAATCCGTGATTGTAATGAATTAAAAAAGAAAACAAGGTCAATTGTTTTTTTATTTTTTATTTTTTATTTTTATTACAGAAGAAACAAATTTTATCGCAAATTGATATCAAAGCTTATATAAATATTGTTTTGTTTTTAATGGCATGTATTTCCAGTGAAAATGGAAGATCCGTTAGTAATTATATTAATTGAATTGTAAGACTGAATTTTAAGCCTGACTGATATGTGCATTTTCGTAAATAAATACGTATTAAATAACAATCTTATTGCAGAGGGTCGCGCTCCAAATTTGAACAAAATTATGGATCGTCGAAATTTTCGAATGGTGTGGATGTGTCGTGACTATATCTATAAAACGTGAATACGATTACGTAGGGCGTTGAAAAAAGAGAAAGAAAAAAATAAAACCGAAGTATGTGATGTTGATGCATCGCAATAAAGAAGTTAAAATCATATATATCGGACTCCCACGATTGAAGTACGATTGAAATATGAGCGGAAACTTTGTAACGTATGTATGACGATTCTAAACATTTTTGCAAAATGTAATGTTCGTGTTAACAAAAAGGAAATCATGTTATTTTTAATATTGTGACCCCAAGGGACAAAAAACGGAACCGCGTTGAAATCAAAGGCTGTATTACGATAATGTACGTGTAAACGAGCTGTCTTCGTCATTGTTTCTATTTTACATGATATTAGTTATGTATACGTTATAAGAATTTTTTTTAATGAGAGAAATTCTTATGCTTGTATATAAATATATTCTTCGGATTAAGATCCTTTTGCGTCTTGTTGTGTCTAATATTACACGATCGATGATCTTTTTTTTTTATATTTCACGTATGCGCTTATCTGAGGATCGATTGATGGATCGAGAACATCGAGCATTCCGTTACACTACAGTAAAATAAACTATCTATATACAATAAATTTTATATACAACAATCAACAGGAAAATATAATATCTATATACAAACAAGTACATATAATCAGTAATGATCATTTTTTACGTATTATATCCCTGCATGTGTGTGCTGTATGTCCATATATAAAAAATATCGATTGGAAGTTTCGGTTGTCTCGACAGAAATCAATATATAAATACTTTCATCTATTTTTAAATTACAATTGAATGGTTTCGACGTCATTCACAAAAATAGTTCTTTTCCGGAGACAATTTTTAGAAAGAAAAAAAATTAGATGAAATATATATGTAAGGTTGACCATAAAAAAATAGTTTTCTGCTAATTTGGCACCTTTCGAACACGTTTGCGTTAAAAAAAGACAAACAACAAACAGTTGAGCGTCATTTGCATGAGACGACAAAGTTTATCATTGATTTGATGTAAATATAAATAATAATGAAAAAGTTTTTAGTCGTAGGCAGATCGAAATGTTGCAGCCTTCATGCGTTTTTCTCGAGAATGCACTGTTTATGAGATATTACCTAAGGAGTGTTAGGTAATTCGGTGCGCCGTGGAGACCAACTGCGGAGTGGAGAAGGTCCGCTCCATCGTTTTAGCTCACCGAATAAGCCCGAACGTAATTGCTCTACATTTGCTCATCCCACTTTTCTTTATTGGCAAACGGAATATGCTATGTCTATTGAGTTAGCATACCATCAATGGCGCATTTTAGTGAAGAGGACTGTCTTAATTTTGTCGCTACCTATCGTGTACAACTTGTAGGGAACTTTTGGAAAGTCCTGTACAGTCTTTTAACTTCCTTAACATTGCTCGAACGGCGGATCATCGACGAGATGAGTTCTCGTCTTCCCGCAGACGAGTCGAAGACGATCGCCTTGACTCAAGGGTATAAGCATTCGGAGAGACGATCGGGACAGAAGCTGTCTTGTTTACAAGAGTTCTCTACTCAACTCGATATACTTCTTTTGGTCTGTCTCGTATTTCTTCTTCTCTCGTTCGCTTTTGCTGTCTCACACTGGTCTCTTCCTCCCTTTCTCTTTTCCTCGCGCCTGTTACTGTGTTTTTTCTTTTCTTATTCCTCTTTGGTCCCGAGGGAGAAATAAACATTTTTTATGAGACCTTTTGCTGTTTTATCTCGACCTTTAATGTACGAGACGACCTCTCTTCGCTCTCCCGTCGATGCCCTTGAATTTAAAGTGACTTCTACTCAATTTCTTTTATTTTCGTATACAACACAGCCAACATCGATCACAAATAACAACACGCAGTCCCACAGGTTCGGTTATGTAGCATGAGTAATCACGTGACTCTGACCTGTTTTGGTATGAAGTAAACAGTTTCAGCTCCAAACTATGTTGTACCATCATGAGGATTAGTTCAAGGTTACACACTTCAGCTTCGCCGAAGGCTCAACACAGACGAGTTCTTTATGAAGCCCGTAGGGTGAAGTAGTACGACTAACTGCAATGTTCGTTAGTTACTCTTCGACATAAATTATAGAAATCCGGTCAGCTACATGGTCCACCTTCGCCATGTACACGGTGTTCAAAACTCCGTGGGATGAGAACTTTAGAAGACGAACTAGTTGAGAGTTGCCCTCCTAGAGCGCGACCAAATATAAACCAGAGCCATCAATATTCCATCAACCAGGGGCGAATCTAATTTACTTGCCAGGAGATCCGCAGAATAAAATATTGGACGATAAATACAACTGTTATTATATTTTTAATGAATAATCTGATCGTCGTCAGTGATTATATAATAATTTTCCTTCGTTTAAATAAATTATTGTACAGTCTCGTTTCCGAGAGTTTTTGGGTCTTCAATCAAAACTATGTATTTTACATGGGGTCACACAAATCATCAAATATATCTATTTTTTTGAGAAATTTTGTTCAAGAGAAAAAAGAATGACAGTAAAAAGTAATGGTCCGCAAATTTTAGCTTCCAACAAACTTGACAGCATGTCTCAGAAGCGGTACCACCGGTTTACAGGGAGAGTAACTCGTAAAATTCTCAAGAGAGAAGTCGTTAGTCAATTTTATGCATTTAATTGTTTTCGAATTTCGCAAAGTAGTTTCTCCAGAATGGAACGACTGATGAGGATGAAAAAAGTTTAGCCCACGCAAAAAAATAACGAAAATGGAGCAAGCTTTTTTTTATCCCGATCGGTTGTGCCATTTCGAAGAAATAAAATTTCAATATTTAACATTAATTGCTTAATGACAGCCATATTAAATCATAAACTTTGAATTTAGAATTCTTACAAAAATCGCAATATTGGCCAAGAATTGGTGCGTTACAATTTTGCGTGTATCCAATTTTGTGCCTTCAATTGGCATCTAGAGAAGCTGTTCTTAAATGCAAGTGTAAACCAGTCAGATTCTTTATGCAAGTGTAAACCAGTCAGATTACAGAGAAAAGGCAAGGGAACCTGGTTTAGACGCCTTAAGGTAAACCTCTAAGGTAACGTTCGAAGGGAAAAACAGCCTTTTCAAATTACCTCTGTCTAACAATAAGAATGTTACGGACTAAGGAGGTGAAGAAAAGTGAATCGTGGGAATCCATATTTGTGTGTAACGACTTTATTCATCTACGATTTCAACACAAAGTAATTTATCGTTAGAAAAGCAATTTTACTTTCTGTTTATATGTGCAAAATTGTGGTGCTGATTTACAAAGATTAAATAAACGCTTAAATTACTCCTTGCATTAATTAGCATTCAAATTTAATTAAATTTTTGTAATCTTCTTTTTAACTGAATTTGCCAGATGTATTTCCTTACAGTTATTTTATTGAGTATATCATTGTAGTACGCAGTTATCATCATTGTAGTACGCTCAATCTACTTGTTCAGAATGTCCTAGCTGCATAAGTTGACCCGATAACCAAGAAATAGCAAAACAAAGGTAACGATTATAAACGAAAAGAAAATGATAATCAAAGATAATATTTTCAAAAGCTGCCTTTTATATAATTGAGTTCGTTATCGCAATTTTTGTATTGTTTAAATACTGACAATAATTGTGACATTGAATGTAGGTGATCTAGATTTTGAAGATAAGAAGAAACATGTGTTAATATACATATTCTGTAGCTCTCTGCCAAAGAGTATGTTGTGAACGTCTTTCTGAGCCATATTTTTATTTCAGCAGTTTTATATATCCTCCCCATAGTACAGTCTCTAGAAGACTCATCGGTACTACGTGTATTGACGTTCTTGAAATAAAAATACTTGCCCCATTACAGAGCTCCAGATCAGAAGATCATTTAAACGTCGTTACGTTGGTATGGAGAAGCGAGAATGGTATCTATCATCATTTTGTGTAACAATTAATGGCAATTAGCTGAGTGTTTTGGTAATACGGTTACGGGAGATTGGCAGAAAAATAGTCACCGAATTAGTTACACCTGCGCACAATGCTAACTTTGCCAATTCTTCAATTCAAAGTTCCTTTGACATAATTTATTATAATCAAACACATTGATCAGTTCAATAAATTTAATTTATTGATGTCTTACAAAATATTGAAATAATAAAATGAAATGGTTTACATTCGTGAAATGGCTCTACTGCAAAGATCATTCGATATTTGATTATACGCTGTCACGACGAATAATGAGAATAAATTATTATTTGCATTGATAATTTGCAGATTAAATTATACACAAAAAAAGAGAGTGAAAATAAATAAATTTAAAAATATAAACAAATAACCTTCATATAACTTATGTGAAAATAGAATGTTATTCGTACAATTCCCAGTTTATGGGATTTATTTACAAAGAAAATTTGGAGATTTTCATCATCAGCTGATTTGTGCCTAGTCATCACTCAGAGCTGTGTGCTCAAAAAAAAACTTTCTTCAACCAATGAAGTACAGTTGTCATTACGTCCATCCTTTCTTGGGCTTCATCATCAATGTATTTTTGGTATCTGTAAGGTCTCGCACCCATTTGTTTCTTCTTGATAAACTGTATCCTTTTTAGTATCGGATTGTCTTTTTGATAATCGTATTTCGGCATTTCGTTAGTCATTATGGTGAAATCATAATCATCGTACTCATTCAATTTTTTCTGGTGTCCCTTCGAAATCTCGTGTTTCGGTTCATTAATGATTTGATGGCTTACTGTGGGACTCTCATTCTGTACAGGATTGGAATTTTTCGAATTGTCGATTGATTTCACTATAATTTCCGCATTTTCCGTTTGACGTACATCCTTGATTTTTCGAATTTTGGGTTTGGCGATATTCTGATAGTCCATCATCGGGTTGAGATTTTTTACTGGATTTGAATTCTTCGAACCGTCGACCAGATTTCCGATGACTTTGGCACTGTGCAGTATATCGTTGATTTCCAAGCGTTTCGGTTGGACAACATCCTCATAGTCTTTCACGGGGCTAAGATTTTTTCCAAAATTAGAGTTCTTCGAACCACTGTTAGAATTTCCCATGAAATTGGCATTTTCCGCTTCGGATGTATTGTCCATTGTTAAAGCTTTTGGCTCGTCAATAATCTGATACTTCATTGTGGTGTGGATTTTCGGTGATGTTTTAGAATTCGTTACGTCGTCAACAGAATTTTCCTTGACCTTGACTTTTTCGGTTTGGAATATACTGTTAATTTCCAAGGGTTCCGGTTCGATGGTTGTCTCATAGTTCATCGTGGTACTAAAATTTTGTACATAATTGGAATTCATTGCACCATCGGCAGGATTTTCGCTGACTTTGGTGTTTTCAGCATCGGGTACATCGTGGATTTTCGAAAGTGCTGGTTTATCGATATCCTGAAAATTCATTATGACGTTCTGTTTCTGTGCAGAATTGTGTACATTGGCATTCACCAAATCATGGACCCATGACCAACGACCCATAACCTTACCATTTTTAGCTTGAAATACATTGTCGATTTTCGGGAATTCCGGTCCAGCGATTTCCTGATTGTCTTTTGGGAAATCGTCAGGATTTTCCATGACCGTGATATTTTCGGTTTCGGGTACGATGTCGACTTCCAAACTGTTTGTCTCGTTGACATTCTGATGTTCTGTCTCAGGACCAAATTTTTGTGTAGTATTGGATCTTCTTGATCCGTCGATAGGATTTTCATTGGCTTTGACATTTTTGATTGGGGATATATTGTTGATTGTCAAAAATTTTGGTTCTGTGATGTTTCGATAGTTCATCGGGGGGCTAAGATTTTGTGCAGAATCGGAATTCATCGAATCATCGACAGGATTTTCAATGACTTTGCCATTTTCATCTTTAGGTATATCGTGAATTTTCGAAACGTTTGGTTCGACAATATCCTGGTACTCAAGCATAGAGCCAAGTTCTTGTGCAGTTCCAGAATTTACTGACCCATCAATAGGATTTTCACTCACGTTTTTTTCTATTTGGGATACATCGGTTATTTTCAAGGGTTCTGGTTCAGTGATGTTCTGATAGTTCATCGTAGGCTTAACATTTTGTTCTGAATTGGAATTCGTTGAACTATGGATAGGATTTTCATTGACCTCATTTCCAATTTGGGTTATATTTGGGATTGTTGAGAGTTCTGGTTCTGCGGTGATCTGATAGTTCCTCGGGTGGCTAAGATTTTTTACAGAATTGGAATTCATCGAATCATTAACAGGATTCCTAATGACTTTGTCTATTACATCATCAAGTATCTGTGTCATTTTCAAAACTTTTGATTCGTCGATATCATGATACCCCGCCATAGACCCGGGTATTTGTGCAATGTTGGAATTCATTGAATGAACGATAGAATTTTCACTTATATTATTTTTGATTTCAGATACTTCGTTGATTTTTAAGGGTCCAGGTTCAACGGTGTTCTGATAGTTCGACGTTAGGCTAAGATTTTGTGTAATATTAGAATTTATCGAACCGTCACTGAGATTGCCGTTGACTTTAGCATATTCTATTTGGGCTATATCATAGATATTTAAGGATTCTGGTTCGGTGGTGTCCTGATAGTTCGTCGGACCAAGATTTTGTGCAGAGTTGGAATTCATTGAGCCATTCACAGAATCATCCAGCCTTTTGGCATTTTGAACCTCAGATACAATGTTGATGTTCAAGAGGCTCTCAGAAAATTCGTTGTTTTTCCCGTCATAAGGCAATTCTTCAATTTCCATAACGTTTGAATTATTCGATGGTTCATTAAAGTTTTCATCATCGTTCATTTGAGATTCGCTTTTTTCACTATTATCACTGTTTATACGTTTTTCTTTTCCGGGGAATTTCGAAATAGGCGTGGTGCTTGAAAATTCTCCATTATTTCTGGATTCCGTAATTTGAATGTCAATGATTTGTTTCGTCAAATTTCGCCAGAATGCTGAAGAGTCAGAAACATCTTCCGGATTGAGGGTTAGATTGTATCTCTTAACAAATTCGGTGACAGGTGATCTGTTTGTAGTAATAAGATCACTTTTCGAAAACGAACGAGTGCGACGCTCTTTTGGTCCATCAACAGAAACCAAACTGCCGATTTCATCAAGGAGGAAATGATTTTTTGTTCTCGTACTCGGTGTGGTATTTTCGTTGCTACTTATGTCTTTTTTTAGACGTCTTCTTTCTTCGACAATGTCTCCTTCGTTTGGCACACAGCGTGGGCACTTCT
The DNA here is from genome assembly GCA_963989365.1 of Rhimphoctona megacephalus. Classification (NCBI taxonomy): domain Eukaryota; kingdom Metazoa; phylum Arthropoda; class Insecta; order Hymenoptera; family Ichneumonidae; genus Rhimphoctona; species Rhimphoctona megacephalus. Next base: position 39,582,585 of record OZ022415.1, on the reverse strand, counting down.
GTTTGACGAAATTTTCACAAATTTTCTCGGATATCGAGAGTCCCCAAGAGTCATCTGCCATTTTCGTAAGTTTGAGTGGAATCTTAACGCCATCGCCGATATAAAACAAGTCTGTATCCGTCAGATCAGAAATTTTTCCCCGAGGAGATTTCGCCGAATTCAAGGTTATCTTTCCGAAATATGTTGGATCGTATTCCGGGGTTGTGGCAGTTGATTGTTCGATCGAAGATGATTGTTCTCTTTTTGAAATTTTATCTTGCGGGATGCCGACTCGTTTATTGGAAATTTTCTGATACCATGTACCACTGTTTGAATTCCTTGTTACGCCTAAAGAACTTTCAGTCGTTGCTTTTTTCAGTGATTTTCGGTACGTTGATTTTTTTTTTAATTGTTCTGTTTTTTCAACGGAATTATCCTTCATTATTGTTGTAAATCCGACCTTATTTCTTGCGGTTACTAAATATTCCTCGTAACCTGGTGTAGAGATGTATTCAGTAACAGTACCAAAATTTACAATACCGAGAATGGCTTTATCAATATTTCCAGCATTCTTGTCGTATTCAGAGCTACTTAAGGAATCTGTTTTTTCGCTAAATTTCTTGTTCGATGGTAGATTTACGTTTGATAAAGGTAGTGTTGTAGATTTATTCGAATGTTTTGAAAATTTTACTGCCTTTTGCGTTGCCGGAGGAAATTTGTGAGTTATTAAAGCAGCTGGAGACAAAGAATCTCCGACTACATCAAGGCTAGCAGCTTGAGGAGAAATTGTCATTTTCTCTTCCAAGTGATACATTACTTTGGGGGCTTGAATTTTTTTTCTGTACGCTAATATTCGGTCAGTTGGCGAATAATACTTGATGGGAATTTTTTCATTTTCTTGATGGTTAGTTTCCACATCGTGACTCGCTGATGGAGACTTTGCAATCGTTGGATCAGTCATATCATTTATTATTCCTGCGTCATTTTCTGGATTGTGATTATCCGTATTTAATTCTTCAGACATACTTTTTTTAGGGTCAGCCAAAAGTGCATAGTCCATTTGCTTGGTTGTGAACTCTAAGTCATATTTCTCTTTTTTTGTGAATGTTGTCATGTGGGATTCTTTCGGCTCGATAAGTTTTCTGTTGCTACCGAGCAAAGTGTTTTTCTCCGTCCAATATCCATCTTTGAAAACGCGTTCTTTGACGGGGATAAAGGGAAGCCTTTTAATGTTTATATCCGGTGCATCGGTACTGCGAATCATCGATACTCGTTCATTAATCACTGGGTTTGTGATGCAATCTGTACTAGGCAATTTAGTTTCAGAAATTACACGTTTCAGGGTGTCCCAGATGTCAGCATTATTAACTTGTAATCCGGCATTTGTTAGTGAGTGTTCAATCGTCCTGAAAAATATGTTCTCAGTAATTTTTGATTTGATTTCTTCATTCGTAAGTCCAGAATATTTGAATAAATTTACAATATACTCCTTTAAATCTTCGTTTGAAAGCGTTTGTTGATCGTTCGATGGAAATTGTCCTGCCGTCTTAGGAATTGGTAGCAGATTAGGCTCGATCGATGTCGACAAGCTGTGCATTACATTTTTGAAAACAGTTGCAATCATCTCATCTGCCACATAAGCCATTGACAACCCAAGCTGGGTCAAATCACCTATGTCAGAAATGAAAAGCTTGACGTCATGGAGTGCAAGATGTTGGACGTCTGGTACGAGGAGGAGCCTCCGCGTCAGTGCCGTTTCGTTAGTTATTCTTGGTCGGTTAGACTTAGGTTCTCCTTTCGATGAATTAGACGATGTCGCTGTTTTGAAGTTATTTATTGCTTGTCCGACTAATGTTTCCAGGATTTCCTTATCTTTGGGTGTTAACTCATTGCCATATTGATTTTTTGATGTATCGTTATTTTGGTCGACTGTTTCAGTTCGGTTCAATAACAATTCCAAGTTGGATGGTATTTTTTCTCGATATTTCGATGTATCTTCATTTTGGTTAGTTGTCCGGTCGGTCTGGTGTAGAATTGATTTCGAATCGGTTGTGAGTTCGTCTTCCCTCGATTTTAGATAGTTTTCTTCATCATTTCTCGGATTATTTCTTTCCGTTGTCAATATACCCAGGCGCTGAGGTACTTTGTTGACAGAAGTTTTGAGTGACACGTTATCTTCGTTATCTTTTTTCAATGAGGCTGCATTTCCAGGAAGAATACTTTCTGCAGATTTTATCGTTAGGTCAGAATATGACGTTGTTATTTCTTGGGAATAGGCGCCATAATCGACAAACGGTACATTACGACTCATCGATTCATAATCTTCGGATTTTACTGTTCCTGAGTTATCCTCTTGGGAATCTGAAAGGTTATTGTACTTCCGGCTTCCTGGGACAATCCTCGGACTGGGCTTACTTTTTTCTTCTTTTATATCAGGAATGGTGATTGTTGTTGGTGTCTGTTTTAACGTTTCTTCTGATAATTCTATACCATCGTCGGAAGGAATATCAGTGTCCATCATTCGGTTTTGTTTTCCCGTGTAATTATAAGATTTTGATGTATATTCCATTACACTGGTACCTCCTTGCTCACGTGCCACTTCATCAAAAACGTCTTCAACTTGGTAAGACTGGTCCTGTCTTTCAGTAACATCCTTCATCAGAGAATTATCCTCGTGATTATCAATTGATTGTATCTCCATATTTTCATGGTGATTTGATGAAAGGTCCTGAGCAGATTGGTATGTTTCCGACACTCGAGTACTCAATTCAGGATATCCGGTTACAGTGGCTTCTGGCACTGATGTCGTAATTTCATATTTCTCCAATTCATCGGAAGTATCGTAGTAGTCCTCAGTTTCGATGGGATCATCAGAGACAGAGGCGTAATCAACGTCTTGTCCATGGTAGCTTCGTTGCGTTGATTCATCAATATAGTCATGTTCATTCAAATTTGGTTTGGTTTTGTGTTCTTTCGGATCGATAAATGCGTACTTTGCGATTGTTGGAAAATGAATATCTTGGTGGCTATTGTTTGGCTCGCTGGATGGATTTCCATTGGTCAACTGGAACAACGTGATTGGAGGTTGGTCGTAAGCTTTGATTTCAGAGTTTGTTGCACTGCGATCCAAGGTTATTCCATTAACTTCGATGGCTCCAGGAACCGCATAACTGGTGGTGATTTTTTTAGGCTCATAATTACTTGTAGGGTAATATTGATTTAGTCCACTCTTTGATAAATTCACGGTAGCTGGACTAACTTTTCCAAGGAGTCGTAAGTCGATTTTTGGATCATAATACAAAGCATCGTATCCTAGATTATGTAGGGCGTAACTACGGAAATCTCCAGGTACTGGGATGCAATGTTCGAGACCGTACAATTTGATGCATTCCTCCATGTTCATGAAATTTGTCGGTGGCGTAATTACTCCGTATCCACCGGGCATAGATTCTTCCTTATTAGAGAACTGTTGATCCAAATTTCTGTTACTTGCAATGATTGCATTACCTACTAAGGTATCCTGGTACATAGGCTCCTCAGTGTACGATGGGTATGGAATATATTCTTGAGTAATGTAAGAGGTCAAGTCCGGAGAAGGGACATACTGATTAATTTCGAATGGTTGGTAGATATCAGATTTCATTTGTCTATTATTTATAAAATTTTGTAAGATCTCTTCAGAAGACCATTTGTCATTCTGTTGATAAAAAGGGTTGCCTGATTCTTGATTTGCATTTAGTGGTATGTCGATTTTCATTGGTTCACAGATTATTGTTGGTTCTGGAACACAAGATGAAGAAGATTGTTTTGCCAATCTCTTCGAAATGGTTGATTCTTCTATGGGAATTTCCGGGAATAAACTGTCCGGGCGCTGATTAGCAGCTTCCGGATCATTGAATTGGACCGATTTTTTCTGAATTTTTTGCTTACTCTGCCGTGTCTTAGGAAAAATTTCTGCAAGATTTTTTTTCTTGAACGGTGTGTGAGATGTGAGCTGTTGTTTTGGGGGTTGCGTTGTCTTCTCGTTCTCATCGAGACATTGACAAATGTAATTTTTCGGAGCTTGATCACTAGCTGTTTTTGGATCTCCATTGATCAAAATGACCGTGTCTTCAGCACGTGGTTGCAGCATTACTATTTCTTGATCTTCTTGTTCACTTTCGCGCTTCGTTGTTGTTGAAGTGACAAAAGTCTTTACTGGATTCCCGGTATTTACTAGTGAAGCTTTTCGAAAATTTTGTTTCCTAAGGACGTTTCCGGTACCTCGTTCGGTAAAGGTAGATTTCAAAGCGGATATGTTTTTAAGCGGCTTTGCGGGGATGCCTGAAAGTTTTTTTGCACGCCTGGATTTCCAAGAGCTTCGTGGATATTTACATCGAACTTTGCGGCTTAGCGACGGTAACTTGTCGGATTGGTCGATCTCTCTTTTTTCAAATTTCTCTATTTCCTCGATGTTTCCCACAGGAATTGACTGCATGAGTGGATTTTTGGCCTCTTCAATATCGTTTTCAAATCCGCTTAAGTTGAATGGTGTATTGGTATTTGAGTAGCTGAAAACGAAACTTAATTAAAAAAGTATTCCCTTTAATCATTGAGGAAGCAATACAGTTTAGAATAAATTTAGCCATTCAGGCTTCAGAACAAATTCACTGATCTGAATATTTTTCAACTCCCATCGTGTCGTGAATGGTGGGACACCCTGTATATATATTACGTGGGAAAAATTTTCTTCAGCATATCTGGGTCACAACGTATGCTGACACACGTATAAAAGTGCATGCCTCTGTTTCCGATTTTTTCCTCATTCGCTGGATAAATGAAGTATTTTGTGTGTTTACTCAAATTCAAACATTATAAAAAAAGATTGAGAAAGTCAAATTTTATCAAATTTCCGCATTTATTGCAATTCCTATAACAAATCATTCTGTTGAAATGAAAGATTTTTATAGAAAATTACAGTTACATAATGAATCTGCGATTTGAGGAAAATATTGTTTTAAATGGACTGTGGATTCCATTTACTCTCAGAATATAATTATATCGTCAGCATAGCAAATAAACGTGTAGCTATATTCGTTTCTTAACATATAGTTCATGAATTTGAGACGTTCCAAAGGCACAAATTGTGTTATTTTGCAAGGCTAGCATGCACGATCGGAGCCAGAAAAATTGATACACACATACGTCTCTCACATAGACATGCATACCGCTCTAAAAAATGAGCTGATGTCAACAATTATTTAGAATTGAAGTTCTTCGACCGATTTGAATGTGTATCAAAATTACAAGAGTTATGTTATCATGAAATTAAAGTCATTTCACTTAATTCATCATAAACGATTCAAAAATTAAATTCACACACATTTCAAAACAAAGTCTTACTTTTCAATCGTTGTGCAGTTAAAATGAAAACACAAAACTTACTCGTGAACGTTTCCTACATCGTTTAATGCTGGAGAAGTATTTCCTAGTCGTAACAGCATCACGATGAAGACGAATATGGCCATTGGCATCTCCATGGTTTAAGTTGTCAATTAATAAACCCACTTGTTACGTTTATTCTCTTCAAAATCACTTAGAAACGTTTGGACAAAACTTCATTTTCAAACAAATCGATTCGTCATGTAAAAAACGGCGATGGCACAGATTATATGATTAACTATCAAGAATATCATGAACGATATATTAACAAGCATAATTTACGACATTATTTATCACCGTCTGACATACATAGAAAATCTTGAAATTTACTATGAGCACGATCCGTATGATATCACCTCTTCGGAGATACTGATCACATTCGGCAAAAAAGTTTGACCGGATTAAAAAAAATCATGCCGTTGCAACATTGTGAAATTAGGGATTACGAAATTTGCATGGGAAGATATGTAATGGACAGTGAATCGTTAATAGATCGATTCCAAATGTCACTAGATAACTAATTAGATTTAGTAATTTAAAACGCACTAACCACTAAAACACATTGATCAATGCCAGTCGGGAAAGTAAATAATCAGTTGTTAACTACGTTCTTTAATTTTCTTCATTCGTAAGCATATTAATATTTGATTCAAGTTGCGCAGTAGTGCACCCATCCGACTTGTGATAATCTATTACCAATAATATCATCATTCATAACCAAAATGTAACGTAAATTGGCGTCCTTTTAGAAGCCATTACAGAGAAAAACATGATTTAACAAAATTTTGTTTATTTTTAGTATAGATCGCAATTCTGTCGTATAAGATGAAAGATAAAAAAGGATTTAAATATAAAAAAAGAAGTAAAACTTTTTTAAATAATCGTCATCCGCTTTGAGTCTTGGATTTAGCTAACCCCGCTTAAAACAGTAAAAATTTAATAAAAATATTTTGAAATGAAGGCATATATTCAACAGTCATTACAGCGTGAAAGCTAAAATAGAACATCCTGTACATATAGGCATGAATTCTTATAACTATTGTGTACTACTTTTGTAATAGAAACTCCTCGTAGGTAATAAGAACGATTCGTTCCACTTATAAAGACAAGAAATTTCACAACTGGAACGTTTTAGGTAGTAAATTTTTTATTAAATAAAATAAATGATGTTCATTGAAACATTGACACATTGGGTAACATCGTGTTTCAATTGTGAATGTTCAATGGATATATCGTAAGGTTCGTACAAAAAGTGTAAAAAATCGTACATAAATAGATAACTGTACATTATGCGTGTTACATTGTGGCGCAAGAAAAAAATCTTTAAATATTAATTGGCTCGAAATACTTGTATGAGTCCTGAGAGAAAACTGAAAAATTTCTTTACGTTCATGACCGTCGTACCAAAAATGTCACTACTTATTGGAAAATTGTTTTCCGCGTTCCTATTTGGAGCGTCACTCTCCATCTCGAATTTTATTTCCTCCTGATTAAATCTGTCTTCGAAGTCGTCAATGAATTTTTCAAAGGATTCGGAGATCCGTCGAACTTTGCCAAGACCGCCAGTCACAGTAGCCTCCAGTTTAGGCATAGCTTCTTCCAGAAGATCCGGAAGTTCTTGGTCGCTGAGAGATTTTTCTCCCCAACTGAAAACTATTTCTGGAACAAACCGAACTGGTTCTTTCTTAGAAAATCCGTTCCCAAGTATCTTGACATCCCTTTCCTCTGAAGTTTTTAGTCTTTTATCAATTATGGGTATCGAATATTCTCCGATTGAATGATCGTCTTTTTCGTTATTGTTCATAAGATCCATTAATGGTACACGATCGGAGACAATTTCGTTTATTCGGATATTGAGATTGTCATAATTAATTGTTGCATCTTCTTTCATTAAACTGTTTTTCGGCATCAAATCAATTGTTACATCATTCGTCGCTGAATTTTTTGGATCTCTCGTTATTTCGTTTTTCACATGTCTTTTTTGTCTGTTTTTCTTCTGATCGTTATTCACAGGAATCAGCATTACTAGTTCGTAATCGCCAGAGTTCAATGCTTCGTCTAAATCAGCATAATCGATCATGGCCGAGTGGTTCTCCTGAAAATTGTCCATTAAACGTTTGACGATCCATGATGTATTTTCATCACCTGGCTCAACTTTTTTCTTTTTCAGAATTTTCGTTCCAACGTCCTTCAACTTTTCTTTACTTTCTCGATTATTCACGTTTGTCTCTACCACTTTATCCTCCTGGAGAAATTCACTTCTGTCTACGGACAGTCTAGCGTAATTTGGACTGTTGTACTTTGAATCAAGATCAAAGTCCGAATTTTTCAAATTTCTCTTCTTCGACAGATGCACGGCCTTAATATCAGCTTTCGTATCATTCTCTGATATTTTATGATATGGATTTTTTTCCTTGATGTATTTTAACAATTTTTCGATGCTCTCGCTCGAACTCTCTTCCGAGTTTGTCTCTAGCAACACATAATTATGGGTCCCGGCGTGTCGCATGGAATTTTCCAACTCTTCGGACATTTTGACACCCTGAATTCTCTCTGCATCATATGGATCTAAAATTGTGTCGTAATCTACGCCACCAAGCTCATCGGAATAGTCAGATCTGTTTTCACTTGTGTAATTAGGCATGATTTTTTTATCATTTTGTGGATGAGATGAATTTTTCTTCAATTCATCCAACTCGGCAGATTCTTTCATTTCGACAGATGTTCTGTCACGAAAACCTTCTCCGTATGTCAAAGGCTCATAAAACGGTAAACCCTCTAAACTTTCGACGTTGTCGTAGTACGGTTTACCGTCACGTCTTGCAATCTGGTGGTTCGTGGTGTCATCATTTAGGCGTAGACTGATATTTTCAGCCTTCGATGCTTCTTCCTGCGCATTCAGTAATTCCGGATTAACGATTGTTCCGATATCTTGGGTTCGTGGTTTTACTTTTCTTTCCCGAGTCACGTGAAGCGGTCTCACGATCTCTTGCATTTGTGGCACGTATTTCTGTCCAGTTATTTCAGTATTGTTCACAGCATAAGGCTCTTCTGTAACTTCGTAATCTATTGGTTTGTTATACTTGAGATATTCGAATTTTGCTTCATCCACGAGATCACGGAGTTCTGCCTCATTCATCATCATATCCATAATTTCACGTCGGTAGATATTTCTATTTTCCTCACTCGTGGCATCGAGTTCACTCAATAATTCTTCGCGATAATCATTCACCAGTTTTTCTGTCTTCTCCCGTAATTTATCCTGCAATTTTTGCAACAATTCGGGTTTTTTCAATTTGAGCGATTGTTTCTTATCGTTATTTTTCATAGATGCTACAACTGGGGACGACGTTGTCCCAACCAACTTTTGCAATTGTTCTGCTTTTTTCGATTTCAGCGATTTTTTCTCATCGTTATTTTTTAAGGGTGTCACAACCGGGGTCGTCATCGTTTCTGGCGTCTGTCGCAATACCACGGTTTTTGTAGGCTTCGGAGATTTTTTCTCATCGTTATTTTTCACTGATGCTACAACTGGGGACAAGGACATTTCCAAAAACTTTTGTAGAAATAGTTCAAGTCTTTTGGATTTAAGCAATTTTTTCTCATCGTTATTTTTTGTCATAGCCACAATAGGGGGCAACATCGTAGTCTGTCGTTTCCCTCGTAATTTCGGTTTAATAATCGAGGGCATCGGTGTTGTCTCCGTTTTCGGTATTTTTTTTGTCTTGGGAGGTGTTTGGGTCGTCAAGGTTTTGACCGCCTTAAGGAAATTTTGGGTGGTAGCAGGAATCGTTGGCGTTATGGTTGTTGTCGTTACCATTTTACGCCGCATTTTCGACATCGCTGATTCTGGATTCTCCCGTTTCTTATTCGTTTTCGCAGACTTCGTAACAACCTCATTCGGTTCCTTAATTTTCGTAGTCGTTTCCTCCAGTTTCTTCTCCGGGACAGCAGTCGACGAAGGCGCATTAGTTGTAGTCGTGACACTCTTGCGGGAAGAAACCATCTTGTTACCCTTATAAAACGAGCTCCTGACAGTCCCGACACTCGATACATTCATACTGTCCGAATAGCTCGTTTCTTCCGTCGTTTCGTTAAGCTTTCTTGCGGACCCTTTTTTGTTCTTCCGGAAACGAGAAAATTTCGAATACGGTGCTGTCGTCGTTACGAATTTATCTTCTTTTAGTATTGGTTTAATTTTCGGCGTCGAAGACTCCCCGGTCTCGAAATTGGTCCCTTGAGACTGTGCAACAATCGGAGACGATCTTGATTTGTCACGTCGTTTAACAACGTTGTGAGTTCCTGTAGTTTTACGTTCAATCATATCATTCATCATTTCACTGTTTAATGACACGTTCTTTGTTGCTTTGTTATCTTGCGTTTTTGAATTTTTTAGTGAATCATCATTATTCGTACTTTCGTATCTGTCAGAATCAAGGCTCTTATAATTCGTTGGAAATTTCATTTTTTCCTGTGCCATTCCATTCGTCGTCGCTGTTTCTTTGTTTTTATCATTGTCGAAAACAAAAACCGGCACTTCTGTCATCGATTGTGTGATTTTTTCATCCGGTAATACCGAATTTCGTTTACGTCTCGTAGTGCGTGAGTTATTTTTCTGTTGATTCGTGGTGGGTTTTGAAATCGACGTTTCTTCGCGTTTTCGGTTTTTTCGAAGTGCGCTCCTTCTACGAGAGCCTAGTCGTGTGGAATCCAACGATTTCTTTAATGAACAATTTCGCCCTTTCTGTTTCTTCACATCCTCATCATGTTTTACAGTTCTAGTGCTTCTGGGGACCCTGCAATCGCAATCTTTCAAATTGTTGTCATCCTGGAAAATCATTTCACGATCGAGAACATCTTCGAGCAGATTGTTCGTTGATCTTTTCTTTCTTTTGGCAGGTTCATCTGTAATTTTATAGGTCGTGTCGACACTACTGGTAGTTTCTTCTTCCTCTGAAGAACTAGTTGATTTATTAAAGTCCATTGGCTCAGCAGCTGTCAAACTATCGGTTTCATCCGAGGTCGAACACGATTTCTTCTCACATTTCTTTTCGCTCTCAACACGTTTTCTTTTCATCGTCGGAGTCTGATAATGAGTATCGAATTCGACTTTCAAACTGGATTCATCATGACTCGTTGTTGTTGGGGCTGAACTCCTCGTATCACTTATCGTATGTTTCAACTCTTCAGTACTTTCATACTCTGGTATTTCGCCTCTTTCGGTACTCAGACCCTTGAAATAGCTGATGAGCTTTTCAACTATCAATTCTTTAGTTCTTCTATCTTTCTGCGCATCGGGATGTTGTTCTGGAACAATTTCCTGGACAGTTACCAATCGATCTATTTCAGCGCTTGAAGTATCTTGATTTTTTTTACTGATTGACTCGTCTTCCCAAAGCTCAATATGGCCTTTCATATTTTTATGGAATCGTGGTCGGGTGGACATTTTAACGTTTTCGAAATAATCAATTGGTACGTGACCAGGTTCAATATTGTCCACTTCTACCCACAGATCTTTATCTTCCTGAAGCTTTGCTCTTGGAGTCTTATGTCTTCTGGAACCTTTCGACATTTTTCTTACATGTCGCTCTTCGTCATCGTCTATCTCGTAATCGTAGTCGCTTGGAGTTTCTTCCTCGGAGTTTCCAATCGAGAGATGAACATCACTGTTCGGAAAGTTCTTGATTGGTTCACGTTTATAAAAGCCATAAAAATCGTCCTCCTCACTGTCAGAGGTATCTTTTGTATCGATTATAAAAGCATGTCTATCTCTGCGCTCGTCTTTCCGTCGGTTTCTTCGATCTCTTGTCTCGTCGGTGAACCGACTCAATCTACGATACATCCCTTCATTTCTAAGCCCGAGTGGATCGACACCAAATTTTTTGTCAGCGTTTCTACGTGGTCTTGAAAAATTTCCCCTAGCTGCTGTTGAGTTTACGACGCCACCTCGTTGTCCAATAGTTTTTTCGTTTTCTACGTTATTTCTCCGACGTCTTTCTTTCTCATCGGCCAACATCTGGTAGATCGCTCGTAATTGGTCCTCGATTCTTGGCGGTACGCTGGTGCGTTTAATTTTCTTGGAGTCGAGCAATTTATCGAGAAATGTGTCATCTAGGTTCCCATCGTTGTTCGAAGTCCTTCTAGCACCATATCTATCGAACGTCGCTTTATTTATTTTGCTACCCACCTCGAGTTTCCTCATTGCATTCTCCATTTTTGATATCAGTCTCATTGCATCGATTACTTTTTCACTGTCGACCGTTTCCTCGCTATCCATTGCATAGGCTCGTGATAAAGGTTCGATCCTCTTAATTTTGTACTCATATTGCTTCCAACGTCTTTTGTATTCTTTCAATTTTTCCCTTATCTCTCGGCTCGTTTCGTCGTCAGAGTCATGTTGATCGAACTGTTTTTCTGGAGTCCTGTCGTCGAAATCGAAATAAGACGTACGTCCTCTCCACGTTGACATCCGGTCGTCGTAACTTTCGCGTTTTCGAAGCAGCTTTTCAAGCTTTTCAAGGTCTTTTTTAGCTTCTATTTTTATGTAATGTCTTTCGTTATCGTCTTCGCCGTTGTAATATTGCTTACTGCGCTTTCGATTTTTGTTCGATTTCATCCATAAATTCTCGTTGTAATTTCTCTCTTCACCGGCAGCGTTATCCTCGTCAGATTCTGACTCTCCTAGACGTTTTGATAATCTTTTCAACAAAGTTTTATCTATGTTGTCATCCTCGAGACCACCACATGATTTAACCTGCAACGAATAAACGGTGATTTGATATTATGTACTTTATTTATTCATTTTCAGCTAATCGCTTTCAACACGAAGCATATACACGGAAAGATAATTACGTCGTGAATTACTATGGTCTCATTATAATCGAGTACTATATCGTAACTTTAAGGGCTTTCACCGAAAACCAAGTTTTCGGTGAAATTGATCAAAAAAAATTTTTGCTCAATTTTGAATTCCAATTTACCGTTTTCGCTGAAAACCCTCAGAGTTACCATCTGGTATCGGGTTTCTATGATACCATACTAAATTTTTATGTAATTTTTTTCTCCGCGTGTAGAAAAAATATGAATAGATTTGAATAGATTTAAAAATATGAATAGATTTGAATAGACTTGAACGGTAAATTATTTTCTATTTATTTCTTTGATAAAAGAAATATTGAAAGATAAATTATGATCTTCAGACAACATAAGGGAATGCCGGAAGCCTTGAATACTTCAAGGTTTGAACTATTGGGCACGTAAAAAAGGTGAAAATATAAGCAACATCCTTGTCCACATTTTTACTGTTTTATTAATTGAAAAATTGTAATATTAATTGAATAATTTTGGTAAGAGGTCTTTATGCAGTTCTCTACAAATAGGACTGGCATTTCTTAGTTTACTATTGAACAATGATCGTTTACTCTCTCATAGCAACCAACGTTTTTGTACTGATATTTACCTTGAGATCTGGTAAAACCCAAAAACCTATTCCTCCGGATGGGAGTTTCAGAGAAATTCCTTTACTAGCGTTTAAAACAGTTGGTTTTATTTCAGGCAATTCTCGTTCATTAACGAGTCTCAAGGGCGCATTATTGAGTAGGACAGTTCTGAAATGTTAAAGTGCAGTTAAATAGAGTCTGCTAATTCTTCATTATAAGCAAATGATCCATCAGTTAAAAACGAAGAAATTTTATGCTTACTCGGAGAACATTCTGTTATCTGCATCGAAACCAGGCAGCAATATATACTTGTGAATTGTTTTGACCTTCAAACTCTTTAAATGAACGACAATTTTCTCCGGTGTTAGATTTATCCCGAAAATGGTCAATGAACCTTTCTCGTATTTCGACGATGGTTTCGTACACTGGCAATAAAAGTGTACGTGACTGCGATTGCCGTTGGTAATTCTCGCGTCGAGAACTTCACGACCCACCAGAGCTTTATGGAGTATGGAAACCCAATAATCCTGTGAACAATTGTGAAAGCAATTGTGTCGAAATTTATCAATACTTTTCAAAGAATATTCTCATTAATTCAGGATAATTTTTTAATATTTAAAATCTCACGGGAGTTGGTTGAAGCAAGTTAGAACCATTAGGCTGTCTCATTATGACTTGAATTCCAAGTCTCGCAGCGTTGCCCAGACGTCTTGTCCACACAAGAGCACCCAAAAATTGTTTCTTGCAATCTTCCGGCTTTGATTCAGCTTTCAAAAAAACCCACAATCAAATAATTCATTAATTCATTGAATATAGTAAAAACAGTGAATATAAACAACAAAATAAATGAAAATAATAAATTCATTATTACCCAACTAAAACCAAATCGTTGTTTTCAAATAAAATATGTCGATAAAGATATTCTCGCAGAATGATTATTATTAATCGTGTTCACGATTCATGAACTGTGATCATTTTAAAAAAAAAAGTACGTGCAAAATTTTTCTTCTAATACATATTCAGGTGATTGGGTTAACATATTTTTTAATTGTAATCGTTAATTGGCTTTTTATGAGCTAAAAAAAAATGTGATCGGTTTATGGTACTCTTACCGATCCAAAGGGGTTTTTTCCATATAGGGCGTCCTACGAATCTATAAAGGCTATCCCTGTCGACTGCCAAATTATCGTGCTGCATTGATACACCTTCATCGTCGAGTGTTACGCCGGAAAAGTTTCTAAATCGATTCAAAAGTTCGATATAAAACAAAAATAGATTTGAAAATGTAGTAAAAATATTTACGACAATGGGAGAAAATAATTTTATCAAAAAGAAAAATAAATACGCTACTGATAAGAAAGCAATTGTATATTTGAAAAGAGAAACCACTACATCGATTTATTTCAAAGTTAAAAATGACAGAATTGCTCAGTTCACTCACGGATGCCAAGTTATTGCCGAAAGTGCATTTCCCGCAACGTTAAGATAATCTTGTAGGTACTGCTGTTGCTGTTTCGTTCGATATGCTACGACATCTGGACCAGTTACTAGACTCTTCAAGTACCTTGGAAATGCATCTAGCATGCTGCGTAGTCGCGTCACGGCTTTACCACTATCGATGCCAGTTACATCGCAACGAGTTTGACACTCTATAAAAAGAAATTCGTATCCTAAAAAACTTTCCACGAGCAATGGAAGAAAAGAGTTGACTTTCTTTTTCATATTTTGCAAAATAAAAAAATACAGTGAAGAAATGTGAGGGTTTCAAAAATCCGCTGATATCGACTTATAACAAAAAATTCTGATTCACAAATTAGATATCTTTAAACAAACGTAAAAATGTTATGTTTGCATTTACAAAAATGTATCTGAAAACTATTCGACTAAGGAGTCTGGAAAAATTGTGAATTTTCATTTCAGACGTTGAAAAATTGTATAATCCTATCAATAAAGTGTTTCATAAATTTCCATAGTATTAAAATTTTATAGTCATCGATCAAAGACGTGAAAAATTGATAAATTAGGCATGATTTATCGATTTGTAAAGTAAATCGCTTTAAGTCCATTATTATCCATTATGGGTAAGCTTGGTGCAACCAAGCGATTCTTTCCGCCAACGAAACCCAATGGGAATAAATCCACCCTGTGGATTGCGATAAAGGAGATAAAATATGAGACTCCAACATTGCTTTTCCTCCCTCTTCCTCGCTCTTTTTCTTTCGCTATTTCTCTCTGAAATCGCCGCATGGTTGTTGGAGTTAGAGCGAGGATGTAGTGAGGCGGAGTGCACGGCCTTATAAATCGTTCTAAATCGTAACTGCACTCAACGGTGTGGAATGTTGTAATCGGGCTTCTCTGGAACTCTCGCAGTATCATAGAATCGATCCAGTGACTTTATAAAACTGTTGAAGCCTCTTACGAAACGTTGAAAGTTGACTTTGCGCAAAAAATGATGGTAAAAATAAAGAGCTTATCGAACTGTTTTATGGTGTGCTGGATATTTGCTATAGCTCTTAGATTAACAAAAAAAAAACTTTACCTGACATGATTATAAATGTATCTCATATATTTCGCACTGGGGAAGCGATCGAATCGTTAAATTGTGTGGAAAATTGATCGGTAGAGTGCTGGTGTACTGTCTGAATTCGGTGGACTTGACCATTCTTTTACTTATTGTTGTTTTATACAAAAAGATCAGTAGTCACCCAACTTTTTCGAAAAATAATTCATAATCCAGTAACTTAATACTCTAAAAAATTATTAAAAAGTCAAAAGTTCCGAGTGTTTATTTGACCTTTTATGAATAAAAGTTGCATTCAGTTGTTTTTTAATTTTCAATCTGATAGACCGTAATTAGTGGGACATGGTCAATACAAATTGGATGGTGGACGCTTAAGAAACTTAGGAGCTTCAGGTCGTTTTTACAAGAGGTCCTTTAATTGAATTATTCTTTTCAAGCTTAAATAAGTAGGAATGATTTATTACCGTAACCAAGCTGCCAGCTGGTATTGAATCCCATTTGATCACTGAACGAGATGAGGTCCAAAGCGTTTCTCGAATCCCAGACAGAATCTCCACCTCCGATCTCAGTATGTTGCGGTGTGATGCATACCAATATGTCTAGACCTGCATTCTCTGCCCAGCGATTAACATCGATCCAGTTTGACTCTGTGTTCGTATGAAAATCGTATTATTTTTACTATTATCGACTGTAATTAATCTAGAAGAAAGATACGATCAAAAGTCAAGAATTGAAGACACAGAATCATTGCAGGCTTTAATACTAGGTTAATAAAATAAGTAATGTAATATGATTCATTGAGCAATTTCGATGTTCATTCAATCAATAAAAATAATTATAAGGAGGCTTGTCATCGTTTTCCTCAGTAGTTTTGGCTGCTTCAATTTTCAACCATCGCAACCTTGTGTAATTTATCCTTGAATGCATGTAAAATTGGTTATCTACCCTTACGTAGATTTAACGAATTTCTTCCACCAAGAAGATTTTTAACAGGATTGGATACTATTCTCGAAAAAAATTCAACATTTCTTGAATAAAATTTTTAGTAGGTTGTACAAATATGTATAGATATAAATGTATAATATTCTGTAGAGTATATTTTCATTAAGTTGAGTCTAATAATGCAAACAATTCGGTGCATTCTTTCGTATATTTGGAAAAATTGAGGAGAGTTAACAATTGAATATAAGAATCACGGGCAAACGCTAAATCCTTTATAGATATTTGATCTGCAGCCATACTCAACTCTGAATAATTAATGTTTATTGAAAAAATTGTCAGTTATGGACAAAGCACACTTTACGTTTCGCAATTGCTTTTCAAACATTCATGAATCTCACTGGTCTATCATACTATCCGTGGTATAAGGGACCTTGTATATGACAAACATGTAACTGCACAGGACAGAGGATCACAGAATCGCTATTGCAAACTCCACTAAAACAGTACGATATAGTCCATTGGAGATTCTGGATATTCAAGGAGGAGGAGAAGGAGGTAAACTCGCGGTTTCTGCGGATATGCGCCCGTAACTTTAATGACCTCGTAAATATCGTTCTATATCGCAACTACCGAGCTTACAGCAGTGCCGTACAATATAGAGGTGAATTTCTCTCCTGGATTACTATATCTCAGGAGTTTACGAAAAAGGCTCTTGCATTGAGGTTGTTTTGTTCAAACATTGTATGTGATTCAGATTATGATTGAGATTCATGAAAATGAGTAAAAAAGCATGTTAAAAAGGTAATTAGCATAGTGGTTTTGACTAATTTTTCATTTTAGCGATTATTGCTGTGGTTAAAGTTTACTTTAAACGAGATTTAGGTAATTGAATGACACAAAATATTTTCACTGGTTAATCTTCGAAGTGAATAATGTTCGAAAAATTAATTCGGATCTTCGAAAAGATCCGCTAATAATAATAAATCAAGTTTTGATGAAAATTAATCTATCAATGATAAATTGTCTTCATTATATTATTTGGAATTTCGTAATTCTCTGATTAGACACGAAGCGAATGGATTCCAGGGGCTCGTAAACAAGAGAAAAATATTTTACCACAACAAAATTGTTTTTCGTATAAAAAGACAGAGGTAGTTAATCAGAAATTTCTGTTGTTTTTATTCATGGGTGAATTAAAAAATTTGAGTGAAGAATGACCGTAGGTTGAGTTTATTCTCGAAGGCAGAAAAATTGAAACCGCAACAGAATCGCTACGAGTATGTGATTGGCACTTCGTGAAGGTTTAACTTGTCTCACCCCTTGCGTGTAAGCGTTCAGCAAGCTGGGAAATATTTCACTTCATACATGTATAGGAACAGGCGTACAATATACTTTCAGTGCATCGCCAGTATTTGTACAGAGTGTTTCAAAACATCTGACCTTTTACGGGGTTAATAGATCGCCAAATTTGAAAATGACAGTTTTTTTTCACTTTCATTTCCAATGTACTGTTGATAACATCTTAATTAATTACGAAAAAAATCGGAAGGGGAGGAAAAGTCTTATCATTTTATTTCGTGAATGGTGCCCTAAGGAAAAAAATAAGAGCGAAGTTCTTAATCTTCCTCAAAAACGTAGATATTTTCCTCAGGTCTAGAGAATTCTTAAGAATACTTTTTTTATTCGCGATTTTTAAAAATGCCTGTATCGCGCATATCTGGTGTTACATCAAAATGCCATATCCCCGGATATAAACGGGTATATGTCTGAACTGGTCATTATATTTCTTGTGATAGATGAAACCGCTTAAGAGCGTTTTCATAGCTGGAGGACCTCGTGAGCGGTTATGTGCACTTTACGATCGAGCGAGTTACCGTCTCCTTTGGCTATCAGTACCAGAATTGTCCAAACTCATGACCCACATATACAACCCGACAAATCTCTTGACAACCGAAGAGAAAACTATGCAAATTTACGTCTTGACACAGGATACAATATAGACCGATGAATTCCTCCAGCTTTCCCAACTCTATTAGTAATCGTATTATTTGTTAATTGAGGATTACTTTAACATAATCGATCAATTCAGAGATAGTAAATACACGCGCAAAAAAAATCAGTTTCAGCGGGATGTCTCGCTGGGAGTTTCGGCGAGCCATCTCGCAAGAGTCTCGCTGAGAATGGTTTGCGGTATTTTTTTAAATTCTTCCCGAGAGTCTCGCCGAGACTGTTTCCAATATTTTATGAAACTTTTTTTTTAGAGCCTCGCCGAGACTGTTTCCAAGATAGTACGACCTACTGCAAAAGTCATCATCATTACCCTAATTTTATATAATAAATTTTTATATGGTATATTAATTAAGAAACTAACCGGTAATTGTGAAATTGGGATCTTCCTCGTAGTACATTCGATGAGGTTTCACGAAGGTATACGAGTTACTTCGAGGTCCACCGATTCGGACGAATGCAGGTGAGAGAGCTCTCGCCATGTTGACGCTCCTTTCGGGATTTCGCCTAAAAGAAAAATAATTCTAATAAATAATAATAATAGTAATAATAATCATTGAAATAATAGTCCAATAAATATAAACAATTTACTGTAATTCTAGTTTTTATGATTCTTAACGTTGAGCTGCGACTGTGGCTGATGTTGATCTTAAATATAGTTAAGATATATACTGTATTGTATGCTAGTCAAATGAGTGCCAAGTTTTCAAAATTGTTTTATGCCAAGTTTAATGCACTAATTGAACGTAGTGTTAGTGGATTTATATCACAGCACGTCTTATTGACGTAGAAAAATATTAAGAACTATAGATTTGCGAAACCATCAACTGATAAATCCAAATTTCCATAATGGCACATTTTCATCGGAATTCGTCAATGAATAATTCGTAATTTTTAACCGATTGCAATGCACCATGTCTTATTTTGTTCCTCAAGCGAGGCTTTACGAATTTACCACGTAGATTTCTTCTAAGCTTAATCGTTCCACTGTTGCAACCAATTGTTTAATTAGCGAAAAAAATCTTTCATAAACAAATTGCTATAATTTTCAAACAAATAAACTTCGAAAAAATCTACATGGTGAATTTGTGGAGAATCTCTTGAGGAACAAAATAAGATGTGGTGCATTAAAATCGGTTAAAAATACAGATTATTCTTTGAAAAGTCCCAATGAAAATGTGCCATAATGAAAATTTGCCACTAATAGTTAATGGTTTCGCAAATATATCGTTATTAATATTTTTCTAAGTTAATTAGACATGTCATCTTACAAATTCACCTTCACAATGTATAATTAGTGTATTAAACTTGGTATAAAAACATTGCGAAGTTTTAGCACTTATTTGACTAGCATGCAGTACAGTATTTACCTTAAATGTTCAGAAACTAAGATTTTATCATTTTGGGTATATGCTTCCCAAAACCCATGATTCCGACTAGATAGTTCTGTATTTGGGAGAAGAGTGGACAATTTTTAGAACTACCTATCGTTACAAAATAGTTTTAAAAAGTTTCCCATTAGACGCTGTTTCGTTTTTCGATCATTGTTGACATTCGAATTAAGCAGTCAACATATACGTTATTCGTTATCAATATTCTATTAGGAAAATACAATAATAAAGATTAAAAATGCCCACAGTCAGACATTACCCTCGATAAATTCCAGCTGAAAGTTTTTTCTACATTCGTTTGCTTCAATCATTAAAATCTATGTCACAAATCTACTCCAAGTGGTATGCATCGTAAGAAATGAGTAAAATCAAATTTAAACGATTTTTATTTTGTTTAATAAACGTTCATTCAATTCAATGGATTTATTGAAGTCAGAAAATAAAAAAAGTACTGCAACTATTTCCATTGTATATTCTAAATGTAAGTTTTGTTACAATTGCTTAAAAGCCTTCGAAAATTAATATCCACTGTCATAATGACTGGAGTATTAGTGTTCTAATCACCAATAATTGTTGTTACCAATAATTTTCTTCGATTCTCTGTTATACCTCGAACCCTAATTTCTGATACCCCAAGTCCAAAAAATCTGTAAATGTTTCAGTATCATTGAAGATAATTACTGACGGTTAGTCAATAATTTATTAATATAGCGCGCAATTCTATCCTTTTACATGAAATCTTTCGACCAATGGAAATCAGAGTTGTATCATACCAATGCATTTAGGTAATATTTATATATAGGTCAATATGTAGATACCTAGAAACGAACATGTAGGTATCTACGAATAAGCAGAGAACTCAATGTCGAAGGTTTAATTGAAATCGCAAACATACTGCAAACATAAAACTCGCTTTCAATATACCCAACCGGAAAACCGATCGTGTAGCAATGCTGTTCTCCATTTGCAGGGATTTTTCGTGTATCGGACCTTGCACATCGGTGCATTGAAGCAGCTAACTTGAGCTTGTTTCTCGCTTTCTCCCTCTTTATCTGTTTTTACTTTCTCTCTCTCCCACCCCCCTCCCCCTCTCTATCTCTCTCTGCCTCTCTCCATCTCTCTTTTTGATTATTGCATTCCGCGGTGAGTTCTCGTTACTTGATGTACCATCCCTCTACCACTGAACATGTCGACAGCAAGTCTAAATGAATACACATTCTCCTACACGCAAAGCGCACCGGCTGCAACTGCAGTATTTGTTAGCTCTTTTGCCAATTGTTAGCGAGTTACTAATTCAACGAAATGAATACGGGAATGGTGTCAATTCCACATTCCATACACTAAAGTATTCTCTAAATACAAATATATATGTAAATGTAAACGTATATAAAACAAAAATATTCAGAGATAATTTCCAGAGAAAAAATTGATAAAAGAAGTCAATGAAATATGGCATTCCGATGAAGTGCAAATGGATTTTATTCAACTCATTATTGGAAAGCCGTAGTCGTCGAAATAAATCGTGATTTTTTAAAGCGGTTGTATAAATGAATAGTTTTCATTTTATTATGATGCTCGAATTTTATGCTCATTATCTTAATTAATGTGGTGTATGTCATTACTTACGTAAGAGCATCTCCGGTGAGAACGACCGTAGGATCGAGAGTGTAACTGAGAAACTTGTCGCTTGTCAACGCCAAGGGTTTTTTAACGTTAACGGTGAGAAAAATCTCATCGGCGTTGGAAACATTGGCGAAAAGGATGAAAGTTGCAACGAGCAGGAAAGGCAAGAGTAGAAGCCGTAAATCACCCAACGAGCCGGTAAGTCCAACCATTTTTATGGTCTTTCTTCGTCACTTTGTTGCCACTTATTATTTTTTTTATTTTCCTTACAATCTACTGTTGGCGGTATGTTCCTTCATGCATACAGATTAATTTCCTCCAAACACGCTTTTGCCACACTGATGCTCGACCGTTAATTAGAAACTTTTATTTTACGTTTAAATATTTCAAAAGCTTCAACCCTTTAAAAAATAAAATCCATACTGACGTCAGATCAACGGAAAATGGACTGCGTGCTTCGCCGAAGTTTTTCAGACTGTTGAATTACGAACGAAAAACTGTGTCAGCTTGAACGAAGGTATTGCAAAATAAAATTTTGCTGCATTCGCAATTTGTAAGGGATACAGAAAAATAAACGAATGTTATAAAAATTACGTACAGCTTGACTAATTCTTGGAGGTTCGATTTTGAAATTCGAATATCAAGCGGTGAATGGAGTCGTCGAAAGGTTGCGTAAGTATCTCGAACTCGTAACTAGGTTATAAAAATTTTGTCATTTTAGCGATTTTCGCCCAGGCGTCCATTGCGAATGTTGTGCATATCGTGAATTTTTCTTCGATGTTCTCAAACTCCTAAACATATATACATCACCTATAGAAGATGTTACTAATAGTGGGATCCACTGAGTATTCGAAATAAGAGAGATCCGAGTGTTCTAAGAAAATAAAATTCAAAATACAAATAAGAACTAAAATGAAATTCACGCAGTCGTTCAAAACCACCCTGAAAACAAACCCGAGAAACCCGGCTTTGAAAAACCCAAGTGTTTGAAATCCAAAATTAGAAGGTTATTTGATAATGAACGTCCTTTGGTTACATTGTAAAATTCTTTACGATACGATGAAGGAAAACTTTTAACAATGTGTCGCAGAAAACTTTCCATTTTGAAGTTTCAACACCAATTTAAGACACTTCATTTAAAAAAAGTCACATTTAAATCGACAATAATCTCATTAGATCCCTGGGCCGCGATGAAATGAAGGAAAAAGTTGCAGAGATAGAATATAACACGGCCGACTTCGGTAACGTGATTTCGTTTATTAATTTTGTTTTTATTTTTCAACGATTAGAACTAAATAACATCAATGCATATTCTTACGTGTTTGTGTCCTTACTTCACTTCAGTGTTAGTCATTAAACTTAATATAACCATAAAGATAATAGCTATAACGCGATTGTGGTGAGGTTTCGAAAAAAGGATTGATCGAGAGTTCGTATCATCACCATATGGACAACTCGGAGTCCGTGCAATGCAGCTCCAAAGATGGGAGGAAAGAATCTTGAAAGTTCAATTACTTGAGTGAAAATATCGATTTATCGAATTGTCGAAAAAAAATGTGCATGCTCGAACGCCATTTTAAAATAATTGTAAGACTTGTTAGTTGTTTTTGTATATCCCGATTTTGATTTTTCGATTTTCACCTAATTAACCCTAGAATTCTACAACGGGGTAATTAGTTATCCCACAAAAATGTCAAATTTCCTTCCTGGACCATTTTTTTTAAAACCATTCCTTTCGTTTTATAGACTTTTCACCATTAAATATTTACAAAATGCGACTTTATCATACACCATTCTCTTCGTTATCAAAAAGCGGAGCAAATGGTATATAATTAAACCTTATTATCGCATACGAGGAACATTTTATACTGAAGAGAAGATTGGGGTAATTATTTATCCCAGTGTGGGGTTTACGTTGGAAAAAATAGATCGTGGGGTTCTAGGGTTAATTTCTATAAACAACATTGTTAATTATATCTTCGTGACAAGCCAGTGAATTTACAGAGCCAAACGAAAATGCTATTTTTTTTTTTTTTAATTGCGGATCTAGAAACCTTTTCAAATATATTTCACCATATTCAAAAATCTCACAATTCTGTTCTATCTTTATAATAAGCACGAGGTTGCATCACATATCCGATGCTGAAGTTCCAGTTAAGGCTCACGATCATCTCGACGGTCCGAAATTGTTAAAAAAAATTGACACTCGGAAAATGTGTAATTGTTGTTAAGAATTTATAATAAAAAATTAGCCCATCGAATCGAAAATCCATGCATTTATTTAGTTTGCCTGGTGCATCGTTTTGCCAAAACATTTCTTTGATTAATAAAAATTCGGTTACTCGGCAAAATAGTTCCGATGTGTAAATACGATTAATTCTCGTCATTCGTTTGAATTTTCACATAAATTATGATAAGAGTTCTTCGCATCTAATCAACATCAGAAATTGAGTATTTACGTGGTTAAGTACTGTATTAAATTTCGAATGGTAATACATATGGTTCTGTTTGGAATTTTGGCCCTTTGGAACGGCATATGGGACAAATAAATAAATATTTGAAGTTAGTGGCACCGATAGAGCCCCCTCGATCATCTTGAATATAAATGTGTTCATTTCAGAGGGTGGGAAAAGGATTAAACGGTATCTTTGTCAGCAGGACACTTTTTTCTGTACAAAAAATTGCATGTCGTGTTTGTGTTACTGTGTATTTATGTATGTATCGTTCTTATCATAAAAGTACATGATACAGAGTATTACTTTATCAAGAAATTTTTCCGAATTTTCTTCATTTATAGTTACGATCTCCCATTTGTATTCCGTGTGATTACTTACAGTTTAGAGTGCTTCATTTTTATTGTAATATATGCATATTAGGTAAAGGATGAATTCTATATATTTACATATATATATATATCCATGTTATATATGTATATGTATATATATATATATATATATTTAACAACAATAATATAATATTATAATCATTGTCACCATCACTGGTATTTTTATTTTTTTGTTCAATTTTATTTTTTTTAGTTCTCAATGCTTACAATAATATTATGTTCAACAACAAACTCGCTCGTGTTTTTTTTTTTTCGTTTAGCCACTACGCACGCTACTTTATACAAGAGTTCCTCCCCCGTTTTATATATTCACTTGGATTCGTCAATTTGTTTCTTTAATTTTTGTTTTTCTTTTTCAAAGTGTATCTATATTTGTATTTCTCCTTGTTCTCTACCTTCGGTATGTATCTTTATGCAGTATATCTCTAATATGCTACTCGTCGAATACCCACGAAATCCCTTCGCGTTCTTGGTTTCATTTTTCTCTTGTTTTTTTTATTTATTATTATTATTATTATTTTTTCAACTTATTCGATTGTATTTTATTTTCTTCGTTCCCTAAAACTCATGAGCAAATATCATGCGATTTTTGGACACGCGAGAGACTCGATTCCCGTATTTTTTCAGTCCTGTTGGAGTGTTGAGTGTTTTTTTTTGTTTCGTTTAAACTCAATGTCATTTTTTTCTTCTTTTTTAATGAAAATCATCGAGATTGGTTTCAGTGTCGGGGAGAATGCGCGGCTAAGATGGTTTTTCATCTCGTTGGATTTAACCAATCGTCGAACTGCTGGGGTTCATGCTGCCGCAAATTTTAGGTATAGTAACGCCTTCGCAAAGTAGTATCATGCTCAATTCTCATTTTATTACTTTTCTGTTTTTTTTTCACAATATTTTTTTTTTCACCCTAATGTGTTGGTTTTTTTTTTCATTCTTCGTTTATTTTCGGCTAAAAGGCTCGTATAATAGTATAATAGGCATCAACAGTATTGCTTCTTGGTTTATCGGATCGGACCGATCACCGATTAGAGAATTTAGACGAGTGCGGGTTCCTTTTTTGTTTTTTTTTCCCCCATGAAGGTAATATTGCTCGTTCAATTGTACGCACAATAATGAAATTCATCGTTAATAAAATTTCATTTGACGATTACTCATTAAGTGGGGAATACATTAATTGTGATCGATGTTAAACAAAAAAAAAAAACCACAGAAAATCGACGAGAGCGATATTTCCTACAGGCTAGAGCGCCCCATCGACCATCCTAAAAATCGAATTAAGTTCGCTTCGAGGATGATGGAAATATACTCAAATTTGATACCAAAATGGCAGTCGAAACAATTTATTCAACGTTCGTGATGGCTGTATTTTTTCTCTGTTTTCTATTATTATCATTATCATTATTATTATTATTATTATTATTATTATTATTATTATTATTATTATTATTCTTTTTTGATAATACCTTTGTTCTTATGCCACTTTTCCAGCGCTTGTATCTCGCACCCAATCAATTATCACGATGCCGGTCTCTCTCACGTCCGCTGTTATTTTTTTTTTTTCTTCTAGTTTACTAAGCACACGTTTTTCTTCCCTCACGTACAAAGCTAAAGCCTAATTATACTTTTGTCTCGTGAAATATTATTTTCTTTGCCATTTCTTTTTTTCAGTAATACATCGCCCTGAATGGCAAGCTCACCTTATCACGCTACCGTATACAGAATGCGTCATCTAAGATGGACGAGCCGAATAATTTCGTCAATTCGTCAGATTCAGGGGCTTTGGAGACTTCGAAGTTATCTTTATGTTTTTAAATATCATCACATTTATTTTTATATCGACATCTGTAACCTGTTCCTTCATAATTTCTCTTCTCGATGCTAAACAATTTCAGGCTTACATATTTTTTTTCATCTGTACGATTGATTGAGTTGTTTGGAACGTCCCTCTTCGGTGGCTCACGCTGTATGATATACATATATTTATTTATATATGTATATGTATGTATACGTCTATATATACATATGTATAGATATATAAAGATTTATGTATATAATGTACGCATAATGAACGATCATCATTCTCATCATCATGGTAGTAATATATATATATATATATATATATACATTACCATCATAATAATGATGATAATTAATTGCGTTATCAATAAATTCGGTAATGGTTAGTATTATTATTACTTTATTAATGCGCTGTGTCGTTGTCTCTGAATAATCATATTATGTGGTTCACGTACATTTTTCTAAATCCCTTACGTAGTTACAATTCTTTTTTCGTATTGTATTTTTCTTACGCTGTCATTTTCTTTTTGTCAATCTCACTTTCATCGCCCTGTTACATAATTTGCATGTTCATTTCTTGTCGAAGTATATATACATATACTTCATGAAGTTCATCGAAGCGAAATACATGTCGCTGAAATGACGTGTATAAGACGCGCACATTGTTTTATTCTTTTGGTTTTCATTACGGAGTTTCATCCTTGTCATAGTCTTCATTTATTTTCATTTATTTTTAAAATATTTAATAAGGACTATTTACATTTGGGGCAAAAATAATTTTAACACAACAGTCTCTGTCGCGAGCGACATCGATTCTTCGGCGCATTTTTTATTTTATTTTTTTTTCTTCAAATAAAGAGTTAATCATTCCTTTGTCGTATATCCATCGCCACATTTATACCTGCCCCTCGCGTTGTTACAGTCTCGTGTTTATTAACGGTTATTTCATTCGCTAAATCGCTCGTTTCTTTGTTTCTTTAAATATTTTCTTTATATTTGTTTTTCGATTATAATTATCTAACGTTGTTATTAAGGTCGATTTGTTGTCTTTTATACCTGGTTTTTTTTATAACTTATCAAAGACCCTAAGCTCCCCACTCGAAATCGAAAATTCTCCAAGAAAAATTTTCGATAAGTACGAGCAATTTATAATGGGGAACTGTGATGAACGCAGGGGAGGAGAAAACATATTTATTTTCTCCCCTCTGCTCATTCATTTCTTGACCGCCGAACTGACTAATGTTTTAACACTCTTGCACTCTTGCTTAACTTAAATAATCAGCATTGTATGTCTGCGACTGTAGTCTATGTGAAACACGAATTGAGTAACGCTCAAGTGCGAGGGTATACGTGTGTGTCTGAATGTATGTGTCTATGCTTACGCTTTGATAAGTGTATGTGTGCGCATGTTTGTAGATGTTTGTGTCTGTGTGTGCCTGTGTATGGGTGTGTGTGTATGTGTGTGTGGATTCTCTTTTTTTTATATCACGTGCCACGTTGCCGTGTTGTGGCTTAGGGTGGCTTAAGTAAAAGCGTTGGAGAGCCTAGGAGATAGGAAGAAAATTAGAAATATTTTAGTAGATTTTTCAGGGTTAATAATCAACTGAAAAAATATCGAATTCTCTAGATGTGATGTGAGGAGAAACGTATTGACAATTTTGAAGGAATAGTCCATTTTTGGTAGTATAAACAATCTTTTGAGTTATCAGTTAGAATGAAATAGCTGCTCTGTTAAATTATTCCTGAACGGAGTGGTTCAACTCTGTACCTGTTCGACGTATTTCGACAAAATTCAATTCATCATGTAATGGTCAGTAAAATTGAAAAAGATTTAGATCGCTTTTCAGGGATAAACGGAAATCAGAGTCGTCGAAGACAATGTCCAAAAAGTGTGGCAGCCCGCAATAATTTTTGTCACGCTTTTTGTTTTTAATATTTTTGAAACAGTTTTGAAAAGATGATTTTCGAGAGGGTGATACATTTTAGGCCGCAACGGTTCATTAATTTTGTGTCATTTTGTCTCGTACCAGTTATTTTCATAAACGGTCAACAACCGGTCCAATTTAATACATGAAATATCGAAAGGGCGTAACGATTCTCGAATCGAGGATCATCGGTTTAACGATCATTTTTATACTTTTTTCATAGTGAGTTTCAGGCATTCGCTAATAAACGTAGTACATATATGGACAAAGTCACATTTACCATTGAGTACGTATTCACACGAAAGCCATTGCAGCTGAATTCGATTTTGTTTTCATAATGATTATTAAAATCCACTGTATTTTTCTAAGCTATTCCCTTCGAAAATAGTTTCGCTTTATCACAAAAAACATTTATAATTATTCAATGAAATGTTGACAGAATTGAACATTCTGAATAAAGTAAAGTTTGCAAAAAATTCAATGGTAGAACAGCATTGAGCTGAGTCCTTCAAAAACTGAAATCCACGGTTTTCTAAAAAAAATATAAAGCAACTCAGTTCAATATTCAACGGCTGGACAATAATTTCAGGAAAAAATTGTAAGACCAATTCGTGTGTAAACGTAAAGCGAATTCGGCTGAAATAGCTCAATTGTAAAACGACTGGTTGATCATCGATTTGAATCAACGTAGGCATAGACATACATGCGCATATTTACGACGATGCATTGAAATTTTGAATATCGAGAAACAACAACGACATACGACATTAATTAGCATTATAACAGTAGCAGCAACACTGCATCTCTCTTTTTTTCTTTGTTTTTGTCATTATGAAATACGAATAAGTAGACGCAGTACCATAGGTGTCGAATATTTTCAAGGTGTTCTCTTTTTGACCCCCTGAACTCTTCTTCAGCTTATGATCTCGTTTCATAATATCGCGATTAAATGAGGTGTTAGCGGGACTCAGAAAATTGCATTATTATTCTTTGAAAGCTGCAGAGCAATCGCATAGGTTAATCATTTCACTGATATGAGAACGCGAGAGATTCGTGTTTATTTCGGAGTTGATTATATATATATATATATATATATATTTGAGTACGAGCGAGCGAGACTAGTATTCTCAAAAAAAAAGGATTAACACTATTTCTTTTGAAGTTTTTTAATCTCCTTGTGCTTTCACTCATTTTTCGTAATGCAGTCTCGCTCCTCTGTATCCTGGCAGCCAGTAAAATATATATATATTTTTTCACATATTTAATATTTATATATACACACATATACGCATAATTGCATATATATTTGTATATATATATATACAGCGGATTGCAGTAGCATACATGCACGTAGAGACATCGAAGGTGCGAGTTCAAAGACAGATAAAAGAACTTTGTTTGTTTGTTCGTCTACGATTGACAATCGTACGTGAATCGGGAATAGAAATCACGATTTTTAATATATATGTATTTATATAGAATTAGACATATATATTGATGATATATGTGTATATATATATATATATAAATAAATAAAGGGAAAATATTCGTTCGCGGGGACATCGCTCGACCATAAACGATTAACGATTTTATTTCGTAACAATAACAACGTTACACGAAGTTCTTTAAATCGCGGTGATGTGGTGTTTTTCATTAACTTTTCTATTTGAATAATCGATGATCGTCAGCGTAACATATTAGAAGAACGAAACTATAAAAATAATTTGTTTCATTCCCAAGCATATTAATGATATACAAGAATTACACAGACCATATTACAGTTTATAATCATAAGTATTCTCTGTTATATTTATCCCGTTTTTTTTCTTATTATTTTCTGGGTTTGTCTGCTTCTCCGTTTGTTTTCGTCGATCTACGTATCTTCTCGCAAATTTTTACGACAACCATTCGTTCTATGCGGTTTTTTCACCGAAAGATATCGAGGCTGAATGAAAAATTTGCGAGTGACGAATAATTTGATATCATTTGAATATAATATTTATTTATTCAATTATAATTACGAGAAAAGAATAAATGAAATCGCGAACCTTCGACTAATTAAATATACAATTCTCGGGGTTAATTGAGTTAATTGACTTCAAGTATATTGTTTCGGGATAATTGAAGGAGTTTCGGACCATTTGTGGATTGGATTATTTTATGGTCCATTTGTAGACGTTCACGAAACTGTCGTTAGACTTTGATCATCAAGATTTTTGGGGCCGGGTCATCCAACAGAGCGAGAGTAGAACTCACGAGAAGTTCATTCTGGTCAAGGAGGTTTGTCAGAGTAATACGCATTGACTAAAAAAGTTTTTCTTTGAATTATCAATCGAGAGATGTATCAGGATCGAAGACGAAGTGTGTATGAAAGAGGAGTCCCCAGAATGAGAAAGAGAGAAAGAAGGACAGATAAAGAAAGACAGAGAGAGAGAGACAGAGAGAGAGAGAGAGAGAGAGAGAGAGAGAGTTTGAGAGTTCGAGACATAGAGATGAAAGCGTGGTCCAGCTCGCCTAAAACCTCATTTTAAAACTTTTTAAACTTGTCTTTTTCTTTTCTTCAATATAACAATCATATATTCCTCACTTTCATAATTAATTTTAATTGTCTGTGTACAACGTTCGTATCTTGTGAAAAAATATACGTGTTTAGATGCGCGAGACACAGATCTGAGGCTATTGACTCTGATTTTAGAATAGCGATTGTAACGGCACATATTGGCGAAAGTAAATTTATTGCGAGCTCTCCTTTTCTAATAGAATTTTATTTGCACATCTTGAATATACTGAAATAAAGGAAAATAATATCTGAAGAAGAGCGAATGAATAAGTTAATTTCCAAAGATTAATGCTCCATAGTATCTGAAAATTATTCGTATTTTTTTTTTTTTCAAACATGATCTCTATGTAAATGAATTTTAATTAAATTTAATGTGAAGAAATTGGAAAATTCAGTACGTAGTCGCTGTATGAAACAAATTCTTGACGAACCGGACCCGCTGTAAAGCGTCAGCGAATTTCACACAGCTGCGAAGACGACACACAGACAAGAGAAGAAGAAGTAGACGCGCACACCCATTCACATCCAATAACCAATAAAAACCAAGTCATGAGTCCAGACAGTAAAATTCATAGTACACGAAAATCCGCACGAACATGCAACATCGAAGTGCCATTATGAAACAGTGTAAGAGAGAGAAAAAATATGCACAAAAGCATGTAGTTCGAACGGAGGAGATAACGAGAGAGAGAGAGAGAGAGAGAGAGAGAGAGAGAGAGAGAAAGGCAGAATTTTATCCTTCTTCAGTTTGCAAAATATATTTAATTCAAATCAATAGAAATAATGAATTGCACAGCCCTTTGTAAATTATTATGAAAACAAATGGGCTCTTATAAATTTTAGTACCTGCAATTTTACACGCACAAATCGCTTTCTTCGATTGTGCCACTTCGGTATTAAAAAAATAATTAAGTGATTGGAATTGAGTTAGAAAAGTGACTCTTGAATTCATATGAATAGAGAACATGCTTTTTGGAGTAAAAGAGATAATAATAAAATACGGTAACTCGATTTACTGAACCATTTTTTCCTGGATCTTCTTCGTTTTATCTCTTCTTGCAATTCTATTCTCGACTTCACCTTAGCTCGGCTCTTCAAGCTTCGAGGCACCGATTTCATGTACTTCGCCACTGCCAACTCGAGCATTTCTTTTCGTGCAAAGTTTTCTCGAGTATATTCTCGGTTCTATAACTTTCTTTTCCTCTTGAACGTGGAGCGGTCGCGACATCGATTCCTTCAACATGACACCGGAAGTACGTCTCGGGTGTTCTGTAACTTTATTTTTTTCGTCGCTGTACTAGCCTGCGGACAGGGGTCGATGATTTTCTTCACTTCACGTTCTCGTAGAAGCTAAGTCGCCAAAAGTTTTGTAACTTCAAGGCAACGGAATATATATTTATATATGTCAAGCGTTCAGGTTTTTCTCTTTTACAGCTGGAAGGTGCCACGAAGTTATCGAGACTTTAGAAACTTTGCCACATCGGTTTTTCTCCCGTAAAGCTTCGATTGCACGAGTCGACGCATATTTATATACAGTTGTGTTTCTCGATGAAACAACGAGCCACAAATTCGTTAGATAAAACGAAGGAAGATCAGGTGACGTTAAAAACGAAAAGCATGTAATCGATAAAAACGAGACACAAGAAAAGTTCGAAATGCTCTCGCTTTGATTATTCTTCTGAGATTTCTTCCCCCCCCCCCTCTCTCTCTCTCTCTTTCACTCTCTTTCTCTCTTGCACATACATTTTTTTCCTCGGTTTATTATTTCAACAAGGAAAGAGTATCGGAGAAACATTTACAACACTCACAGCAGCAATATAAGAGGAAAAAAGTAACATTGAAAGCTTCAACGGTTACAACGATGCCGGACGTCGATAGACACACGTTTATAAAATGTGTGTATACATAGAAAAGCGATCGCTCAATTTCGCGAACGTATTTCAGCCGGTTTTTCCATTCTACGTTATACAATTAATTCGGTTGCACCGATTCGAGATCGTTTCGCCGAGGAAAACGATAGCTTTGTAAATATTTTTATCCGCTATTTTTGATCGTTTGGAATATTTATTTATTTATTTATTTATTCCGTAATTTTGTATTCATCGTAGAAATGGAAACGAAATATTTTGGGACAAAGACAGAGAGGAATAGAATCATGTCACAGGATTTTGAGCGGAAAAGTGATTCTTCTTATTTGTTTGTTTTGTTTTATATGTTCCTTTTTCGTACGAAGAATCGTCGGAAAGTGTTGTTGAGAATCGCGAAGGAGAATTGAAAATAAAAAAATACACTTTGTTTTCTCCATCGTCCATACAAAAATGGCTCTAAACTTTTTTTTGTCAAGTTTTCTCATTTTCTTCTCGCTTTCTCTCTCTCTCTCTCTCTCTCTCTCTCTCTCTCTCTCTCACTGTTTCGCTTTTTGTTTTTAATTACACACGTCGTTTTTTCACAAATCATACATTGCTCTTTATACATACGTTCGTCGAAAGAAAAAAAAAACAGCTATGGCATCGTTTATTCTCCGGATCATATAGTTCACAACGACTTTCGTCACCGTTTTTGCGTTATTTACTTTATTCGACCTTATTTATTTTTCATTTATATTTTCTCCAACAGCAAGCTGGACGACGATGTTGATAAAATTTTGCAATTATTGCGAGGCTTTTTTCATATTTTTCCTCAATATATTTATTCCAAACGTTTTCTTTTTAACGGACTCTCATTATCGACTTTCTGCGTAATTCACCTGCATAACGAAATTTCGCAAAGACCCTTTATTTTTGACTAATTTGCGGGCGTTTCTTAACACGTATGTTATTTTTCGATTTCTTCCTTTTTTTAGTACTCTTCTTTAATATATATAAGGCATGCGTTATCCGCCGGAAAGCCCATGCTTCGATCGTTCATGTCGCACCTTCATTTGGTCACACGAATAGCCGAGTACGAATCTGTTGGTCGAGAAAAATGGCCGGTAAATCAATGTTCGCGTGTTAATTCATTCTGGTCTCTTTGATGATTATGACAAGTTAATCAATCATTTAATTAAATGATCGATCGATCAGTCCATTAATCGGTCGTCGATCAAATCATCAATGCTGATTTACATTTCTCCCCAATCGATATCCAATTCTTAAGCTTCGTGGCATAAATCATTCGCGTTTCCAAATTCTCTCGATAAACGTTCATGTTCGTTTCGGGTGCGTCTTGGACTCAACACTAAACTATAATAACTTTAACAAATGCTTCGACGCACCGGAACGAACGAATGACGTTTTATTCTTCATTACCTGTCATGCATCTATTTAATTGGAGCATTTTTATTTTCGTTCATCATTAATTCCTAATTCATTGATTTATCAGTAATGTTTTGAACGAGTTTCACCGGGAGCGCAATGTCGAAACGAAGCAAAGACCTGGCTTTTAACCACGTTGATTTATCGACGCGTCGTGTGCTAATTTTTTCATCCTTTTCCCTATATTTCGCTGTTTCATCTTCACGAGCCTAATATCTACTTACTCATGTATTCAAATAAATTTATTCGGGCATACATACAATTTTAATACGCACTACACTATATTATCGCCAAACGTAATCGTGCATATACAGGCACACTGTTTATTTTTTCCCCTAACAATTTTCGTAAACTCACTCGTTATCTTAATTTTTGTGATTTCTTTATTATTTATTTATTTTTTATTTTTTATTAATTCACAAAGCGAAACAGTCGAGAAGCATACGATTGCAAACTCACAAGCACTCACTTTCGTTCACGAGTTGTCCCTTTCTCTCGGACATCTTGGGCAAAATCTCCCCTAACTACAAAGTTTCAACTAGTTTTTTTTTTCTTTTTTATTTGCTATATAATCGTTATTATTCAAACAGCCGTCGCACGGTTCAACAACTACATAACTCCGCTATTTATCGATTAAGATTTGTTTTTTTTTTCATCTTTTTGTCTCATCTTTTGTCTATTCGTTAATTCGCTAAAAACTTAAGACTTAAATACATCTTCATTCCTCTCTTCGTCGTCTCCATTTCATTCTTATTCTTCTGTTTCTGCCTTTTCTTTCCTTATGTCTTCTTCCGGTCTCAATTTAAAACTTTCAACCCTTTCTTTCTTCTCTTATCCATTCAAAATCTTTTCTGTATATCCGTTGAAATGTAAAACGAAATAAAAAACAACTTTTGACATCCCCGACGTGACGCGAGAATAATCTTCATCAAATACACTCTTGTCATACGTTTTTCTTTCATTTATTGTGTTTTGAGTTTAATTATAATTTAAGTGCTGTCCATCGTCTCGGGGATTCATCGAACATCCATCGTCGTCCACATAATACGGGCGAAAGCATAGGCAAGAACAAGCCATACATACTCTTTTATTCAATTTTCTTCACTTTTTTCTTTAGCTGCTTATTACTTTCTTTGTTTTTGTTTTTATGGTGATTTTATCATTGTTCACCTCTTTTATTCCATCTCCCTTTCTTTATTTCTTTTTTCCTCTATCTCTTTCGCTCCCTTTCTTGTCCTTTTTCTTCCTCTTCCTTCAGCTATGTGGTTTTTCCCTTGTTCTTCCGTAGAAGCATCGTGACTTTTTTTCGTAGGACTTAACATCCAATTTCTTTTTATGAGCTGATCAGTCATTGTGACCAAATTATTGATCTGATCTTCGAGATAGATATTCGAAATGTATCATTATTTCTTCTATTCATCTCTTTTCTTTCCGTCTGACGAAGGTGAGACCAATTTTTTGAATATCATTTGTCGATGTTGACGTATTTATTCCACGTTATCTCACGATTTGCTTGACTCGTTGGTACATCAAACAACAGCGAAAATATCTCACTCTTGATTGACAATTTTTAATACTCAACGAACGATCGATTGTTTATGACATCTCCAAGAGGAATCCATTATTTTCGATGAAATTAATACTTTCACCAACCATTATATTCGTCCTTGTTGAATTTTTCAATAGATTGGTTTATTCGCGAGGTTTTAACGAGGATTTGAGGAGTTTCCATCTTGTCGATTAGAGTTTTTCCATTGATAATGAAGAGAGGATTTTCCGAGCTCGCGTCATACGGTGTCGATGCAGGATCGCAATGAGAAACGAGAAGATCGAGTGAAATGTTGACTGTGAAGTGCCAGTATACCAGAGTGATTCATCGCGAGATGGAACAATAATGGCCTTGCTAAGAACCCTTAATTCTCCACTTTTCTCTGTCACAGCTTTCACTTTTGCGATGCCAAGTTGAATGGTTGAAGCTAGTAATTTGCAGCAGCCCTTTGGGAGCGTCCTTCGACTCTTTTCTCAGATTGCTTGGTCATGTTGTTTTTTTTTTTTTACTTCTCAAATCTGTTTCGCCGCATCGCCATTGATTTATCGGCAACTCTCTCTCTTTCTCCATCTCCTTCAATCTATCTTTTAAGAGCTCCACTTCAATTAATCTGAAGAATCCCAATGCAATTCCTTCGGCAACGAGAATTTTTCAAGAACCATGAAACTTCATTCAAATCGACTGTTATTCTGGATAAAGGGATGAAAGGAAGAAATTAAAAATATTCACACATCGTAGAAAAGGAAAAAATTAAAGACTTTCGTGGACGTTTCCGTTGGCTCGTCCTTCATTTTCTTTCCTTCTTGAGTGTTTCTTTTTTCTATCTCCATTTTTCATAGTTTAATCCAATCTTTTTTTCATCAGGATCTGAACGTTCGGGTTGAAAGGTAGATAGAAGTTTTGTTACAACACAGTCAGCCATCGTCATTCTCGCATTTGTTATTTTCGTATCGCTTTTGTTATTTTTTTCTCTTCAGTCCATCGTCATGTTTCGATCTCAGGGACTATGGAGTGGGAACAAAATCGAATATTGAGGGCACGAGAGAGATAGAGAGAAGAGGAAGTGAGATATCATAGATCGGGATAAAAAATGACCTCGTACGACTAGATTCATTGCAGAATTCAGCAGGATTTTTGACCACGGTCGCTCGTGTGGTGAAATGCGTGTAAGCTATTTCTCACTTGTGTGTTTGAATAATAATTTTTACGTATCGTTTGTGGTATTGTATTTTTCCCGAAACTCTGTCTCGAATAATAATGATGATCTCGACGATTGGACGACGAAAGATGTTTTTTTTCTGTTTCTTATTCTTGGCTTAAAAAAAACTCTTTTCATCACAAATTTTCATCTTGAAACTTTTCCTCGCCTGTCTTTCATCGATGGAACGCAATTTTATTAACTCTACGTCCTTTGCTGCTTCTCCTCTACCTTTTTTTCTTCTTCTTCCACGTCTTCTTCCCGTTGTTTTTCTCCTCTCCTCGTTTCTTTTCCGTTGACTAATTTCGCTGCACGGTCTTCTCTTACAAATTTTTCTCTTTCCTTTTGACAAACCGTTATTCTCGGGTTCTTCTCGCTCTGCTGGTGACGGGGATCGGGTTACATGGCCGATCCCGATGACATTCAACAACGTCATCGACTTCGACCAATCGAATGGGCTGACTCATTGCAGACTGCAGCCATTATCGAACTTTGTCTTCAACTCGTTTACACCCGTCGTCAATGAGTTTTTCAGTTCTGCAACAAACAGAAACAAATGATATTGTTTTGATCATCCAATCGATGAAAGCTTCAACAAAGTGGTTTTCAAAATTATTGTTAGGGTTTTGAAAGTTATAGATTGGTCGAAAATTCATGAAACATATTATTGAAAAAGAAGGTCCAATAACTCAACAAAGTGACTGTGAGATTCAACCAAATGGTAGATTGTTAGGCGTAACGGGCAGATAAAATGGGCGATGCAGAATGTAAATCATTTGTTTTACACAACATCATTTTGGTTGAAAAATGAAGGCACATGAAATTATTGTAACGACAATTCGTCTTCGTCAAGTTATTGTGACTTGTTAGTTGTGCGGGGGTGTATAACTATAATTTTGTTTCCACGAATCTACCATAGTCAATCATCGCCTATTGGAACATCAAGAACACGACGTTTGTCGATACTCGTTCGATTTGCTTAGGCAATACTGCTCTGTTTGATTTCTACCCCGGCTCGTTAAACAATTATTGATTAAACCTGCGGGGTTGCAGCGTGCTGCGGCCATAACGAACGATACTCACTTCGTGGTCCTTTGCATCAGGTTCGTGGAAGGGAAGAGGGATAGAGACGGTGCCAGAGTGCGAGAGTAAGGGATGGAGAAGGCTAGAGACGGAGAGAGCTGAATCGGGTAGAAAGCGAGAAACACAGAGAGTCCTATCACGCTTTTCATCCCTTGAATCAGCTTTCCACTTGCTGTGAATCCGTATTAACAGGATATGTAATCGTTGAACCGCGATGTTGTATGAACCATCACACGTGAGGAATTCCCGTTTATTGATTCAATACTGTCGTTCCAGTTGTATGATAATATGAAATACGTATCCGTATATTCTGGCACAGTACAAGACTCGAAAGGTTAAGATCCAACCCGATAAGTCGGCGATGTTTTATACAAACATTTCACTCGCCAAAGATTCTTGTGTCGAAAGGTTATTAAGAACTTTCTGATTTTTCTTGATATTGAAAAACGTCAATATCCCAAATCATAGAGAAACAAGTAATAGCCAATCTTTTTCAGTACCACAAGAGATGACGAAAGTTTATTTTGATCCGTAGTGCAGATCACTGTGCAGATCGATTAAATTCAGAATCGCTTTGATGCCTCTTTGAAAGAGCGACTATGAATACGATGAAGAGTAAAATCTTAACTTTTTAGGTCAAAATTTACAAACTTATTGAATCGTTCGCTGCAGAGCGAATTTTGGATAAAATGGTAAAAGGTACCTTTGAGAACTACGTGGATATGCACGAGAGAGAACTTTGTATACTCGGTGGGGAATGTTCGATGGTGTCAGATTGAATATAACCGGTGAAATATATTCATACTCCATTGATCGTCGATCAAAGCTCGTGAATTATCGATAGTACACTCATATCCGCGGTGAGAGGTATAGAAGCCTCGAATCTTCGGAGACTTTTAGAGTTCTACCCCTAGCAACTTTTCACTCAATTCTACATACGCGGTTCAACTTATCTCACGAATTCGCGTCGATGCTCGAAACGTTATATAGCAAATCGCGTTACCGCAACTTTATGCGAGTCCGATTCTCTCTATGGTTTCGTGCAAGGCCACATACACGTATATATGTTGCATATAAAATTGAAAAGATATAGTAAAAAAGCTCCGGCTACTTATCATTCTTTTGTTCATTCTCTTGCACAGAGAGAATTAAATAGTAATTTCTACCGTGAAATTCACGAGATACATTTGGTACCGTGATACATTTGAACGTGGGGACAAGTTGGCAAAACGTATTTATTCGTAAGCGATAAGTTTTTTTTAACTTGTGAATCATAAATTTTCAAATACCGTGCCATCCTGGCGTAAACACTTGTAGGGAAATTTGTATCGTGCAGCACGGTAAATTTTACCATGATACTCATGTAATATTTCAAAATAAATATTGAAATAATCGTCATAAGTACGGCACTTTTTCAAAGAAATTTCTTGAAGACATAAAATAATGAAATACACGGTAAAATTTCACTTGTATCACACCATTTTCAAATTTATGTTCTGCATATTTTACTGGACATCAAAATTCACTAGACACTCCGATAAAATTGCCTACTTTAAACAAGAAATTTTATTTAAAATCTTAGAAATTGCAGGCTGTCACCTCACTACTGTTACTGCACGGTAATTTTTCAAGTTTAATTCTCTCCGTGTGATCGTATCAAAAGCCACGGCAGCGACTTGACACCAAGTATTAAAAAAGAAAGCCAGCCGACTTTTGTAAATATACAGATACGGTGTCGAAATACTTGGCAAGTGACGTAATTCAAAATTCCATCAAACGTTTGTACCGGGTATTCTAATCCAACTATCCTAAATCTAAATCAAAAGTTAGAACTGCACGCCAGATTTAGTAAATCGCACAATTCTGACGAGTCTCGTATCCGTTTTCCTGTTTATTGCATCGTAGTTTGGATTAATGACTTGGTGATAGTCAATACGGTACGTTATTACGACAACTCGGGCGGTGAGACGTGTTTGTCGATATCTCGTTTGGTTATCACTCATTACTGGAAATTGGAACAACGGTGTAATGGATAGACTAATAGAAAAGGGCTTTTCTCATCAGAATTTTGTAATCGACAGTTGGCAAAGAGGGACACAAATTTCATTCTCAATCAATGAGGTATTTATTCGTATTTGTGAACTCTGTTTCCAAAGTAAACATTTTCTCTATATGAATCTTTAGGAATTCATCACTACGCTACGCTACCTTAAACGATCGATATGATAGATATATGCGACGAATGTTCAGTTTTTAGGAGTTCGACATGTTAATTTATTTATTATAAAGTTCCAACGATATTTTGATAAGCTAAGCCAAATCGAGCAAAGAAATTGGCCAATTTCTCAAATTGTTCGTTTCCATAAAATATAGTAAAAATAAAGTGGTTTCGGGACTAGATAAAAATAAAAAACTCACTCGTAAATTCGTCCTCGTCCTCAGCCTCGGCTTCGGCTGCAAGCTCTTCAGGTGTCTTCTTTTTTCGCATCAAAGGATTTGGTTCTTCCTGAGGCATCATCTCTTGCACCTCCTCTCGTTTCTTTATATTGTACTGTAAATATTGATAAACAAAAAACTTTACTTTGTTCAGATGTACTTTGATCATTATACATAGAATTTTTTTATCGTAACTTTTAAAACACGCTGAAATATTCATAATCAATGAATTATTCATAGCTTGAATTGCCAGACTAATGAAATATTTTTTTCCGACGATAATAATAATTAGACCCCATATGTTTTTTGTACTCCTTCTGTCTTAATATACTAAAATATCTAATTCTGGATACATATACGTAGAATTATACATGGGACTGAAAAATATATGAACTCGGATATTGCTTGTTTATGCCTACGAAGAAATTATTTATTCCGTGCACGATGCCATTTCTCTTTATGCGGCTTCCTGATTACTAACTATTGTATGGAGCGCTTTCTATTTTTAGTTATGTTACAGCCTCGACGTTTATGCGAATATTATGCTTTCGGCAAATAGCACCCACGGTAAACGTTAAACTACCATCATCAATTTTGTGACGTACGCGTGGAATTTTTTATCCCCTCAGTGATCCCTGTGCTCATTGGATCGACAATCACGTGTCTGTGTTCCCACAAGCTTATAAGAGCAGTTTTTTCGAGGAACTTTTAGTTCCGTAATAACAAAAAAGATTGCCCGGATAGTTTTTTGTCAAAATTTAATACTGACAGTTAGGAGAAAAAATGTTGAGTAAAAATTAATCCTATTTGTCTAAAAAAAACTACACTATCTTGGAAAAATTTTTAAAAATTGAAAGCTCGTTAGAATATCACTTTTTTCGGAATAGCGAGGAACGTTTAATATTTGAATTGAAAATATAGATTCGCCATTAGAAAAGATTAATTAACATCCTAACTGAATTTATCTAATATAATATCTTAGCTACAGAATTTAATGTTTTTTGAATAACGATTGTAATGTTATGATTAACCATTTTTGTGCTGTGTTCCCTGCAGAGTTGAAAAAATGGTACTTGGAAAGCCTTCCAATTTTTTTTCAAAATATAATACTATCAACTTCACGATAATATTCTCACTCGACAAATTTTCCGATATATAAATTTCGAAATTAAGTGTATTTTTTAATTTATAAAAATGTACCTTACACTTAGCTTTAAGCTTTATAAACTAGGAACTCTGCAAGTTGTTTTGATAAAAAATATTGCGAGAATTTATAGGAATTATGTCGAAAAGGGGAAACTATACGGCACAGCGATTTGAAAATTTTTATTGTACAAAGTTTTCCAGTAAAACAAAAAATGTTGTAGAGTAAAAAAGCAGACGAATGAGGGAATATTACGTTTTAAAAAAATACGCGGGAATGTGATGACAAACAATTGTTGTCTGCCCTGACGTATAGGCGGATGAAACATAACGAGAGTACCTATAAAAAACATATCGTCAGTGGGGAATCGTGAGGGACAATGCACTTTTTTTCTCAGGGGTTTGTATTCCTACCTATCCCTCTCCCTTACCGTTCGATGATATCGAGAGGGTTACAA
Source organism: Rhimphoctona megacephalus (assembly GCA_963989365.1). Taxonomy (NCBI): domain Eukaryota; kingdom Metazoa; phylum Arthropoda; class Insecta; order Hymenoptera; family Ichneumonidae; genus Rhimphoctona; species Rhimphoctona megacephalus. Next base: position 39,540,978 of record OZ022415.1, on the reverse strand, counting down.
CAAGGGTAGAAGTAAAGTTCACGCATCATTGGCTGTCAAAAGCTTCGAACAAATATTCTTCGATGCATGCATGTACTGTCTCTCGCGCTTATCGATTCCATTGAAAGAGGTCGCGGAAGAGACAGCTTGCCTAGAATTGTCGTTGCAGCTGATGCAGCAATCGATGAATGTACAACGAGATATTCGAGCATATAAATTTGGATGTGCATGAATTCTTATTGTTATCGCAAACGTATTATGCTTACAGATGACGAACGATCAGTCATTAATAAAGATTCGAACAAATTTTTTTTGTACTGTTAAGGAATATTCAACCATTCTGTTCACGAGAGGCCATTCGATGAATTTAATTGATCCTCAGGTTGGAATCAATGAAAATTTCAGAGATTTTAACGCACCCAAATTATTATTATTATTTTTTTAACAATTAATAAACTTATTTGGTAATCGTGTTGATAAAAACTAAATGTGTATATTCCGATGGATTTCTTGTTTTATATGGAAATGGACGTCTTTTATAAATAAAACAGGAACATCAGGCAGTTAATATGGTGAATCAGTAATAACTCCAATCTTCTGAAAGGTTCAAAACGGAATTCAATAAACGCGGATTATTTAGCTGAACGATAGCTCTACGCTCTAAATTTTTTCTAACTTTAAGCAATGAAATCGTTTTATTACCGGCCTAAGTAAGAGGATGAAACTTAACGCAATGCCGGATAATGGTTACCGGCTAACCTGATATCAGGAAAAATGAGTTATTTCTATTTGATTTGAAGAACAAACTAGTTTGTAGCCCAGAAAAAACCACTTTGCCCTGAAATCGGGTTTGGCCAGTAACATATGTGGCATATTGAGTTATTTACATGCCTCAAAAAATTATGAAATACGAGTGACAGCGAGATACGAAGTCCGTTTAGACATTTTAAGTCGAGAGACTTGTTATTCTTTCCTCTCTCCAGGGCGGTAAACCGGCTCATGAAGATACGAGCTCAGTTTCTTTTTGGCTGGACGTTGATCAGGACGGATCAAAAAAAGTATTTGAATCATTAATTCGGATATCGACGGTAGGTGGAAATCTGTCAACCCGTAAAGATTTGTCCATCGTTGTAGTTTTTGAGAATTTCCCTCCCAAGTGCCATGATTTTCTGATTAAATTTGATTGATTTGTTGAGTCATTATTAAAATAATATGGATTGCAGTTTTTTAAAGTATTAGTTATTATAAAAGTGAAGAAATGTAATAGAACTTTTTATATGTATTGAAAGCGGAATATAATTAAAATTGTCGAATTAATTATCAAAGAATGTAGAACCGGAACGATTGAAGAGTATGGGTTGATTTTTTGCGTGAAAGAGTAATTAATTAAATGTTGAGGATAAAGTCGTTTCCAAAAAGGGATCATATAAGTTAAACATATACTTGGAGGTTATTAAATTATCTTTTTAACCGATACTGTTTCACGTTTTCCGGCGGTAACAAATAACCTAATGTCTTTTTGGTAATGAATGATGTTAATAATGAAGTTTGAATGGTACAACGATATCATCTGGCCCAAATTCATGACCGATCATTTTTCCTGAAGAATTAGAGAGTCATTCGAGCGTATTACAACACGAGGTATCATATCGAAATATATTTCCAGCTACAAATCTTCTTTGTACTGTATCTCCATCAGTAATATTTATAATTTTGACGAGTTTGCAATTTCAACGTCACGATAGTGCCTACGGTCAGCAAGCACGGAATACAATCCTTAACCAGTTCGATGGTTAAGGGATAATGAGCAATATATATTCGCTATGTGTACATTAAGGTCCTCTGATGTATTACAAGATTTATAGGTTACATTTAGATCATGATATTCTGAAGAAAAACGTTCTGAGAGATTTTTCTCCCAATGGACCTACTTTATTTCAGTGGAAAGACTCGATTGCAATATTTGCGTTTTTGACAATTCCAGTTCTTCGTGTTATTGCACCAAATTCGCTACCGTTAATTAATCAACAATTCATCAATCATATCTGGAAAAGGTAGTTTAAATGTTCTCTTTATTTTCGATTCAACTTCCAGGATACCCTGTTTAAATCGTGTAGAAATATGTCCATAATGGATGGCAGTTGAAACTCGTATATGTATATTTTGAAGCTGGGTGAGAGAATCCGTGAGAGAGGTAACCTACGTGAATCTATCGGGTTCGCGTCGAGGAGACAGATAGCGAGGGACATAAATGAGGTCGTAGCTCATAATACCGTCAAACGTGATGCTGGTGGCTCTGACGTTAATTAATACTCCTCAAATCCTATCTCGCGAGACTCCACATACAAATTTTCATCGTTCTATGGCATTGTGTATAAATTTATAGATATATACTGTTTTGAGTAGATACTAATCTGTATAAATTACTGACAATTTTAAGAGTTACGACAATTTTCACACAACCCTCTTTCAAAATTCTTCCTAATTTGTAACCCAAGTGCATTCACTTTAATGAGCTGCAATTTCAACCTTCGTATTTGCAAAACTCAATCGTTCACTTCGTATAAGGATTAATGATTATTTTCCAGAATTTTAGAATTCATTAATAAATTCAGTTTAAATGAAATATGAGTAGAATGAATATTCATTGTTAATAAATTGACAATAATTCATTCGTCTTGAATCACGTTATTTTTGTGACTGGAAGAAATTTCTTTCATCTCAAATAAACTGAATTTGTTTGCATAAGGAACTTGTTTGATATATGTACTAACTTTCGTCTCTGCTGTTTGAAAAGATTATTGCGATGTTGAGGTAAAGAAAATAAATTCATAAATTGTTCCCTCAAAATTTCAGAACATTGTCAGTGCCCTTTTTTTATTACTTTTGAATATTACTTGAAATTAGACAAAAGTACTTTGCGAGCTCATCCAATTACGTTTCTCCTATACAAATATAATAGAGAAATACTAGCAGTATGTACAAAGGTAGATTGCAAATTAGGTTTTTGCAACTGTGCAACTGGGACCGATCCATTTTGTTACTAATATCGACAACATCGAGGTATTTATCTCTATCCGTTAATTAATTTTGCCTTGTGGTCAAGAGATATAGTTTCGAAGCCACATAAATGTGGCTTTTGATCGAAAATCAATTTCATGAGGATGTAGTTATAGAACGAAGTTTGTACGGGAACGGCATAGATGGTGTTGGAAAGTGCATGACCTAATAGGATCGTGATAAAAGGTACAAATTTCGTAAAGCAATTGTAATGGATCAAAGGAAAGATTTGCATATCTATACGTTAATATATATGCTGGCGTGTCGATGAGGCCTGTACCCCTTTCTTTGTTCATCGCTATGGATTCGGTTCTCTCCCTTCTCCCCTGCTCCATCCCTCTTTCTCTATCCTCCTCATTTCCTTTCTCTCTCTCTCTCTCTCTCTCTCTCTCTCTCTCTCTCTCTCTCTCTCTTCTCCTTCTCCTCTCTTTCTGATGGCAAACGTAACGCATCTCTGATCGATAGCACTTTGAATCACGATGCGTGTGGTCCATAACGAAATTCCAGAGCTTCTCTGGAATAGAGAATGGGAAATTGGCGCGTATGAGAGGGGGATTTGTGAGGTCGTATAAGGTAGAAAGCACATATAGTAACGATGAAAAAAAGTTCAAATGAGCTTCTGAAATTGAAGTAAATTATTATGACGAAAAGTTCAAACTAAATTCCATGATAATCTTCTATCGGGTATTATAATAAAGTTGATTTTTACAACCAAAACAGAAGATAATTAACAATAAATAATTGAAAATTGTTATATTTTTAGATTTTACCGCCATATCTATTATTGAATATTTGTTCATTGAATTTTTGAAACTTATTTTCTTATTCCTATGATTGACCGTTCTCAGATTTGATACGCTCAATTAAATTAACACTCTACTGTTAAGAATTTTCGAACTTTGCACTTTTACAATATTTAATGCGTTGCCTTCGCAAAGTATTTTCAATTGGTGAAATATCTCTTAATTAATAAATAAATTTTGTTAAAGTACTCTTATTATCATGCATTTTTTCTGTATTCAAAAAGCAAATTGATTGTATTTTAAATTTTATTTAAATAAGTAAAATCTTCAGGTATGAATTTGAATCATATTTGATATGATACATATTTATTCGTACAATTCATATTCCTGGAAAAATGCGAACAATAATTTTTCAGACGATTTCATCATTTCTGCTAGTGTTTCAGGAAAATGAAACCAGCAGTGCAAAAATCAATATTCTGAAACCTCCTAAAAGAACTACGTGCATTTTCCAATATTTCCTTCGACAAAAACATATAAAGCAATATTGATTTCCATTTTTTCAATAACCTAGAGATTCCTCGTTACAAACCTGTCATTATTTTTTTCCCGCTGTATAAAAAATTATATTTTGAGCTTCAAATCTTCGTATAGTAGTCATTTCGAATATTTATATTTATTTCACAAATTTTGAATCTTCATAAATTGAGATAGCAATTGAGAGGCATCCTAAAAATGTCTTTAACTGACATTCGTATCAGTTAATCAAAAGAGATATACGAAAAAATAAAATCATATTTTTCAAAGCCAAGGTACAAAAAATAAAAATACATGGATAAAATCAAAAGGGGTCAGACTCAAATGTTGTCTTCATTAGTCAAGAATACCTCATGCATAATAATTCTCACGTCCGAGAGAATACATTATGACTCGATATAACTGTCTCGCAAAGTCAGCGAATACCGTTGTGTGCACTGGAATTCGAGTGTAAACGAGACTAACCTTTACCCTGAGATCAGCGATTTCACATATGTGAACGCTTGTCAACAATTTCATTATTTTCGTATTATTAATCTTCGCTGCCAAAATTTTATTTTAATGTTTTCTCATTAGTATTATTTCAACAGCGTTGAAAAATACATTTATTACTACACAATTTTACAAAGCACATATGAATTTACAGTTAATGGAAAAATGGTGAGTGTAATTTTCGTCGTTACGTGTTTCCGTTTTTTTTCTCTGCATTGCTGCAGTTTTCATGTACAAAAAAATCCGCAGATTTTTTCTTTCACCCCTTCCTTTCTTTTCACTTTTTTTCGTATGCTCGACGATGCATCCCTTATGCGGGCTTACGTCGGACCCTACGGAGGCAGTCATACTTATGTACGACACGAACAGGATATATTATATTTATATATACCTATATATATATATATATATATATATATATATATATATATATATATATATATATACATATACATATGTGTCATATTAAATTAAAATCTTAATCTAATTGGCCTAATTCGATTTAACGAGTTGTGAGCTGGCACCTGCCTCGGGGGTTCCACTCCTTATGGGCCACCCTACATCGCGATACCAAGCTCACACATACACATGGACGTATCTGTACGATAAATATATATATATATATATATATATATATATATATATATATACGATCGTATGCTGCCTCTGCATTGCGGATTGCAGTCAGCAGAAGTAGCGTTTTGTTGGAAAATGTCCACAACCATTACCCGTGTGTATACACACGTGCATATAAAGCCAAGTGTATATAAAAAATATACATATATAATACATCGGCGTACAGACAGTTATATAGGTAGACCCTGTGACAAGCATTTATTCCTATACGCGGTAGACAAAATGAAATGGTAAAAATATAAAATGGTAAAATTTATGGTAAAAAAAATGAAGGAGAATACATATGGAAAATATGTAACGAAAAATGAATAGATAGACGTGAGGTATATTTTTTACATCCCTCTATGAATGTCCTTCCTTCGAGGGTATGGGCGAAATTGCTTCCGCAATTAGCGATCGTACTCGTGTGAGAGTGTGTAATGAGATGCAAAAAGGAATTAGGTGGACATTTTTTAGACTACGGGCATGGAATAAAAATACAGGAAAAAAATGAAGTGGACGGAAGTAAAAATGGCTCTGTCCTCGAAAATTGGTGGTCGGGAATAATTTTCCCAATTTTTTTCCACATTACTCGTCGTGTTGTGAAGAGAGAGAATCAGAAATGCATTTTTGTCACGTTGCGGGGAAAAAATCTCCATCTACAGCCGATCGAGAGAGGAACGGAGTATTGTCTTTGCTGTTGTTTAGTTTTGATCGTTTAAAACATGATTATAATAGCGATTTTGAAAAAAATTTTATGAAGGATTTATCAGAATCATTGTTATATTATTTTTATAAACATTAAATGAAAAAAATGCAGCAGCATAAATTAAGAATTTTAGAAACTTGAGGTCACTATCTATCGATATTTTCTATACTTTTATATTTTTCTTTTTTAAATCGCAGTAAATTTTATTGATATTTATATGGCATCGCGTGAATCGATAAATTAAGAATTTTGGAAACCTGAGGTCACTTTTTATCGATATTTTCTATATTTTTATATTTTTCTTTGTTAAATCGCAGTAAATTTTATTGATATTTTTATGTCATCGCGTGAATCGATTGCATAGATTTAAATATTTTTTTTATATTGCACTCCTACCGCATGTATGTTTTTTCCGATATCGTTGACGTGTTTTGAATACATATCGACCCGATTTACCTATAAACGACTATTTATTCCGCAATCCCTCGGTATTATGTATCGCTTTGTGTTACTGCGTTATACATGAAAAATTGTTCGCCCATAAAACTCGTCGCATAACTGGGTATTTGAATATCTTACAAATCGTTTATTCCTCGTCCGTTCGTAAAAGCGTGCCAGAGGAACGGGGTAAAAAAGTCAAGAAAACTCGCGACAGCCTTTCATGACACGCAATATTTATAGTCGAGCATCCCGAAATTGTAGAACAAAGGGAATAACGGAGTTGACACCAAGGTTACAAAAGTATTCTTTCTCGCATCGTGAAATCCACGAAAACCATAGACTGTGTCAACTTTTTAATAAATAAAAAATTGCATAAACAAAACAACATTTTTTATTGAATTTTAAAACATTTGCTCTTTAAAATATTTAAATCATAAAACTCGTTAAAACATTTGTTAAAAATAGTTTTCAAATAATCGATTTTGATTACAGTTGATTGATGTGATATTGATTGTTATTGGTCGACCGTTCTGGCATAAATGAATTTTATCATAATTGTATTACGCGCCTCTTCCTCGAGATCAAACATGTAGTACGCCTAAGGTGTACCGATGTCACCACATATTTAAAGTCTATATAAAACTTTTTTACACTGTTTGGTTCCCTTGACAACCCGTTCCTCACGTCATTCTTCTTCGTTGTGCCGATCAAGCCACAAGCGAATAAGTAGAAATCCGTAAGAATGGGAAAAAGGAAACATTCTGAAGAGTCAGAAGATTCGTCGAAGGAAGCAGAAGAATTAAGGACGTTAATGAAACGATTGAATAAGAAATTACGAGGGAAAAATAGACATAAACATTCGAAAAATCGCAGTAAGTCTAACTCTTGTAATAAAAGGTTACAGAGCATGGAAATTGGTTTTTTCATATATACAACTGGAGACGTAATAAGCGACACAACTTCTCGGGTCGGTCCAACCGGCGGAGAGAGTTAAAGAGTGATCGTAAGAAAAAAGTGCATAAGAGATTGCAAGTGTTAATCTCTCCGGTCGGTCCAACCGGCGGAGAGAAGTCACGTATCATGAAAAACATAATGATGATAGGCTGCAAGCACTCTTAAAACAAGGAAAAGTATCACCTCTCGTGTCGGTCCAACCGGCGGAGAGTGTGAAAGGATTGATACAGAAGTATTAACAAAAATTATCATGGAGCGATATAAATGGGCACATGTATATGTATTAACCTCTCCTGTCGGTACAACCGGCGGAGAATATGTACAAATGAATACAAGTATCTTGTAGAATGTGACAAACGTCATATAACAAAAATTGTTTTTTTTTGGTTATTCGTTACATAGGATCAAAGCGTCGTCATTCGAGAGATTATGACAGCGTCAGTGACGAAAAAATCGTTGCAGGCGAGCGTTCGTCGAGGTCATCGGACCGAAGTGATACACCGGAGAAAGACTCCATTACATCCGAAAATAACGCAAAAGGAGCATCAGAGAATGTCGTGATAACGAATCCAAAAGAAAAGAAAAACGGATTGACAAATGCGGAGGAAGATAAAGAGTTACAAGTCGAGGACATCGTATTAGAACCAGAGGTACTTGGGTTCATTGGGAAACGGCTTATTCAAGAGAGGATATTGGCGCCACCAATTCATCATAATTTGGCCAGTAGATGGGAAGATGTAATTAAAAAAGGACTCCCAACTGAAGAAATGACGGAGATTTTGAAGAAATATCCTCCTCCAAAGAATTGCGTGGCGATTGACCCTCCTAAATTAAATCTGGAGGTTAAAGCATCGGTAGAAGTGAATATTATAAAAAGAGACGAACGAATTATGGAAACGCAGACAAAAATTGGCGCGGGACTGGCCGCGTTAGGAAGAGCTTTAGATCTGGTGATTAAGGGGGAGAGTCCAGAAAAACTGATACTTCTCGAGTGTCTGACCAGTACGGGCAATCTTCTTGCAGATCTCCAGCACGATGAAACGGTGATTCGAAAAAGTTTAATTTTGAAGAACATAACTCCCTCAATTCGGGAGACTCTGAAGGACATAGTAACCAATGAGTGGTTATTCGGGGGAGATCTGGAAGAGAAGGTGAAAGCATCAAAGGCTCTCCAAAGAACTGCACAAGATTTTAAACCGATGGTAAAATTTCCAAAAAATAATCAAGTCAACAAAAATTCAAAAAACTTCAGGAGCCCGGCTCGCAATTATCGGTACAAGACAACCCCGAATCAGAGAGCGAGCGGGCAAAAATCAATGAACAAAACACCGGAAAATCGATCATATCGGAACCGCAACTTGTCGAAACACAACCAAATGGATCGACAAAAACGTCGATAAATGTGAGTATTCGAGCCGGTAGACTTAGAGCGTTTAAGAAGCAATGGGAAAAATTTACGTCTGATACAACAATTTTGGGATGGATTAGAGGTTACAAGATACCATTTGCAGAAGCAGTAATACAACCAGTACCACCGAACGAATCTCAATGGTCTGACAGAGAAAGATCATTGATACAAAAACAAATTGATGAACTCATAAAGAAACAAGCTATTCAAAAATGTGAACCAGTGGAAGGTCAATTTTTATCGAACATTTTTTTAGTACCAAAGACAGATGGTTCTTATCGGCTCATTCTCAATCTGAAACATCTCAACGAATTTGTGAAAACCGACCATTTTAAGTTAGAAGACTGGAAAACGGTTAAAAGAATGTTGGAAAAAGATTGTTTCTTAGCAACGATCGATTTAAAAGACGCATACTATTTAATCGAAATTGCAAAAGTACATAGGAAATATTTGAGATTTTCTTTTGAGGGTGTTCTTTACGAGTTCCGGTGTTTACCTTTTGGTCTCAGTTCAGCTCCGTATACTTTTACAAAAATTATGAAACCAATAATGAGTTACCTTAGAGAACAAGGATATCTTTCGGTAATATACTTGGACGACATTCTTGTGATTGGAGATAATCAGGACGATTGTTTGAAAAATATTGTCGAGACGCGGTTTTGTCTAGAACATCTAGGTCTGGTAATTAATGAACAGAAAAGCAAAATGAGTCCATCAAAGAAACAGAGGTTCTTGGGTTTAAACTATGATTCAAAATATATGCATATAGAATTACCGGAGGAAAAAAGAGACAGTGTTTTCGAACAAATTAATAAATTCATAAAGTTAAAAGAATGCTCCATCAGAGATTTTTCGGCATTCATTGGAAGGTTAGGATGGTGTTGCAGAACTTTACAATACGGTTGGGTCCATATGAAAGATTTTGAAAGAGAAAAGTTTCTAGCTCTCAAGAAAACGTCCGGAAATTTCAACGGAAAAATGGTACTTTCCGATGGTTTGAAGAGCGATTTATTGTGGTGGAAAAATAATATAATGTCCGCAAGGGTTTCCATCAAGGAGTTCAATCCTGTCGTGGAGATTTTTTCAGATGCTTCAAACACAGGTTGGGGTGTGTATTGCAAAGGCAGGCGAGCTAACGGACATTGGGATGAACAGGAAAAAAGATCTCACATAAACTATTTGGAATTATTAGCTGTATTTTTTGGTCTCAAATGTTTTGCCTCAGATTTAACGGATTGCGATGTATTGTTACGAGTGGATAACACTACTGCGATCGCTTACGTGAATAAAATGGGAGGGATTCAAATTCGAGCCTTGAGCAAATTAGCCAAAGAGATTTGGGAATGGTGTGAAGAGAGACATATTTGGATTTTTGCATCCTATATTAAATCTCAAGAGAACATAGAAGCCGATTTTGAATCAAGACGTTTAGAACCTGAGACTGAATATGCATTATCACGAGAAAATTTCGAAGAAATTGTAGTTAGATTTGGACAACCGGATATAGATTTGTTTGCCACAAGATCTAACGCGAAATGCGACACATATGTTTCTTGGTTCAGAGACCCCGAATCTATTGCTATTGACGCGTTTACAATTCAATGGAAAAAGTATTTTTTTTATGCTTTTCCACCATTTTCAATTATTTTACGAGTTTTAGGAAAAATTAAATTTGAAAAATGTCGGGGGATCGTCGTGGTGCCATATTGGATAACGCAAGCTTGGTTTCCACTGTATATGGCAATGTTAGATAGTGAACCATACTATATCAAGCCGAGTGTTAATCTGTTACGATCTTTGAATAGACAACCTCATCCGTTGTGGGAGAAGATTACCCTGGTTGTCGGGACGCTATCAGGGAGGCTTTCAAGAGAAAAGAAGTACCTCAGGACGTGATGGCACTTATGTTGTCATCCCTCTCGAATTCCACGATTAAACAATACAACAGCGGTATGAAGAAATGGTGGAGTTTTTGCCAAAAAATGAGGATTAATCCATATGAAAACAATGTACCAAAGGTACTTAGTTTTCTCGGCGAGGAATATCAGGACAATGCATCCCTAGGATCATTGAATTCATATCGCTCAGCAATTGCACTTCTCCATGGTCCTGAATTGGGAGAAGATTTCCGGGTTAGAAGATTTTTTAGAGCTATTTCAAAAGTTCGTCCGGCTAAACCGAAATATGATTCGACATGGGATCCACAGATTGTTTTGGATCATTTAAGTCAAGGAGGAAAGAATGAGGACATTCCTTTGGAAAAATTAGCATCTAAACTTGTTACACTTCTGGCGTTGATCACGGGTCAACGTATGCAAACGTTATCTTATATTGACGTAAGAAATATTCAACGGAGTGAGGATAGAATAGAGATAAAGATTCCAGACGCAATTAAGACGTCAGGAAAGAATAGAATACAACCAACGTTAGTTGTTCCGGTTTTTTCTGAAAATAAGAATATATGTGCGGTTTCAGCACTTGAGACATATATTAGAAGGACGAAAGATTGTCGTGGAAAGCAGACACGAATATTTATCTCTGCAAAGAAGCCATTTAAGGCAGTGTCAAGCCAGACTTTGAGCCGATGGATAAAGAGTACAATCGGCGAAAGTGGAGTAGACCTCGAGATTTTCGACGCTTATAGCACACGACACGCATCGACGTCTGCTGCAAAAAGAAAAGGTGTGAACATCGATGCTATTAAGAAGGCGGCAGGTTGGACCACTAAATCCAGTACTTTTGCAAAATTTTACGATCGTAATGTTAAAATTAAGAATGATGTGTTTGCAAAAGCTATTCTTGACTCAAGAAAATAAGCAATTCTTGTTATTTGAGATTAGTTGTGTAACTAATCAATAATCAGTTATAATAAACAATTAATTATTACGGATTATCTACTGCACTGTATAGTTGTCATAACGGACTTTAAACATCTACATGTTTGATCTCGAGGAAGAGGCGCGTAATACAATTAAACGATTAAACGAACTTACCTGTAAGTGAAGTTCTATCGTAATTGTATGAAGCGCCTCTTCCGAAGAGATCACTCCCACCCAATAACTACCCGTATTCAGGATTATGCAATAATAGCTGAAATTCCCAATGGTTACGACAACACTTTGAAAAATGACGTGAGGAACGGGTTGTCAAGGGAACCAAACAGTGTAAAAAAGTTTTATATAGACTTTAAATATGTGGTGACATCGGTACACCTTAGGCGTACTACATGTTTGATCTCTTCGGAAGAGGCGCTTCATACAATTACGATAGAACTTCACTTACAGGTAAGTTCGTTTAATCGTTTAATACTTGTACAAAACATTTTGGAGAACAAATAGTCATAATCGATGAGTTAAACGCTAAAAAATTGAAGTAGCATCGTCTATTTTGCAGCTGAAAGAAAACAAGAAGATAATAATGGCAATTTAAAGTTTTGTTGCAAAGATCGTAGAACTCAAAAACTTTAAGATAAATTTCTTTCTCGTCCCGCTGCTTTCTCGCTCGCTTATTCGTATTTAATTCTACTTAATAGTGTATTCACTCTGTAAAGCATTATTTTCTTTTTTCACAAAGTTCGCTCGATTCTAAATGACTTATCGTGTCAATTTGTAGCTAACTCTTGAGAGGGTCTCTCGACGCGATCTTTTTTACATCCAATTGAGTTAACTTATACACATATATATCTAAGCTTATTGACACTTTGTCGTCTTTAATATCATGAAATACTACGGTCTATGTACTTATACAATATTCTCACGACTGCGAGGAAACTGCAGCATCTTTTATAATTGCTAATTACGTATCTACGAATCTGGTACAGCAAGAAGCAAAAAATCACTAGACTTAACTCCGCATTCTCCTTTTATACTGTCTTATTTCTTTTTTCTTTTCTTAAATAAATTTCAAGTAGCGTTGCGGAGATCATGGTGAACGTCTTAAAAGGAGTCAGCCTGACTCTATTAGGAAGTCGCCATATTGAATGCAGGGACTCCCTACTAGAGTCAATTTGACCCCAGTTAAGTTCAATCTTCTTTCTCCTTCCGTTGAATTCCGTTGCTAGTCCATCCACGAAGTAAACTTCTTTCTTTGTCGATCTTTCTCTCACTTCAGACGCTTGTTCCTTTCATCAGCGATGCTTCCTTTTATATAGACAGAGTAGCTGGAACTTACGGTCCTCTTTCTACACTTTTATTCTCATCTTCCTCTCAATTATCAAACTGCTTATTATTCGAAGTGGCCACTTATGCAAGCTTTTACCTTGAACTCTTGCAATATTATGCCCTCTTTGTCAATATTCGTTGAAACTATTTTACAATGAAGTCGCACGAAGTGCAATAATCCAAAATTGTCACGATCTACATAGAAATATTCAATTTTATTTAATTTGCATTTATATATTCAGAAAAAGCTCTCAATTAATATTAAGGTTTATTTACAACATTTAAATAAGTCTTCGTCATTTAAATAAGTCTAATTAAATATTTAAATAATAAATATATTTAAATATTGAATGATGAATTTTTCAGAATGCTGTTCGCAGGAACCGTGAATTATTATTGACAAATTTTTCAGACAATAATTTGTGACTTCCGGCACCTACTTTACCTTTAACCTTTTTTCATAACTTATATAATTACTTGTACAAGTACAATGCTTGATTACGAATATATCGTTATCACATTTTGATTACTTGTTCATCATCACGTTTGACACGAAACTTTTTAAAACACATTGCGCATTTTTTATTCTACACTGAGAAAATAATTTTATTGACCGAAACAAATTTCGTTTCTCTCAACCAAAATGTTTCATTCGATACGAGCAACAAAATATTTTTGAGATAAGACAAAATAATTTGTGAATGCTGAAACAAGTTATTGGCCGAACCAACAAAACTTTGGTGCAGCCAAACAAATTAATGTTAATGCAACAAAATATCATCCAAATAAACTAATTCATTTATTCGTCCTAACGATTACCGTTTAGTCAATTTGGTAATTCAGATTCAAACAAATATTTTATTGAAGCAACTAACAAGTATGCGTAAGTAAATAAATGGTACCAGTTGCTTGAACAAAATCATTTGGCTCCGGTGATTTAATTGATTCGTCTACAAGGAATTTTCATGATTTAGATGAATAAACTAAATCACTTGCCATTGAACAAAAAAATTGTTGGATCCACCAATTTTTCGTCCAACAAAATGGAATTAGTTCGATGAACAAATTTTTTTTCTCAGTGTACCATAAACCAGTCAAATAAATAATTATTCGTGCTCTTGTAGATGCATGATAATCATGTTATAATCAAGAGATCGTCTCGTTAATCCTCACATTATTTTTTTCCGACAATTTTCATTATTAAACGTAATTTCTGGAGTATACCAGAGACAGATGCATCCAACCATGTTGTTTCTACTCTTATTACCAATATATTCATATAAATGTATTCATATATATATATATATATATATATATATTATATTATGGATATATGGGCTTGTACTTGAAACGCTTTGTCAGACCGGTTGAATTCGATTTCCGATTGGACAGCCACTCATTGGAATCCTGCACACTTCGTTTACTCCCTAGTCCCCCTCAGCCTGAATACTCATCCTATTTCAGTGGAAGCCACCTGTATTTGCTGATGAATCGTTCAAAATATACCGGTAAAACTCTTCATAAACACTTGGTCAATTCTCTCTCACTCACAATTTAAAACAGACCGATACGAACCTCCTCATTTCGATCGTAGCTCTTCAACTTTTCCTCGTTTGATTCAACATCCCAGTTATAGTGGAGATAACCCAAGGCTACGGACTAATCTTTTATGTGTTCCCATTCGTTGAACCGCTCTTCTGAGTGTACAGAGAGTTTTTATGATTTTCAAAGGCACTCTGACGTTTTATTTAATACGATATAAAGGAACTGATAAAATAGAAATGATTGCGAATATATTGGATCGTTTGGGTGCAATATTCATAGAAATAAATTCTACAATTTGATATTTTGTTGTGAAAACCATCGATATATATAGAGTAGAAATTATAATTACGAATAAAAAATTTTATACGGTGAAATTTAAAATCTTAATTATAATATTGAATACTTCGTGCACCAAGCTTATTGAAGTCATTTTAACTTTGAAATTAATTCAATAAATACCAAAATACATCATATTTATAGGTAGGTAATCTTGCGGCTGTATCCATATTGGATCACATTTTGATTTACTTTTTCTCGATTATTTTGAAAAATATCGTATTTTGGCTGTCCTCTTAAATATTGTTAATTGTGAATAATCCTAACGATGTAAAAATAAAGTAAACATCTTTTTTTCCATTTCTACACCTTATGTATATAAACACGTTATTCGTGTAAACTTCTGGCTTAGATTTTCTCCTTGTTTACATTTTCATTATTTTCTCGTTCACATTGAAATTTGAAAATGCGTTAAGAAATATCATTGTGGCAATTTTTTCAAATATGTTTCGCGGATACGCAGAGACGGCAAAGAGAATGGTAAAAAAGACGAAGCAAGAAAAGTGTCGATAGTCGATATACAAAAAAGGGACGATGAGATGATGTAGCTAAAGCATTTTTATTCTATAGAGGATGGATATCAACGATCGAACTTTCGAGTATCGAATGCATGTACATTGTGAATGTTGCCTATTTTGTTAGATTGGCTCAGAGAAAGACGGGGGCAGGAAAAGGGGGAGGGGGACTCACGTCTGTCAATAACGTTTTGGTGGTGCGTGACGACGATCAAGATATATGTATACTTCTCCTTTGAGCTTGTGGTACATGTCACCATTCCAGGTATCCATGAATATATATATATTACATGGAAATGTACCGAAGCATATGAACCAGACGTGGAAACGATCGTCGAAATGTGAAACGAAACCAGATAAAAACTGCCGTGAGGAAAATAGCTTTTTCCGAATAGCAGACAACACAAGTGAAAATAAACTATACACGTTGTTCTTTCTGGCGAATATGTATAAACAATATATACAGGCAAATTTAGCGATCGTCTTATCACCAAGATTCATCCTGTTGGAAAAAGATGTCTACCCGAAGATTGAGCAGAAAAGTTCGAATTTCTGATCAATTATTTATATTAGCAATTGAAATTCTGTCAAACTTTCCTAATCACCTAATGTCTTTAGATGGAACCCCTTCACAAAGGATTTGAACGATAATTTATCAATGCGAATAAAGCACATGGGGAATAAAGCCATAAGTGATTGATTCTCTTGGATACAGAAAAAATTTGACTTGACTCTGGGGTGTTATAAATTGTTCTAAAGTCATGAAGAATGCCACGTCGTTTCTCGAGAAATTCAAAAATAAAAACAAGGAAAGGTGGACGAAAAAATTCGATTGTTACTTCAGACTTCAGGTACGGTATACGCATAGACAATACTGCAGAGCTCATATATCCTCGTCTCTTCGGCAATCCATGCATTATCCTGATTGATCGCAAAACCTCGACCGCCAGAGTGCTGAGGCGATATTTTCGTGATCCATTTGCACGTCATGCCCATATACTGCAAGTTTATGCTTACACGTACATACACTTATTCTCACTCATACATACATGAATATATACTCTAATCCATATGATTATACCTTCCACACACACACACACACACTTATACACATGCATATATGCTGGGTTTGGGGATGAGAACGTCGTGCTCAAAATCGCACGTTGACTTGCATTTGTGTAGAGGAAAATTGGAGAACACCATCCCTCTCTTTTCGCATTGGCTTGCGGCACTACGATAACGATCGCGGTGCCGCGGTATACGTGATTACAGTGCAGTCGTACGTAGATCTAGTACCTACGAAACTATAGCACATAAGGTATAACTTACATCTATTTTTCGTTTCTTTGTGCAAATTCACCGCATCCGTAAGCAATAACTTTCAGGTATATTTTTTTCCAGCCGCAATTTCCTGTATTCATGAGCACCACTACAGTTTGTTGTATACCAAATGTGTATTTACATTTACTATACTAACAGAAATGGTTGCGACACTTTTTGGTAGTTCAACTTTTCCGGTAGAGCCGTGGATAAATAACCAGAAGGGAATGATCATCTGCGATCTTTTTGCTTAAAAACAAATGGGCCTTCAACATTTTTAGCGTAAAGGGTTTAGCTTTAGAAAATGCGCTAAAGTTCGAATGAATTATGAAATTGTGTGCAGGAATTTAGAAACTGTGGTTTGAAAATACTGTTTTAGTTAATTATTGTGATGTCAGGATTAGAACCACAGTTGAAACTTTCAATTGATGAATAATTAGAAAAGTACTTTTAAGTTGAAGTTTTTGGACACTAAAGTTAGTCATTTTATGTCTATGGAGTTTCTATTTTTTTTTTTTGTAATGTACTACATAAACAGTTTTCTCACTGTGTTTAAAATTAAATTTAAAAGTTCAAGTTAATACAGTGGTTGATTAACAATGAATCATGCTGTATACGTGCTGGGCATACATTTTCGTGTGGTGTGTACTATTTTGTGTAATATATAGCAAACTGAACGCCTCATGTGCTTGCATGCAGAGAACTTTATACTAGGCAGTCGGGAGATTACGATCTCATCACGTAATCCACGCTGCCAGTGGCGATTCACTTCTCTCACATATATGAGGCACGCCATTTTTCTTCATTGTTTTGCCGTTTCAATCCTTGTTCTGTTCATAACAAAAATGCTAGTTTGTAAGCTCTTTTATGCAAGAAACGCGAAAAAAAAACATTTTCGCTGTATTTTATGGGCCTCAAAAATATTTGCACGAAGAATAAGTGGATTTAGAATCCGAAAGTGATAAAATATTTACATGCGTAAACTGTGAAAAAGAGTATAAATTAAACTAAAAATAAAATGCACCTTCTCATGTCCTCAGCTCCTTACGAGTCAGACTTGAGTCGATTGCGATGTTCTGAAGAAAAAAGTCATACTCATTTTTTCCCCTCCACGCAGTGTTTACGAGATAATAATTATTAACAATACGCAGCCAATACGGCGCACCAGTAATAAGAAAAAACATGCGAGGCTTGGCAAGGCTACGGTCCTCAAACTCCACAATTTTCTAATCCTAATATTAAACAGGCATCGATCAGTCAATCAATATTTGATGAATGGTGCATCGAAAATCTATATACGCCGTATACAATGGCTTCACATATGACTTTTAGAACCTACTGTACATATGAACCCTATATATGAGAAACGTGAATACTGCAGTATTCAAGTAGTTTCCGAGGATGCGTGACAGTTAAAATTTACGTTGTATATTTGTGTATGTGTGTTTATGCGAGTGGTATATCGTTGAGCAAGAACCAATATCCCCAGTTCCAAAAGAGGAAATTCATTGCACGCCGCTTCGTACTCGTTTAGCGCATAACGAAGCTGTAGCACGTGCTGCAACAATGGTGAACGAGCTTTGTCATTAGCACCACTGCGTGCTACTACTCCTTTTACCCGGAAATCCTCCACCATGTACCTTATTGCTTTAATCTCAATTGAATTCACTATTGGCTTGCAATTCGACTCCTCATTTGAAATACATAGGCGTTCTTGATTTATTTTTTTATTCATTAAGCGACGGAAGAATCTTCAGCTTAGCGAGATTTTATTCTATTCACATACTTCGATTGATGAAGTGAACTTGGCTAAAAGAGAGAGAATCCGAAGAGATCACAGGACCTTAACAAATGGTCATTTCAACTTATACCCTGGGTATTTAAAAGTTTCTTCACCCAGCAATTTTTCTTCTCGTAGTTTAAGGACTTGAATTTGAAGTTTAGTTGTACTAAAAATGTCAGAATGTGCTTTAAAACTTTGTTTGTTAAGCAACATGTCTCATCAATTACATAAGTTATATATCTATGAACTTTTTTTGGGGAATTTATGGGAATCCTATCTCTATCTCATCTATCTGCTTCTACCCTTCTTTCATAACGAATTTCCACTTTAGTTTTTGTTTAATTGTGATTTTTTTTGTGTGCAGCCTATTTACATTTGAGGGATTTCACCAGGGCCAAAAAACCCAGATGGTTTTGGAATCGTTTTCTAAGTAAACAATGTAATATATCAATTTGATGTCTTGTGGTACGTAAAGTACAACTATGGAATAACAGATTTTAAAAAATTCAGTCGCTTTGGTGCTGAATCAAGCGGGATATACGAGTTTAAAATAAACGCACCAAAAAATGATGCCATACGGTTGGCAAGAAATTAGCCGTACACGTTATCGGACATGGAAAAACCAAAAAAACTTGGAAACAACATATAAGTATCTATCGTTCTCCATGAGGGAATTCAGAAATGACAAAAAATAACTAAATGGAGAGCATATAAAAAAAATGAAGTCAGTTTTATCAATCATAAAATAGCCGCGTAGGACGATAGCAAAAAGCGTTCTTTACCAAATGAAACCTTCATTAAGGCGGTAATATCATTATATTTTTCGTTTTGCTGTCAACGCGGTCGAAAAAATACTTTTTAAGCTCGATTTTGAGATTAAGATAGTTTAGTAGAGTTTAGCCGAGTCCAAATGTAGTCCATTTTCAGAGTTGTAAATGGACGATTAAATTACAAAATCGATTTTAAAAATCATTTTCATTGAGAATAAAATTTATCAAATCGGGTATACTCTTATAAATCATCTAAATGACAATTCAAATTTAATAATATTCTGGTCTGACTCGTGTAGAAACAGATCCGTGGATCGGTGAGAATATAAACATAACCTCGAAAATTTTGCCGCACGATAAATTGATTACGAGCTCCTTTGGGCAGTTTTATCAAAGAAAAACAACTGAATCAATGTAAACGTTCACTCGAAGCTCTAGAAACATGCACAGAGTAGAAAAAACTTAGAAATGAAACAGCTGGTGGCTAAGAAAGGCACTCGTCTAATTGACATTTCGTACCGGAGGGCATAAATGAGCCGCCATCTTGATTGTCCTATTGACTTCCGAGAGAGCGAGAGAAGTCTGAGTCAAGCCGACAGAATTCTGCTATATGTGTATTTTTATTCGCGATTTCTCAATAATTATACGGTGAATCCAATTCAATTTCTCCTATAGAAGATGCTTCACATATCGTAGGTTGGAGCAATAAGTTTCTTTTCGTGGGTTGCACGACAAATTTTTGAGTATTCTCGAACTGAAAGTTCTAACCTATGCTATCGTATACGTTCTCCTATGGTCGCAATGTATTTTTAAAAGCTAATACCTCGAAAACTACACGGTAAAAAGAGTTTAAATTTCACCAACACGTAAAAAAAAATATCTTCTTTTGATTCTATGCAAAAAAAATATATAGTCACACGTGGACTCCAACTCTACCGAACTACCTTCATAATACTTAGGAATACAAAATTGTCGTCCCTGAACCATAAAAAAAAATCATCTTCATGCATTTTTCGTCTGGGTCATAGTAAAAGTCTTGATAAGTACACAGCAACTTTTTATCCCGGTGAAACCCCTTAAAATACAGGACAAATTAATAATTATCGTAGAGCAGTGGTCAGCTTTGCGCCGCGGTATATTGCAGGGAGCGAAAGCGGAAAAAAGCTCCGTGAAGTACTTTCATCAAACAAGCCAGACTCTACCTCCCAATGGTTTCTCCTGCTCGGAAATTTCATTTAATCGCATAAAATGCAAACGTTATCCTGAATACACTCGTTAAAACCGAATCAGCATGCTCGCCGAGTATGTTATACGTGAGGTAAAAGCCCCTCTTGTCCGTATACTCCCTGGCTACAACGTTTCAACGGCCAGGAAATTGTGTTCTTCTTTCGAGATATATACATGTATATATTTTATATCACGCGATGAGAACTCCATCGTCCCGAACAGCTAGGACCCGAGCAAACAATTATATTCACGAATAAAATTTGCATAATGTTTCTATCTATCACCCCCATTCGACAAAACCAGGGGTTTTTAATTTTGAATTCAAGGGCTAGTACAGTCGTTGGCTAATTATATTGATGGCTTAATAAACTATGGAAAACTATGGAAGATAACATCAAGACTATCTAAATATACGAGAAATATATTTCGATGCACAAGTAGTAAAGTTCTACATCGGTCAGGCAGAGGAAAAACGTCGAATTAACACGAATGGGTGTCTCAAATTGTTTTGTAGCGAATGATTAAAATTAATATCAATAGAGTGCAATTTGTATATATATTTCGTAATCTGAATAACAGGAAGATTAAATAATCTTCCATTTTTTTCCCTTTATTATTCGAATTCCCAAAAGCCATATATTGCATTGAAGAATTCATGTGACTGTTAGTGGCGACTTTTGTCCATCTTGCTTACTTGATTTGAAACAGACATAAGTACATGGTACTTTCTAAAAGTTATATAACGTTCGCTAAAGGCGATTTTGTTGAGGCGAGCTCAACGTAGTAATAAAATTTGTGAAATTTCATACAAACTCGGCCATCTAAAGAATTTAACGACGTCTTTTATGTAAAGAAATACATAAAAATGTTGCACGAAAGAGTCAAAAACTAAAAAAGACTGCTGACACGAAAAAAAGATAAAAAAAAGGAAGTGGACTACGACGATATACGAAAACCATTGAAACTATGGCACAAAACATTTTGGCCATCGTCATCATATCTTCTTTTCTCCAGTTTGTATTTATCTTCTTCCGAATTCCAGCAAATGTGCATGTATGTGATTCTGCAAGCTTGTGTAAAGTTGAAGGAAGAGTATAAGGGTGATCTAGCCTCTTTCGCAAAGTGCAAGCATTGGGTCAATTTTGTCGAAAAGTTTACCCCCGCCATTGAAACTCTCGTGCTCATGAAAACTGTTTGTGTGTGTTTTCGGAGTCGCACTGCGGATATATTCCACCCCGTTGCTTGGGTCTCCAATGGCACATATCTCTGTGCGTATGTATGTACGGAGTGTCGCGAAATTCGCGTGCAAACATTGTTCTTTCTAATATACACCATAGATTAATAATCAATTAATAATCAAATCGATAATAGTCAATGAGATGCGCTGTCAAGGAAGAGTCTGGAATGGGTCTGATGCACACTCACTGTTTGATGCAGTAGATGAGCTGGAGCATAACAAACGCTCAATTTATGTCACTCCCATTTTATCTTGCATTTTATAATGCATCAGAGTCGCTGTCTTTTACTATCTAAAATCTCCTCACCAGTGTTTCGGAATAAGATATTTATATTGGATTGCGCTGCTTACGAATTATGGGACACTCTGTACATATCTATATTTGTACATAGTATCCGTGTGAGTGTGAATGTGTAACTATGTATACGGCATAGTAGAGTGCACGATGTCTACACAAACACTATGCACCCTTTCGTAGCATATTTTGTTTGGATCTCTCCTTTATTTCTTCTACTTCCGGAAGACTTATGAGCCAGCGTTATTTGCGTGCAGAGCCCCTTTTCCACATCGTCCAGGGACACGAGAATGCACGTTGCACATACACCTTCTCTTTCTCAACCATTAGAGTGCACAAGTGTATGAACGAGAACTCATTACGATAAATGTACGAAACTTATGAGTGCACTAGAACGAAATTTTTCTGCGTAAAGAGTTTTTTCAGGTATATGCTTCATGTATGTAACGTTGAATTTTGCGCATCGAAAGTCCTCGACTGTTTTTGTATCATGGATAAGCAAAGCAAAAAGATGCTTAAAATTATACTTTTTATTATCGTGGAGTTAAATAAGATAATTTTCGAATGGAAATCCATTGAAATGCAAATTACGATGAGGTCATTAGTAAGCATTATTATTTTCAGTAAGACAATCTCTTTTTTTGTGAATATAGTATGCGAAATACTTGTCTAATTTCGATAAGTACTTTATATTCGTTCTTACATGTTATTCTTATTATTAGGGTCAAATAAGGTATCCTTCATTAAGGGAGAACGTAGCTTTTGTTTTTCAATTTTATTTTGGGCGAATAGGTTTTATTATTGGCTTCACCGTATTTGCATCTGGTGCCATATTAGTTGTTACGTAAGGAATCGAATTGTAGAATTTTTGAAAATGCAATAAAACCTCAGTCAATTAGAAATTCCCACATTGTTGCTCGATGATGTGAGTTTTTTACTTACAGGCTATTCGGAAGGAGTCTTTTTAGATAAAATTGAATTATAACAATGAGACAAGTATAGTTTTAAATAAATTATTTTTATGGATCATGTAGACAGAGAATTTACTGAACTACTGTACGACTTGATAGTACTTAAGTATTTCATAAAAGTTTTTTAATCTCGTCAAACTGGTGCAACGTGTCTTAGACACATTATAGCGTTTTATATTTTTGATCGTAATAATACTTCGCTTTTTTTAGAAAGAGATTTAGACGTCCTGGGATCGTCATTCCCGAAGTTTGAATTTTATTATTCTAATGTACCTCATTGTCTGCTTCATGAAATTTGAACATTTTGGATCTTGGATCGCTTTCCATTCCATATATAGATAAAAATGAAGAGGTCCTGCACTTGACAGGAAAATGTTTCTATTCATAACCATTTACCATCCATTATACAAATGAACATAAATGAATAAATAGCACGTAACTGACCATCAGAGAGGGAGACAGAGGGAATGAGGGAGAGGTCGAAAAAAGAGATAGCTTAAAGAATATAAAAGCCTCTACTAAATAATGCAAATAATACCC
Source organism: Rhimphoctona megacephalus (assembly GCA_963989365.1). Classification (NCBI taxonomy): domain Eukaryota; kingdom Metazoa; phylum Arthropoda; class Insecta; order Hymenoptera; family Ichneumonidae; genus Rhimphoctona; species Rhimphoctona megacephalus. The sequence continues at coordinate 39,517,341 of OZ022415.1, read as the reverse complement.
GAGATTGATTTCCAATTGAGGTCGAACGTGTTGGCCTCCGGTCGATGCTGCTGGCATTCGTCGTTTTCCCTAGAGAAGCTTGCGGATAAATGGCAACGTGAAACAGAGGTATATACAGATAGAAAATAAAAAGGGAACGATCAGAATGAATAGGTGGTTGTAGCGATTCGATTTGTTGGTTTGTGTGGTTAAAGCTGTACAGTCACTTCAAAAAAAATTGCTTTGAAAAATTGTTGAAGCATCAGCATAAACATCAGCATAAACATCATTCTTTCTTTTGTATGTGTTGTCCAAGTTATCTTTTTGAATAATGAAAAAAGTACGTAATAGAGCTCTAGAACAAATTATTACGTATCGTATTAATTTATCTAACGTTCACATATAATTTATTACTGTTTCAGTATGTACTGTGACAAAGATACTACTTAGTTGCTTGTGTTACATATATTTAACAGTACAATTATTGGTAACATATACTGAAGCAAGTTCTGATTAACAATAGATTAAAAGCCATCAATTACTTATATGAAATTGATATCCATAATATCAAACCGTTTTTGTTGAACGACATACTATTATATTGATTTTTTCAACAAATGTACAGTTCATAAGTAATAGGAAATTTTCAATTAAAAACTGTTAAAATTGAGGTTCGACAAAAATTACATTTAACGTTAGGCAGAACGTTCTCACACAAGATGATGGGAATGGGAAAAAATCTTTATTTTTGTACATGACTATACGATCCATCAAGATATGATGTAACTTTGTTGTTTTTTTTTATGAGTGCACATTCACTTCAGAAGTGGTGGTGATATGTGACCAATAAAATTACATCACGAACAACCCGGGTGAAGTCATATAGCTAGAGAATCAATCGTGGCTATCGAACCACCTACATTTTTTTTTGCAACGTGCTCTGCTTGGTTGCAATTGATGAGCAGCAGGCTTCGTATGTAAGAAGAGACCGGTTAGGTCATTCGAACTAATACATTTTTCTATTATTCATCATTCCTATGCAAGCTTTCGAAACATCGGCAGCACAAAATGGGTTCGTCCTTGCAGTTTTATAGTCTTTCCAAGATATTTATTCTTATGTCAAAAATAAATTTGTCGGAATATAAAATTGGCATATCTTTTTGTCGAAAATCGTGCCTGCATAAAGTCCCGAATAAATATTTGTTAATTCGGTAAATAAATATACCAGCCAGCAAAATTGCAAAGGATTCAATTATTATAACCAAATTTTTCAATTATTACCTGATAAGTAATGTAAGTTATCCGAATTTGGGCATGTTTTCACGAATTCATTCACGTATATTGAAAACTTTAGTTTTTATTAAAAATGTAATAAAAGTGAAATAAATTTGCAAATAACCCGAGATCAAGAACTCAATCAAATTAAGTGTTTCATAAAATTGGAAGAAAAATGACGGTGTTATTTATAAGTTCAAATTCTAGAGCACTTCAGTCACGCAAAAACGTCGACTCGTGTTATTTGTCGAACGATATTTCAATTTTAACGAACATACCTCGGTTTATCCAATTTCGACACGCCTCGTTTTATTAACGAATCACATTGAAATATCGTTTTAAATAATTCTCTCGGAATTTGGCATGTTTACTCAAATTGAAATCGCTGTATACATATATAAACATGAAATGGCTTTTGAAACTATTGAGCTTGAGGTATCGATACGCCGCGCGTGTTTGTGCATTTGCACGGTTTTCTACCGACTAATGTATAGATATGTAGAACATTACGGCGACATTTACAAAATTGGATCTGTTTCTATAAAACATTTCGAAATTTTCCTATACCATTTTGCTGATTGAATTTGCCAATTACCGCAACGGCAATTTCCGATATACATATGCTTCCTAAATTGATAAAATTACATAATAATATACGATTCCTGTCATTTGCATAGTGCATTTCATGCTTCTTTTACATTATCTGTATAGAAACACATGACTTACGACGTATGTGCGAATATCATGAGCGAAATATTAGAAAAAAACTGTGTCTAGTCCGAAAGATATTCTAGCAAAAGAATTAGCAATAAACTTTATAATGTAAGTTTAAAATCGATGTTTAATAAATGGTTGTCGATTATTTCGTACCGGGAAGATTTGCATATCATTTTTTGACGTTTTTACCGATGAATTCCCCTCCCTTACCCTATTCCTGCCTTTCTCGCAATTTTATTTCCCACGTACGTTTGTTAAAAAAATAAAAGAGATTGAGCCAGTGCGCTATTAATTGTATTTTGTCGTGCAGAAACGAACGTGTGGGCTGCTGTTCGAGGGAATAAAAAAGTAACGTGAGGTGTGCATAGCACGAGAGGAGGAGAAAAGGAATGAAAAAGAAAAATTATGACCCAGATCTGGGAAGAATAAACAGTAGAAGAGAATGGGGAGAGAGAGAGAGAGAGAGAGAGAGAGAGAGAGAGAGAGAGAGAGAGAGAGAGAAAGAGAGACTGGAGAATAGTGAGAAGTACAACGGGCAGCCTAGTTTATATATGAAGGAGTGAAAAGAGGAAGCAACGAGAGAAAAAGAGTCTGGAGAGTCGTAAAAAAAATATCCCGGCTCTGGGGGTCGTATTCAGAATCGTAGGGGTTCGTCGTCGACGTCGCACGTTTTTTCTACCTCGTCCCTTTTTTTTATCCCCACGTTCCTTCACCGTTCTATCACTATTCGCCCCCTTGTTTTTTTTTGCACTTCCTGCTTTATCTCACTTCGTATTGTGCGCCCTTTACACTCGCATTTCTGCACAACCCTCGGTTTTCTTCTTCGTCGCCTCAAACCCAGCTTTTTTCCATTCCATACAGACTTTGTTGCTGATGAGACTTACATCGGGTCACTCTCATCCTCATCTATTTATCTACGGAATATATATAAATATCGGGTGTATATATTTATTTTTATCTTAATGTATATCTCATGCATCAGCGCTGCAGGATAATGCAGAGGGGTAACAAATGAGTTGTTTAACTAAGAAATAAAGAACAATGATGTTGACTTGCAATTATTTACTTATACTGTATACCTTTATATTTGTATGAAAAAATGTACGGTTTCGTTGATAGAAAATTTCTTCGCCGTTTTGAGTACTGTGTCAACTGAAAAATGAAATGACGAAAATTTTCAATAGAGGATTTTAATTGTATTTTAAAGAGAACCTGGACGATTGTGTAGAAACTTTGAACATTAAGAGAAGACAGATTGAATATAAAGTGAGATTCGAAAACTCGTGGAAAATAATCATTCTCACGTTAGATATAACTCTGGATATTATATAGTGAGATGGATTTAACCTTCCAATTTAGTTTGAAATGATAGATTATTGCTCGTTTATGCGGTAAATGTATTTTCATGCATTGTCTTTGATATTCAGATCGAAATGTTGAATAGCTGAGAGATGATACAAGTTAAGCTAATAAATCGTGGATTGCTCATAATTTAATTAACGACGACACTGTTAAGAGAACAACGAAACACTGAATACGGAATTTTCATAGATTTACATGTGGTAAAACGAGCTTATATGTGTACGAATGTAAAACGAAGAGTTATGTACAATTCCAGACCTGCTACGATATTTCCTAATGTTTTCAACAAGCTGTATGACAATTTATTACGCGTGGAATATGTGCTACCCAGATTTCCATGTCAGATGCAATTCGAGACTCGAGTCTGCTAGTAAATACGTATGCATTACTGGAATTTATGATGTAATTGTTGGGAAAACACGATGGGCTTGTGAGTGAGCCACATGAAGGGGACTGAAGATGCAAATTTGAGGTTATCATGTATACACAAAAGCTAGAAGGATGCTGTACATATGAGAACTACTAGGTCATCGTAGCTCGAGTGTTTCGTGCCCTCTCATTTTCTCTTGTTATTAAACCGAGCTTCACTCCACGATTTAAAAAAATCAACAGAATAGAAGGAAAGATAACTTTTTTCGTTTTTTAGTATATATTTTAATTAAATTTGAAGAGTGTTTTTAAAAATCTTGGTATTTTTAATTAGCGAAGTTCTGTCAATTCGTAAGCTTTGATAAATATTTGGATAAAAGGGATGAAATTCAATGAAGTTATTCACATTCTCTCCTTCTATTCATTTCAATAAAGAATTTAAGGGCTATTAAAATAATGTTTACCATTCTCATGTTATTTGTTTAATACCGTGCATACTGAATTTAATTAAAGTCGATAAACACATCTTCGAAATTTTTCCCTAGTATTTGAATATCCTGAATACCGGAAAAGTTTAATACATACAGCTAAATTAAATATTCAGTCAGAAAAAATACAGGCAATTTTAATGGAAGAAATATTAATAAAATTATGACTATAAATTATGCACGAGTTCTTAAGAATCAGTTTGATTGAAAAAAATAACGAATAGCAATTACTTAAACAAAGCCGTTCAAGGCAATTCATTAGAAAATTACATTTCCAGTCAGACAAAATTATTTCTTTTTTTATAAATTATCTTTGATCACTTCAAATATTCACTGAAAATGAAAAAATGAGATCCATGAGCTATGATAAGATTGAGTAATACTTCCTTCCTTATTCATTTTCAAAATTTTCCACGTATTTTATGAGGCGACAAAAAATCCAATCGGCAATACGTTTTTTTTATATTAAAATAAAAATGACAATAGTTTCTTCTTCGCAAAGCGACTTCACGATTTCTCGTATAATTTTATCAAGCATTGGACACTCGGAGCTCTAAGCTCTCGTAATTTCGAACGTCCGATGGAGGAAACTTTTCCAAGTGACTCTTTGCGAAACTTAAATAACTTTATCATCGCGGAAGTGGTGCTCCACGATAAAAGATCGTAAGACGGCGGGGTAAGAAATTCGTGCTATATATCTTTTTTTTTTACTCAAAGCTTTATCCTTTAAAAGCGGATAATTTCTTCACCGAGCTTGTTTACTTCGCTTTGCGAGGGTGAAAAATAAAATCGTGAGACCTTTACGAGTAGCCTGGGCATCAAGTACGGTGCCAATGTATACTTGGAGAAGCCTTGAATGGATTCAATGCTTCACGATCGATATCTTTACTTTTACGCGCGGTTACCTCTCGCATAAAATTCTGCACGCGTATGCGAACGGTGTTTGCTCGGATTACATTTTTTAATATTCCCTAAGTATTTCTATAGTTTCTGACGACCTTTCGTGGAGTTTCCACATTCACGAGGAGAATTTCAAGAATAAAATTTTATATTTAACCCCTAATTTCACAGTTTTTGTCGAGCTCTCGTTATTGCAAAAATCATAGTTCTCGCAGTAAAATCGAGTTAAGTCCAAACGTGCTTCGAACACGTAGGAAAATAATTCTCTCAATGATTTAGACAAAAGTACAAATGGTGCTGATTTAAGAACATTTTTTGAATGCTTTGTTACAAAACGCCACATACATAATGTAGAAATTAAATCATGAAATCGTAGAGACTTTTTGATTGTGATTTTGTAACATGCCCGATAATTGAATGGACGGAGTTTAATTTTCAGAGCTTTGCTTACCCGGGTGCCAAAGAACGTACACCGATGTATAAAGTGGCGTGAAATTCATCACAAAACGATAATGGTACGATCCGTCGAGGTTTCGTTTTATTGTAATTTTATCATGCATACGAAATCTCTATAATACTCATCGAACCGTAATATTTCGTTCAGGTTGATGAGGACAAAAATTAATTGATTTTTCAATAATAAATTTATCACACAGATTTTGAAAAATTATTATTTTTTAAATAAATCTCGCCTCGGGCAGAAATAGTAGTTGAATTCTATATCGAATAATCGATACATTGAAAATATTTCAATTGAGTCTGTCAAAATTGGCAACTAATTTATCACTGTCTAAATATTTGTTCCTCTTAATCGCTATATCATTTAATCTTTAATCGAAGTTTGTGTACTTTGTTTTTTTTTGTTTTTCTTTGAATGTTTTCTCACAAAATTTCCTCGTCTTCGTAACATTTTTTCCTGTGACAATTTTTACATTAAGCTCGAGGCTTTACCATCTGGGTTAGGTTATACGACCAGAAAAAGAGACAGACCGAGCTTCATCATCGTATACATGGATCCTTCATCCGATACAAATCCTAAGCCCTGCATACTGTAATGTGCCAAGGATATCTCAATTATCTCCATTTCTTAAATATACATATGAAATGTTTCGTCTCTTGTTTATATTTTCACGACATATTCATTATTGTTACTGCTTTTCTTCCCCTGAAGCCATATTCTTTATATTCAAGTTGATTCTTGATAAATTAATTGAGAATGTTTCAACTTTTCAAAATAAATGCTCCAACAGTTTTTTTTTCTCGAAAAAAGATACCGAGACAATTTTTTAAATTCAATTGAGTCTGCAGTACTATTGCTTGCAGGATTAAATAAGATCTCTCTGATCATTATTTTCTCGATTATTAACTAAATATTGATTTTCATTTATTAATAAGTCATTAAGTAATAATTAATTAATTAATTACATAAGCTGGTAAGCAATAAATGAATTATATTGAAATGAATCAATTATTTATTCATAATTCATTTTTATTGTACGGTATGAGCTGAATCTGACAAAGATATATTTCAATGATTATTTTGACTGCTTGGACTTTTAAGGATGGAAGTTTTTAAACTGAAAATTCGAGATCCACCGATTATTTTTATTCAGCGTCCGTTTTGCCTTTTCTCTGATTTCGCCTATAGCTCGACAGCTTTTCTCGATTTATTAATTATTCAGGTGATCATTTTTTTCACATTATGCTCGAAGGTATTACTATAAGTATACATTTTCATAAGATAATGATTTTTTGAATTTTCAATGAAAGCTTTTAATACTGAGACACAAAACTAAACGATGAGAATTCAAAAAAGAGACTTTAAATAGGCGAACTACTTCGCCATCGAAGGGGTGGAAGAGGATTATACCGGGCTTACCTTTTCATACGCCTCCGCATTCTATTGATATTAAAAAGCTACAAACACTTTTGAAGAATATAAAAAAAAAAATTTTATTGATTTTTTTAGCTCTTAAATGATGACGTTAGAAAAAAGTCATCATTAATAATTATTGTAAGAAAAATGGAAAATAAAAAAACTGTTTTTGGCACTTAAAACGATAACTTGTGGACTGGTGTTTTATATTTCATGGAAATATTCATACTTTAATATTTGGCAAAGCCCAGAATTGCTTAACGATCAAGTATTTATAATTAACAACGAGCAAAATGACCCAACGAACATTAAAAAATATTGGTTGTTTTAATTGATTTTCAGCATTCCATATGCAGTGGCAATTATTCGACAGATTCCATGAATATCAAATAAAATAATTCCAATAGCATCAATTTTAGAAAGTGATTAAATTCTATTTAATCTCATATTTTTCTTTCAAAAATACGCTTTGATTAAACGTGCGTATTCGACATCGTTTTCTCAAATCGTTTCTCTCTTTCTTATTTAATTTTTTTTTATTTTCCACTCACAAAATTTCCTGGAATACGATATATTTTTTTTATTTTCTGGACGCACTTTTAATTCAGTAGCTATTATCATTCCGATGCTTTCAGTAAAATAAAAATATACTAAATGCTCGAATGCTTCTTCATCGAACATGGTTTTCATTTTGAAATGGGTCGTCACTTTTGCTGTTCTCGACTTTCATAATAGCGGCTGCTCATGCTGACAGTTACTGTGAATTTATTATTAAAACGGAGTGGTAATTATAGACATCTTTTATAATATATTTGAAATCCATGCAGTTACGCCTATTTAATAGAGAATCGAGTACTTTTGATTTTATATTTTTGCCCGTTTTGTTCAGACAAAAAATCAACTTATTTTAATGAGAAACATTTTTAATCTGTAAATTTTGTTCTCGTTGATCGTCCCCTTTTGTAGACTATTCATATAATAATATTGGAATAAATCGTGAATGGGTGAAAATGCAAATTTATTGTAAACTGTGTATCATTATGTATTGTGCAAGATGCATATATACATTCACACAACTATTTATAGGCATTTCGTTTTTGGAGAGGAATGGATGATAAATGATACTTTCCGTGATAAAATGAATACTCAATAGCCAGTGAACTTTAATTTCATCGAGAGATTTTGAGGTACGGTGAAATTTGTGCGAATCTGTGAGTCCTTCAGTCACGTTTTATTGAACATCAGTGAAATACGTTTTTAGAAGAACATATACATACGTGGAATACAGAAATTAAATTATCACAAAATGAATCACAAATTGCACTTTCCAACAACGATATTCAGTGTGTGAGAAATGAGCAATCAATGTAGTTAAATTTTTTATATTTTCCGCTTTAATATGTTATACAATTTCGACCTTTAGCATAGCATACAAGGAATTATTAACTTAAACAAATTGCCTATTTAATGCTTATATACATAATAATACAACTTATTAGTATTCCATGACGAATATTACATTTTTTTTCGGTACAATGAAATATTTATAATTTAAATAGACGGGAAATCGTTTAATTTGAATCAAAACACCATCATTACGAACATGAAAATACGTTTTATTGATTCATTTCTGAATAGTACAGTTGGCAAGTTTATAAATATTAAAAAAAAAAAAAATATCAAATGTACATCGTTTTAATGATTTCACATCGGAATTGAGGAAAATGGGCTCTGATTCATAAATATAATTGCATGAAAACACGAATACGAAATATACTCGGAAAATAAATTTATGTATTGTTTCGCATACAAAAATGTACAATAAATCCAAGCTGCATAATAAATTTTCCCATTCGCACATACAGTACATCCATATTGAGAAATTAAAAGGTTTGAATTATAGTGAATAGTTTTGCAATTTTCAACCGTATGAATTTTACGATCACGATATGAGCAAGAGTTTTTTTTATTGTGTAGATGTAAGGGTACAATAATTATGTGCACACAAAATAATATCTGGGTAATTATGCGATAAAGAGGGTTTGCGTGAGTTTCGTCGAAAAAAATGTGTGTGTATTCGATAGCCTTAGGCAGCGAGAAAACACGTGAGACCCATGGCTGAGAAAAAAGGCAAGCTTAGGAGCAAAGAATAAAAAAAAACAAACATTTACGAACCCTTGCGAACTAGGGAAAAGAATTACCTAAAAAAAAGGTGTACGTTAAGTTGGTCACGAATGAGAAACGATAGAAGTGGAGAAAAAAGAAATGAAACGGGTCGAAATGAGCATTTGAAGAGCTCCCATGAAAAAGACGAAAAAAGTGAGGAATAAAAAACAACTATGCGAGAGAAGGCGAGGTTTGTATGCGGGATCCGGAAAAACGAAGCTTTTTCGAACTGTTTTGTAGGTATATGTGGATGAATATAACATCCATGTGCAAAACGTTTCGAAAAAGAGATTGGCGAGCGTGCAAACTGTAGGCCGCTTTGTTGGACCTCGTCACGATAAACAATTCCGTTTGCTGTATATAAAAGCCGTTATGCATGAATATTTCATTCTGTTTGCACCAGACTCCGACGTGCTAAACACAGATACGGATACACACGTAAATCGACAACCACGAGCTGAGCGTTGACGTCAGAGCGCATAAGAGACTTTTGGAAATTTTTTTTCCGTGAAACATTTTCGAGTTTTAGAAACCAATCATTTACTGTACGGAGCTGTACTTACTACTGGAATAATGGACCAATGAATCGACAGCTTTAGAGCTATTGATTTAAACTGTTAAAGGCATCCCACGCTTCTCAGAAAAGTTTTTCCGATTTCCTTTTTTATTTTTATAGTTAGTGTCGAAGGAATGATCTTTGTTTTTACTGCAATATATTTTAGAGCCGAAGTTGTGAAATCTTTTTTTTTTCTTATAATTACAGCGTATATTTTTCATAGCATAAAATAAAAAGAGATTTTGTATTTTTTATGGAACTAGTAAAAAATTTGTTGCTATATTAATTTTTAATTAAGCTTCTGTATTCCAGGAAAAAGCCTGTTATCCTTTAATCACTTAGCTTGACTGTGGTACTAATTGATAATAAAAATTGCGGCGTCTGAGTTTCGCTTTTAATGAGTTTGTTTTATTTACGAAAAAGATTAGCACAAAGACGTTTACCTCATTGAAGATTTGTTAATATCGTGTAAAGGAAATGGTCTGTCCCTCATTTCATGAGCGACAAAGACGTACTAAAATTTTGCTACAAACGGATTTATTGAAAAAAAAAAGCTAATAAGGCTAAGAAAATTCATCGTAAACACTGTCGTTTTACCGATTAGAAAAGTAATAACGATTATTTTTCATCTAGAACGGTATGTTAATTTATTTGGAAATAACAAACGAAAATAAGCTCTGCAATCATATTATATCATAAAGAGAAATGAAATCAATCGAAAATGGCGGGAAGTTAATACCAATTGAATATTATATATTGAGAAATGTCAAAAGTCATGTCTAAAGTCTACACATCAAAGAGATCGCACAATTGTGAAGACGAAAGTTTACGTTTCATCGCTGTTGGAGGAAAAGCGCGAAGTAGAAGAAGCGCACCCTTCCAATCCAGCTACCGTTGATAGGGTTGCGTGTAATCGGTTTAGGGTGGCCCGTCTTGTATACACATTGAATTACCGATCTTTACGTAGTCAATTAATATGTTATCATCTGTATTTAAGAGAAAAAATATGTTAAAAACTTTATTTTTTAGAACTTTGCAATTCGACTGTTTACTATAGCAAAAGAGTCCGTTTTTTTGAATCCCTATAAATATAGAATCGAAAACGAGTTCATGATTCCATACGCCCCCCCCCCCCCCCCCTTCCCGCCTTTTATCATTGGTGAGAGATAACGCTCTTTGAAAATGACTAAGCCAACATCAAGATTTACGATTATGCTCTGCGCGGTGGGAGCAAAAGTGAGATCGAGAGAGAAAGCTCGGCACGCATAATAAAGCAGAGAGGGCAGATTTATCTTATCCTCTCAGCGAGTGACCGCGTTATCACCATGTGCGTTAGTTATATGTCGCATTTCCCTGAATCGCACCGGTGATTCCAACTCCCATTCTCCCTACACAATTTTACTATCATTGCCAACTGATTTATTCGATTTGAGGCTGCGTGATCCATTCGGTCGCAGCTTGAATTATAACTTCCGTCTCGGTTGATGTTATTAATGATTGACAGACTCAGGTTAGCACCGATATTCGAGCATGTAAATTACAACACACAAGCAAAGCCGACGGAGTCCATGCAAATAAAATACACTTTTTGAACCCCAAAAGGAATATTGGTCATGGTTTTTCATCGTTAACATCGTTTTATTGAGGCCTTACCTACTTTATTCAACTATTTATTCTTATTGTCAACTGCTGACTCCTAAAAGTTGAGAAGTTCTCATTTATTTGTTTAATTAACATTTTAATTATTCATGAGAGTGCAATAAATAGTGTCATCAACATTTTAGAAAGAGCTTTGCATGTCTGTGATTTTAAACGTTCGATTCTTTTGGAATTCTATTTCATAACATGGACCAATTTGGGCAAAGCAAAATACGAGATAGATTCTTAACTCATCGCATCTGCTGCGTATTTGTTTTCATTTATGCAGCTACTCTCTTCGTATACGAACGCAATATGATATCTATTCTACGTATAAAAACCGACGTACGGTACAAACTGTTGCGTTATTTTATGCATGGAAAGAGCTCTGATACCGTCTGCACGTGACAGTTCGTGCATGCCTCGACTCTCCTCGACGTTTTATAATCGAATTTGCATTTTAAGCCGTACTCACACTCTTCTTTACTTATGCATACATACAGGTATATTCGCTTCAACGGATTCGCAGTTTCTGTCGTGGCAATGTTGCACCAGCCTTACTCTTATATACACCTCTAACTATGGTCGTGAGTGAGTCGTATCCTGGCGAGTTTTCGTATAATGAACTTTATCATAGGCACACGTTCAACCAGACGGATTATAACGTGCCAAATAAATCTTCACTATCCAGCATTTGTACTACGATTTCGCTTAAACACAACATTTATAAATATATATAGATTGTACAAAAAATTATAGTGAAATAAAAAGTAAACATACTTTGGTTTTTACTTCTCCGCGAGAAATGTTGAATTTTAATAATAAATTTTTGGGGTAGTAACCTCAAAAATTTATTATTAAAATTCAACATTTTTGTCCTTGTTCATATCCGTTCATTATGGCAATGGAACTCGTCCTGGAGTCATTATTACGAGAAATATAAAATCATTTAATTAAATCCCATCATTTTAATTATCGTGATTTCGATTTACTCATATTTATTCGTCGTCCAAAGATACTTTTCAAATAAAGAATTTTTATTTCGTGCGATTTTTCGTGGTGTCTATTCGATATAATAAATATTATATGGAGTATGTTGCAACGTGACCGGAACTCTCAAGACCTCACAACTAGAATTCATTGGATTCCTTTATGCGATATTCTCTTTGGGCTACCGGATCGTTCGATCACGCTTCATAATTCCACGAGGATTTTTTGTCTCAAGTCGCTGTATTTTGGCCTCAGGGTTAGAAAAAGGATAAAAGGCATCGGTGAATAGTAGACCGGTGTCTCTACAAAATATTTACAAGCAATATGCAGTCCTTGTGCGTTTATTTTCCAGTGCTTTTCCTTTATGAAGCTTTTCGCTTTTTGATAATCGTCTACAACACATATACTTGTATTTCTTTCAGTTATTACTATACACGCTATTATACTGCAAGATCAGAGCAAGAGCTTCTTAGGTTACGCAAAAAAAAAAACAAAATCGCTTCTCTTTTTCCTCAAAATCGACGTTGCATTGAATTTTAAAGCTCTCGAGGGCTTTTATGCTTTACTCATCCCAAAATCCCGCATGCATTTCGTAGAATCAAAAAATTTGAAAAAATCTTGTTTTACTTGAACTAAACATGAAGCAATAAATCATATTACTCTATTTCCTATTACGATTTTGTTTGTTTTTTATTTTTTCCATGCATTTCCCTTTTATTTATAACTTTAAATGCACTCTCTGGTTTCATTTCTCTATGAGGATTTTTCACTGTATTCTTTTTCTCTTTCTCTTTTTTTATCTATGGAAAAAGTTTTGGCGATTAGAGTAAATCAATATATACATAATTTTTAAATAAAATTATTTTACTAAAACCTGAAAGCATAGTACTCATTTTTTTCACTAAAACACAATCCAAATTCTTGGTATGCATGGTCGAAAAGCTCTTATTCACCACGAAATATTTTTGAATTGCTGAGCATTTCACAACCTTCAAGGAAATATCCAGCTAAATGCATGATGCAATTAAAGTAAAACTCTGTGGCTGTTCAAGGAAATCATGCTTGTTTCATATTTCCAGCCTTTTGCACTCACGGGCTTTTCAGTTAAAAATACTTTTTAAAAAAAATCTATATTGCTCGCAACTTTCTATTTAATATGGAGCCATTTTTTTCACTAAATCATAAATAATTGCAGTTAAATTGCTAGTAGGCCATTCACGAGATGTCTTCGAGTGCAAAGGGTAAGGGTGCTACTCGACTCTAAGCCTTGAGTATTTTGCTAGATTAACGATGTCCCATCAGAGGGGAAATCCGAGTGCAAAGGTTTAATTAATTTCATGTTTAATGATGAGGTTTTACTTGTGTAGATGATGATAATCGTATGTTTTTTTCATACGTAGGAATCATGACCTCTACGTGAATGTTATTCTGAAATAATTTTATATGGATGGCGCACACGTGAAATAAAAAATATGGTACAATATTTCATGTAAATACGTAACAACCATAGAAATATGTAAGTGTAAATGTATCGTGTGTGTACATCACCGTGTGGGAATTATGCAACGCGGATAAATGAATGAAAAGTTATTTAATGCCGAAGTTGGGCGTATTCTGTAATATGGGGTCGCTATTTTCTTTAGTAAATAGCCGAGTACTCCAAGTACATTTATACATATATTTGAACGACGTTGGGAACGCGATTTAATCGTATAACTTGTTTATGCGTCAGATAGGGCACGTTATCGTCACGACGGGGCTATTTTACCGTGCTTTAAAGGCGTAACGCTGAAACACGACGACTGTCATTTAAAATGCAGAAAAAAAGTGAAAATATTTCTTTTTCTAAATACCGTATAATACAAAAGCATTCTGAATTGCAAATTTTTTAGCTTATACAACTCAATTAAATGCTCCCCAGCATTTATTCGACAGATTTTCTTTCAATAAATTAACGTCACTATCAAAGTAATGAATTGACATGACACTCTCTATTCTTGTTGGATTAAATGTGAAATTTTATCAACGCATTTTTATCTCGTTAGTACATTAAATAAATGAATGATTTGTGAACCAGTTGAAATTTTTATTTAGTATTTTCTGATGTTTTATTATTGTGTTTTTTAACGATTATGATAAACAAATATAATATTACTATTTACTTATTTCAATACAACGTATTGCAGTTGTGAGATATTCGCATTAACGTCATTTCAATTACAATTCTTTTATACGATCTGACACACTATCAGACTGAATCAGAATTTTATAGAGATTGATGATGATCAATAGATTTTTTCCATTAAACTAACACGCGCTGAAATTGCCATAAAATATTAGGACAATTAAGCCATCATGCATCGTTACATAATGCTGGGTAAAATAATTTGTACGTCAAAGGATCTGACGATATGAAATGTAGAGTTTCGTTAATTACTTCAAATGTGTGCGCAAAAATGTAGGAAATTCAGACGAAAGATTCTAAAAGGGGGAATCAAAAGTCCGGGGTTATTTTGCGAATTTTTAATATCGAAAAAAGTTAAATATGAGAAAAAAACCGTAAACGACTATTGAGGTGGTGTTTAAAGGTAGAAAGAATTCGAGTTATAAACTTTTTTTAAGTAACTTTTCTACGACTTATTTTTTGAGGTATAAGGAAGGATATAATTTTGCACTGGGAATGATAATATTCAGTCATCAAATAACGTTGTTTTTATTTGTTTGCATGAGTAAATAATTCTCTCAATTCTGAATCGATTAATAAATCATTCGGACTCTAAATTAACAGCATTATTTATAACAATTATGATTATTTTTATCAGCGTCATTATACATTATAAACATTACTACGATACTCTAAAAAATAACGCGATTAAAACAATAATTATGTAACACAGAATAACAGAATCGTATGTAAAGATACAGTTTCATTATTTCACAATGTTTTCAGCGGTGCAGCATTATTATTCATCAACAAGTAAAAAAATGCCAGAACATAAACCTTAGAATCGCGTGTAGCCAAGAAAAAAAAGTCTCGTTCAATTTTTGTAAAGTGCTGTAAACCAACACCTATTAATAAAAGGGTACCATAGATGGGTGGACGTGAGGTATAATATTCTCGTGGTAATGGTATCTTTGATCTCCTGTGTGTATTTATATACATAGGCACGTAAATTCAAAAATATCAAGGAGTTACGATCAGATTCGAAAAGCTCGGACTTGAGCCATTATCAAAAAATCTCTTATACTGCGAAGCTACTTTTCTTTTTTTACTTCAATTTATGGTTTTGGGACGATTGTTGAGAGGTTGGCGTGTCCCTTTCATATAAAAATCTTGTCGCCGCTAGAACCGTCATTAGTTAAAGTCGTGTACTTAAAAATATATACGTACACCACCCATGGATATATACATCGATATAAAGTGTACCTGCATTTACAACAATAGGTTTGTTATCCACCCTGAAGCTATATACCGATCCTAGGCATATATAGTAAACATGTACTATATATAGGGCATATTAATCGCCGGGGCACACTCTCCAAACTCGTCAGCGATTCAATTACCCCCCTTATTCAGGTCAATATGCGAGAAGCATGCTGGATTATATTGCTCTGCTTTCGACGCGTTATACCAAAAGTCAACCACGTGAAAAGTCGACCGTGATTAAGCAAATTCTAATAATCTACACATGAAATCTGTGCCTTGTTCTTCATCCTTCTTCTTTTTATCGAACGCATATTAATTTTTATTCTCAATTGACCAATTTTTCGTGATAAAATTGTAACAAGCAATTTTTTCAATAAGTTTCTATTTCTAGTGTGCTTTTCTAATTTTCTCGAAAGTCGTTATACATTTGGAGTATGTCGACAAACGCTGTGAAGCTTTTTTACATCATATTCTCAATTTAATGTTCCTGACGTGACCCGTTATATATCATTGCCATAATCATTAAGATTTTATTATTAATCCTATGATTACTGTGATTGTGAAAAGTTGTAATTCTTACCTTATCTCTGATCTCTTGTCGCATCTTCTCTCGCTCCTCCTCCATCTTGCGATGTTTCTCTTTCCTTCTGTCCTCGGCCTCTTTGATGGCCTCCTGTCTTTCCCTCTCAGCCTCCTCTTCCTTTTCCTTGTCATCTTCGTCGCCACCCTCCCCACCTACCGCACCTTTAAAACAAAAGATTCATTTTTTGATTAACCACTTTTTCGATGGCTAGTATTAATAGCACTACATGCGAAATGATCAAAAAAATGGGAAATATATCGAAGATAATTGCATGTATCACATTTAACCATCGAGAATTCGGGCTGTCCTAAAATTGGCAGAAAATACATGTTTGTGCTAATTTGGATGTGTCGTCGCTTGAACTTTGTGAAAATCAAAATTGGAGAATTTTGAAATTAGGAGTTTTACAAAGGGGAGACTAAATTAAATGTCATATTAGTTAAGGCGCTATTAGAGTTTGAACGCTAAATAAAAAGGCTATGTTTGGGAATTTTTTCTGGGCATGCTGTTAAAAATATTTAAATAAAACTTGTTGGGGATGAAAAATCTAGTCTTTATTTACATACAACAATTGTTTTATTCATTTTACTACATTTTTATGTGCAAAAATTGCACTTGAACAAAGCGCCTCGAAAAGTAGGAGGCAAACGGTCTCCATCATATCTCAGGAACGGCTTGTCTGACACCAAAAAAACAAAGTGCGTTAGATTAAGTATAACGTCAGGTAGGTAATGACGCTTGAATATTATTTTTTATCGATAAATAACAAAATAGCGAATGAAAGCAGAAAAAAAATAAAAAACACATTTTTTCACTGTTTTTTGTACAAAAAAGATATTAAAAATATAATATAAAATCAAAATTTTAACTTCGTAGAGCGTTAATTTCTAGGAATATATATGTAGAATATGTGATTTAAATTTCATAAGGATCGATCAAGTAGTTTTTGAGATCTCGTGGAGATCAATTTCAAAAATGGTGTTTCGAGAAAAACGCGTTCAAAGTTTTTGACGCTCAAGTACGCGCGCTGAGGTACTCATGTAAAGGACGCTGAAAAATATACTTAGACTGCTCCGATCGTTTTGAAATTTTTACGCAACCATATTACATGTATATACTTTCGAAAAATGAAAAAAAATCGATTTCTCAAAAGTGTCAAACTTTAATAGCCCCTTAACAAGGCTCAGATAATAGTTTGTCGATCTTAAGATCGTTTCACAAATTGGGTGAGTGTGTTAAGCTCTTCACGTAGTGATAGTGCACTGATGGATGTGTACAGGCTTAGGTGTGAATTTATATGTATATATATATCTACATATATATATATACTTATATTACTACGAGGATCGACCCAGTGATAATCTTGTTGAGAATACACACACACACACATCTATAAGTGTATTATATACATTACGTAACTAGCACAGGTCAGAATTTCAACGTCATCGTACATCGTTTGTTCGATGACCTCGAAATTAGCAGAAGCTTCTTGATTTTTCGAGGGAGCGAGAAGAAGTGGCAGCTCAAAATGAATTAGTCTTCTTCCCTATCTCAGAATAAATCACTGCAATTAATCCTGGCAAGAAAAATAATTTGAAAAAAAAAATACAATTCACGATAAGCGGAATCTGAAATAATCGTGACATAAAAATTTATATACTTTCTATTCTTTCCTCAATTGATATTTATTATTTAACAACATGAATGTTTTTTTTGGAAGAATTATTTGAAACTAGGATAATCTTAAATAGTTTTTGATTACTGCATATTATATATTACTTTGGGAAAAAGGTTCATTCGAAAAGAGAAATCATTCAGAATTGAACCGAACTTTTGCTAAGCCTAACTTTCTGGATGCTCCTTTAATATAACTAAATACTATTAGGTTGTTGTAGAATTATTTGGAAAAGTTAAAATTGGATTGCTTTGAACATTCGTGTTGAACATTCGTGCCTTTTTTTGTTTATCAAGAAATACGGAAAAAATTCCCCAATTTTCGTAACTTTTCAATACAATTATTATAACAGTCAATAGCGGTTTTTGGAACAGAGAGTGATGTAGAGGTAATTGAGCCGCTTAATGATTTGACCTGAAACTCTTGGGGAATGGAGGGATGATCGAATTACCCGGTGCTACAAGTACACTCAACGAAACGTGGTACGTTGAGTTTTTGTCGTTGAGAGCTTTGTCAATATTGATATGACAGCTTCATTTCAGTACCATAAAACAGAACGTAAGCTGTAGTGATATTGGTGGGAACTTGAACAAGAGAGTATTGAATTTAAAAAAACTGTTTTATTCATCGTAAAAATAAGCCTTGTTAATTGAATATTTACATTTTTTTAATATTTTGCACAGGGTGCGAGCTGAAGTATGAAAATGGATGAAAAATGTCAATTTTCTTTTTTACCTTATAAATGAATCCCTTTCATTTTGCTCTAAAGTTAAAGACAGTAAATCATGGAGTTCGAGTTTATACGTTCTTGTGAAGCATTTCAAGCTTAACGAAGTTTTATTCGCTTGTTGAAAAATTTAAGCTTCCGTAAAAATTCTCGTTGCCTTTTCCACATATAAGAGAATTTTCCCTCTTGCTTCCATTCTTCTTCCTAACCTTCTGAAGATTTTCATTGTTTCCTTTCCTCTTTTATCTCTTTCTTTGCATTTATCCTCCTTTATATGTGCGTATAATATGTATTTCTTTTTTTGCAACTCTCACCAGCTGACGCGATTATGTTTCCACATGATCTTTCTCATATCTCTGTCCTTCTCGATTTCCACTTTCACATCTCTCTAGAAACGACAGAAGAGAATTTCTGGTAGGTACAAGGCACGGTATACATTTTTTAGGGAACGGGTGGATTCTTTGGTATCTAGTAGTACTTCGTACAAAATTTACATGACCGTATGCTTTTCGAATCTTTTTTATTTCTCTCATCGCGTACGATCTCTCAAAGAAGTATGATGATGCATTGTTTATTCGCAAATTATCCATTTTACGCTCGTGAGAACATGATCCTATATAACAAGAGAGGAAAGTCAGACATACAGTTTTAATTATTAAATTATTGAAAGCTTCTGCAGCAATGATTTTTTCGAAATTATTTCACTCATGTACTCTAGAACGGTATACTAATTATTCGAGTTCCATATGTAGTTTAATTATATTTACATTTATGTTTTAATTTAGTGCAATTCAAATAATTTAGTCTTGCATATCATTATGGAAATTCATTTTTGTAATTATAACTAAAACAATGATTTGTTTATGTGATCAAAATTCATTTTTGTTCAGTCTTAGATTGTTTCATTTTGTGATAATCTCTTTACCTTGAATTTGATTTCCTTTATTTTTAGCTCGATGACTTGAATATGGTAAATGAAAGATAAAGAAGCTCTTATTTTCTGCCGTTACCAAAAACATGGAAATCGTTGAGAGAGTATATCGTTATATTTCTAATTACGATTTTTATTTATATATTTTCTTCAAATATTTACTCAATGACGAAATAAACGAAGAATAGAAGTTAAGTTGACAACTTTACAAGTGACCTGCTCCAGGCAATGTCAATGCTATTCCTCATTTATTTAAGTTTCATTTTTCTTATTTCTTTTGCATCGATCTCGCGTATCATGACAGTACCGATCGTAAAGGACCCTCCGGGATGGAAAAAATAGAGAATTTTTCTTTCATCGTGGAACGGATACGAGTATTTCACGTTGGAAAAACTGCTCACGTCGAGAGAGAATTAATGTCTCTTTGCGGTTCTAGACTATCATTGCCGAGCGGAGAAAAAAAAGGATATTCTTTTCTTCTCTCATCGAGATTATATAGTGCGTGTAGCAGACGTTGAGTTTTCCACAGAGTGAGTGACGGGTGCGCAGAGATATAAGGGATGTAGGAAACGCGAGAATGATCCGTGAAAAACGGCCTCCGGCTTCTCCGCAGGAATTAATACTTTCCTCGTATTTTCTGCCAATCCCACTGGCTTTATATTTTTTCCTTACTCACTATTCGCTATTTAATATTTTTCTTTTTTATATTAGCAAGTTTAAATATTTTTTGAAGTGCGTTTACGTTTTGTGAAATATTACAGATGCCTCGTCTGTGTTTACTGGAGAATTCATGATGTCGACAATAAATTCTTTAACAATAAATTTTCAATTGAAAAAAATATCAACCAAAAAAGAGACAACTTTTATATTTCAGCGTGCTTTTTCTGTGTCGGCTATTCTTCAAAGCTATTTTTAGAAATATTAAAGAAATATAAGAAATGTTTGATTTAAACTTTAATACGCAGAAAAAAAATAGTAACTAGACAGATTCGATTCATATTTTTACAAAAGAACATCAAATATTTAACTTAATTAATTAAGATGAACAATTGGTAGAATAAAAAATCATAATAAAATACAGATCGTGAAAGATTTTCGAGTTGAAAGTCATAACTCGCGTCTGACACAATTTGGTCTGCATCTATTGGGCTTTTCGATCGATTTTGTGATCTATCATTGTTGACAACTTTGTTAACTTCCAATTCTAGTATTATGTTGATTCGAGTCTTTGAATTTTTATGACTAGTATACAGACTTCGAAGAGCAATTTTATTTGTACACGCATAAGTGTAACTATTGGAATTTCACGTTTGGGAGCTGCTAAACTTTGGACCATTTTGCCACCGATTATATGGACTCGTATTTCAGAAGATTACGAATTTTCGTAGAAGTTTCATCAAGTAGAATAGCACTTTCCCGTTAATACCTAGTATTCACTGTTTTCGGTTCAACAAGTTTACTTAATCCATGGAATACATTGAAATACTTTCGATAGATCCGCTTGTGAAACTTTTGTACATAGCGAGTCTCTTAACAAGAACTTATACAATAGCACGACTTTCTTTGAAGGGTAAACCCATTTGAAATATGTCTATGGGAATGAAAAAAGCAATGTAATTTTTTGTCTGCAGTATTTTGTACAATTTTACAATCTTTTATGCCATTTTACTTTAAAAAGAATAAAATATATAAATTCTGAAAGCCCTTTATTACTTTGGTTTATTTCTGTTCAATTATTTTCCTTGCGAGCATGAGCAGCAGTCATCATATTTTAATATTTGATTCTTGATCCCCAGGTTACCTCTTTTACAATATCTCAGCATATTTGTTAATTGTAAGTATGTTAAAGATTCCATAGAGAAAGGTTGAAAAAAAATCTCTTTCTTTGAATTTCAATTTGTGTTGAGCCGTGCAATTTCAAAAGGGACGAATGCTTCAAGATTACGTTTTCTCTCCTGAGTGCACACAGGCCTCCTAGCACTTTGGGTAATTCTCATTAATTCTGAGGTTTCAAGGGCTGCAACTACCTTAGAGATTCCCTCATGCATGTCACGCACAAATTATTGCGCAAGTGTTTTTTTATCAAAGAGCTTATCCGTCAAGGTTTTAAGAAACTTACTATTTGCCTACACTGAAAACCGAATTTTGTTGAAATATTGAAATATTTTGTTGGACGTATTCAACAAAATTATTTCGTCCAGGTAACAAAATTTTTGTCGTTTCGACAAAGTTTCATTTCAGTGTAACGAAGTTTTGTTGTAACATTCGAAATTTTGTTGCCTGGACGAAATAATTTTGTTGAATACGTTCAACAAAATATTTCAATATTTCAACAAAATTCTGTTTTTAGTGTACAAAATTGGATATATAAATTGAATTAAATTCATAACATGTTTATATATGTTTATTGAGTTGGAACGTTTTGACTGGAATAAGTATTATGTAATTTTTTTTATACAGAATACCAAGAAGATCATTAATATCAAGTGAAGGATTGAACAGAGTGAAACCAAATTTTATAATTACATCTATGTGGATTGCAATGATGATTGTTATCAATTAAGGATGTATGCCCAAAATATACAATTTAAGTTTGACCCTCAAATTTAAAATATGTTGTAGAGTGAACGATGCTGCGTCGATTAGAAAAAAAATAATTAGACTTCACCGTATAGTTATTACGTAAATTAATTTTTTCAGTCCCATTAAAATGCATGTTAATCGTAGCGGAAGTAGCCTAATTTGAAAGGAAATAAGAAAATAAAGCCCGTGATATATAAGCGTACAGATTAAAAAAAATATTATTAGAAACTTTATTTTTTTTACTATTTAAAGAAAAAAAAACCCCCGAGGTCACCGTCGTATTTGTTCAAAAATCTCAAAAAAAAGTAGAATCGTTTGGGTCATGTGCGAAAACTGCTACTACCGCCGCCATGTTAAATGTGCGAAACATGGAAATATGGCAACGTTGCACGCGCGGGCAGTACGAACCGAGTGTATAGTAGTAGTGAGAGAAAATAAATACAAGCGTGATCTAATCATGAAATGTCAATGCAAACATATAATGCAAGATAAACATGAGTTATATAAATAAATTAACCAAAATATAATTTTTTTTCGGTGTCGTTGAAACGTTTTCGTTTCTCGACACTCTTAGCAACACTCTCAAGCCACTGTTTGTTTTTTTGTGTGGTAAATTTGCCTTTTTTGTCTCTGAGCACAACACTCTCGTGTTGTGCTCAGAGACAAAAAAGGCAAATTTACAGGGGTGCGATAAAAGGGGTACGATAAAACGTCAGAATTTGGAAAAACGGTTGGAAAATTATATGTAGTCGAGGATTTAAGGTCTGCAGCTCCATATATATATATGGACATCCATGCAGATTAATATATCAATTGAAAATTCAGCAAAATCCGAAGTATTCACGTTTTGCAAGTATTATTAATCGTCCGTGCAAATTGAGTCTGCGAGTTTTGCGACGAAGATTTGTGTCTAGCCACAAAAAGCTCGTCCGCGATTTATACATAAGAGAAGAGGATGATTGTGTAGTTTGAGAGAAAGCGAGAGCGATAAAGCGGTGGAGAAACTGGAGGTACATCAGGCAGGCACAGTCTGTAGTACCTTCGTTTCCATTATCTTCTTTTTCCATTTCATTCACGCATTAATTCTCCAACGCTAATTGGAATAATCTAAAGTCCCGTGAAAATGCGAATTCAGGGCACGAGGAAAGAGTACGGCATGACGGTATGGAAGCGGGGCTGGGGGCCAGCGGAGGGAATTAAATCGTTTGTGATTTTACTCAAGAGGGAACGGGCGAAAAAAGAAAACAAAAATGGTCGAGAACGTGGGGTCGATTCTCTCGGCTTGTTAATTCCCGCGGGGCAATGGGGGCTTGGAAAAAAGAGTTTTGAAAATCTGAGGACAATCAAGTTTAGTGACGATCGGTTTAGTGTGAATTTTTATGCACCCACGAATAAACGTCATTGAAATGTATGTGGTCTAGAGAGGTACGGGCAAAAAATCATCGAGATGAGGAAGCGGATGAGCAGAGGAAAAAGAATTCTGGCGGTGAGATTTTCCAACAAATAAAACAAATATCCTTGGATTAGTCGGCGAGTACTTGCGGCGAGTACTAACGGACAGCAACGACAGCCCTTATCCTTTCGCAATGGATAATTGGGTATATAAAAGTTGAAGTTAAACATATATCTATTTATAATACATTTCATCTGGATAAAGTACAATGTATAGATGTATATATTTTAAAATAGAAATCTCTGAGCACTGCAGTTTCGGAGGGTTACGTGAAAGGAATTTAAGAAAAGACGGCTACGTAGTGGATCCGAGTTCTACCAATGAGAGCATTTTCCGTATTTCACTTTTTGTGAAAATCCCCAGAGTCCAATAAGCATAAAAGGATCGTTTATCGACTGCAAGCGAGAATTTCGAGTTCAGTTATCTGATAGCCCAGATTTCGGTAGCAAGAAGTATAAAAACTGTATTTTGCTTGAAAATTTGGTTTCTGTGGTTTGCCATTTGCATAGAAAAAAGGTCAGTAGAATAGTGTTTCTCGACAAGATTATTTTTCGTGGAAGAAGAATAAGAATTTGCATAGACGTGGGTGAAATGAGGTTCGGACGACAGACCAGTGTGCTTGAATCCACTTGGCACATAAAGCCAATCTATTGATCATGAAAAGAATAAGAATCAAGAATTTAACTCTGAAAGTATATTAATCAGCAGCCAATGAAGCCGCAGCAGCTAGATATTTCAATTCGGATAATTCGTCTTTTTTATCGAGAAAAAAAGCAGAAAGTAGTGGCTGTTTTCTACTCCTGTATTAGTACATAGAATAAGATACTGTTTTCAAGGAACTGTCAAATCAAAATAGAAACCGAAGTGTTGAACGGTTATTTTACTTTGTAATTTACTCGAAAAATTTATTTTTTCGCAGCACAAAATACTGTAACCGTTACTCAAACACTATAACTAACTGACTTCAAATTTAGAATACATTTCCATGCGAAATGAGAGTTATCTGATGAAAGATTTTTATAAATCATTTTTCTGGTTCCCAAAATATAAATAGTTCTGTTCCAAATTATGGGGGAAGATATTATTGAAAACGACAAGATTTTTTTTTACAACTGCATGAGACCAAAAAAAATTGCCTCCGAGATGAGGCTTTAGCTAACACAATATTATTATCGAAAAAGTATTGTTTTTACCATTAAAAATGAGCCAGAAAGACGTAAGCATGCTTCTTAAGTTTTATTTAGATTGTAACTGAAAATAATGAAAATCGTATTTTTATATCGCTTGAAATTCATTCCTAAAGATCTCATTATTTATTGACCCATCACAGTAGAACAACCTGTTAATCCCAGGGGAAACGGGTATGGAAATAACGTTCTTTAGCCTTTTCCCTCGTCTGCTTGCATTTGTTCGTCTGCGTATCCTCGGGTCATAAATTATTGGTCGAGCTTAAATATTCGGAAAGGTCCTTGTTGGTGAACCTCGTTCGTATACACGACGGGCGAGTTCCTCGCTTTCGCACGTAAAGGTTCATAAAATTATGTACATGTATATATAGAGACAGGATGTAGTGTGTAAGCGCGTCGAGGTAAAGATCGTGGAAGGACGAGAGGATTCTCCTCCACCTTGTCTGCAGAGAATAGGCATAAGAGCTATCAGAAATCAGCGTGAGAGGAAAGGGGAGACAATGATAGACGAGGATGGAAGGAGATACATGCCCAGGGAGAGAGAGAGAGAGAGAGAGAGAGAGAGAGAGAGAGAGTCGAAGGGTGAAGGTGTGAAGGATGTCGAACGCCGAGAGACTACTGGATGATCCGATAATTTGCCTAAGTGCCCTCTACGTTCACTTCTCGTAGTCCCCGACGTGGGTTCTCTCCTATAGATATATATAGAACAACAATATCTTTCTTGTCCTCGTCAACCTGTCTGTTCTCTCACTTCGAATCCTGAGAGATGTCAAATCAGGCACTTCTCTCCAACACCACTAGGATCGAACGATAAAATTCAAAAACAACGCTGAGCGCATGCCATTTCTACACGATAAAAAAAACGAAACGGAACATTTTTAATTCCCAAAAATTTAGAAATAATTTAGCTTCGTTTCTAACAAAGCTTATCTCGTCAATATTAATGTTCTTGACTTCATTGAATAAGAAGTTTGTAATAATGGTTTTTTAAATAGAGTTTTACTATATACTTTTATTGATTTTATGAAACGTGTCCATAAGAAAGTTACAAATTATTTCTTTAACATTTTTACTCGTTAAAAACTATTCATCGATAGTAAAATCCCACTGAAACGTGCTAATGCTAATAAACAGATCAATCTTATCGAGATGAAATGATGAGGCAATTTACGAGTTTCAAAATTTTACATGCAAACGTTTGTAAATTCAAACGGTTTATCAAATTATCGAAAATATGAGATTCACGTTTATATTATTATGAACATCGAAATGTAAATATATAAATATATCTAGGTCTACGATTTCATTACTTGCCATTAGCGCATTGTTACCGTTATGCCCACTTCCGTGGAGTCATTATGGTGGAGAAAACGTGTTAAAACTACGAGCGACAAAACGAAAACAAGTCGTTGACGTCAGACAGTTTCACGGGATAATCTCACGAGGGAGACTCTTCTTCAGGTAATTGTATATGTATATGTATATGATAAAACAAGAATTTTGAGCGCAAATCGCGAGTAGTGATAGAGCAACGAAACTCATGTTCGAAATATAAGTGGAGCAAGAGGAAAGCGCTATCGGGAGCGTCTTCGCGTTTTCCCCAAGTCGTTTTCTTCTCTCCATTTCTTCCATTTAACCAGCCCTGCTTTTCTGTCCCGGAATCTCTTGCTTTTGATATTCTTGTGTATTGTGCCAGTTTCAGTAGCACAATACGAGACATAAAGCGGCAAGGAATGATAACAACAGGAAACGATAGAACAAATAAAGTTTCGACCCATCTCCCTTTTCCAGGATGAAAATCTCGCGTGTACGGCGAAATGAAAATATGTGGTATAGACGAATATACATAATGTATGTCAGAGAACAATAGACGCTGACTTATTCAAAAAATAAAAAATAAGTACGCGAGAGGCATGTTGAGGATGATGTGTATTGAAAGTTTTGTGCAAATTCTTTGATCTCTAGTCCGCTTGGAATTCGTTGAAAGCCAAGAATGTTCAAAGTTATGAGATCACTGGGGTTATTTTGCTTCAGACTAGCGACTACATCCCAAAGCCCGGGTATTTTGTCGAAATCATGGGGGTTATTTGATGTTGCCCACTATAATAAATATTTCAATCTCGCAAAACGAATATTTTTATTCTTGAACATTACTTTCATTTTTAACTAGTGTGGTAAATTTCCAGGCATTACTGATCAACGATAATAGTTAGGGAGATGAAATGAATTAAATTTTACTTAGAAACCTGCGATAATTTATTCAATGTTGTTAATTCGACAATCTCATGGATTTTATCTGTACGGAGGTCTTTGTTTGCTTTGTTAAACGTAAATTTTCTTTGCAGCAAGAAACTGTCGAGTGAGCGAAAAATCCTCCATACAAACGAAAGAGGACAAGTCTGGGGTGCGAGGATTGAAAAGAAGGGAATGGGAACGTGAGAGAATGAGGGTAAAGGCACAACTTTGGCGGATGCAGACTCGGCTAATAGTTACGGGTAAGCGAGCCAGGCAAGCAGTGAAGAGAGTAAATAGATACAGAATGGATGCTAATGGGGCATGAGACATATATATATATATATATATATATATATATATATATATTAAAAGTGTTAGTGCTGCGTCAGCT
The DNA here is from genome assembly GCA_963989365.1 of Rhimphoctona megacephalus. NCBI lineage: Eukaryota > Metazoa > Arthropoda > Insecta > Hymenoptera > Ichneumonidae > Rhimphoctona > Rhimphoctona megacephalus. Next base: position 39,489,833 of record OZ022415.1, on the reverse strand, counting down.
TCATACAGAGTGCCAGCATGCCCCGTCTGATCATATCCTCGCTTTTTCCACTTGGCCACTCTACACCTTATTTCTACCACGCTTCTACAGACTTCAAAATAGCACCACAACACCGAAAATTAAGTTTGATATTGAACGAACATTTTTCACAACTCATCGCATCATGGTCGAACTTACACACATTTAAGGGGCTTTTGAAAGTAAATCGAAGGGGCATGAGATATGTTCTCCCAGTTAGAAAATTTTGTTAAATAAAATGCTGAAAAAATAAAACAATTCTCATTTCTTTCCAATACAATTAATCGGTTGATTTTTTTATTCAAAATATATTCACTTTTTCAGAATTTTCCTATTAATGTTGAATACATCTAAAAAAAATTAAAAGGCTGTAGCAATATTTGATTTCATTCGATGGTTCCTTCATCCACTATCCCAAAATTACATTGATTTCATATACCAATAAGCTCAACGCTTTCGGTAAACACTTATGTTTTCAGGAGTTCTGTTGATATGGGGTCTAACCATCATATCAGTTGTAAGCACGCGCTAAATCGATTTTGTTGATATAAATGCATGCCCATTATAAGTTGCGAGTCAAAGTTTTCATCCTAACTAGTCTGAAAGCTTGGATTACATGTGACTCTAGGTGTACCGTAAGGGTTCGACAAATTTCTAAATAGCATTATTGATAATTAATAATGTTTTATTTTCATAGATTTTTATCGATTTGTGCTACATTGCAATGCACTTGATGTACTCGATTTTAAGTTTCATATATAATAATTCCTTAAATTGAACCAACTTCAATCTACTTAAGCTAAAAATAACCTACGTTTTGTTTTGTAATTACATAGAATTATCGTTCCAAGTCTATTGTATTGGCTTCGCGAGAGCTTGTTTGAAACCAATTTTTTAAATTGGGATTGTCTTTTCATTAGCATAGTACGCCAACGTAACAGTTCTTTTTCTTATGGCACGTCGAACAGAAGAAGCAGAAATAATTGAGTAAAGTAACTAGAAAAGTAATTACCTAATGAAGTTCAAACCTGAAAGCTAAACCATTTGGATAAAATAAACACAAATCTTCAATTGAGACAAAAGGTGAAATGGACTCTAACCTTGTTGGCTGGGCTTTATTTGGATTCGAATCTCGTGAGCGAAAGAATGGGTAAAAATGGTAGATACTAATATGTTCCCTAAAGATAGACTCCTGAGTATCCACGCTTGACCGAAAAACGTCAGTATATGTGGTGTTTTTGAGTTTGATTTTATCGAAACGATGGATCATTATCGATTCTGGATATTGAAGGATTGTATTAGCTTTCGTTATAAGCTTTACAGATTACGGACCTTTCTATGGGTCATTTCTTATGGCTCTTTTCAGAAGACAGAATGTGTAAAAGTGAATAAAGATACAAAAAGAACGTGAAAAAGAATGGTAGGAAGGTAGAAAGAGTGGAAGAGAATAAGAGAGAGAAGAAGAATTCACTGTCGGTTCGGCAGATTCAAGCTCGAAGGAAACGAATAATCCTCTCGTATTCCGTAGTGTCCCTTTGGTTATCGGCTAATCCGCCAGAATGGAAACGCGAGACGACAAGACCGCGTTAACCAATACTTTTCATATAGATATATAGATAAATCATTCCTGCACATTTCAAAGGCTTTACCCGTCTATACGAAAATATATTTCATACGCCCTTTCTGTTTTAAGCACATTGATATGTATGCCGGTCAGGTATTATCGACGCACCTCTTAAGAGAGAAAAAGAGTGAAAACGACTCGTCTCGATGGGTTTATGTCTCCATTTCTTTTGCACGCAATCCCCTCGAATTCTTACGCTTTCTGGCTGTCGGTAATATAAACATTTACATGTATATATATATATATATATATATATATATATATATATATATATATATATATATATATATATATTTATTCCTAGCTCTCTCTTTTCTCATCCGGTTTTCACAGAAATCGATCGGTAATCCCGTTTCTCTGCAGATAGTCGTTGCAGCTGGTTGTAGCTGGATTGATTGGCAGCTATGGACTCTTTATTCGTCTGTACCCCAATAGGATCAATTTTGTATTCATTCCTATCTTTACATACATATATCCATGTATATATTTTAGCGCGAAGAATTTAGTAAAGTATAAACTCGATTAAAGTGTACACCTAATTTTTTTCCAGCTCGACATTCCAGTAGACATATATCAGTAGGTGAATTACAATATACAAATGTATTATATATATATATATATGTATGTATGTAAATAATGTAAAAAGGATACATATTATATATGTATAGTGATCACTTTGATGACAAAAGAGTTTGGCACGGAGGCCAAGTCCTTATTGCAAAACAGATATAGGTGTCATCTCTCATGAAAATTGGACCTTCTGTGAAGTATCCGTAGGCGAGAAAAATGATGAAAATGGTATATATGTGTGTGTATATATATATATATATATATATATATATATATCGATTTGCTACCAAATAGGAAGACGTAACTCGCACGATCTAGCGCGTAAAATTGCTAGGGTCGGGGTCTTTTATTTGGCAGTGAATCTCATATAGACAGCTCAAAATATGAGTCCTCTTCGATGCTTTGTAGTTTAGAAAATTACATTTGATGGAAGAACGCTTTTAGTTATTCCGCATTGTACACGTAACTATGTTAAAAAAGCACAAAAAACTTTGGAGTGTCGAATGATACTTCAATTGTCGCTCCATTTTTCAACTTTGCCCAGCTTTACGTCAGCAATTTAAAACTGTCAATGCTATTGCATTCTCACTTTATTATTTTTTAATCGATTTCTTTTGCTTTGACTGGATCCAGGGTTTTGGGTTTAATGCTATATTATTTTTACGCAGGGATTACATGGTCGGGGATGATCGATGGTGATTAGAGTCATCAAAGAAGTTCGGAGTTTTGATGAAGGTTACGAATGAATTATCATTTGCGCAGAAGGTACATGATAATCAGGTTAATAAATAACAGTCATTAAAAGGAATTCTAAAACTTGTGTGATATGACGTAAAGTATAATGGTCTATATTTCTTTCTTTTTTACCAAGCTGTGAAATTTAATAATTGAAAGTCATTAATGTAAAATATAAAAAGTGAATATAGCGGCCAGGTTTCCAGCAATGTTAGCTCTAGGCTTTATGGGTATATACGCATAAAATTTATGACGCATTCGAGACAACGATAAGCATTAGCGCAACGTGGAATTTTCTTTCGAAAAGCGTGAGAGCACGGTATTTTCTACTGTAAGTGCTCCGCCTATTGTTTGCGAAATTGTCAGGCGACTCGAGAGATCTTCCGCTTCGAGAAGGCATATTGCATCGAAATTGCTGCAATGCGGCATACAGGAGCCAACACGAGGAGAGATCGAAAGAGAAAGAGAGAGAAAGAAAAAGAAAGAGAGAGAGAGAGAGAGAGAGAGAGAGAGAGAGAGAGAGAGAGAGACGGTGATAGTGGGAAAGAATACGAAATAGAGTTTGATAATTGTCGCTTTCGTTTTCGTGTCCATTTATAACCCAACGATTAAATTTTCTCGACGCTTTGAACAATTATAATCACTAACCGAAAACCATTCGTCATAATTCTATGGTAAAATGATAAATACTCGATAACTAATCGAAACAGAATAAACAATGTGGAATCATTATGAATTTAATCATTTTGAACAAATTAAAGCGTAATGAATGAATACGAATTTTGAATAATTCGGAATAATGGAAAATAATAACTTATATATATATATATATATATATATATATATATATATATATATATATAATAAAAATATATATAATATAATGAGTATTCAATGAAATATTGTTATCAAAATGATAATATCGATTTCTGCAATTGTAACACATGTGAAAGCTGCTGCATTTGTCTATATACATTTTGGAAAATTGTTAATTAATGAGATATCATTGATGAGTTATACTACAGTAATCCCACACAAAATTTAATTCATTTCTGTATTAATGATGTTCGAAGGTCTTAAAAATTGATTCATATCCAAAATTTAATGTATGTACACAAGCGAATTTTAATAAATGAAAATGACATTAATTATGTCCTTAATAAAAAGGTTTACTATCAATAGTTGTGTATTGATTATCATTACCGCGACTATAATTTTGGACAACTCTTAATAAGACTTAGACATCAAGTTACAATGGAAAACATTCAATGTCTTCCATTTATTCTTCTTTAAGAGTTTCTTCCGTGATATATCTTAATAATTCCCACATACTAGTGGTTGACCCTCGGTACATCGTTTTTCATTTGACATTCACTTATATATATACACATATATACATAGTTGAGTTAACGTTCTTATTCCCCATACTACAATTTTGTATCTCGTATCGTGATAAGAGGGCTCCTATCTTTCGGCAAACTAGTTTTCCAGAGTCGACAGGGTTTCCGCACTGCGGATGACACCACCCTTTTTACTTCATCTGTGACCCTCGTCTACCCTCGACGTTTCTTGTATAATATACCCCCAACTGTTTTTAGTCCCACATCCATCTCTCGTCCGTTCACAAACTTTTACTCTTTCATAACCATATGTATATGTATTTATATATACATATGATAGAGAGACATACATTTATATATGAGAATCGTCACTTAATAGACTTCATTTTGATCCCAGAAGATTTCGTTGTGTCAATTTTGTGTCGTTGAAATTAGGATGGACGTTTCGTTTAGATGAACCTTTTCCATCAATTTCTCTCCAACAATTACATTATCCTTTATTCGAATGAGACACCTTTGCTATTATCGAAAGGTCGTTCAGAATTGATGGCTTCTTTCAGAAATACAGATACTAAAATATTCTCTTATCAAACTGATTTGTCTGACTAAACCATCTCGAATTCATTGTACTTCTAATTGAGCTGGAAAAACGATGACCATCAGCTGAAAAAAATAATGTTTACACCTAGAACGATTGAAAATGAATAGAAAAACCAAAATTTTTGTTTTAGCAAAATATTGGAGTAATTGGATGAAGTTTTTATGTGGTTAAAACATACAATGGAATGTTCACCAATTTTTTATTTAAAAAAGTATACGGCTGACATACGGTGTCGTGAACAATCCTTTTTTTTTAATGCCAAAGCGGTACCAGGTCTACTTGCGCCAAAAATCGACTAATCAAAAAAAAATGGAGTGGAATATTGAACTCCACACTAGCATCTTTCGTGTGTCATAGCGGATTTCGAAAAAAAAAAAACATTTCTGATGAAATAGCAAACGTTGAAACAAAAAAATAGTAAATTTTGAATCAAAATCTTTTGGCTTTTTGCCGAAAGTAAACAAAGTGGCCTAAAAAAATTGTATGATAAACTGTAGACCGTGGTTTTCAAAACGCACCTGATACCAGTTTTTTGAACGGTAGTTTTTTCACGAAGTCATGTCACGATGGTATTGCACTTTTTTTAAAATAACAAAATATTGGAAACTTCTTTTTTACCCCTTCTGGGTATATAAGTCTCCTTAAGAGATCCGAAGCAAATCCTCATACCGTTAAAAGTTCTTTTCTTTGACAGTTTTGCTTCTTTTGAATATATTTTTTTTTGTTGTAAATATAGAACGAATACACGTAATTCAAACTGGAGTGAACAATCCTCGAGACTGTGACAACAAGAGTTCGTCGTGGAGGTGTAGCGCAATTGTAGCAAGGACATGAAGCGTGTCACGAACCCTCGTCGTTGTAATAGTCGTTCTCTTTTGTGTCACCGCAGCTTCTTTATTCTCTCTCTCTCTCTCTCTCTCTCTCTCTCTCTCTCTCTCTCTCTCTCTCTCTCTCCCCCCCCCCCCCTCTCTCTCTCTCTCTCACTCTTTCTCTTTCTCCCACACTTTCTCACTTTCTTGCCAAGACAACGATAGTCTCCTTGTGCAATTCAGTGAACGAGATATTCTACGTGGATGGTGTGCTGCACAGAATACTCCTCGGGCGATACCTTCGCGTCTCGCACTATCTCGTGGTTTAATTTGAATTTTAATTCAACTTATACTGCAGTCCCATCAGGATATCGTTCTTTTCGAGTCAGTCACTTAATAATTCTTAAAGAACTGTTTTTTCTTACAGTCCACATGCAGACGTTTGCACAGCTCACTACCTTTATCTTTTATAACTGTATTTAACCCGTCAAAAGGCGCGCTATGAGACTTTTTCTCACATTTATATTAAAATGATGATTACTCAAAAATTTCAAATGGCATAAGCATTTGAATTTTTTTTATCTTCACCAAATTTATTCTTCTGTATGATAGAAAAGTTAAAAAAAAATTTTGAATGTTTGTTTCTGAATTTTTTTAATTATTATTTTTTGGTTTTTAAAAATGTTTAATAGCCTCAATCACCGTAGCGAAATTGTTTTCAAGTTCTTATTTATCAAATTAAGCATTTGTAGCTATACATGTGAGAAAATTTCTCATCGCGCGCCTAATGTTTAAAGTGTACGTAGCGCGCCTGCTGACCGGTTAATCCAACATGTTTGAAGCAGCATTGAAACATTTTTTCGAATGCCAATCCAGTGTCAGGATGGACCTGAATCCTTGGCGAATCATTTGGGCGAAGTGGACCTAAATCCTTGGTGAATCATTTGGGCGAAGTGGTTGGATTTTCAAGTTGAATTTGGTTTTTTCATTGAGGAAATGTGATGAAAAACCTGAACATTTTTTAAAGCATGTAGATCAACGTATATAAAAATGTCCAAAAACCGTCATATTCGAGTATATAAGAGTCCGGCAGAGCTTACGCTGTTTTTTTTTCATTACTTGGCGTCGAGCCACTACCGTGTCTCTTGATCATGCATATACAATGAACATTCTATTCACCTGAAATTAATTCATTAATAATAGCCTTGAATACAATAGTAATAATAAAGATGTAAAAAATAATCTTAATAACGATGTTATAATGACAAAAATATTAGAGGATATGCTTCTGTTCAGGTGGCCGCGTAATCGGGAAATATTATCCTATATAATTGGGGATAGCGTTAATTAGCTCGAGGGTATAACTTTATTATAAAAGCACGAGAAAAGTTTTACACAGCGCTAGTGATCCGACAGAGCAGAGAGCAACGTTATATATAGTCTAGTATAACCTATCGAATTTCAAGCATTTCGCTGGTCCCGAATTGTCGGGAAATCTCTGGTGAGCTCTCTTACTCATTTTTTTCTCCTCCACTCTACACTCGTTGATGGGAATATAAATTTCTTGTTTTACGTTTTATTTTCTCTATTTATTCAACTATCTGGAAAATTCATTTCTCTCAACTGCAGATATCAATCACGTTTCCTGGCTTCAACTGTTCTGCGAATAATGTCATATGTAGTGATGCTAGAGGATTGTCTCGTGAAGTGATCAATTTCATTAGAATTTTAATTTAACAGAATAGTGCATGAAGATTTTTATTTTCACTTGGGTGCGCCCAACTGTCTATTTCTCTGTTTCTATGTTTTTCGTTTCTCTCGCTCTTTGATTATATCTATTTTCCTCGGTCCCACTTTCAACGTTCGTTTTCCTCTTCGCATCGTTTTGAATCAGACGTAATCGGACTCCCAGTACATTGGTCGATCTACACATCACCGTGAAAGGATTGTTTCGCCAAGGATTGCGTATACCACTACAGAGAAAAGCTCTCTACAAGCAAACTCGATCAATGCTAGCGGTCTAGTTGGATTCAGTAGTAATTGAACTCTATACGATCCTGGATGCCATTTCGCGTAAATCATCCGACACAGAGGTAACGAACCATGGTACTTTATACATATATACATATCGGAACGCGTGAAATAGAGATTCCTCTCAGAGACGAGTATACATACTATGTAGTACAAAAAGTAAGTGCTATCTGGAAAATTCACATTTGCCTCTCCGTTTCTATCTCTCTTTTTCTCTTTCGCTATCTCTCAATTACTGAAAATCCAACCTATGTTATATATCAGTGAGAAAAATCGAACGGACCTTCGTCTACTCTGTAACTCTCAATCGTTCGTTTTGCCTTTATTCGATTTATGTAATTCGTCGAGTGAGAGACGGAAGCCGAAGATGGACGGTTGAAATGGGTAACTGGAATAAAGTATATAACAGATGCATGAAATTTCAACGAGATCATAATTTTCTTCACGTTTGTAATAGTCGAAAAAGTCGGTTTGAAAGATTGAGAAGTTTCGATGCAGTCATTGTCTTCTAATGAATTTTTATCTTGTTATAATGATGGAGTGAGTCTCTTAGGAACTACAAAAAATAATGAAAGAGTCCGTGTACGGAAGAAGACTTGAAGATTCAAGTAAAAAATTCTAACTATATCGGTATATCATCATTTTGAACCAATTTTTTAAATGATGTTAGATAAAGGATTTTCCTTCTCGTTATGTCAATTGTTAACATTTTTAAATAATATATATATATATTTTTTTTGGAAATTCATCTGAAGTTTGGTCTCATATTGTTTATTAGGAGTACGGTTTCGATGGAATTAGTGAATGAATTTATCTGAGACAGTAAGGTATCTGATATAAGATAACTGATAAAAGGGATCACTTTTTAATCGAGTAAGTTGTATGATAAATAAATGATACTGATTTTTTTTTCTTTCTCCGATCTCAAAAATAACCAGTAATTTGATGAACCACATTTCTTTTTCGTTTGCTATTAAAAGGACATTCCTAACCGTTGAATAGTTGCAAGTTTGAATTCGCTGGAATATATATCAATTGTCAGTCGATATATAGATCATTTTTTCTGTACTGACGTTCATTTTTTAAATCGGATTATGTGCTCTCATTTATTGTCATGAATAAAATTGCAAGCCATGCTTACTACACAAAATCTACATGATGTAAAAATGTCATTGTAAGTATCACAATTTCGTAACTTCGTTATCGCGTACGAAAAGGAATGTCTGGAAAAAATTAGTCGAAAATTCGAGCGTAAAAAAAGATGAAAGAAAGGATGGGGGTTGAAGTAAATTGACGTACGAGATATCCCAATACGTAGTTCATCCAATCCCCATGTACTGTTCATACTTCGACCCTCCTATTCGACGTTGTTCGTAGCCTCCGTTCTCGTTTACCCTAATTTCCCCTCATTTCGCCATTCAATTTAGTGTCTAGCAGTATCGAGAAGCTCTCCGTTTGGAAAGACATCGAGAAGCATTTTGTACCGTACGAGATAAGCCATTTAAGCTTATCTCCTATCTTTTTTCTTCGTATGTCCCCTAGCCCTTTCCTTCAACCAACCGAACGAGGTTTTTACGACAAGGTGCGAATAAAGAAAGGTTTAAAACGATTCTCCGGTAGTAAGACTACGTCGATGCGGAGTTAACGATTGTACAGATGGTTTTTTTTTTTTGAGAATAATTAATCATTTCGAATTAAAAGTGGAAATTTGAGAAATTTTTCTTACCTTCCGCTTCTGAAAATTTTAATTTACCAGGCTTTAATATGATGGCACATAAGCGATGAATAAAATTTCTGTCAAGTTCAATACTAATTAACAAAGGCACTAAAATTAAATTTTAATTTGTTATCATTTGCAATATATTTTCTGAATTATGTTGAAATCGTAACTATATTCTCACAATGGATCGATTGTCGAAAATTATTGGTACAGAACCGATTCATCGGTAACTACAAATTCTACTATGACATTTCTGTACGGCTCCGATCTCATCTGGCGAAATTCTCCTTCCACCTCATATTTTTCTTCAACCATTCGGAACAAGCTTAAACCCAAGGGTTGAACGACTTCGGGAGTTAACGGTTCAACGATTTGTATGGCACGCGATATCATACTTTGGCCAGACAATCGCCAATGTTCCGAGAGGTCTGTTCGTGCTTTTTTTCTATCCTCTTTCTTCTTTCTCTTTCCTCTTTCGATCTTTACTTCTTGGCACAGACCGATCGTTTTCGTTCGTGCACGTAGCCAACTCTCACAAGACTCGCGTGTCAAGATTCGTATATATTACTGCCCGCGAATTGTTATTTATAGTTTTTATTCAGGAACGCTCAAGGAATAAGAAGATGCTAAAATGAAGAAGAAGAGGAACCAGTCTATGCATCACGATTCGATATATTTCTGTGGTAATGAAAGCATCTCCAGGGAAATTTGAGGTTTCGTCAAGGGTTTCGCTTACATGCGATGATACCATTAATGATAAATGATAAATATGAAGCTCACACTGAGAAAAAAATGTTGTTGACCGAAATAAACTTCGTTTCTCTTAACCAAAATATTTAGCTTGATACGAGCAACACAATATTTTTGAGATAAGACACAATAATTTGTGAATTCTGAAACAAGTTATTGGCCGAATCAACAAAACTTTGATACAGCCAAAAAAATTAATATTAATGCAACAAAATATCATCCAAATAAACTAATTCATTTATTCATCCTAACGATTACCGTTTAGTCAATTTGGTAATTGAGATTTAAACCAATATTTTATTAAAGCAACTAAAAATTATGCGAAAGCAATTAAATGGCACCAGTTGTTCGAACAAAATCATTTGGCTCCGGTGATTTAGTTGATTCATCTACCAGAAATTTTTATGATTTAGTTGAATAAACTAAATCATTTGCCATTCAACAAAAAAATTGTGGACCCATCAATTTTTCGTTCAACAAAATGGAATTAGTTCGATGAACAAATTTTTTTTCTCAGTGCACCATTATTATATTCGGCCAACTTTTAATTCCTGTATGTGCGAGTTATCACAAAGCCTCTTAAGGGACCTGTAAAAGTAAGTTGAAGTATGAGAATCACTTTTTTAGTGTACTCACGTGAATAGAAATATCAGTGAAGAAAATAAAATATACGACACGCTTAGAGATACAATCTCTGTAGATTTTAAGGGGACCGTATGGTCTAGAGCACGAAAATTTCACCTATTTTCACGATTTTTTTTTGCCTTAAAAAATTTAAAAATCGATGTTTTAACTTTTCGGGTTTATTACTACCTTTATTAAGTATACAAAAAAATTTTTTTTTAATTTTAAAAACAGTGTTTATTATCATATAATTGGCATTGAAGACGACCCTCTCGAAAAATCCGACCCGGACGGTGAAGATCGATCCGAGACTTCTACTCATCTGAAACACAAAATTCAAGAAGATTCTTAATCAGAAAGAGTGCAGTTATGGTCGGGACTAGAACAAATCGAAAAAATTAAAAATTGACAAAATGGCGCGCTTTTGAAAAAAAATTCGTAAAATCGGGTTTTTTTTTCACTAGTTTTTTAGTATAAACAATAAGAAATTATTTAAATAAAATTATGATTGTAGTTCCGACGATAGCCATACATGTTGTGAACAACATATCCAAATTTCAAGTGATACGGTTGAATAGTTTTTTTGTTTTCACCTGCGCAGTGCCGAAAAAAGTCGTTTCGAGATAAATGAGTTTAAAGTTTGAGGTACAGATATTTTCAAAAATTGAGCAAATTTTGAATACTTACAGTTAATCCGCGATTCCGGCACCATATAGGATTCCTTCGGAACGTTCATAATTCAAGATTTCCTCACTCCTTTCATTTCTTCGAGCTGTCCGAGCCTCTTTGGAGTTGTCCGTGCTCCTACGGTTGGCGCTCGATACTCGCAGCTCGTCTCGGTTTTGCGCTAGTTGCTCCGCTTGTGGCCCGATTGTTATGCCCATGGTCTCCATTATTTTCAATAGGGATGCAAATCCTTCATTGAATATGCAAGCGGAAATGTGAGTGGCAATATCAATGATTTTTTTTCCGGCAAACAGATGTTTCGGCGCAAGGTGCCACACGCAAGCATTGAAACTTTCGTTATTGTTCTGCGTATTACTGCCAATACACCTTTCCAATAAAGTCTCTGCGGTCAATTCTTCATAAATTGGTTTTAATATCTCTTGTGCTTCATCGCACAGAGCAGGTGGGTGCTCGTAGGTGTCTAAAGTACCTGCAGCCTCACTTTGACGCCACTTGCACCACGATTCGGAACCTGGAGGACAGTACGAGTGTTGCGGATTTTCATCTGTTGAAATTTTGTGATAATATGCTGCCCATATTTCACTTCTCATCCCTTCAGTCGAATCTGAATTACGTCTAATTGCTAGACCGTAATAAGTTGACAGCTCTTGCAATAATTTATTCGTCAATTGTTGACGCTTCGGTGTTTTATTTATCGATTTCCGCTGTGTCTTTTTTCCCTCTTCTTTTTCTGTCAATTTCTTTGTTGCTTTCTTTATTTGTGCATGTTTTTTTTTCGCATCAACAGCACGTTTGTACAAACGTTTTTTAACATGCAAAACACATTCTTTTTTGCAAACTAAAAAATCATCCCCGTAAGGCTTTGTGTCCAATAAGGCTTTGAACGTTTTCGTGTCGCGGACCGCTCTCTACCTGCGTTATGGGCTGTAGAAGCTGTAATATTGAGAATTTCCGCATGAAAATTTCACAGTATATTCTTGAGATACTATACTTTCGACATATCGAAAAAAAAAAAAATCGATTTTTTCAAATTTCTAGACCATACGGTCCCCTTAATGAACAATGTGCCAATTTATTTTGGTAGAGCTTGCACACCATTCATTCATCACAATCAGTCTATAATATCTATCACATCACAATCAGTCTATAATAACGTCGTGAGAACTTTTTGTTTGAAATCCTCTTTATTCCTCTTACATTGTTCAGACAATAATCAAATATTAATAATACGATGAATAACTCATAATGTTGCGAGAAAAAATGTCCAAAATCTCGATGAAATGCACTAAGTTCATTTTTACTGGAAACAACGATGAAACAAACTGTCAAATTTTGTTGGCAACAAAAATTTGCAAAATTTCGAAAAAATGCTAATTATTTTTATGTTTAGAAAAAGTGAAAACAACAACTTTATACTGCAGATAAAAGGACATTAGAGCGATTTAAGGAAGAATACATGAATGAGAAAAGTGCCTGGACGTATAAAAGCTATGCCAGTGGCGAAATCCAAAGAAACATACACGCACATACATACATACACACCCCAGAATAATACACAAAGAGCACTTCTTTCATGTACGAATTCTATGGGAATGCAGAGTGAAGTTTATCTCTTCTCATGTTGCATGGAACTGTTTTTATCCTTCTCCTTTCCTTCTTTATTTTTTGAACCAGATTCAAGGTTCGAATTTCATGTCCCGCAGCAGCCTTACGTGAGTTTTACAGACCCGAAAGCCACGGGAAACAGAGTGAAAATGTATGTTTTTTTTACTCCATACGAAAACCTCGAAACTACTAGTGAAATGAAAAGAAACGTAGTGGAAACGAAAACGTGCATAAAAGGGAGAAAGAGGAGATTTTTCTTAACGTCAAAACGGTTTTTCCGGAAATGAAAGTCATTGTGCAGTGGTTGATTTTAGTTTTTACAGGAATAAACTACAAGTACATATATACATCAGGTATGTACAGAAAAGTAATGCTTATACATTGCTGGCTAATGTATTTTTTGAGCTCTATCGCCAAGCTTATTCTTTCTTAAGACAGAAATTATTGGACATCGTTTTTTTTCCATGTACTTTCCTATACTGAAAAACATTTTACCTCTTCATGGACTTGAGCTTGAGTGCGAGGGTTTCTTCGGAATGATAATACCAACAGATATTTTTGACAATCAATTCTCTAAATTCTTAAGCCATTCCCTCGGAAAAATATTTGCTTGACGTTTTTTTTTGAAACAAAAGAAATCGCTAGAAATCGCCCAGAAAGCGTTTTGTGCGGTACATTTTAAGAGATACAGTTGCGTAATGAGAGTTTCCAGACATTCTGATAATCTACCCCTAGGGTAAAGTATAGAGAATGGGCAAAATAAAAGATTTACACGCCTCAAGTATCCAAGAAAAAAAAGACGTTTTTCTTCACTGACCTCATTTTGCTTGAGTTTGGTTTGAGGGGTGCAAATTTCCTGCAGAGAAAAAACGGGTCAACCGTGTGTATTCAAGCATTTCCCAAGATTTGTGGTCGCGTCAGGCAAACGAGGGTCGTCTGAATTCCCATCGACCTTTTTGAAACCGCAGCACCTTATGGTTCGTCGAATTGTGTATTTTTCTGGAATATGGGGACATTGGCGAAATCGATGAATCTTAATAAAAAACTTTGGTAGGAAAGTCCTTAAAAAATTTATTCATTATTTGCGTAAGTAACATACAAAAAATCTATCATCATTTGTAAGTATATTAACAAAATCGTCCAAATTTCATATCATGAAAACTTGATCAAATCCGCTTGAATTCCAACTTAACACGATTTAACCAGCAATTGTTTTAAAACAAGAATGGATTTCAAATCGCTGTAGTGGGAAAACAGTAATTACGTTGTTTCAACATGACTCGAAAATAAGAAGAGTTTATTGTTTTTGTTTTAAATAAATATTCGTCCATTTCTGTTAACGGGACAGACCTAGTTAGAATTTTCGAAAAATCGATTTTTTTTTTATTTCATTTTCAAAAAGTAGAATCTCTTACGAACATTTTCCGCCCAGGTAAATGTAAATCGGACCATTATTCGCCGAAATACAAGACTTTGTAGCACGTCGTGTCTGAGCCATAGGTAAGCAGGTAGCGGACTTCAAGTGCGTTTTTCTCGAAACCATGTTTTTGAAGTCGGTGATCACTGTAGCTCGAGAACGGCTTTACCGATCGGGTTGAAATTTATATCACTTCTTCTATACATGGTAGTCCTCCATATGAACGAAGGATTTTTTTTTTGGATAATTATTTTTATTTTTAATAGCAAAAAATGGAACTGATATTTTGGTCAAAAAAACACTTTTGACTTTTAACGGCCGCCATTTTGTGAAAAATGGAAATTTTTCAAAACCCTTCGTTCAACTGGAGCATTATATCATTAACTAAAAATCCCCTCCGTTTTTTTTGTTTCAGATGAGCCGTTGCAGCGTGAGCTTGATCACCGCAAACCGTGTTTTTTTTTGCAGCGTCCTCGGCAATTGACGGTCACCAGCTTATTTCGATATGTACTGCGTTGAAAAAATTGCAACATATACATTACATATGTATCTTTTAAACGGAAGAACTTTTGTTGTGAATTATTTTATCGTTTGACCAAAAAAAAATCGGAAAAAAGGCCTTTTTTTTGACGTTCCAACTAGGTCTGTCCCGTTAAGATTTTTCTCGCTAGTGACAAAAATAATAATGGATGTGTTCTTAGTGCGATTGCGCCGGAGGCAATAAAAACTGTGTTGTGTACGTAGTGCTTGTTAAAAGTGGGCCAGCTTGTATACGTGTAAACTTCTACTTTTTTCGAGCTCGAGGCTACCTTTGAGTTCGAGGATGTAGTGAAAAAAGAGACAGAAATGAAGAACGCTAAAGAGAAAGAGAGTGTGATATTTTGCAATTCGAACTACCCGCCATGACCGGAAAGATTTTCCAGAAGTTGCGGCAACCATGTTCAAATTTCTGGATCTCGATTTCGCTAGACGGGCAGTCAGTTGTCGTCATGCTCTCGAGGAGTAACCATAACTTTATATACTTTTCCTCCCAATTTTCGACTAGTAAATCTAATATTTCAAGTTCTCATCGTCATAAAAATTCATCGAATCCAAGGAACTCTGGAGCCATTATATTCTCTCACTGATGTAAAATAGGCCATCCAGTCTCTGTCCAAGATAACCATTAAGATGAGTACAAGAAAAACGATTAAACGAACATAAAAATTTAAAAAAAAATGTATTGATCGTTAACCAATATCTCGATAATATTGGGAGGAGGAAAATCCAATACAAAGCACTTTTATAATCAATTCTACTAGAAAATATTAAAATAAAAATAAAAAATGTTTAACGCGATGATGTAATTCTTCTTAATCATTGAAATCTGCATGAAATGTATTAAATCAATCAATAACATATCAATATATAAAACAAAACGTTACAAGAGAAAGAGAGAAAGAAAAAGAGTGACAGGAAGAAAGAGAGAGGGAGAGAAGGAGCTGTGCGATGAGAAAAGACGACGGTCGATGGTGAGAGGTGGACAAGTGTGTGGTGAAGAGGAAACCTCGGCAGTTCATCCACGTCCGGCACGTGACCGGTGTCAACATCGCGAGCTTCATGGTAGCAAAAGTCGTCGCACATCCACGAACACACACATGTACCCACGCCTATAAAAAAATGCTTCTGTACAGAGATGCGTACCCACAAGCACATTGACAAAAGGCGATCAATCATAGTCCCCTGATGCGGATTCAAATTATTCTAGAAGCGGGATCCTGCGTATTTGATCCCCAAACTACTCACGACTTTTTTTTTCATTTGCTCTTCCTCATACCATTGTCAAGGTTGACTTCCAATGAAGGCTCGTGACCCGGGAGACTGAATAACGTTCAGAGAGAAAAAAAAACGATAAGAAAAAATTATGGGCATGAAAGAATGATCGATCTATGAAGTATTTAAAAAATTCGAAGTCCGGCATGGAAAAAATATAGCAAGAATTGGGATTATGCCAGCAGCTTGGTTAGATCAACACACTATGTCGAAAAATTCCTTCAGTTTACTTTTATATGATAATCGGTATAAATATCTTGTTTAAAAAACTTATATCTCGGTGTCAATGAGAGGGTTGAAAAAAATTACATCTTCTTCAATCAAGATTATTACAAATTTAACTTAGCATTTCATCGAAATTAATGAAGCAATTCAATAAAAAAAAAAAACCCATTAGAAATTCAAATATCGAATTATTCAAATATTAACATTGGCAATGAGTGTGAAAAAATATCAAATTATGAAATCAAATCAAAGGTAATGGTATTTTCCAACCAATTTCATATGCCTTAGATTCACACAATTTTCCGGAAAACTACGTTTGGAAAAATACTAAAGCGAATAATTTCGCAAATAGCAGTTCGAAAAATTTTCGTGACGATTTGTATGGGAATGTCTGTACATTCATGTCCCCGGAGTTGCATGTGTTTCTCCCTATAGAATTCTCGAATAGGCTTCAAGCGGATGTTTTCCGTGTCACAATTAATTGGAGTCCTTATCGCGCTTGTTCCTCGGTTTCATCAGTTCTGTCCCTGCTGCGTGATCGTATCTATATATTATGCATGTTGAATATATTTCGTGTATCTGTACACCATAGATATTATACGTACGATCCCATCGTCGATTCCTGTTTTGTTTTTTATCGTTTGGTGAGCTGAATTAATTCCAATTCGAATCGATATTCACAGCTGATATATACAGATCAACTCATGCACACAACTATAAATCTACACATATGTAAACATATGTGTTTTGATATTTCGCACTCTCTAATGTACTCGTTTTCCGTGACCATCCAGCATGTGGAATCTTTTTTTTTACTCGTTGATATTTCTTTCATGAGCTCCGCCTATATACGTGCAACTCCTACGAGCTTTACGTATGTATTCAACCGTCGTTTTACCCACTAATTAGCTGCAGAATCGGTCGGGACAGTTATACGCGAACACGTAAAATGCTCTCGTACTGGAGTGGGAGATAAAATAGGGAAAGCAGGAAACAAGCACCAATGTGGTATATATAGCAGAGTGACCTAATTAGCATCGGCTTGTTCGAACTCTCTCATTTTGAAGCTATATCCTTCGGATATATTTGTAAAGCTTTTCCGACCCAAAGAATCGACTCATCGTTACGTTATTATCTGAAGTATTCCGTTATTTTCGGCTTTGTTTATACGGTGATTAATACGAACGATATTAGCAGTAATATATAGTATGCTAAAGTTTCTAAATTCATTGTTTGATCATTTTCGTCGTTGTATAGGATATTTTTTTCACTTTTTTGTGCATTTATTTATATTACCCTATGTACCTCTTTGATCAATTCGATTGCATATTAATTTCTTCTTTCGCATAGTCTTACGCCCCGTGGAAATTTATGCAAAGAAATAAACATGGTAGACGATGGTAATAAAAAAAAAACTATTGCAGATAAAAGAAAAACAGTAAGATTATCAATGAACGATAATTATAATAGAATCAACGTTTATGGGCGTATCATGCAAAAAGCTTGGTTTTAAAGTTTTTGTGTCAGAATTTGTGTAAAAACAAACATTGCCTTAAAATTTGTATTAAATTATAATTGGTATGAGTGATGTTTATTTAAGATTCACTATTGCACATCGGAATTTTCAATCATAACATTTGTTAAGTCAATTGAACTTTACATAACTTTAAAAAGCTTTCTGTTCAACTATGGAAATTATAAAATGGCTTTCTATCATCAATTGTTGAATCGTGGGCGCTGCTGTTATTCGACAAATTTTATTCATTTGAATTTCACATCTTTGCGGAAGGAAACAATCTCACGGAATAAGTTTTTATAGAAGGAAGAAATCGAGCTCGCAAGTGAAATATTTACTTCTTTGGATTTCTTGACATTTCGTGTTATTGTAGTATCCCATTCACCTTATTTTAGTTTCTTTCTTCCTTGTATGGATACATTTATATAAAACTGTTTCGGTATCAGACGTTAAAAATCGTGGTAATCATCGGTAGTACGGGGTAGTATGCTGTTTGTGCTCGTTGTTTTTATCAATAAAAAAGGGTTACTGTTTTTACAAGCTTGCGATTGAGGAAAGCTCAACTACGATCTCCGGATGTAGTGAATCGTCTTTGATTTACTTGATCATCGACTATTTGCTCTCTGAATGTCTTGTTTCTTGACAGAAAAGCGGAACTCCGGTTTTCTTTCATACTTGTTAAATTTATAGTTTGTCTCAAAACCGTATCTGCTACAATAAGTAATTTCGATGTATCTCTGTGTAAGTGAACATCGGATTTCCGATGTACTTTTATTTTACGATCAAGCAATTGTTCCCGGCTCTTATTCCTCTACAAACTTGAAACACATGCATTCATTGTATTTTCTATGTTTTTACATGTAGCAACTTCTAGAGAGAAAAGTCCTTATTCATCTTTGTCTCGCATGTATTGTTGTTAACATATTACGTAATTAGTGCGCGACTCAGAAAATACGAAAAGGGGATGGGGGTTGCCAGCAGTTTTTGGGATACACATGAGAACAAAATGAGCGAAAATTTCGCGATCTAGCTACCTTTGATAAAAGGTGACTGCAAATTTTCAAATTATTATCCATACCTATGTGTGCATGCGTATAGACGTGTATATAATTTGCATATTAAAATATTTATATTTATATGTAAAACAGTTTTCATTGTTATGTATGTGAATTCCTGATATATATATATATATATATATATATATATAACATAAATCTCTGATTATGTATATCGCGCTTAGTATACGAATAATATGCCATTCTCTACTTTTGATCGACACTCTATTCGTTGTATTATATGTACATGCATGCATGGACATATAATCTGATAAGATTAAAATGTTATATCGTTTATGAGAAAACAAAAGGATCTAAATCTTGCGGTTTACACGTTGAATCCTGGAAGTTACGCCCTCTTATTTACTAGACGCTAGTCGTGTATATACGTATACATGCAGAACACTGGAAATCGCTTCCCTTCCCGACTACGGGTCCCTTATCAATGGTGCCAAGTGTCGAAGTACGTTACAGTACAAGTACAATATATCGAGCACATTGCCTTCACGCTCTTCCGACACCAAGAGCTTTACGCACTCGAAATAGTTCACCATATATATATTCTCCATATTCCCCGTAGACGAGCTCCGTCGCCTATCCAAAATGATCGAGAGAACATGGCTAAGATATTTCTCTCTCACGAACCCTCTCCTTCGACATTATTATTACATTAATTCGGTAATATCATTCCCGTATAACTCAGCGAACTTTCGGTTGGAACGACACGGGAGCATATATATATATATATATATATATCGAGTGCAGTACTTAAACTTTGAGAACTGTGTCGAATTATCAAGGGACCCAGAGCTAAATAACAGCCAGTGCATGGCCGCGAAGAAGAACAAATGTATTATCCAAAGGGAATTCGATATTCAATATGTACACTGAATTGTGTATGGGATATTAGAATGAAAAATCAAATTGAATATTATGTTTCATCCCAGTAATGATTTTGAGTTGTCGGGAACAGATTATTATTAAAAAACGGATCACCGCTATGGGTACAGCAAAAAAATTTTGGACAGTGTAATATTTGATTGCTCGTATGAAGTTTTATTTTCATTTTTTATAAATTTTTTCGGTCTGAAAAATTCATTAGATGACCACGCTGCTCAACTACGATTTTCTCACTACTGTAATAATCGGAATACAACAGTTGTAATTATTTTGTAATCAGGATTGAATATTTTTTACAAAGAATTATTTTTTGAACATAAGGTTATTGTGAATTCAGAAATATTCAATAAAGTATAATGTTGAATTCAAATGTGAAATTGCACAGAGAGGTGATATATTTTTTATTACAAAATGAATTTCAAATTTGCAGGTATTTAATTTACAGCTGTAATTTGGTTAACGACCGCGATTCATAAGTCTATGATGGAACTTTAAGTTCTTAGCGGATTAAAAAAAAATGTTGTTAAGGATAATTTCAAATAATTAACATTTTAATCACCACGATACTTCAAATCTGATGAAATTTTAAATTCGAAATTTATGTAAATCAATAAAAAAAGGACTAGCAAAAAAGATTATTTTACATTGCACACACCACGAGTCAATTTGTTAATTTGATTATTCATGAACTACGATGAAAAATGCACGAACTATTTTTTTTCGATTTGAAATATTCATGGATTTAATTAGCTAGTATATTGACGAGCGAATAATTAAAGGGGAATATCTCAGTTGCGGTAATTTGATGCTAATCAAAATGACCGAGGGAGTTTTTCCTTTTATTTTATTTAGGCAAACAAGCTAAGTGGAATATTTATGACTATGGGGAGATTTTTTAACCCTCGCCAAGTATCCGATAACCCGTTTGAAATCTATGTACATAAAGAATTACCAGCATTGGAAAATGCGTTGGTTATGGAACATTATCAATTTGGAGTGGAGACGAGGAGATAGAATTCTGATTCGACGAGCTCGAATTTCACTGGGTTCCATTATGCGTAATCGGCTCCTCTATGTTACACAATTGCAATTAAAACAATGTATTATCTCTGTCTATATATATATATAGATATTCATACTGATAGTTCGACAACAACATAGTCGCTTCGTTCCACATTTTAAAGCCCATAAATCGACATAAATGCCACGATATAGAATATAATTTGACGCAGAGCCTGTCAAACCGATTCCAATTTTATTTTATAGTGTCGCGAACAATCCTATCAAGTTTTCATTTTGTCCGAATCAGAAACACGTATACAAAAATGTAAAACACTTGTACATACATCGCCCGGTCCCTTTGTTTAAAAATACAAATCAATCAAACACTGATGAAATAAAAGCGTAAGTAATTAAAAATTACTTTTTCGATAAAACCACTCTGTTTGTATTGAAATTTAACCTTTATTTCATTACAAAAATCGAGTGGTCAGTTTCAATAGAAGAACTTCTCATTTTTACGAATCCTCAAAAAATGATTTCGTGTGATTCTTTTTTGGTATAAGAATAGAAAGAATTTAACAACAGTGGCGGGATTATCAATGAGAAAATTACCAAAGACATTACGAGAAAACATGGCGAAGCAAAGAACTTTATAGTTGCACGGTAAAAGGAAAAGTTAAAAATAACAGACAGCATGTTGCGAATAAAATAAAGAATACGAAAGTTCTCAAGATATCTGTTAATTAGCGTGACCTCCAACCACTCGCCGTGATAAGAGTTTTACGGTGGTATGAACCAACGTCGTTTAACAACTTGGGAAAAATCTAGTTGAAGTAAAAGATTGATTGCAGTTTACTTCATGATTTGTAAAATCTCCTGCGAATCCCACGGAAGTAATAAATCATTAAGGGCAGAGTTTGACTTCGGACGTGCAACAGAAAATTCTTTTAATGACTACAATCATTTTGTGACAGAGTGCAGTTATAGGGTGCCATTAATGCAGTTGTGATTTATTTTACAGCTGTCAATTTTTTCGAATTAAGTAAAAACGTTTTTAAATCCGTTTAATATCATTGCATATTTTATTATTCTAATATACCTCATTTCATTTGTCGATATATTATCAATAGCAGCCTACTGCAGAAGTGTTTTTCATCATTTTAATCTTTAATAAGAGTTTTTTCCATTCATTACAAATTACTTGTTATTTTTAATGCATAGAAATATACGCCAAACATATCTATTTGGGGGGAAAATCAGCGTGTAGAATGAGTCAGATTACTTGAGAATTCTGCAAACATCGTCCAGATAATTTTAGTATAATTCCAACCAATATTATGTATCTTCAAATCCGACTGTCATAATGATCAGTAAAAAAGCATCAATCGCAAATAATAAAATTTAGTATTAATAAATTCAGTATTTAATTATATACTCAGCGAAACATTCGTAAGAATTTTGTTTGAAACAATTTTTTTCTTCTCGATAGATATAAAGTTAAAAAAGCTTGACCGGAAATTACATTAGATCGTACCTATGGAAGCTGAATTGTTTCTTTAAAGTTTTTTATCCATCGGATTATTCTTCGTCTTACGATGGATTTCGAGTGAAACTTTGTATTTCTATCGCCATCGAATCTATCGTATAATAAATCCCGTTTTTTTACGAAGAAAGTACAAAGTCAGTTTCAAAATACATACAGTGTATATGTATATTGTATATGTTGAAATAAGTCAACAATTCGTGAACTCTCGTTGCAATTAATCCGGAAACAAGGGTTGGGAGTTTTGTAGTGTTTATATGTACATTTATATATCTATATTCCTCCCCTAAATTCGTACGTGACGTAGATATATTTTGGCATGAGCACGTGCTGGCGCTGCAAAGGTGTGGGTAATTGCTGGGCAACTTTCAGTTCTCCTCGATCTTTCTCTATATATGTACATTTAATAAAGTATAGTCACGTATTAGCCACACATAAACTAGAATAGGACATATTATATATAAACATTGTTCACACGTGAGAAAATCGAATAATTATGCAAGGTTGCATATGAAAATATATGTTTCGATTCTATATACATAATATGTATATTATTTAGACTTTTGTTTCCAAATAAATGCATACACACATTTATGTGTATTTAGAAGAAGGGGTATGTTTCTTGATAAGCCATATGTGCATATGGGAATATATGCTAAAATTCCGAATCGTGTCGTGTACGAAATCTTATTAAAATCTCCTGGCACAATCCACCTATGCAACTGGATCATAATTTCCACGTTACGTGTACAGCCACCGGATACTTTTTTCGAGTTATTATATGATCGCAGAGAAAAAGTTTTCTTTGACTATCGCGTGCTGCATAAGTAGGGTGATAGAGAGGGAGATTGAGACAATTGATAAACTTGCTAAGTTCACAGCTTTTAAGCCTTCTAATGAGGGAAAAAAGGAGATTAAAAAAAAGTAAACGCGGCACTAGTCAAGAAAAAAATGATTTTTAAAATCGCTATTCTTTTAATTACCTCTATAATACAATAATATTATGTGATTACAAAACTACTGCATAATATATTAACAAAAATGATAATTTTAAGCGAACTTTTGAATTTTATAAAAGAACGTTATAGGACTCGGTGAACAAACTGTTGGGGGCTATTATTTCATATTTGATGCTTTGAATTGTATTAAGCACTTAAAAGCGAACATAATTGAAAGTAATAATTTTTACGATAATACGTGTAGATATCCTGATTTCTACGTATACATTGTTAAATCTACTAGGTATACCATTGTTAAATCACCATATTTACAACGAACTTATTGAGATCAAAATTTGAGTAAAATGATGGAGTGTACAATTGTGTTCTACCAATCGTTTTGATTAATTAAGGGAACCGTATGGTCTAGAAATTTGAAAAAATCGATTTTTTTTTTTTTCGATATGTCGAAAGTATAGTATCTCAAGAATATACTGTGAAATTTTCATGCGGAAATTCTCAATATTACAGCTTCTACAGCCCATAACGCAGGTAGAGAGCGGTCCGCGCGCTCCTAACGGGTCTAGCGCTAACCGGTAACCTAATCGGAGCGCAGCAGCTGTCCCAATCCTTCTCCGAAAATATATACCTGTATATAGTACATACTATATACTTATATATACTTTTCCCTTCCCCGAAATATACCTATTGTCGAACATTTGTGAGGGAAACGGTCATTTCGCTTTCCCCTGACTTGATCAGTACAACGTTACGTTTTGACGAACCAACATCGAAAATTTTGAAATAAAATATCAGAAAATATGGATAGAAAGCAAGGCCGTGACTCTTCTAGACGACCATCTTCTGTAGGTCGCAAAAGATATTTCAAGGGCAATCGATTCACTATCGAAAATACTAGCTGCGAGTATCGAGCGCCAACCGTAGGAGCACGGACAACTCCAAAGAGGCTCGGACAGCTCGAAGAAATGAAAGGAGTGAGGAAATCTTGAATTATGAACGTTCCGAAGGAATCCTATATGGTGCCGGAATCGCGGATTAACTGTAAGTATTCAAAATTTGCTCAATTTTTGAAAATATCTGTACCTCAAACTTTAAACTCATTTATCTCGAAACGACTTTTTTCGGCACTGCGCAGGTGAAAACAAAAAAACTATTCAACCGAATCACTTGAAATTTGGATATGTTGTTCACAACATGTATGGCTATCGTCGGAACTACAATCATAATTTTATTTAAATAATTTCTTATTGTTTATACTAAAAAACTAGTGAAAAAAAAACCCGATTTTACGAATTTTTTTTCAAAAGCGCGCCATTTTGTCAATTTTTAATTTTTTCGTTTTGTTCTAGTCCCGACCATAACTGCACTCTTTCTGATTAAGAATCTTCTTGAATTTTGTGTTTCAGATGAGTAGAAGTCTCGGATCGATCTTCACCGTCCGGGTCGGATTTTTCGAGAGGGTCGTCTTCAATGCCAATTATATGATAATAAACACTGTTTTTAAAATTAAAAAAAAATTTTTTTGTATACTTAATAAAGGTAGTAATAAACCCGAAAAGTTAAAACATCGATTTTTAAATTTTTTATGGCAAAAAAAAAATCGTGAAAATAGGTGAAATTTTCGTGCTCTAGACCATACGGTCCCCTTAATGGTAAATCTTTATGGAATACACATCTGACTACTAACCATCCATTGAAATGTGCCAATGATTCTAATAGTGATAAACAATTACGTTACTTCTATATAATTTAAATTTTGTTTTCAAGTCTCGAACCATTTTTATTATGCTCTGTTCTACATTAAATCATGTCACCGCAAAAGAATAGCTTTTGATTTGAAAATAAAATTAAAGAATGAAAAAATAGTGATACATACAAATACAAAGAGATCTTCACGAAAAAAGCTGCGGGACAAAAAATAATACAAGGTTCTGAATCGGTAGTACATTAGCACGCATGAGTTTTTTAGGTAGGGTTGGCGCAGTATGTGCATCGATTCACCGAGCCGAGGGAATGTATGTGGTCCGGAGCATTGCTGCTGCAGTGGTCGAGCAGAGATAACGAGGGTCGGGCTTGGTTTTCGAGGGTGGATTCACGAACAGTCCAACCAGTGGGATTAATTCTCCTTACGAACGACCTCTATTTACAACCCTACTGAGCGCCAACTTGTCTCTCTCTGTTTCTACTTCACATACATTTATATATAGGTATATGGATTTATTCGAATTTCTCCTGTACCATTATAACCCTTTCGCACTCCTCGCCTCCATCGTTAGTAGCTTTATCGTCGTTTGATCAAACAAAACGTATACCATAGTGACAAACGTTTACAAATGTTTGTTAGTATTGTTTTCGATGTAATTTTCGAAGGATTCTCGTCGAACTAACATTAAATTAAGCGTAAAATAATATTAATATAGGAAAGACAAAGGAATACCAGGAAAACCAAATTTGCATTCTAGTTAATGTTGTTCGGTTAATAATACTCAGGTTCAATGGTATTTTTACTATCTTCATTCGTTTTGATTAAATACTACGATGCTTACTAAAGCTTTTTACACGATCAAAGGAATCGCTTCTGCGTCAAATGGTGTAACTTACAGCTGTTTCATATTAAATGAAAATTAAGCTTAATGAATGAAGAAGCCTTTTTAAATCAAAAATCCACTTGCTTTACTATTAATTTATTTTTCTTAGAAAAAAAAATTGTGGTTTCAGTTCGAAATTCTCTGTTGCTTTAGGAATGCTTTTCATTTCGAATTCGTTTACACTACTTTTCGAAATTAGGGTGATTATTCTTTAACATTCTCAAACAGGGTTAGCAAAAAACAGAAAATGATTTGATTTTCTCTCTTTGCTTGGCGGTTCTCACAATCACGATGCTTGGCTTGGGTTTTCGTACGCCCTTAAATTTTTTATTAGAAAATCGATATCATGTTAACGGGTTGTTGCAGAAATATTTATATCCATATAAGCAACTAATGGTTGAGCTATACTTTTGTAACCCTTTTACACGTAGAGGGTTGATTGTGTTTTCCAGTACAATAGCTAATACCCTTGGCTAGTACGAATATGGCGTGCGAACACGGAACTTTTAGAATCGGAAGTTTCTCTTTTTTTACCTCGCTTTTCAAATCAACGAGGCAGAGGAAGCAACGAACGAGAAAACGAAACAAAACGGGGTAGTACAAAAACCAAATGTATGTATCGAGTGGAACAACAGACAGGGACAACGAGAGGAACATTGAGGTGACGTTGCCCTTAATTTCGATGTTTATACATATATGCATACGTGCATACATATGCATATACCTATATAAACTAGTTGATAGAAATGTTTAACGAAAAGCTCCCATCGAAATTTTCTTGTGAATGGTTGACTCAAATTCGTATCTTTTATTTCAGCTAAAGTCTTTGATAGAGCACTAAAAATCAAATGTACAGTTAAAGTAAACACACAAATTTCGATCGATTAACTCGATCACTTTTTACTTCTTTATTCACTGCTTCATAAATCTGCCCTCTTTTTGTTCACAACGCTTGTGAACAAGGGTTTTTTTTCATGTATCTTCGTATTTTCAATGAAAAAAAATCAGTGCAACATACTCACGTGTTCGTTCTAGAGGACCTTTACTATACTTTTTCGATATAGCAAAAATACAATTTTCTTTGCCACGTCTTTTTTCGACACGAATTAATCATTGTTTTCGAATGAACTTGTGAGAACTTGTAATTTTACGGATGACTGTATGAAGAAATGCATTTTTTTCTGTGTCTTCGTGACTTTTAGGAACGAGAGGGTTGATGAGAAATGGAAACGAGACGATTCAGGGGAAAGATGATGGTGCCCAGACTCTTTGTACCCCCGGTCAAAGACGAAAACAAAGTCCCTTAGGGAGTTTCGGGTCTGTGGAATTTCAGTCTCTCCGTTATACAATCCTCGAGAGGGATTCCTCTGTGCTGAGAAGCGTCACATAAGATGCGCGACCGCATCTCGTCTCATTCTTATCCCCACAGCTATTTCTATCTTACTCCTCGATCAGAGTGTGTGAATGTGTATGTCTGCCTGCATAAGTGTGTAAAAGTATATGTACGTGTGTCTCAGTCTACTTCCCTGAGGGAATTGGATTCCTATTCGATCTTCCACGTCATTGTAGACATTTTTTTCGTTTTTCTCATCCCGGCAAGAGCGTGTTTGTTCTCTATCTTTTCTTTACCCCTTGCCTCCCTCAGCGATCTTCATCGTGGTTTTTATTTCTCTATATTCTCTTTCTCTCTCGTTCTAGTTTTTTTGTTTCTCTTGCTTCTGTATAGCAGCGAGGTCATAGCAAATATGCAGAATTGCTAGTCAAAATGCAACCTCAGTATATGGGATCCAAAGATCTAAAAGCTTTACACAAACATTTGGTTATTCGTCGAACATTTGTTAATATGTAAAAACGTGAGGAGGTCAAATGGTCCTCGAAATTGAAGAAAAATCCATTCTTGAGAATCAAAAATTGTGGTATTACTTATGAGGTCCTAAAAAACTACTAATACGAGTAATAAGAATCTACAAAACCATCTGGCTATTACTTTTTTATATACTTGAATTATATTATGTTGTTTTTATTCTGTCCAAGTTTATCGAATAAGATTTTAGCTCCAGATCATATTATCACGTCTGAGAACCTGATTGAATTCCTCGTTTTCCGCGTTTTTAAATGTTTTTTTCTTTTTTTTTCTCCCCTTGTGAATATGCATGCAAAATAGCGGTATGAAGAATCACGAAATGAAAATTGGTTCCTTTGAAATTCCGGATACACGATATATTTATTTGTCGAAACTTGACCACGGTTTAGTTAATGTAAAAGTACGAAGATGTTCTTGGTATCGTCACTCTAGATTCTTACGTCTACTCTGAATGGCTGACTTTTCAAGGGAATTCAAAGAGTCGGACAAATTGAAAGAAAAAAGAAAAAACGTCGAGTAGACTGCGCGAAGCTTTCAAGAGGGACAGAGAACGGGCCAGAGTATCCCAATTACAGTTGAGCGAAACAGAGGGAAAAGTTTAAGGGTAATGCTCGAATGCGGATGTAAGAGAGACAGCGGGTAAAAATGGTGGAGGTTGGCAGACAAAGACAGAGAGCAAAATCTGGTATTCAATGTAGTGAAGGTTTTAGCAAAGCCGAGGTTGCCTCTCTCCTGTACGTGACGACGTTGTTGACGAAAGGACAAAGGGTTTAGCCACTCCGTACAATCATTTTACTCTACGCTTTCAAAAGTTACATCAGGCAACAAGGTTATCTTCATATATAGCTATATATCGTCGAGTATTACATTTGACAGTAAATGCAGTTTAAAATTTTCCAGCAAAATATCCATTCAATCAGAATTTTGTTTTCTTAGTTGAAATGCTTAAAAATTTGTGCTAGAAAGGAAAAACAACCTTTTACTTGACATTGAGTTTCATTTTCCATGATCCACAAATCTTCTTAAAGAAATTGATCAATTTGCCTTTTACGTTGTTGAAAAAACTTTCGTAAAATAAAACAAAAAATTATATCGAAACGAGCTCAGAGGTGGTTATTTTTTTTTCTAGTAAAGTTTGAGCAATAATTTGTCGAAGTAAAAAAGAAATAAAGAAACCGATATACCCTATAAGTTTTCGATAAAATGAATGAGAGGGAGCTCTAATGCTGGCAATTTGCCAATTCCGAATGGAGTAGGCGCCCCTGTTTTTTCCCTCCTCGACGGTGCTTTAACGATGTTCTCGTTACCGCAATTCGAGTTTGTCGAAAGTTTGCTACGAAATTAATCCCACGAACCATCTGACGGCATTCGATTCTTCAATTTCTTAAATCTTTCTCACCGTACCTACATGTAAAATAAAAAAAAAACACAACTTTTGCTTACAAAACAAATCGCGAGAATCATGAAAACAAAAACAAAAAAAACGTCGTAGAATTCATAAATTGATATTCCTATAAAATGTACTCGCTCAAATATTACCCCCTTGCAAATTTAACTGGATTTCAATCCGTCAAGATTTCATATGATAAACACATTCGCATTTAATCTGTCAAATTACAGGATTATATAAAAAAAACTTTGTAAACGCACAATCAATAAAATGAGAAAAAAATATATTGTCGAACTTTCCCTCGAATAACATGTAATTTCACGAATATCAATTTTTTTTCATTCCGTACAAAGAGGGTAAAAAAAGAGGGACGTATGTGATATGCACGAAGAATGAGCGAATTAGTGAAGCAAGAAAGAATCGTTCGGATGATGTTGGGCAACGCGAAAGAGGGCTCAAAAGTTGGTGATACGATGGAGGGGGTATGGTGAATAAATATATATACATATATATTCATATGTATATATTTTTCTTGACACTGTGGGGGTAGTTTCCTACATATATATAGAGTAATCGCGCGCCAGCATCGTTCATGACCTAGCCCAACCGAGGATTCTCGTCGCGCGCTTCGCAAGCTCTTTCTCTCTATCTCTCCCTCTTGCGCACTTTATCGAGGGTGCGTCTCATCGTTTACCACCCTGCCCAAACTTTTTCACGAGTATACCCACATACACACATGCTAAATGGAGATATATAACATTTATGAACATGTATATTCATATATACATACATCATATATATATATATATATATATATATAACAGTGAACCAAATAGCCGAAACGTTTGGTCCAACTTTTGCGCACTGCGTATACAGAATTTTCTTTCTTTCATAATTCTTCACCTCTGGTATGTAAGTAGGGCACACTTTTCTGTACGAATGCTCGTCGCTCATTTTTTTCTCTCTTTCTCTCATAAATCCGTCTTCAATAGTTTTTCAATAAATTCGCGAACTTTTTAACGAATATTTCCGATTCATTTTATCCACACTACGACGAGTTATCTTGATCAAGATCGCTGTCACAGAACGATAGCAATGAATCAATCATTATCATCGATCTACGCGACGATTCATAATTTCTGAACGTTGTGAAACCAAAAGTTTTCAGAAATTTTTCACGTTTCAGTTGGTCTTAAATAACATTTTTTTACTTATTCGGAAACAATGCGATTGCATTTTGTTCGTACTCGTTTTGGGATTATATATATCGTATACACAAAATACGTACAAATATATGTATACACATTTAGGTATACATATCAAGTGTATATATATACATATTGTTTACATACGTATGTGCATCTATACATGTATATATATATTTATTTATTTGTATAAGTATTTATATATATATATAAAAAGGAATAAGCTGCGAAGAACGCGAATATCACAGTTAAAAGTGCATGCGGTTGAAACGGACATACCCAGTATGTCCATGGCGTCTTGTGCCTGCGGTCGTGATGGTGGCGACAGTAGTACTGGCGCCGTAACGGTCAGACTCGACTGCCGGCAGTGAAACTACCCCCGCTGTGTTCAACCACCACCACCATTTCTATCAGCTACCCCTCCTCCCTCCCTCGCCCTTTCCACCTTCCCTTTCTCCATTCTGTGCTGTCCATCGTCCCGTGACTCTCTTCCGCCAGCGCAAAAACCTCCCCCACTCGTTGAACCACCCCACCAGCTCTCACAGGGGGCGTGTTTAGGATTCGCGAAAGCTAACCGGATAGCGGGGTCGGAGGAGAACACATTCAAGCTCAAGGAGAGGGAAACTTGCGGGTAGGATACCGCCGGTCTTCTCAAGTTCGCAGATCCCGCGCAATCCCGCTACGGGGATGAAACAGACAACCGCACGAGACTGGAACCGTGAAACTCAAAAAATATGTGAAAACTATTCCCCCGCCTCACACTTGCTTTCTTTCTTTCTCCCTTTTTCATCATCCTTTACCGTTCAACTATTTTTTCTCTTTTTTACATTCTTCCCGAGTTGTACTTTCATGAATAAAGAATATTTAAGATTCAAATGTTCAGAGGGGCTAAAATTGTCTAGATAGCCTGAATATCACGGTTGACCAAAAAAAATGTCTCTCCGTATAAGGACGTTTTGTGAGAATAAACGTCCTGGAGACATTTCTCGAGCTTCAGTGTAGTGGAAAAATACATTTTGACTTTTATTAATGTCATTAAAAAGATTTAGACCTCTGTTTTACAAGTCTTTTGGTTTTTCGTCATTGGCATATTGTTTATTCAATCTTATTGTCATGGCAGAATTTCAGACGAATGCCACATTGGAAAAATCGTTTGGAATACTGTCAATTTTTTTTTCTACCACCCTTAAAATGTCAAAAGATGCTTACCTTTTAATCGATTTTCTGACAATATTCTCAAATGTTCGATGTATGTACCCATCTTTCGGGTTAGAACATTTCATTCATATTTACACATTTCAATAGGAAAGAATGAATTTAACATTTGAATAGGAAAGAAAAAACACTGCAATCGTGCCTCGTCACGACTTTTTTTTAAATATTCTTTCTAAAGACGTTTGAAATTTGATTTTAATTACCTGTCACTTGAAATTCGTTTGTATTGAAAAATTATATAAACATCAGAACGTCTAAAGTCTCCACATTATTTTTTGTTCTTAATGCAATCAGTGTTTAGCTTCCACGATGGCAAATAACTGTAAACAAGGGTTTACAGAAATTGTAAACATTCCTAGCAGGTTAAGCGAATCTGACAACAAAACGAAGGAAAAATAAACGATCTAAGAGTGTCTATTAACACATCTTTTAGTACGCCTTTTAAAAAGGTTTTCTGTTTTTTTGTTTTACTGTCATTTTACCTGTTATTGAATCTATTTTCGAAGTACAAAAATATTTTTCACTTTTATAAGACAGGCGGAATATTCGTGACATTCATTTGTCGAGAGGGGACGAGTTTTTGAGGAAGTGGGACACACACTTCACTCAAATGCGTCACATATATCGATACTCCAGTGTGCTTACTCCGCTATCGAATATCAAACACGACACTCCCGAATGCTTGAATGTCCTCGAGAATCACGCCAACGACGAAAACCTCTGGCCAAAACGTGACATGTCACAAGAGTCTGTCGTGTTAAACGTTTCTCGTGACGTTTCACGTATCTAGGAGATGAGGCAAAATTTCGCCTCGCAACGTTAAGTCAAATCGACATGGTTCACCGTAATTCCTAGGGGTGACACAAGGAATTTCTTTCCGAAGGGGGATCACGTTGAAACGTCGCTCTCTTACGATTTTTTTTTTTTTTAAATTTCTACATTTTTGGCTTGCCGTGCATGCTCTTTTAAGGGGAGGTTCTCATCAAGCGACCCAAAAAATATATGATTTTCTTGATTTTTTTTCTCATAGAAGGAAGTAAATAAACAAGCCGGGTTTTTTGATACTTATTTAATGAGTCTTTAAGTACATATAAAAAATTTTTTTATTAAAAAATAGTGACGTCATAATTCGTTATCAGCTCGGTAACGTAAAAAAAGTGTCCAACCGATGGGAATTCTAGCACTTGTAAAAATGATCTGAAACCAAAATTTCAAAAAGATTAGTAAAATATATAATATTTGTTGGAGCTTATACCTATAAAATGATTGATTTTGCTGATAGTTTTTTTATTACAACACTTTAAAGAGCGAAAAAAAATTGAAAAATCGATATCGAAAATTCGAATGTCCGCCATTCTATTAATTTTCGACTTTTTATTGATATTATTGATATAAGCTCCAACAAATATTATATATTTTAATAATCTTTTTGAAATTTTGGTTTCAGATCATTTTTACAAGTGCTAGAATTCCCACCGTTTGGACACTTTTTTTTGTAACGGTCACGTTATCGAGCTGATAACGAATTATGACGTCACTATTTTTTAATAAAAAAAATAAAAAAAATCGTATATTTTTTGGGTCGCTTGATGAGAACGTCCCCTTAAGGTTTTGATTTTTATGCTTCAATCCTTTTATTTTAATATGATTTGTTAAAATTATCATGTCAAAAGAATTTTTTAGTAATGTGCATTTTTAGCATATTTTCTTTTATGATGAATGCATACCCATTTTTGCACGGATTTTTCTCCTGAATTTTTTGAATATCGAAGGAGCATTCCGTAAAACTTGTACTAGGTATTGCAGTAAAGTCGAAATCTATAGATTTAACGCATACGTTACAGGGGTATTTCGTAATTTGTGATCCAATCGTCTTTAATTTTAATAATCTGATAGAAAGTCTGGAAAATCGAATAGTATCTTCCACCCAAAAAATATTGAATATTGCAATAAAAATTTCTGACATACATGCGATGCCTTAAATTCGGTGAGAATTCGTTTTCCGTTTTTAAATGAATATTTTTTGTCCCCCGCCCAGATGATTTACGGCCGAGACGGAATTGAAGAAATATTGACGTAAAATATGGTTATTTCTTTGGCGAGGTAGGGATGGGGATATAGATTCCACGTGGTAAATCGATTGTACACATAATACGATATTGGTATCACGTATTGAGTGTATACCAAGGCGGTTTGATATATATAGAGACCTACCGTAGGACTAATTATATTGGCCACGGCAAACCGCGCCTTGGTTCCTCCGATGGATCGAGATTAGAATACAGGAATTCTGTATGCTATGCTCAAACGATGCAGAAGGGAAAGCGTTCCAAGGGTTACGAACTCTCAGAGAGTCCGAAGATATTACTACAATTCTCCTCGAAACGAGGGAATATTATCACGTTGATAGGTATTGCCAGATGATATCCAATATTATTTATTAGATCGTGAGGTCTTCAGACCCCCAACGCATAAGACACTTTATTATTGTCCTTGTAAGACATATAAAAAGTTTTTATTATTATCATTAAACCGACTCAAATTATTTGTTTGAAATTCTCGAGAATTGTTTTAATGATGGTAGTAGTTGCATCGAATTTTTTTAAAATACTTACCTACCACGATTTTTTTTACGGAACTATCATCAATTAATTACTCATTTTTCGTTACTATTTAGTGCGATATTTAATGATTTTTGCCACACCATCAATATCTGGTAGGTTTCATTTAATCTTTGCCAGCAGTAAAAAGGACGTTGAGTTTTTTGCGATATTGAACCGAATTTTTTATGGTATAGTTTATAGTGAATAGCTGCTCGAACTTAGATATAGATATGCTTGACAAATAGCATACAATTATTCTGAAATTTACAAGAAATTCATACTTTTTTAATATTTGTAGGTACATTAAAAAAGTGATGCGTAAAGCGGTAATACTTAAGATGATCCACGTTTTAAAAGAATTCATTATCCAATTTCATGGATTAGTCGAAAAGATTAATGATTTTCTAAAATTAGAAAAACGATTTTTCACGATCACTTATCAAGTACCATTCCATCAACATTTTACTCTCAACGTTTTAGACTCTCAATTATATATTATCTTACAAAGAATGTTCAGTTGTTCTTCATATACTAACTGTATTATCTA
Source organism: Rhimphoctona megacephalus (assembly GCA_963989365.1). Classification (NCBI taxonomy): domain Eukaryota; kingdom Metazoa; phylum Arthropoda; class Insecta; order Hymenoptera; family Ichneumonidae; genus Rhimphoctona; species Rhimphoctona megacephalus. The sequence goes on along the minus strand of OZ022415.1, from coordinate 39,454,878 downwards.
AGATTGAAACTATATTTATGACCTCATCTGACTGATTCTACTTGGTTTTAATACTTGGTCCATCTATTATCATTCACCCTTGCGACGGTTAACTTGAGATAGTTTCCGCGTACAAACAGACATATATATGGATAAATGTATATACATGTATAAATCACTTGTGCTTTTCACCAAGTTACAGTTAATTTATCAACTACCCGCTCGAGCATCCATCACGTCCGTAGCAAATAACGTCTGTGCTCAGCCCTTTCCGGACGAAAGGGCTCCTCATACTCATTCTCGTACGCCAATGATACCCATCCTTTATTCATGTGTTCCAACAGACTAAAACCTGGGCACATTTTAGTTGTAGACTGAAGAACTTCTCCAGAACGATGTTAGATAATTTATCAATACCACAAAGCTGCAAAGCGAAAATTCAATTTTTCCTTTGTTTTCATTTGTTTATATTTTGTGTTATTCTAATCCAGTCGTTATAAGTTTTCGTTTCACTGCACCATGGTAAGTTAGAGAAAGACCCATCACACGATTTTATGCCAAAAAATAATATAAAATTGTTTTGAAATTAGATGAACGTATATACATATTTGTTGGTGATACGAATGTTTAGGAGTTGTCGATGCAAACTTATTGTAATGATATATAGAATTCTCATTTTTGATAACAGATTTTCACACTATAAGAATTCAGTTATCGTTTATGAAATTCACTACATAAAACTTTTTAATACATTTCTTAAAATTATTATTATTATTCGTTTCTATTATATTATTATTATCATATTATAATTTATTATTCATTTATTGTTTGTTGTTTTTTATTCATTTCTTTAAAATTATTTCAACAATATCATTCAAAATTTAACGATCGTTCTCGTTCATGGAGAATCACAAAAATAAGAACTCAAGATGATTTTGTGGTTTACGTAAAGTTAAGATATTCCTTTCACAAACTCGAATATTTTACAATTAACAGATTTTTTTGTATAAAAAAATAAAAATACATCCCATTCCACTGGAAAAATATCGAACCAAGTTACCGAACCTTTAGAAAAGAATTTTAACTTTGAAAATCGTCTAATTTACACGACACTTTATGAAGATGACCCGTTACTCACATTTCCATTTAATAATTCGTCTATTAAATAATGATATATGTTTGATATAAACTGTCCTATGGTTAAATCCAATTCTAAAGATTCCGTAGCAGCGATAAAAACAGAGAGTCACCGGACGTTTGAAAAAAATATTCACGATAATACTTGAAAGAATATGATCAGCAGATGATTTTTCGTAGCCGTTATGTTCAAGAGGTTATGTTATCTTCGGCAGTTTTTACAACAGTTTTAAGGTTATTCTTATTTTTGCTCATTACAAATTGGCTCACATTTTTACCAATGTCACTGCATACTTTATACGTATTTTCACTCATATTTCACTATTTTTTTTAACCAAATACAATAAGTTCAGCTTCTCCCTTTAACAGTACAGTTGTTGACATTTATAGCCCTCCAAAAAATATCAAAGTTTCATAATTTACACAATTAAGCTGAAATTTTCGATTTATGTTTACAGTTGGGACTAATAATTAGTTATAACTTTTTTAAACAAAATCCAGCCTAATTTATAAACAAATGTGGAGGGCCCTGCTTATACGCCCAAAAAAAATGGTCCTCCGCGAAAGGAATACCTTAAAAAGGTTACGAAAAATCGACTTTGCTGCACAGCTCGCAAATATGAATGCATTGTAGTGAGTGGGCAGCTCTCGTCCACTTTCGAGCTTGCAAGTTATCATGTACGCTATCGGGATTCATGCTGAGGATAACAGGGTCGAAAGATACATGAGATACTTCGTAAAATCAGGTAACGGGTTATACGTATACATATTACAGAGGAAGCACGAGAAAGGGCTGAGGAAGGGGGAGAAAGGAGTGTTGGAAGAAGGCAAGGATCAGAAAAAGCTTGCGGAACACGCGTGCCTCTAGCTCTCTTGTATACGATTTGGAAAGCAGCCGGAGACTTCGTTGGTTTCGCCTTGGAACGAAAAAGTGGTAAGAGAAAGTGAGAAAGAGATGGATATACGAAGAAATAGACGAAAAGACAAAGAGGAAGAGGGCGAGGAAGATGGAGAGAGCATCGTGTTATCTGCTTGATAAATAGGAGTGGTCGTTGAATAATGCAAAGAGCGTTTCCGACGCCACTGAACGAACGAGTAACCTTACACCCTCAGCGTGTAGGTGCTGTGCCATTGGAACGCTTCGGACCGATCACAACGGCAAAGCACGACGAAGCTTTACGATATACACCACGATTCGCCTAAATTCTCGTTTCCGCACATCACAAAAAACAACAGGGTGGAAAGAAAGTACAGGGAAGCTAGAATTCAGCCAACGGCAACGACGAGGAAATTCATGATGGATGTAATATGGTTGATGATCCATCTTCTTTACTGCAGTTTCTTGAGTGTGTGCAACTTTTATTCACTGTAATGACATTTCGCTAAAATATATTTCGTGACCTTTTCCCCGGGAAATGCCTTAAATTCATTTATTCATGCATTTGAAGAAATCTGTGCAGCGACTGGCAATTATCGACATGGTAACGGGGCTATGTTTTAGGCATATTTCCCCTACGTAAGTTTTTGGCTAGTGCGAAGATTACATCTCCTCGACAAACGTAAGTTTTTATTAACCTTAGCAGAATTAAAGCCCCTTTATCACGCCTGTATCCATTAATTCATAAGGATTTTTTAATTATATTGCATAAGGATCATATGGTGTTTCTCGTGGCGTTCGATTTGCTGAGAGTCGATCATATCTCTAAAAATATTACATCATTGAGTTCGGAGATCATCAATAAGAAAAACAACGTGTTTATATCGAATGATGATTGATGGTTGGATCAATGGTGGCTTATAGCAAGGTCTCATACCCGTAATAAATTATATCTGTACACTTTTGATCGCAATCGTGGATAAATTCCATACTGCAACTATCGTCACTAGGGCAAATAATCAGAAACCAGTCAAACATTATTAAACAAGCAATTCCCCCAATCCCCAAAATCGTGAGCCTAAACGACCAGCTAAGTTTCGAGAAATTTCGTGTTTAATTACATTTGCCAACTAAATTGAACGCCGGTCATGATATCCACTTTTTTCGCAGTAGAATTAAGTCAGTGTGATAGTCACGATTGGTTAGAAAAAACCTTGTTCATTCACTGACTTTATGTGAGGTGTATTTCATCCCCCGAGACGTTGGGATAGATAGGATTTGAGTGGAAGTGACATGTATGCCGCTTACGCGTGGCTGTGGCTCCTTTGACTGTCCAGGCGACCCCTGTCGTAATCATTATCATCCACCGGGTATGCAGACATACCGTGGCGTTCGTCTCGAAGTATGCGGGTTAGGGCGGACATAGTTATGTCATATATATATACACAGTATTACGTTGTACAGGATGAAATTGGTATATAGAGCAACTTTATATATAAAGTCGCTCTATAGGGGATCTTGTACAGAGCGGAATGAGAGCGTTTGAGAAGGACGGGTGATCGTGACGGAACAAAGGGGTTGGGTCTCCCGACGGAAGAGCGATGCCAACGACGTCGACGACAACGACGTCGAAGAGGTCGCACGCGATCCTATGGTATATTGGCATACCAACGCCGAGGCGATATGGGAATACTTTAAGAGCAACTTTATAGTCGGTCTCGCGTCACGGTTTTGAGCCTCAAGCTATGAGAGAAAGAGAAAAGCCAAAGACAGCTTGAGGAAACTCAACGTCTTCTAAATTAAGATCACGCGCGGACTTTGTGGTTGTCCCTTAATTAGAAAATCATTCCCTTCTACTTTCTATCTCTGGTCGTATCCACCCTTTTCTTTCTTTTCTGTCCAATTTATCTCATCTCAGCTATTTTCATGAGTCGTCTCTTCCACCGTTCCACCTTTCGCTGCCTTTTGATTCACGCGCCACTCTCATTATTAGTCGCACGAGTTCGTTGATTGAGTTCAACGGGTTCATTCGTCCCTCCAGACGTCGACCAAGGAAACGACGTGAAAGTAATATGGAAAAAACTTGCCACCAGCAATCGAGTACAGTCAGATGAGAGAAGGATGTCACGACGCTTATGTTCATAATATTTTTTTTATTACTATATCCATTCTCGTTCATGCGGACTTAAGAATATTATAGCATTGTCTCATATTATTTTCATCTCATTTTCTCCCCTTTTTATAGTTTGCAGATGACTCATCCCCAATTGTCTTGCATTCATCACAGGCGAAGGGAAACTGCAGAACACTTTGCCAGTACATCCGGTACCTTATTAATCTTCTCGGGTGACAATGTGAGCACGCTCAAGCACTGCTACCAGAGGCACTTAGAAAGGCACTTTCTCAACTGTGTTGCAATGAGTAAACCAGTACACCGCTAGGGGCCACCATCCGCACCCACCGCTCTCTCTAGATGTTCATGATAATTGCTTATATTTTATCATGGCTAAAGTTAGCCAAGTTTTGTGTATTTTCATTATAATTCGCTGCTCGCATGCTTTTTTATGTATAAATGTCATTGATTTGCAAGTTATCAGATAACGGGTTTGGTTGTCTTCTCTTGTGGTTGAAAAAGAAGGATTGAGAAGTTTGTGAAGTCAAATTTTTCTAAATTCGACTATTCTCTAAAGATTATATTTCTTCTCGATCCTCGAATAGGCCTACATCACTTATCGCCTTTCTCTTGGCTACTTTTTCTCACCAGCTCTGTCAGACTCATTGTCGACGGACTTCGGTTCATTGTTTCATCCCTTCATTCTCATTGCTTCTTGCCATTTTTTCCATCGTACAACCATATTGCTTCCGAACATTAACATCGACAAATTAGATCCCAATGACGATCTACGAGATGCTCGTAGAAAAAGGGAGAATAGTAGGAATCTCTGCTTCAGCTCACCGTCTCGACTTAAATGTAATGTATGGTAACAAATAAGATACAGAGTTTGTCTATTGGGTATACCTCTCTTTATAGAACGACGTATTTCCTACGAGGATTTAGATGGTTGCGCTGTTGTGTTTCTACTATCCACTCTGACCTTCATTCGCATGAAATGAAACTTTTCAAGTCACTGAATAGCTTTTTTCACCCCTTCCCTTTTCACGCGTTCCAAGTCTCGATAGATCGTTCCACTCACGAGAGAGCTGCTCTTTTCATTCTCCCTTTCTTTTTTTCTCGTTACCGATAACGATATCCCACATCGAAAATAATGCGTTCAACCGAGCAACATTGAATTTGTCTTCGTTTGTGTTCGTAACACCACGTAGAGATAGCGAAATTGTTCGAGAAAATTTATAGTCACGTCGTTTGTTTTTATCACTCGTGTTTTCCACGTAAACGAGAAGTTCATGCTGAGCTAGATGTTCAATCGGATGTGGAAATAAATTTTAAGAATAATCGAAAAAACTATGGAACTTTGAACTCTCTGAAAAAGAAAGATTTTTAATTTGTTTTTTTAGAGTGTATCAGCCGGTAAGACTTGCCTATTATATATACCATGGCTCTTCTATTCATATCCTATGCTACAGTAACATTGTAGTATTATTCGAATCGATATTTTTTACTTATAAAATATTAATGGAATGATTTTGTTTCATGATCAACAAATATAAATTCGTACCTATTTTACCCCTCGGTGGTAATTCATTTAGCAGTGATTTTGAACTTCAAAAATTTCAAGACAATGTTATATACGAAATTTATTAATAAATTTATCATATTCATGAGAAATACAGTAGAAATAGTTTTTTCTCGGTTCCATAAAATTAACTGTAGTTTAACAGTTAATCCTCCAATATAAAAAAATAAAATTTTTTAAAGCGTAAATCGTGGTGCATTTTGAACAAAATTTTCGAAAATGTCGTCTCGTCTCGCTAACTCTGGAAAGCTTGGGCTGGGTGGAATAACTGGGTGCTCTAACCTTAACTTGAATGGTTGGAATCTCGGGGTCGGTGGTCCGAATCTCCGGCCGGCGATAGAGAATTTTAATAATAGAGGAAGAACGAAGTAGAATCCTAGAATGACGGTGGATATAAGCACTGGTAGAAAGCTTGACTTCATTATTCAAATACGATATAGCTGGAGCATTTTTTTGTAGTAGCGAGAGAAAAGTGAGCTGAAAAGTGAAAAGAAAAGAAAAATACCCCAGAAAAATTCAAGGCTTTGCGACGAGTTCGAGATGCTTGATGGCCATGATGATGAAAAGGTCGTAGGTCACATTCTAAGAGGAACAAGGAGGAAGAAGAGATGCCTCGAAGGCGTCGAGAATTCACCAACTCTCCTTCCCAACGCACACGAGAAAAGTCCTGGGGTTTCCCAGTGTCTGATTGTTCTGAATGGAAGGTGTTCTCGCTCGCTCTCCCGACTCGAAGAGGTGTGGAACATGCCCGCACGGGCATACCGGGTTGATCCTTTTAAGGAGAACTCAATTGTCTGACTAATTGCAGTTACTCTCTTCCGCTTTTCCGTATAGCTCAGAAGTTCCGAGTCTCCTCTTCCTTACCTTATACGTCACCTCATCTGAGTCTTCCCAGCCACGTTAAATCTCATACCTCTTCAACGATGATCGATTTTTCTTGTTCTGCTCCTTCTTTTTCTGACCATTCTCACTAGTAAAGACTTTTTGCTCTCAACTCGCACTGCCAGGGTTCAAATTAACTCTGAGGCAGTTTGAAACAGGCTAAGGGATGGAACGATCTTTTTGATGTTATATTCCTTCTTCCATGTCATTATATGATCATTACTACCCTTGTATAAGCATGTACAGCGTGAAAAATTTAGTTTCGGACTTTGTTTGAATTATTAGTGAAATATTTCATCTGTTTTGAAAGAAACGTACCTACTATTTTAACAATCCAACGATCTCGTCCACAAATGTCTAAAATAATGCTTTTTTTTATTTCAATGCAGATATTCAACACAACTAGTAAAAAACGTATATTGTAAAGTATCATCCCTGGACATTTTCTTTTCAATTTTTGATGTTAATAAAGAAAACTTCCCCACGAAGGAACATTCTGAAACCCAGATTTCAGCTCTGAAGGATATGTAAATAGTACGATCTTGAAAAGAACAGTTTTTATATATTTTTCATTTCATTAAGTCGTTGGTGAATTATTATTTAGTTGGATATAGTTCATGCGGTGCACTGACGATGAGAGGGCATGGCAAATGCAAAGTGATAACGTTCAAGCCGATCCGTACAAAAGCAGAATGGGAGATGCAAACTTCCCCCACTCTACGTTTTCTGTTCAGTACGTATCAAGTTTGCTATTTCGAATGAATGAATGGCTCATGAACCGAACATTGGCGAAATTTTCTTGAACGACTTTTCTCTTTACAATTTTACAATCTACTTGGGACGTACAGCTGGGGCGTATATAGTTTTTGATACAACCTCTACATTAATGACTGGGTTTAATCAGTACGTAGCCTGCTATTACGGTGTTCTCGTAAATTATGCGATGATGATTAAGCTGGTAAAATATATACGTTGTGAAAATGGCTGCAGTTTATTCGGCATTCACTTTGGTATTCTACGACTCGAGGGAGCTTTCTAATGGTAGTTCAACGCCAGAAGTCCACTCACGTGCAATACGCATTCCATCCTTCTCTGTCTTTCTACAAACCATACGTCGTACCGAACGTTAAAATCTCTCACATCCCCTCTTGTATATAATCCCTAGTTGCGGCCTTGGATAGCTGAGAGAAGCTTGAACGACTGTACTGGCCAATTCGCTATTTTACTCCTACCATTCCTCGTGGAGAGCACCGACCGTAAATCAACCTTAAACCGCACACCTACCACGACTTACAATCGAACGTACTTAGCAAGGATATTGCGGAGAGGCCGCGGTGAAGTTTGGCTCTCTCACGCTGTTTCGCTCTCTCTCTCTCTTTCTCTCTCCGCCTGAGCCCTTTCTCATCTGCGGCAACTGAAACCGTTCTATATAACATTCAACCCCAACGGATATCGGACACGAATGGAATATATACTATGGTAGATTATCCCTCTTTGCAGGGACTCAATATAGCATTGGTTGGAACTCTCTCTCCCCTGCGGATCATAAACCTCTCGGCTGAAGGCATGTCAAAAAAAGGACAAGTGCTTAAAATCACTTTCTCTATCTCGCTTTCGCTATTTTCCTCTCAATTCCATTCTACACACCTTCCTCTCAACATTTTGAATCGGTGATCCAGAACTTCGGGTCATTTCTTCGTAGAAATCGAATGATCGGAATGGAAAGCTGAGAACGTATCCTCAAGTAGGCCAAGCCAAGGGGAACGAAAATTTGGATTTTTTTTTCATTCTCATTCTTAGCCCTACTCCATTGTACGATTTTCACCAGGAATTCAACTATATTTTTGTACGCTTATACGTCAAACACTTGGAAAGCCGTAAATTTTTAAGAGATGGCGGTAATTTTGATACTGGCGAGAAAATTGCGTCGTAATGATTTGAACCCCCTATTTGATTTCTGCTGCGTTATTGCCAAATTTTCACTCATATATTCAATCTCCCAAGAATCTCAGTGTTTTACTTCTCTCAAGCTTTATTTAAGACACGCTGGACATTTATAGCTCATATAATAAAATATGATCGTTTTGGGAATCGATTTATGAAAGACGATTGGAAGAATACGACGGAATCGTTTCAATCCCATCTTGGACATATAAACGCTGAGAATTCGATCAGTATCCACTCGCTCTTTTCATTGTGTATGTTCTGGGAAAATCCTTTATCGAACGTTCAAGCAGACGAACTTCTCTTCACTCTTTCATCCTCCGGGAGAACGTCCTGATACGCGTACGTTTTCAATTCTCTGTGGGAGATTCGATCGTAAATTATCACATGTCGTAACGTTTTATCCGTTATGCTTCTGAAAGCTAAATATTACAGATGTCAGAAGCATCGCTTCTCCATCCGGTTTTGTAACATTTTTACCCTCTAGCTTTGTAATTGTCATGGGATAGTCCAATTTTTCATAAACTCTACATGTTCTCAATCGACGGAGCATTTTTTCCAACAGTTTAGTTCGTGCCAGTAGGCAGAAATTGGAGATAGCTGAATTTCCACGAATATTCTGCAAAGTTGGTTGCCATTGATACAAAACTAACCAATGATAATATGATTTGGATTGGTGAACATAATGAATAATCCTGGGTACAATTAAGCCGTCCATCATCCACACGTACGTTGTATAAAATTGACTTCACTGGTGCTCTGCTACAAAGCTCATCATTTTGATTGCTGCCTCTATATAACTCTATCCGTAATACTGGACTACGTTCGAGATAACTGCCATTTTACTGGTCAATGATTGGCTTATGTTACTGGTTTACTGGCGTACCAAGATGAAAATATTACGACTGCATTGTAAACGTGCTTGGGAAGCCAGATACAGTCGAACTAGGTTTGGTCTTAATAGAGCCCTAACTTCACGAGAATATCAAGACTAGGTCAATATACTCAAGCAGGATTTCTACGAAAGTGAGGTAGTAAGAAAACGCTCAGTTATACATATATTTCAGCGCATGGTTGTAGTCGTCGCTGTGAAGAAATAAATTAAACTGAATTGAAACAATAGCTGCATAATGCAAGAAAATATGCTTGTATACGTATGTCGCTTTTTATGCAATAAAAATATATAGCCATTCATGCAACATTCGTTACGATACGTCTAAAGCACAGTAGAGTAAGAAAAAGTTCAGCTGATTGAACTTAATCCATGCATGTTCACAATGAGGTGGTTTTATTTGGGCAAGCGGAAACAATTTTCATTTCATTGAACCGCATGATGGTCTATCGTTTTGGAAAGCTTTTTTTTATTTTCCCTTTGAAGTTTTCAAATTTCGAACTTTTTTTAAGTTCGATTGAATGATTTTGATTATAGATAAAGTATATAGTATTATTTTTTCTTCGTAGCGCTAACATGTTTTGTCATACAGAATTTATAAATACCCTCCCGAGTAAGGATGTTAAAACAGTTTATAATATTGTACAAGTCAATATCAAAAACAAACTTTCGTCTCCCTCGACCTAATTTCCCTGCTTCACTACACAAACCTCCACTCTGAGCGAATGTTCATTATCACTATTTTGTAGGTATTACGCGAGTAGAATCGCGATAGCGAAAAGCGTAAAAAGTGATAATATCTAAATATGGGGCCAACAATAATCATAGAAACGCTTCCTGAGTAGTCACCAAAAAATAATGGTAGTTTCATTATAAATTCGGAGGGAAGGGCGAAGGGGTTGAATGAACGATGAATAATGAAGAGAGGGTGTAAGGTTGCTGGAAAACGAGTTAATCTGGTGAAGATTTTGCTGTGTTTGGACGCATAGATGAATGTAAATTATGGCCATTTTCCACGGCTACTACCAGTATTTATTGTGGTCATTAAAGGTTGAAGCGGCGTGAAATTCTGCAAGTACTCCGACTATGTCGTTATCACGGGTTGCGATAATAGACTCTCACTTTTGTTGTTACAATGATCTCAATCACTGGTACAAAATTAATCTCTGCTAACAATACCGCGCCTATGACTCGAGCCGAGGATCACTTCAATTTAGATCAGTTATCAGTGTAAGACAAAGGGCTATAATATAGGAATAATAAAAAAATAGGAATCCTCAATTAATAAAAAAAGTTTTCAATAATAAAACAAATAAAATGATATATCTTGATAAAAAATCAAACGAATATAAATTTTAAACAATCCTTTTTTGTTTCTAAATTCAATAAGTACGTTGGCAGTCTGAGAGTTATTTTCAAGTAGAATGTAAAATTTTAAAAACACTTTATAAACCAGTAATACGATGAAAATTTGGGGTTGGCATGATTCGTGGTTAAGCTATTCGGATAAGGTAGACGATCCCTCTGATATTATCGCATTTTCACCATTACGCATCCTCCCCTGGATCACCTTCGTCGGTACGTTAGCTGTTTCAAGATGGATAGTTTTCATCGCCCGGATTCATAAAGCTGAACGAACCTTTCTTTAAACGATAAGAAATTGCGAAAAGGAGGTTCTGGCAAGCGGACGTAACCGTTGGGTGAGTTGCAAAGGACAAGAAGAATAGAGAAGAAAGGACAGGAAGAAATAGGATTTCGAAGTTTTCTCCACGTAAACACTTACATATACGCGCACACGATCAGAGATATATGAGCCCGCGATTCGAAACGAGACTTCTTTGCGACTCCTACTTTCATACGTTTTACACGCGAGATACATATGTGTCGTCGTTGTACAAAACATTGTATTACTGTTATCACGTTTGTACGTGGATCTTTCGAGCTTTCAATTTTTCACGATACATTGATCAAAATCGTGGGGGATCGGTACAAGTCGTACAGCAATACAAATTGTTAAATTTACTTTATTAGATTGCACATATTTATTTTTCCACAGCTGTAGGAGCCGTGCAAACAATATATATACACCAGGGGCCATTTATAATCGTATCGAGTATGTGCCGATGGAAATAGCGAATTTACTTTTCAATTTTTCCTCGTGTTAACGGTGTCGTCCATTTTATACCTATATAGGACATTCCAGGATGGCGAGAATCCGCCGGTCAAGGGAAAGGGCATCGCATGCATCGTCCTCTCCTTCCCACCCTCCGCCCCTCTCTTTCTCTCTTTCTACCTATTTCTGCTTCTTCTTTTCTGCCGAACGAGTGCGATAAAGACACCGTGAAAATGTGGACTAACAACCCTCCGAGCTAGCCCGGGCTGAACGCGGAAGCTCGAAGTAGAAATTGGACCATAGCCAACAGCAGCACTGCGGATGTCGATATGGTAACGGAGCACGATGGTGGGGAGCACCGAAATCCCGCAGCATACCCGACCTATCCCTATAATCCTCTATGAAGTATTCACCAAACTCCGATGAAAATATGCGAATCTCTTTCGATTAAAGAAATAACTCATCATTCTTCTTTCCTTAATCGTGAATACCAAATACTTTAAATTGTGGAAAGTTGATCAGTTAAGGGCTGACAAACTAAGGGTGGTTGGTTTGTAACTCAAAGATAATGATATGAAGGTAATTTGTTGAATCTGACAAAACCTTTTTCTTTATCATTCTAAAGATTTCATTAGGTGATCATATCGAAGAAGTGGTCACATGCGAGTTGGACCTTGCACAAGTAAATTTGCGTCACTAGTTCTACCGGGTTTGAACAAATATAGGAAGCAAACCTTATTTTCATGAAAAACTCAAAAAACCATTTTTGTGTTGATGTATTTTGGTAAAATATTTCAGATTTTTTATCACACAATCCATACGTCAAAAAATCGAAAGGAAACTATGTTTGAGTAGGGGTTAAACTATCCTTTCCAATGACACTTTCCACAGAAATAATTATTTAATTAATTAAATGATTCCCATGGTACATTCTGCTTTAAGTTCATTAGATGTATTTGCGTGCCAAATTTCATTCCGATATGTTGAAAATTGTGAGAGCTCTGATCCTGTAATGGACGAATGGATATACGGACGCGATTAAATCAAAGATGTTTCTGGTATCTGTACGAAATATTAAAAATGAAGCTAGTGGGGCTTTAGCAAAAAGGAAATTAAGATGAGCGAAGATTTTAGGAAAAGTGCTGGGGTAGATTAGATCTTATCCGAGTGGTTTTTAACTGCACCGTTCCTTCGAGGGTTTAACTGTTGATTAACCTCTTTCCCAACAGTCTTCACAACCAATATCTTACGATGGAAAATTGGCCGAACTCAAAATGATACAAAAACGATTCCTAAAGTGATCTGCGGGTCCAGCGTATCGAAAAATTGCCAATTTACCGGGTCAACCATTTGGAAGAGTTTGGAAAGAGATCAATGTGTGCAGGACGTAGTCAGTGAGTAATGGATTTCGTGCAATTACTCGCTGGAGTAATGCGGTACGAGTGGACATCGAAGGACGTCGTTGAATCGCACGTGAGTTCGTCAAAGCTTCGGAAGACGCTATCTCGGCTACGCCAGCCATTCTGCCTACAATACCGAATCTTTTGCAGTCGAAGCGTATAATCCTATTTCGCATTAACGACGAGACGCGAAACATGTTACCGGATTTATCTACAGTTCGATGTGTGTGAAGTGGCAGGTTTTATACCCCTTACCCCTATTCGTATCCGTTCCGAGCTTTTCACTTTCCACGTTCCTACATCATTGCTGATCCTGTAGAGGGCCGCATATGGACCACACAACCATGGTCCTCCTACCCGAGTTCTGTTACGGTTGCTTTGGCATTACGGCGTGGTGGTCCCGTTCAGTCCTGTGGAAACGCGATACGCCTCACAGCCATGGTCTTTTCATCCATGAAGCCACCCTATGAGGTTGCCTGCCAATGGTATACATCTGGCACGAGCGGTTGCAAATGAAGCATGTAGTCGGAAAAAGACGGTTTGCGTGAGCTACTATCATTTCCATCATGAGAATACGTCGATGTGAAACTATAAGTTTTATTTTTGAAAGATTTTGCAATGACATTCATGATCAAAAGTGTGTGGCTTTGGATTGAAACAGTATAGAATATAATGAGATTCAATTTTTTAATGGACCTATAAGGAAGATGGGGAGCCCAAAAATTGGGGAGTGTTTTCAAGACTATTCCCAACTGAGAAACCTATTGCACAAGACGTACTTTGAATAGGAATCGTTATGATAAGTCGCGAGAGTCTTGACTCCATAATCTCTTGGTTTTGATGCAACCGCGCTTGAAAAGAATTACCTCAGTGGAGAATCGTGATTTGTGCAGGTAGTCTCATCATGTATCCAGCACGTGTCGATTCTTCTTCATCGTCTCTTGCACTGGAAATGCTCGATGTAAGACCCTCTCGGAAGAAAAATTGGAAATCGCTCTACAGTTGAGAGCGAGGGAGGGAAAGAACGCAATGACGAGAAAGAAAGCACCATAAGAAGCAGCCGTCCCTTGGCTAAGTGGCTTCGATCGTCTTGAACCACGAACCCCAGCCAAGCTTCTAGTGCTTACTCGCTCGCGAAACCTCTGTATTTTTTTCTTCTTCATTCTTTACCTCTCTTTTTAACTCTACCTCTCTCACTTTCCATATATATAGCTTGCCTCTTTCTTTACTTCTCCGTCGAGAGTTTTACCTTCTTAACCTTCAACGGCATCCATACTGAGGCACTCTGATGCCTCGAAAGGCCAAGACGTTTCCACCGTCACGTTTGGCTGTTCAGACATTTTTTAGTTCTCGAATTACGTGGCCGTCAGATAGGAGCCTATTGAAAGTTTCCGAAGCTATAGTATAGTCCAAGGAATTGAAATTACGAAACAGAGAATGATGGTAGCTTTCTTTTTCTGATTGAACCAGGTTTTAAATATTCAGGTTTATTAGGATTTTTTTGAGATATCATATATGAGGAAACGCTTGCTATAATTTTAAATTAGAGTATCTTACTAAATTTCAAAGTTGCATTGTTGTGAAACTTTGATAATAGAAATTATTCAATTAAATTTGACACTCAGTGAGAACAAAGAAAAATTTCATTTCAATTTCGTTTTCCCGCTACTCGCTGAAACACGCACCCAGTGAATAATTAACTTGAAATGCCTTTTAACGAAATGGTAAGGGTCTGGTCGAAGAGATATTCTTCGGTGACTAGTATTCTTATCTGATTCAGATTACAGTACAAGTTGTAATATATGCGACGAGAGTTTGGCAGCGTTATGAGGGTTGGTGTGTTTGTGTGATCCACCCCTCCACAAGTTGTCCTTATCAGGCAAGAGGGAGGTTTCTATCCAAGTTTAAATGTTACACATTCGCATAGAATACAAGCAAGCAGTAATGTTCACCACCTTGGTGAGACGGCGTTAATTCGTTGTAAATTTATACAATTAACTCGAGCGAAGAGAGTACGCCTCGATACTCTGCACATCCTGCTCTCTTGAGCTTCTCTGTCTTCTCTCATTCGAATACGATGCGATGTACATACCGATTTCGGGACCAAAGTGCCACTAATTTAGCACGCTAAAATGGTGGTCTACACACTATAGAACCGTATTGTTCGAACACTAGGCAGGTTTACACCTTAACCCAAATAAAACCGCATCTGTTATTAAAATTTTGAGTGAAGAAGTTGAGGAATTCATTCTGATACGAGTAGTGAAGCCAGAGGAACATCCATATAATGCAGAATTAATAGATTATCTGTGAAATAATTTCATGAATAATCTTATGACTAAATCAAATAAATTAAACGCATCAAATAAATCATATTTATATTCAATCGTTATATAATACGTATTTGCATGCAGTGGTACATATATTATGTATATAGGATTAGGAGATTCTCATAAACGATGTCCATTGCTTCGGAATGCAGCTTTAATACTTTTGCCCATTAATTCTCGAACGTACAGTTGGACATTGTGCACATAGTGGGACAGTTCCTCGGTTATAAATTGTAACCCAGGAAGTTCAGGATCTCTCCTTCGCTCACTCTCTCTCTCTCTACCTTTGTCTTTTGTCTCTTCTACATACAAACATTTTTTGAACTTGTCGTGGTGATCTGGTTCCACCCAGGAGCTGTAAATGTTCACGAACAACCCAGTAACCTTTTGGAATTCTCGGTTGTGCTCATTCCATTTACTTTGAAATGTGGGCATCCGAAAGATCTGACGGAATACATACTAGTAGAAAAACTGTATAAAGCAGGAGTTATAGTAGGAGACAGAAATGAATATAGAGGGGGTGGACATGAGACTGAAGCCCTAGGCTTTCTCTCAACAATGAAGGTTAAGTTTTACCAGTGGATTAAAACAGTTTAGCCCGCGGTACATAAAGCACATATCCAGCGCACTGCAACATCCGGTTTTCATAGAGTTACTCAGGCAGCTTCATATGCAGCGTTATGCTCGTCCAGCAGGCTATTGGTTAATTCAGAACGTACCAAAAAGTCCCGGACAAAATTAATCCTGTACGGAAACTATACAGAGTAGCAGCGATGGCTCTTAGATCCACAATGGCCTTCTAATTTAAATTCAAACTAGTATCTATTCAAACATTGATGTAGACACAACACGTTTACGTGCATTTTTGTCGATGATGGCATCGTGAGATAATACTATGACCATGCAACTGTGTCTGCTTCCATCCGCAGGTCTAAGTAGAATCCAAATTCAAAAATAAGGAAAAAAAAAACAAAGTACTTATTTTACCTGAAACCACAATCAATCCAAAATATTTCGATGTCGAATGTGATCTTCATTCACTTTATGATCCAATAAAAAAATACAGGCAAAATCATTCCTTCTACACTTTTTCCGAACCAACTTTATCGATGTTCACTCAGGGATTGAAGAGAAGGGACCTGCTTTGCCCAGCCATCGTGAGTGGGGTTATGAATAAGTTAGGATTTCAGCTTATTTCAAAAATGACTCGTTTCCTTGCAGGAACGGCATTACTCTTGTAAGTTAGGTCATTAGTCAATCCGGTCATGTCACTTAGGGCTCGTATTATCTCAGCATTGCAACGGAAACTTTACTTTTTTTTTTAATTACCTTCCACTTCGAAAGTATGAGAAATGAAAGTTCAGACACTTTTACTCCACTTGAGACGGGCATACACTTGAGTACCTAATTTTGAAGAAAAAATCACCATATCTGGTGGCGAGAATTTTGCCAAAAGTTTACGAGGGACATCTTACAATGCAGTCACTTCGAAACTTTGACTATATAGATTTGAAGGACAGATTTAACTCTGTAGGAGAAATCACGCGATGGACACATCACTATAGGCATTTTCTCGCACGACGTCTATACTCGCGCAACGAGAGTCGAATAGTTCAAGGTAAAGGGAGGTCTAGGCTTTTCAGGAATAAGGTCGTACCACGTCATGCTATATATCGGACGAATTACTGAGTTATGGAGAGAAAGCTATGCCGGTGTTGAGCTAACTGCCCGATGAAACGCTCACGCTCAGTAATCCAGATTAATGATACCTATGTCCGGGTGCTAGTCTGTTCGTTCAATCACGATTGGGGAACCTTACCCACATGAAGGATAGAGTTTTATATATCGTGTACTCAGTGTGTATACTCCTGTCTGATCTTGGAACAGGCGAAAATATGTATATTCTTTTTTATCAGGGTCGACGTTAAGCAGATAACGCGAAATGGACAGGGGTCAGATCCTATAATATTCAGATGATCATCTCAAGTTTATATAATATATATTTTTTACAATGGTCAAGAAAACAACCGATTGATCTATAGTTGTCATCGACCCAAAGAAAAGTCCCTGACGTCTTTTTTCTCGTCTTATCTATTACTTCCGCCTTTTCGTACTCCAAAGAGAAAATATATAGATTATTCTGTCTGGGGATATAAATTCGGTATATCCGAGGATCATTGGTATACCAGCGATTTTCTGGGAACGTCCGGTGAACTTTGGATTTAAGCCAATGTCTATCATCTTCGGTTCCGTGGTGAATCCTGAATCCTTTCCTCGTTTTTTCCACTGAAACGTGCTCGCTGCAGGCTGCTTCAGAAATATAGACGTTTTTCTTCGTTATCACCATAGTTTTCTTACCATTACAGATTGGTTCTTTTCGTGGGTATACCGCAGTATAAAACGACCAAGAGTAGTGTGAAAAAGAATAACACGTAGATCGAAAATCGTGATTTCTCAGAAATAGAAACGTATTCTTTGTTCTAGAACATTAAAAAAGGTCAATAGTGTTTTTAAGTTTGTTCACTTGCAAAAACGACTTTCTGCATGATTCAGCTTAATGTACATCGTAAATTTTGCTAGAATCTTACAGTTTTTGAACATCATATGAAAATAATCCTGCACTCATTTTCTTATCTGTAAAAAAGTTCACAATCCCACTTTGAGAACTTTTTGAAGTTCATTCGAGTAAGACACGATTCAGAACTTGAACTTTATCACTTGCATATAATAGAAGACTCTTTCGCGTTTGGAGATTTAGAAAAATGAATAATTGCCCGATGAAAGTTTGCTGGAAAGTATGAAGCATGAACAAAGATATTTCTTCGTTAACTATTTGCTTCTGCGGTATGCATTTTTTTTACAGCCCAAAGATTATTGGACGCAAGAAATATTTCAGAAAGATTGATCGCAATTCCTGATGACGACATATAGATTTATGTGACCATATTGTTATTGATAACGTACAAAAGAATTTGCCTGATTAGTCTCCCATTATTTTTGTTCACGCAACGGAATACCAATGACTAAGTAGTTGTAGCTTTTATTTTTATCAACAAACGGTTGATTATACTAAGTTCCAATCTGCTAAATATTATATAAATGCTAAACCTGTCAATTCTGCTGTATTCCAAAGGCGACATTAAGTGACTAATTTTCATCTTAGTATTTAATAAAAATCCTATCAAAGGATATCCCCGCTGGATTTTTCGAAAATTCCAAGGGTCATAGTTCACGTTTCTTTTTAACGGGCTGCCATCTTACGTCCATTAAGGAAGAATCGATAGAATTTTTTCATTCCATAGAAAAAACCTTTTTCGATAACGTTTTTTTGTAGGTGACACAGTATTGACAATCAAATGATGAAATTCAACCGTCTTCATGGAATATTTATTTCCTTCTGGACTCTCACATATCCCACCATCATTTCAATATCACGCCTCGATATCTATAGTGACAATATACTCCTGACAAACATATTTTCATTCCTTTGACATTTTAACTGATTATTTACCTTTTATCAATGTATCACTTTCTCCCAGTTTCGAGACGAAAGAAAATATTTTTAATGTCATTCCCACGTAGTATTGAATACTTGAAAGTTTATATTTTCCTTCTTCAAAACCTTACCGGATATCCCCTGTTACATTTCCTAAGGTATCTTTTCTTCCATGTACGAACCTACTAGCACCTACGTTTACATCTGTAGCGCACATATAATTTGACCATGCAGTGTGAATAAAAGCCTCGTACGGGTGGGAACTGGCCTTTGCGTACTTCGCTAAGTTTTATAGTCGGTCATATGTTTCCTGGAGTTAAAACGCCCAGAGGACTATATTTATCCAACCGGTACATGCACGCATGTCAAAGTGGCGTGCACTCCCGTGTACACTAGCACATATATGCCAAAAACGTGCACTGCCATCTGCAGCCACCGTTGAGAGGAAAAAAATTTCGTCATATTGTAGTTTCACCAAGCCTAGACTATAAGGGTTGTACACCTTGCGCTCAGGTTCTTATGCATGCGAGCAAATTATTATTTTTCTGCTATATAAAGCTCCACGAAAGCTCTCGCACAACTCCTTGAGGGATTATGAAAATCTGTTGTACGAAAGCTTCGCAGTTTTTCCAAGCCTCCACAAACTTGTTCGTTTCTTCCTCCTGCAAATACAGGGAACAGTGGATGATTTGTGTTACACTACGAAAATTTTTATTTCGTGTTTTCCATCCTTGTCATATGCTTATGCGTATCTGGCTTGATAATGTTGTTATATGTACATAACATCTTAATAAAATTTCAGGACGATTGTCTTAGCCTACCGTTCGTTCTGCATTTATTTGAAGGTCGAAGAATTTGGAATAACATAATTTAAAAAAAAACTTCATTGGCAGCTTCAACAAGGTGGCTGTTTACTTCCAATGGTTGAAGTTCCACAAACGGTGAACTCTTTAGCAAATTCCCAGATCCCTGACATTTGGAATTTTGTAGTGAAATATTTTAACTAGTCTGTGTTCACACTAAAAAAAAAAAATAATAATCAATAACAACCCTGCTCAAAAAAATAGTCTTGCTGAGACGCTCGCCTGGAGTCCGGCCGGTATGTCTTGCCGGGATCTCGCATAGTCCCGTACGCAAGACTTTTCTGATTGGATTCGAGTCTCACCGAGACTCTTTCCAAGACTTTTCGAAATTATTTTCGAGAGTCTCGCCAAGACTTTTTCCAATGCTTTTTTTTTTAACTTTTTTTGCGAGTTTCGTCGAGACTATTTCCAAGATTTTTTTTACTTTTTTTTTTCTTTATTTTTATTGATGGTGACAATGACTGACATTGGATGTGAAATTTTTTTAAAATCATTTCAAAGCCTTAAGCAAGACAAAGTGCATTGGTGCAACATCTTTGGTCTTTGAGAGCAGACCATAGCCTGCGATTTGATAATATTGAGTCAAAATTCCGACGAGATTATATAGAAATCAGGAGGACTATCCATGTACGCGAAAGAAGGTTAGCTGTCGAATAAAATTGGAAGCTCTGTAAACTTTTGTTTTTCCGGCCGATAGGCGGCATTGAACTATTATCGTTCGCGTCCTCGTATAGCCTATCCGATTCTTATATAGTATAGTTGGAATTTTATCTCAATATAAAAAATCGCGTCACTGACCGCATTGTGTGATCTTATTCCGATCAATATCAATATTTTGTCTGGCCTGAAAAATTCAAATGTTTTTTCTACCTCTTAATATTTAAACTGATAGCTAGATAGCTAATGGCTAGATAGAAAGTATCGGAAAGGGGCATGGCGAGACTATCGAAAAGAATTTAGGAGAGTCTCGGAAAGAGTCTCGGCGGGATTGTCGAAAAAGAATTTGAAAAAGTCTTGGAAAGAGTCTCGGCGAGGTTCTCGAAAAAAGTTTCCGAAAATCTCGAAAAGAGTCTTGGCGAAACTCTCGAAAAGAATTTCGAAAAGTCTTGGAAAGAGTCTTGGCGAGACTCTCGAAACCAATCAGAAAAGTATTGCATACGGTACTATGCGAGATCCCGTGCAAGACATCCCGGCAGGACTCCAGGTGAGCGTCTCGGCGAGATTATTTTTTTTGCGCGGGATCCTATAATCTGTGCGCAACCTATTTTAGATTCTGATTATTATTCTTCTTACGCTATTTCCGACAGACCTTACATTATGAATTATGATTTATAAATGTAATAAGTAAGATACAAACGGTGCCAGCATATTAGTTAATGGGGAGCCTTCAATACGAATGTTTGTATAATGAAGTTGATAATCACGATTTATTGTTGCTGAAATTTTAAAAGCACTCTCTAAATAAGAGCAGAACAAAATGCAACTCATGCTGAAAGTATATCGTTTCCGTATGATGTCACAAATGGGACACGAAACAGTTTTGCGAATGTTACTACTAGGAGGATGTGATGTTACGGAGAGAAAGATTTACAGTATCGTAAAATGTTTCTATTCATATGTCTTCGCATCCTCGGACAAATGTGTCAACTGTATGATATATAGTAATAAAAATGAAACATCCTAGAAAATTAAAATTATGGCTTCCATTATTTTTTTCTTACCCCGATGATACTTCGAATGTTTTTTCTATTATTTTCAGCAAAATGTGGGAATGCTTTAGCTCACCTGAAACATACAAAAATACGTACCAATATTCAAATGTTGTCCTCGTTTAGTAATGGTCATTACATTAAATATAATTGTTTACCATAACAGTAGATAATAATATAATTAAAAATATCTACATCTTGTATTGTGAATTGTGTATGAAAAAAAAGAAAAACATGGAGAAATCAGAAAATTCTCACAGGAACTTGAAAAAGGAATTCTGACTCAAGAGGAGTAAATTTTAAAAAGTGAAATCAATTCTACTGATGCTCTTCAATTTAGAAATATCATACAAATTTCGAGTTCGAGCCTTTATAAAATTATTCGACAGAATTTTAGACATTGACGAGTTGCTTGTTTTTTCTTTGCTAAAATGAATCATAAAACAATTTCACGTGAATATCTGTTTGATTAACGATCGTTATTTCATGCATGGAAGGCGGTCACATTCCAGAATGTTTTTGTCAATCTATATGTAAACACGAAAATGAATACTTCGATTTTTTTGTATTATTTTATATATTGTATTTTTGTAATATTTCTTGTTATATTAATCAAATCAGAATAATTGTGGAAGAGTACGAATTCTTTTGCTTTTACATGTTATCTACTCTTCAGGTGCGTCCAGATTAATAAAAAATTGCGGCAAAAATTGATGTGTAGTACAAAAATTTATGTGAGTGTGACGTTTGAAAATTTGTATACGCGCATAATTTTCCGCTGGAACTTATATTCGTCGCAATTTTTTATCGATTAGGATGCACCTTTAGTATTTTCTTCACGACAACAAAAATTTGTCTTTGATTTTTTCAGTTGTATCTTTATGTTTAATTATAATAAATTGCGGTAAAATTACAAAAAATGGGAAAACGAAAACATTCAAATAATTTTTCCTTATACGAAAAAAATGTCATCATATGAATTTATTTGAACTTCTAACAAAAGATTGACAAATCCGGAGGAGTAACGCTATAAAAAAGTGAAGTATGTTTTCAAACGATCATAAAATAAATAAACACGAGATTATTCACGTTGAGGATGAGAAAAAAAATCTGGATAACGTTCGCTTTTCATTGCTGGAAAGGCAGAAGCTTTTTTGGATAAAAAGGGTAGGTCGAAGTGACTCTTGCAAATGCAGCAAGCTAGCAGCCGAAAATTGCAATCTTCTACAGAGGCGAGGAAGGACGAAATTGCAATTCCCAACGAATTGTAATGGGAAGCTCCATCAGGACATCTCCCTCTCCCTCTCTCTCTCTCTCTCTCTCTCTCTCTCTCTCTCTCTCTCTCTCTCGCTTGCTCTCTTGCTCGGACCTCGAGTAATACGAGAAGCAGCAAAGCACTCGCTTATGCCAAGCTATATATCCACAGCCGAAAATGCTGTCCTGTGGGAGAACTCACGAGGAGCCGCACCCGTTGAACCAACGCGATGCGCTAGGATCGTTCGCGGTTTCGGGCCCGACGGCGCGAAGTTAATTTGATTTTTATCTCACGTAATATCCGGTCCGTCTAGCTTTCCTGGTTCTCATACCACTTTCAAATTTCTGCCACAACTTCTCCGTATTATAGCTACGTCCTTCACTATCAAAGCTATACCACTTTCAATCTTACATGTTTTAATTGCAGCTTTGCGCTTCGGTAATTATTAAACTTCGAGCTGGACTTTCGACCGATTTGCATGCCTCTTGCTATTTATGCATGTGATGTGGAGCTCCCCTGCATGCCGCTGATTAAAAAAGTAACTCAACAAGGGAAAAAAATGTTGCATTCAAAATGAAAGAATCTTGACTTATGTCCATTTAGGAGACAACAGTTTTTCATCTGTTGGGTTATTTTGAGTAAAAATTTTGGAAATTAAATGTTGCCTCATAACATAATTAATAAACATCGACTGTTTTCGGATCCTAAATTTTTATCATAGACATTTCAAGTGAATTGGCGAATGCTTTAAATCTCGAAGAATAAAAATTCGGAAAGTGATAAGAATTATTGAAATATAAGTTATACATTTCATAAAACTTTGAGCAAATCTCCTTATGGTAGTAGAATAAAAAGGTCACAGAGTAAGCAACGTGACTGAGTTCGAATGTGATAGGTGGAGGAAACAGTATGGATCAGTATCAAGTTTTACGAACAACAATAAATTGAGATAAAGTAAGGGAGGAAATCGTAAAACAATTCTGATCGTTCGATATTACACTATTTTGTTTGCAGGCGTTATTTTGGAAAAAAAAAATAAAACACCCTTGTCGATTTACCGGAAATGAAAACGATTCCCTCTTCTCAACTTCTTTTTCAATCCTCGTTCTTTTTCTTCTTTTTCTTTTACTACCTCATTTTTCACTCAATTCAATCGACGAGTGTGTTGATCGCTATTGCGAATCGTGTATACGGGTAAAATAATGGGAATTTAAATTCGATCAAGTCTGTCATCTACGAACAAGAGAATTTTTTGTTTTTCGTATATTAATTTATTTTTCTTCTCGTTCGAGGGTCCTTTGTGGATAAATTTGTTCTCTTTTTTCCACTCATCTTCCGCCGCGAGTAATCAAAGTTGACAATATATATCGTGAAACAAAAATTCTCCTATTACCAAAGTTCCAATAGTTGCTTATACAGTGTTTAACATTCTTGAAAACTGTTTTCTAACCCCACCTCTGTGCATTTCGAAACTTCATACATAGAGCAAGGATGGAAAATACTGCGGTTTCACGGCTCGAGGAGGTTTCTGTGTATAAATATATAACACTTGAGCCATGCTGGCGTTATAATAATAACGCCAGGTGTTAGCAGTAGTATTTACTCCCCGGGTAGCAATAGCTATACCTCGTGAATTCGATCTTTGTATATTACAAATTATGCATCGCGTTATGTTTGTCTCACTGCCATACGAGAGCCTTAAGGCTCTCATTATAGGAACGTTAGAAATCATATGTAGTACTTCTATTTGCAGGCAGTGGTTTCAACTGATCTTGGTACAGATCCTACCTATGAAAGATATTACATTGCCAAATTTGGAAGGAAACAATTCTTTACAATTCAATAGAATTGAATAGGAATATTAAGAATACAATTATTAAATTATTAATTAAATTAAAAAGGAATAGTTGAATTCCGTTACTAAGTTATGAAATTCAAGACAGCATGGAGAAAAATTATCTGTAAAAATTAATGGTCGATATTTAAAAATTACTGAAACTGAAACAAAATGTACAGTTGAAGACTGTAAATTACTCGTTTTACAATGTGTTCCATTACAAAATAATGGATTTAATGTGTTTTTTACTCTCCGATCAGTTATTAATGCTGATCTAAACTGTATGAAACTTAATATCCACAGCAATAAAATGACATAGCAGAAATTACAAAAAAAAAACCAGGAATCCCACTGTATATGAAATGTAAAATTTACAGTGCCCCCAGTAAAATATTTAGTACGTATAGGAAAATAAACTGTAAACCAATACTAGTTACTGATATTGAAAATTGTAAAAAATGTTGAACGATGTTCATGAAAAATTGTAATTAGAAAATATCAAAATTGTGTACTTCCAATACAGAAATTTACCGTCGATAGAAATTAGAAATTGCAATGTGTCCACTAAAAATTCGAAATTGTACTGCAAAATTTGCTACGTTACTCTCAATTTTTACAGTATACACTGTAATTTCTCCAAGCACGTGAGCCAGGAAATTTCAAGGTGAAACATTTATTAAAGACTATTGCTGTATTTGCGTCTTATAGCTTAATCAATGGGGGAGGGGGGGGGGGGGGCGAATGTTCAACTACACGGAAGCGTTACGAATATGATACATTGTAATATATGAAAATTCGATATTTTTTATATTGCGAATTTGTCTTGCTTTCAAAAGACTTATCTCATAGATTATTCATTGACGTTACCGATTATATTCCGGATTGGATATGTACGTACCATTTTTTTTACCAATAATTATCAAGTAGATAGTGGTATAATAGGTAGCACCCGTGTGCGTTACGTCGTAGATAAGTGGGTGGGTCAGATCGAATTCCAGTGTAGGTAGGAAAATTTTTTGGCAGGAATTTATGTGGGAAGTGATGGATGTAAGAAAGTATGATTGAAAATGAATTTATAATTAAAGAATTTTTTAAAATTTTATTTGTTTTAAACAATTTTATGGTTATGTTTAAGTAATGCTGATAAGGTCAAGTTCAGTTTATCATTTCTTATACAACATTTACGGTTCCCCACTGTAAAAACGGGGTGAACGTAGCATGTACTTTTCACGGTTTGACACTAAAAATTTGTTTGATAGACATACAATATGTCATTTACAGTATTAGTATTATCTACCACAAGGACTTACAAATATTGTTTAAAATTTCATAAAAAATTGATGTTTACGTATTCGGAAGGCGCTACTAACTGGAAAACTGTAATGTTTCATGGAAATTCCAGTAAAAACTACAGTTCATTTTTTTCCGTGAGTCAATTCAGTGCGCCGACAAGAAAAAAGTGGGGATGGCAATAATGCACCTCATGCATTGACGGTTATAATTTTTAGAGTAGTCTTAGAGTTTTTTTTTTAATAGTGAAGAATATTCTCTAACAGATGAAATAATTCAGAGCATTGATGTCCATGACATATATGGCATGAAGAATACGTGAAGATTTTAATAAAAAAGGCCACATTTGTGATATCCAAATACCAAAACTTTAATTTTGATTGGAAAATGGTCTCAGGTACAAAGAAAACGGAGGGAAATTTATATGTTCATCGAAGTAATTAAATTTGAGGATTAAATTTGTTTCTTTTCCCATGGGATACCCTATACATTTATCATTTCTCCATGCAGTCGAGGTATCTATGGTCGAAGCGGTTATTTTCGGAATAACTGACTGCATTTCTGCACAAGATTGCCCATATACATGTATCCATTTGTGTGTGCGCGCGCGCGCGTGTGTGTGAGTGTGTGTGTGTGTGTGTGTGTGTGTGTGTGTGTGTGTGTGTGTGTGTGTGTGTGTGTATGTGTGTGTGTGTGTGTGTGTGTGTGTGTGTGTGTGTGTGTGTGTGTGTGTCAATATGTGTGTCTATACGAGTGTGTGTGTGTACGTATCGCGATACCCATGGATTTGAGGGGACCGTGGGTAAGCTCGGTCGTTCGCACACTTACGAGTAACCGCGATTCACCGTTCTACAGGAATGTCTCGAGGGGTTGCAGTCTCGAGATTGCACAACCCTTCCAACGAAAAAGGTCGTTCGCAATACCATGGCTTTTGAGGTTCTAAGGTTGAATTTATCGTCTCCGAGAGGAAACTCCGAAAACGATGCAGGCATGCAAGCTCAAAAGTGTGGTGTACCATATCCTTCTTGTCCTCGGTTATTAATGCCAACAATGCCTATCACTATTAAGAAAAAAAATACCGTACAATGATCAAGTAGTTTTCTTCATGCGGTAGAACGTAAATTAGAGGTTTTGTTCTGTTTTTTTGTATAAGTCCGAAATGGCGAAATTTTTAATAAGCATTTGGCAAGACTATGTTGCAAGAATAATGAAGCAGAATTAATATGCAAAATTTGGCATAACCTAATTGCAATAAAATCATGAAATGAAATTATTCTCGTAATTTTACCGCAACCTCAAATTTACATCTTAAATCATCTGAAACTAATCAAACGCGAAATGCAAAACCAAATTACAAAATATTTTAATGCAAAAAGTGTATGTAAGTAAGTTTCGTCAAGTCATGAAAAAAAGAAAATTCGATGAGCTTGCATTTTAGACACGAGGTAAACATCGCTCCCTTCGTATCTACAATATGCTGTTCATCAATAAGTATTCGTAAATATGTATCCATGACGTTAAAAGCTAATCGCTGAGC
The DNA here is from genome assembly GCA_963989365.1 of Rhimphoctona megacephalus. Classification (NCBI taxonomy): domain Eukaryota; kingdom Metazoa; phylum Arthropoda; class Insecta; order Hymenoptera; family Ichneumonidae; genus Rhimphoctona; species Rhimphoctona megacephalus. Next base: position 39,427,642 of record OZ022415.1, on the reverse strand, counting down.
GCTGACTTCGAAGAACAAAAATGACGTCATTAATCTTACTCTAAAGAAATATCGACCTGCGGCTTTACGAAAATAGCATAGCCTAAGTTGAGGTTCCATGTTATAGATTGATTATGTCGAAGATTTGAGTAGCATGTGTGCGATGAAAAATGCAATTGGTTTACGACTTCCGAATTCGCTACTGTTTTATTGCACTCCCACACAAAGTTATTGCACAAACTTTCGATTGTGTCACAAGTATGAATACTCGTTTATTATTGTAATTAATGTATTTATATATATACAGGTTCATATGAGTTTCTAGCATACATACCCGATTGTATAAGCGAGTAACGCAATCTGTTGGATTTTGTGTTTTTATGTGGAATAATATCTGGAATCGAAAATGCAATGGTTCGATTCCATAAATTCGATTCAGCACAAAATGTGCGCTGAAAAATATTTGAGTGCTTTTCGGTCGAGCAAAAGCTTAATAAGTTAGCATTAATGAAAGTTTACCCATTCGCTACGTACGACTCGCTCCATTCTTAAACATAAGCCATTTCAGCTTCTTATTTTGAAGCATTTGTTTTACATTATCCTATAATGCAAAAGATCCAGACACGTCGATGAACGTACACGGGGTATAGAAAACCCTGGAGGTAAACTACTTCGGCTGCAATTGGCGTTTGTGGTAGATGACTAGATGGCTAGACTGCATGATATATTGATAATTTCCAACACATATACCTCGATCAAGTCACTGTATGTGACTGAGAGTATTTCAACACATATGTATATATTTCGTGAAATACCCGAGATTTGATACAGTGATAGAGAGACAGTACAGAGTTAATATACACACGTCGATACTGTGGGCGAAAGCTGAGAAACCAATGCAGCATACATCTTACTCCTACCATACTAAAGAGCACTGCACTCAAGATTCCTGATACATTGACCTTACTTCCATCCTCTTTGTAAATCGACCTTTCGTATATAATGGCTCCATCTAATCTTGTGCTATATAAATGTATACAAATAAGTCTATATACGTAAACATGTGTATGTATTTGCAGTTTTTCTGCATGTTCCCTGAATTACCCAAGTTCCAAGCTCCAAGATCGGGTTTTTTAAAAGCAGTGCGTAACATTCAACAGCCGCAAATGCTTTCACGAGTTGGGATACACAAATAAAATGGTACTCTGAAAGGCGTGGAGTCACTCTGCTTCGCTCCATCCATAAGATATTTTTTTATTCTTTACCCTACAGGTGAAACGTGAGAGGATCGACTGCGTTAAAGACTCGGCAGAGTTTTGCGAAGAAAAGGAATAAATGGAAGAAAAAATCAAGAGTGGGTATTCTTTTCACGGGAAGTAGAGATAGAAGAAAGGGAGTGGGAAGTTGTGAGGGTGGCTGGGGCGGAAGGAGTAAGCGAAATCGTAAATGATTCTCATTATTGAAATTGAAGTTAGGAAGAAGGTGGGAAGTATATCCATTTAACACGAGTATGATTTTTTTCAAATTAGGATAGTCCAAGTTACTTGAGATTGATTACAGAATATAAGGTCAATAAGAATGAACTAGTTGTGTAATTATAGTATCCAAATTTTTTAGTTGATTTTTATAAAAATTGCTGTGCATTAATTGAGAATAAAATTTAAAAATTCAATGAACAATTTCGGAAAAACCTCAAAAAAATTTGTGTAGTTTGATGAGTCCCTGTACAAAAACACTACGCTTAAATATTTCCAAAGTTGGGACATGACCCGACTAAGATGGGGCGATAGGTTTTACAGTAATCATTGAAGTTCAAATACGCCTGGATGGACACGAATGACGAACGTTGACTGGGTAAGGGTTGAGTTTATTTAAATCGAAAAAAATATCTAGACGAAGAAAAAAACGTTCGAGATTATTTGTCTGACTGCAGTCTTCGATGCACTGGAAGATACACCGTGACGTTAACTTGACGTTGAAATCATGAGAACCGTCGGGAAACCTTGCAGATGCGAAAGCATCAGTATATTCCATCGAAGCAGAGCTTATGGCAGGCTGTATAATCTCTGTCGTGGAAGACCCAGCGGGACACACAGACGTCTGTCTTGTTCTTTGAAGTTGCAAGCGATCTTTTAGTGCGCCAAGAGATAGAAAAAAACGTCGGGACATTTACGAGCAACGAAGAAAGATGTCAACATTATAAGGGAAGCTCTGTCATTTTTTTCCAGTCATTTTTTTTACATGACCATATAATACCGCTTGCTTCTTCGACTTTTGGTTCTCAGAGTTATTTCTTCTTTTTGCAGATATTAGTCTTCACTCATTATCGTCAAGATTGAAAATTTACATCGCAACCATTGTCTCCTGTCGTAGCTCATCGATAAAGTGAAGAGGAACAGTGGAGCACGAGAAAATAGTAGGTAGGATCAGAGCCGATATTAGCTAGGTAAATTAAAATCACCAAGGTTTCAAGGTTCCACATCGATCGATCAAGAATTTAAGATGATCCGACGTAAACTACGTTTACATCTTACGTTCTATAAATTGAGAATATAATCCCATTACAAATTTTACAGGGATGATAAGATGCATGTGTTAATAATAGGAAGATTGAAACTTTTCTGGAATTTCTTGTTTTATATCTTCTGCGATTTTCCTAATCCGTTTATGGAACTCGCGATTTCTGCTGATTAAACAATCATATCTCCTGACATCTTTCGGTCGCCTATTGAAATTGATTGATGGAAAGAATTGATGCACTATTGAAATTGATTGATGGAGAATTGATGCACTTAAATCGATCTCGTGTGTCAGCTACATAAAGTAGATCTGCAGGTCCTTAACATACATAATAATTGACGTGAACATCCCCGGCTTTCGAGAAAATTTAGTCAAAGTCGTAATTGACCATATTCCAGAGTCATTCGAGAATACATTTCTTACCCTCGCTTTATCCCTTTGACATACTTTCACCATTCTCGAAGTCACACTGTAGGGACCCTCGATTTTTCAGTTCTCATATGCCCGTAAATTCAGCGACACGAAAATTCCCTTACTTACGGTGGTAGAAAATGTATTCCTGATTTTCTTTGAAACATAATCGTGAAGAAACAAAAAAAATGCGAATTTATTTACCACATTGTATAACTTATAAAAACACAATTTTCGCTCCGGTAGTTTTTTGCAATAAGGTGTAATTGCAATTGTTATCAAACAAAATGTTTCACGTGAAATATGCAATTTTCTGTGCTCATGATAAAAAATAAAACATTTTATTTCAACTTTTCAGATTTTCTATTTTAGGGCATTAGGATTGTTACCAAATAACACATTTCACGTAAAAGGCTTCATTTTTAATAAAACATCATTTTGATTAAAATTTTTTTTTTTCAACCTCCAGTATTTCAATGCAGTCCATTGTTATTACTAACTCTCCATTCAAACATACCGCGATTTTTCTGGTCACTGGTCAAACCTGATTTAACTCTTGCAGAATTCAATGGGTGCAGATTTTCTACCGGACGTCCGTCCGCTTCGATTTTCCACCACGGAAACGGACGGGCATGGTTTTAAGTCTCAACCGTAAATAATCGAATGAAATTCGTTGGAGAGATCAAATCAGAGCGGTGAAAAAGAGTCGGAGTTTTATCATTTAATTTTATGGTTCTTTGAATTTGAAATTTTATTCCGATCCAAGCCTATTACAATTCATCCTTCGAGCATGAAAATTTAATATTAATCATGTCAAGACTGTCGCGAGAGAATGCTTTCATGTACTATATATCTTGTTGTAGTGTCGACTGCTACCGAGATTAAATGAGGTGTAAGGGTTGGCATCGCATGATACCCTGTCCTGCCATAATCCACCCCCTATTCACGCTTCCTACACGATTGGGCAGTGGCCTGATTTCCATGCTCGGCTTGACACACACTGGACGCGTTAAGTGGGCTATAACCCATGCACGTACCCATCAACAAGAACACACGCGATACGAATCGTAATTTGTATAGCACACACTGCTCTTAACATTTTACTATGCAATATAACTTAACCTGATATGACCATTGGAAACAAATAAAAATTTTGATCAATTAACTGTAGATAAACCAAAAATGTCGAAATAAACTGTTATCATTAAGATGTAATGATCATTTAAATTGAATTTGTATCAGATTTTAATCTTACTTCAGTAATTTGGAAACGTTTATGAACTTTGTTTTGGATAAGATTGTATCTCGATCGATTTCTTGACAATGTAACAGCACAATGGCCTTTCATTCAACAATTGAGCTTCTATACACTTCATTTCACACACTGTATCGAGTTGATTGTTTGAAACGATTGATCTTCCTCTACATTGTTTCTCATTATGTTTCGGAAAGTTAGTGTCTCATGAAGGGTCAAATGAAAACAAGAGGAAAATAAAGGTATTTTCACACGGCCAGAAGCGGCAGTATTTCGTGTATACCTCGTGTGACTGTTGGCGTAAATTCTTTGGTGATTTGTCATCTGTGTTGGAATGCTGGAAATGGGATCAGTGGATCTATGTGTGGTATTCCAATGGTCCATGTGGCTGTTGACCAGCGACAAACACGTCCCAGTCCTCTGGGACCTACGGTATCAAAAAATTCCATAACCCGAAGCAAAGAGAAAAAAACAGAGATCCAAAGAGAAAAAAAGAGAGGGGGGGGGTGCTAAAGTCGACAAAAAGGAAAGCTGCATAAGGTGTGCGACACGCGAAAAAAAATACACAAACAAGTTTCGGCTAGCGTGATAAACGAAAAACAAAAACAGAGTGAAAAAGTGACGCGAGGGAGTGAGCTCCCTGGTCACCAACGTGATTAATTTGGTTTGGTCCTGCAGGTCAAGGGTCGCGACTGTCCGAAAAAGCGAGGCTTCCCGCAGCTAAAATGCGATAACGTACTGGATAAGCTGAGCGGGGCTTAACGGATTGTCGAGGCAAAACTTCTTGCAAACTGGGTCCCAAATTATGAACCAGTAGACATCGAATAATAGTTAAAAAAAAGTCATGCGAAATGAGAATCTATTTATCCATGAATTATTGTCATCGACCTCTGGTAGGCTAATAAGAAAACTCATCGGGTGAGAAGGAATTATATAATAATCATCATTATAGTTTGCGAATCAAAAATACAGGGTATCAATGCTATTCCACCTAGCGCTCAGATATCATTATTGTAATGAACCAATTTTAAAAATTTTTGAAAGTGCCCACAAAATAGCACTATGAAGTAAGGGTTCCCATGAACAAAATCATACAGAGATAAGAGGAGCAGCACAGATAAATTACAAAATAAACGAGCAAAAGAACATACGTTATTTTTTTGCTCAAAATTATAACGCCCGGAAGAGACGATACGACTCACGTGGTCTTTTCCCCCTGTTGCTAAAAGCTTGTTAAGTCTTATAAGAGGATTTCCCGCTGTCAGAGGGTGAATAGACCAATATAGACTGGTAAGAATAGTCTAAATAATAAAGGGGATGATTTTGGTATCATGATGAACCGTGTAAGATGACTACCGTAGCTTGTTGAAAGACTATGGTGAGGTGTTCACTGTGAGAAAGTAATGTCGATTATACCAGAAAGTAATCTAACCCCTGTTTGTTATTTTATCGTATAAGGTTTCAATCTTGAACGAATGTATAAGTGACGTATCCGATAACACGACTTAAGTTACAAATGTTCTCCTTTCGTCGTATTGCTTCATTTCACGTATCTGAAAACCGTATTTTCACCTATAATTATAAACCGTACAGCGTGTTACAATTCGTCTTAATCATTAAACTTAATTAAAAGATATTTTACAGTAATTGAACTCGAGAAATTTCATACGGATTGATTTTTATCCCATCTTTTTTTCGTCCTTGCGTGCTCAAATTTTTTCCAATATTCCGCCATCCAAGATGCACAGGTATGCGACCCATAACGTTATCCGGTCATATTGCATTCCGCAAGATGCCTTACATCATTCCTGTACTTTCAGGCTGTCGAAATTACAGAGCATGGATGAGCGACCTCCGGAAAGTGATTGATAAAATGATACAGCCTGGTATGTAAAACGTATCAGGAAGAGGTACAAAACTTTCGATGAACGTTTTTCAACTTCTAATTTAAATGGAAAATTTATGTGTAACAGAAATGTATATCAATATTAAAGTACAGAAATAGTAAAGAGAAGAGAGTAGACAATGACGCAGAATCATATATAAATTAGTCAAAGCATATTTGTTAACTACTTGCTAACTACTATAATTTGTTCCAAATTGCGAATAATACGCAAATACGCATACTTCAATTATTTGCAAATATTTGTACCACAGTTAGAGAATAAATGCTTCAAATACGAATCCAACATTCGAAATACTAATTAATTATTGATTCGTGTAATTTCAATTCGCATGCGAATGAATAATTATACAAAAAAAGAGAAAATGCCGAAATTGGAGAAGCATATTCGATCGATTATTACTTCATATTATTTTCAGATTGCAAGTTATAACATAGAAGCCAACAGAACTTAATTCAAATTTGATACTCGATTAGATTTATTCCATTCGGAAATAATGATTGCTGTAACTTAATGTTAATACAAATATTGAAGAAAATGTTATTCAGTTTGCTGCGATCCTGAGTTGCAGATTTTTGTTATAAACTTCACTTGGTTTTTTTAAATAAAACAGTACAAACTGTTTTTTGGATTTCTTATCGTTTATTCGAACGTGGTAACCTACACTGCGTACAAATAGAACCGGAAAACAAAGAAAAAAGAAAATAAGACATCACGTGTTTCGAGTATTCGACCTACAATTTTAGGATCTCCGGAGAGAACTGTAAACCGTAAGAACCACGTTGTCTATATGTGGATACAAAAGGTCCATACCATTTCAGTATACCCTGTGAGACCCAGTGTGCACCCTGGGAACTAATATATATGCAAAAGCATCGTGGACTCGAGCGATAGAAACGGCAAAAGGAGAAGAGACACTGACACACAGCCTGCGTGTATGTATGTGTGCGGCGATACCGTCACATCGACGAAGGAAAAGCGAGCTAGTGCTCGATTTTATTCGGGTTAAAAGGAGAGAGTAGAATGAGAGGATTCGTCCGATTGATATTCCACTCAGGATATCCGAAAACCGGTAGGTTTGTGACTGTCGTCGGAAACCGTGCCACGATCCACATCACCGTTGGATTAGAATGAGAGATTTCCGGGATGCGCAAAGCTACGGGAACGGAACAACGGAAAAGAACGAGATGAAATTGACTATGAAAGAAAGAAAAAGAAGGACGACAATACGTAAAAGGCAGAGCCAAGATAGAAAGGAGGTTGCCGATTCAGTCCATTAATCGAACCACGAGATCCCATTCCGTTTGTACAGTAGTCTACTTTCTCTTCTAGAATCAACTCGCGCAATCGCTTCGAGTCTTTTACTCCTCCACCGCTTGAACTTTTTGGACACATAATCTTTATCGTTTTCTTTTACTTTTTGGATGAAAATCTTTCGGCTGTGCTTTAAAGTCCGAAGTACGAGCTTGACGTGACCATATGAGAAAATCCAGAAATGCAGCAAAACCCCATTGGCTTAAGACGAGGTGAAGCCGAAGAAGAGAAAGAGGAAAAGGGTGTTTAGCCTCGCCTTAAGCGAAACGACATTGCAGAAGCTTACGAGAGGATAAGCTTATCTATAACGTTTCCAGCTATTGGTGGCACCACCAGTTTTGCCACGTAAATGCACCTGCTTTCCTCGTTTCGTCAAAAAATATTGGTTCTCGTTATCTTCTTCATCGTATTTAATTTTTTCTCAGCTTCGTGTAGTTCATATGCACGAAGCTGCTCTAGCAAATCTTGTTTTTTGTCAAATCTTATAAAGAATATGGTAAACAATTATTATTCTGTTAAAGAGCTTCAGCGAAATTTTTTCAATAATAATCTTCACCCTCTAACAGTAAGCTTGACATCCAAAAATATATTGAAAGAATAAAGCCCCGTGCGCGGGGAGTCCTGTATTCGAAAACAATAAAACATCGATGCTTTTGAATTTTGAAAACACACGAATTTCGTATAATTCACCAATCTAGCAAAAATATTTCACGTGCAAAACGCGAGAAGCGAGATGCTGTTTAAACAATCCCTTTAATCTCTATTTGGCGGGAACGGAAAAAAGAGGTTTCGTCATCATCCTCTTCATATCTATCAATGGATCAACCAAATCCTGAAATGCAGAAAGACGAAAAAAAACAGACCAACGATGTGGCTGATAGGAAAGCTTTCAGGCATCCACAGAGTAAATCTCTATGCTCATTCCAATTTCATGCCATGAATTTCCCAAATGCCATTTGATTATGTTCAACCACGCAAAAAAAAATTCTACCGTTTTTTATCAAATCGATCCATCGCCTCGGCCCACTTTTTAATCCAAGTTTCATACGTACCATTTTGAAAGGTTTTTGTCGTGCAAAGAGACCTAGTTCAAAGAATGAAATGGTGCGAAATACCCATTAATTACTGAATTTAAAAATAGACGAGACACGTTGGTGTTGGGTATAGTTACGTGTACCAATAACTGAAGTTTCGAATTCAGAGAATGTAGTCATAGTCCGTGTATCTATGGATTGGCTTTTAAAAATATAGGATGTTAGTTATATGTATGAATAACCACATACGGATAACGGTATTTAGTATAGAGAAGAGAGCTACCAGAGTAGTGATTAAACCGCGAATTGGGTCAGCGAAAATTGATAAAATATATACGTATACGTTTACATAGAGAAGAACGACGAGAGATTTTTCCTGTTCTACTCATGTGGTTTTTATTTGCGAGTAGAGAGGATTATCCTTTGAGTTGTAACAGATTTTTCGGATTTTTTATTGGCAATGCAGAAATCTTTTTACAATTTACTCTCCTGTGTTTCCTTCCTGGGGTGAAAGGACAGCATGAATAAAAACAACTGCCTTCATAAATTAGGGAAATCATTATATGCATTAACAATATTATCCAATGAATTATTATATACTTGGGCGCCAAGAGAATTTGAGTATCCATCAAACTATTCATTACCTATACGAATCACATTGTCAAACATTTTATACCCGGCAACGGGAATATTCCGTTGGTACTTTGAGGCACGAGAGTACTCGAAAAAGGCGCCTCTCTCTCTCTCTCTTGCACTCTCACTTCAGCGATTAGATGCCTGAGAAGTACCTGCATTGCTACTTGTAATTCTCATCTCCACCAGCTTTAATTCCTCGCGAGTAGCAAAAATTGTTGTAAAACCAACTGTAATCATCGTTGCTGAGAAAAAGAATCAATGGCGAGCTCATGAGTACCGGAGGGTTCCACACCGGACAGGCATTAAAACTCTATACAATCCATCTGCACTTTCTCCCTTTATCGCTTTTTCATCAGCGAGTTTCATTCCTCTTTGCGTAATAACTTTTAGCTCTACCACTATCATAACCAATAGAATTACGGGACCAATCGAATAGCCATCGTAACCGAATGAGTGTGAAGATACGAGGTCAACAACAGCGAAAATGTTAGATGGAATGTCAGTCCAAGAAGAATATATCTCGTATGTATACCAGTTGTAGTCACTCGTAGCCCCGGATCTCTCGTTTCACTGCGTAAAACTACTTTGGCGCTAAAGGCCCACATATTTGCATCGTTGTATTTGTATCGGGATATCGTAGTCTCTCGGAAGTGAGCTACAATGCTTTGTCAATGGCCCAGTGGGGAGATTGTCCAGCAACATCCGTTTGCATCGAAACCTACATACCGGATTGTTTTGTCCCGTGAATCTGCTGATATGGTACGTTTCTCTCAACATAGGGAGAATACACATTGATCTAATAGCTGGTGACAATATACGTTCTGGTCTAATTGCAATTACAACACCCCCGGGAAAATGGAGAGATTTTTTCTGTTCCAACTATAATACAGGACTGTTCTATACCTTTGCATCTGAGTTGCCATGCAATGCTTCAATTACAAAGAAACATTGTAATATCTCTTCACCAGCTTTGGAACTGTATGCTGACATGATACCCTTTCAACCAACAGAAATTTCGTTTCATCAAATTACGAATGTATTTGGTGACTCGCAACTTCGAGTTCCGAAAATACATTCGCAGAATAACGAAATAGAGATCTCTCCAATCCGTAATGTGGAGACATTTATTACATTTTTTTCTGCAACACCAATGGATATAACAAGTTCGAAAAAAACTTACTCCTGTGAAATATAAACGAGGTGCCATAGAAGAGATATATGAATTTGGTAATCGATGAAAAATACAAAATTTATTTTATCTAAGTTGCTGCAGTTACAAAATTGTTCACCCAATATTTAGAAGTGTACTGATTTTTTATAAATGTATAAGGATTAATATATCTGGTGGTTTTATATACCAATCTCGAGTATAGATACGCGGCCCGACTTGTTTTTGAAGTTCATACTTTCTTTTGAATATTTGGGACACAGCGGCGTCCCTAGATTTATCGTAAGATAAAAACATTCACTTGCAATTACTGTATAAGTTAATGACTCTTAATGTTTAATGCATAATCGCTTATCGTAATATACAGTAAAAATCATGGTACAGCGTAATATATTATGCGAGCATAATGTAGTGGATGTTATAGAGCAACGAAGGAAGTAATAATTTTGGTAACCACTTCACCAGCATTTTTAAAAATCAATCTGCAGTAAATTCACACAAATTCAATGTTGGCTAAACCTCTTCATTCGTGTGAGCGAAAGTGTGAGTATACAGAGAAAAATTGCAATCTATAAGTAGTGCTACCAGTCAGAAACGTTGGAACGATAAAGCGATATAAGAAGGCGAAGAAGGAGGGAGGGGTTATTTCATGTAACGGAGGGAATGTCGTTGTTACCCCATAGAACTGAGCTGTAACGTGATGGGGAAGCTCCATAAAATGATCTCGTAAAATTTCAACCATCTCCTTCTTTCTGAAGTCTCCCCATACTAACCTTTGAAACACACGCACAACCACACATATACACACACACGTAGATATGTTTGGATATATAAGTGCAAATACACACGTAGGTGTGCACGTAGATATATTAGTGTGTACATTTTATAGATACTATACGCGTTCCACATGGCATGTTCTCCGAAAGTTACTGCGCATACATACGCAGTCGTTTGCTCTCTACATAGTACATGTAGTTACATATATTCCCACGTGTATCGGAGTTCTCAATTCGCCCTGTACTTTCCTTCTTTGTATTGAGAGCCCCGTACTCCTTTCACATAAAAAAGCCGTTGGAAATGTGACGACACGTGGATTTTTGCAGAACGTTTTATAACCTCGTAACGTGTTTCAACGGGCTCGAAATAAGCGAGGTTATGGAAGATTTAACTTCCGAATTCGGATAGAGGCTGAAAGTTAATCGTGCACAACGGGGTCGTTATCTCCGGATTTTTTCTTCTATATATATCTGAAAAATTCATTTGCAGCCCCAGGACCGCATAAAATTAAACACCATAGTAAGAGAGCGCATCCCACAGTCTAGAAAACCATTTGGCCCTGCATTACTACATACTCTGTTGATTCCATCAAGCATGAAGTAGACCCCTATGACTTGGAAGGAAGGAATTAAATTTTTCATTAAAGTAGACTTAATATTGACGTATACTTGCAGAAAGGACTCGGGTAAAAAAGTACAAAAAACAAAGTACAATAAACTACAAAGTAAAGCTCTGAATTCAAGGAGCACGTGTAATGGCAAGAAAGCGGAAAGGGAATACGTGTAAATGTCAAATGTAAAATAATGCACGTTTTCGTGAGCGAGAAAGCAGAGAGTCTTAAGAGAAAATGTAATAAGCGAGCAAGGTAAAATAGTGCTACAAACGTGGAGCATCGAGGAAAAAAGAAGAAAATATATAGGCCAGATCTGAGGGGGGATCGAGTGCTGGGAACTATCTAGGAACGAGTGCGAACGAGCGGAAACGAAACTGCGGGAATCCCAAACGAGCTTTATCGTTTGGATAGCGGATTTGGGGCATATAAAAGAAATTACAATTTCAAATGCAATTCTCGCTAGAAGGGTATGTACGTTACTCCGAGTGCTAGGGGAAGCCCAGTACATACATACATATATATACATATAAAGGGAGCGGTGAAAAAGGATCACAGGAGTGACACCATAAAATTGGTATTGTGGAAATGGATGGAGGTGCTTTTGCCGGGTATGTATAAGAGATTTTCCCGCAGAATCTCACTCAAACCATCAAAAAGAAAATATATAAAACGATGTGAAATCCGATCGGGCTATGGATTGTCCATTAGTCACTCAGCTGTTATCACGTCTGTCGCATTAACAGAATTAAACTTCGTGTCAAGAGAAAGAGAACTAACTGTGTATCTCTTTACTCGATGTATTCTTCGATGTTGTAAAAGAGCTTTTTACTTTACCCAAGTATATCGTAGGAACACCGTTGCTGATAAGTTTCTACTGCATAGTTACAGTATAGTACTAGACTTCTAAAGACTGATATACACCCATGGTTCTGAAGTATTACATCGAAAAAAAAACTGGTTTTGACAGCTCAGAAAGGGTTTCAGACTGTGGCTTTGTTAAATCGTTCTGCTACAATCATTCGATTGTATTAAAGTGCAAGAGGACAAGTGTTCTAGACTTTTTATTCTCTTTTACCTTGTTTAGAGAGTTTTATAGAAAAAATATCCTCTGTACGAGATACAGCGCATTTTACGAACGATAGTATGAGAAAGAGAAGAGATCTCTTAAGATAATGAAACTATTCCATACGGTTTACTGTAATTGGATTAAAGCAATTAACAGAAGCACTCGACGTTGGTGCCGAGTACTATTCGCTGTGAACAACGCGCGACCTCCATCGTAGTACATCGCTGCTATGTCCTTTCGTCCTTCCAGATTCTGCCCAGACTCTGGTGTTTCGTTATTAGAAATTTCGTTTCGTCTCGAGAGAAATCCGGGAGTTGCTGATTCCAAGAGCTTGCAGACGAGCACGACGATGTGCATGGGATAAGAGAAAGGCAAAGCACGATCGGGCTTCAAATATTATAGCGTACCCTGCCCGACCACCCTTGAAAATTGGGAACATTGCCAAAGGGAATTTTAACCCCACCAATTGTGAAGAATGATACATTTATAGTCATTTCTACTCTTTTTAGATCGAGATTAGCATTTTATAATTGTGTTATTGTTTCTTCGTAGACTGCTTGATTTAATAATTGACGAAAATGATAAGATATGAAACAACAATATAACGTGACCACCGTTAGCGAAATGTAAAACACGATAATGTCTGTCAGCATTTCTCATTTTTGAATGTTAACCCACATGAGACGATGAATCAAGATGTTATTGCATTCCTTAGAGACAAAAATCTACGATAGATCTTTTTTCTCATTTTTTTTCTCTTTCCTGAGTACGACTAAAACCGTGAATAGCGGATGCAGGATCATCAGAAGAGCTGGTACTGCTGAACTTGTGTAAAAGTGCGAAAATTACGCCGATCTCGGCTCTTGGTGATAAGGTAATGATGAGACCGGGGCGTGTTTCTCTATGTGCCACATAAGGCTGGAGCACGCATGCAAATGAGAATTTCTAATGTGCTTTACTGCTGCTATACTAGACCTATATTAGGGGCTCGCGTGGCAAGGTTGCTGCTGGTGTCGCCAAACGAGATTCCCTCAGGATTCGCGCTCACCCGTGTTCCCGCCGACTAAGTGGTAATCGACCGTATGGGGTCAGAACGGAGGTTGTTCACGGTCGGGCGTTCATCCTACTCGTATGTGGATTTCTGTACTCAACCTACTCTGGAAACGTTACTTCCCTATCGCATATAGTTACTGTCTATTTCCGTGCTGCATTTCCCGTTTCTTTGGCCTGCCCATCTTTTCTTTCTTTCTCTCTCTCCCTTAACATTGCTTCGAAAACTCTGTTACAACGATAAATTATATGTAATGATTTTCTATGGCCTACTGTCAAATGTTGCTGGTGAATAATAATAAGATGCAAGCCGGAATTTTTCTTTTTCATGCTGGTATACGTGATACAGTAGTCCATCCGGAAGGCCACTCGTCGGATGCTGCCAGATTAGACTTCCGAAATGGTATTAATGAACGTTAGAAGCCTCGAATAAATCAATACGCGGAAACGCCAACGAGACCCATAACCGGGCTTGGTTAGTCATAGCCCATATTACCTATCGTTGTTCTAGATCTTTATTGGAGAGATTGCTAGAATCCTCTTGGTCTCCTGCAGCAACAGCTGAGTCCCGATAAGCGTTTCCTAGGCGAACCCAAAGCGTATTTTGGAAGACATATAGTCCAAAACGTTTGCCGAAAGAGGCATCTCAATTCACATCCTTGTTAACCGATAAATTTGTCCAACAAAAATTCCTGTCGCAATCACTATTGACTCAATTTTCGAAGCTACAGTCGAATCAGGGGGATTGATCCATACTCTCCTGTTCAGGGATCTTATCTTTCCGGATTTCTTCTTATACTCAAATTAATCTTTTTGGTAAGGAGCTAGATGGATTTACAGCAATTTCAAAGGGAGTTTGGTTTTCGACACATTTCTATGACGATAAAACAGTTCAAGTGGGGCACTAGGATAAGACTGTCCTGATCGGGTGTGGCGAGGACTTGTTCTAGATCGTATTCAACATTCAACCAATATCGAAAAATAATTGCTATCGCTGCTTATTGATAATTTTCCTTGCTTCACCGAATTAAGATACTAACAGACTTCATGATGAGATTCTAGGTCTGTAGTCGAAAAGATTAACGATTACCTACTGGAATGAAAATGATGCTCTGATATTTTCTATCTAACTTTCTAGCTTTTTTCCCCTTTTCAATGAACATGCTTATACATACAAATGCACCTAAGTATATATACGTGATAAAACTAGGGCACATTATATGACAATACTGCAGGAGGGTAGGCTCTGGAGTTCATCTGGCTGATAGCCAGCTTTTGGAATTCGAATAGTGAATGATTCAATGATTGACGATAAGTCTAACCGTTCAGCCCTGTAACTTTTATCGATTCCTCATTACTTAATCCATATCTCTGGAAAAAGTGTTTCATTTGAGGTCACCTAATTAGAAGAAGTAATTGAAAACATTTGTGATTTAAAAAAATGAACTGATTTGCACACTTATCATCGAAGTTGCCGTAAATTCGAAGATAAATTAAGTTCATCCCGGGGTTCGGTACTAGAGTAGAGATATTTGATTAATCAAATCAAGAGGGCAGAAGTGGTGTGGAAAATGAATTCTACACCAATGAGAAATTCAGTGCGAGAACGAGGAGTTTCGATTGTCCTGGAACTGTCGGAGATCTCCCGAATTTTCTGAAAATAGTATTTGATTAACGAGAATTTCATTGAAATTTGTAGACATTGAGTGAAATGCACGTACACGAAGTTCGTGTTCCATTTTCGTTTAAAGCAGCATCATGAAGTTTTGTTTGATAGAAGGTCATGTGAAACTTCATGTTGTATATACTGAAACGGTGCGAGTTTGGCAGGCACCCTAAGTGGAATAAAGTTTAAAAAATTTTAAACTTCAACTATGTTGATCACCATTGATTCGTCGGTGAGTCGTATTTCGTAAGCACATCTGTTCATAGATCATGAAGGACATGAGCCGTTTATAGCCTGTAGGAAATTTAGGACTATTTTCCTAGAATTCCGTTTATGTATTTTCCCTATTTGCAAACCTTCTGAACTTTAGCAGTATTTTACTACTGCATTATCGTTGCTATTGAAAACTTTGTATTCGCTCGTTCCCATTTTAATGGGGTTCTAAGTCACGCGATGAGACTACGATACTGATAAGATACGAGGAAGCATCGTTCCTAGTACATACACCAGAATATTCTATAATGAAGGCAACCTTATAAAGGCAGGTAGAAAGAAAGTCAAGTAATGTAAATGTGAACGTAATATGTACGTATGAATCCAACCATGCATACGGTGTCCTATTCGAAGTTTCATAGGCTAAAAAATACCCGACCACAGTATTGCGAAAATCTCTGGAAATATCTGGAAATTCACAATCTCTGGAAATTCACAATCAAATGGAAATTCTGGTAGCAGCCTCCTCCTCTCCCTCTTAAAATCAAACCAATTCTGCTTAAAATATTTCTATTGTAATAAATGCCATCAGAGACGAAAGTTCGTATGCGACTTCAAACAAGATACCCGGTATACTCATGTTCGCAGCTTCGTAGTAAATACTACACGTATACTCCCGGCCACAGAAAGCTGTAGGTGAACTTCGATCGACTAACCAATTCCCACACTACCGTCTATTTGTTGATCGTAAATTCATAACGACTCATGTGAATCATGCAATGCCTGGGGTAGGCCTCTTACCTATGATTTTTATTCTGTTCTTATAGATGTGAATCAAATGGACCTATCAAATAAAATCATTTTAATGACCGTAATGATCATGATTTAGTATTTTTTATCCGTCAGCATCTTAATCTCGCTGTTTATCTCAGGTTAGACCAGCATTTCAGATTTTTGGTTCAATTTTACTTCCCTTACGAAATATATTCCAGCTCATCAAGATTGGACGGGTATTAGGATTTTGGGAATTTGTGTACACCGAAAGAGAAGTACGCTGAAAAATGCCCGAGTCACATTTAATGCGTGCACCATGCTCGGACAATGGACAGGCCAATGCAACGAGACAGCAGTGAGAAATGTCCACTAGTTATTGGATAGGAAACCGAAACGTGTAGGCAGGTGGATTTATTATGTAACAAAACTTCTCTACTCTTATCCCTCGACTATTAGTCTCAATCCAGGTCCGGATACATTTTTCTACTAAACTTTTATTAAAAGTAGTTCTGGGTTTATGTACATACACCTTGCTATAAATATATTGTGTGTATATATATATATATATATCCACAGTGGTTTGAGCATGGTTGAATGTACCGTGGGCAGGAAAAATTCATTTGAGAGCAAGAACGATTATCACCAAAAGCTTTTTCTTAAGGTAGTTCCCCCAAAGGATCGTTGAATTAAGAAATGGTTGAAATTTGGCATACGTGTTATTTAATACGTTATCAAAAAATCTGTGCAATTTTAACAAGTTTTACCATCCCGAACCCGAGATATTTATACTTGAAGTTGACTCGATTAAAACGTAACATATGGGCCATGCATGGGCAAACAGTACGTTATTAATTCTACCGTCAGAACTAAAATCAAGAAATTGATGAAAAACGAGGAGGAGCAAGAGCAGGATGTCACGAATATTGTGAAAAAACATCAAGATGATTTACCATCTAGTTTAAAAGATTTGACCTCGAGAAGTACTACGATTTTGGCCTTATACGACATATTCTACAAATAAACGAGCGCGAGCGCGAGACATGTAACCTTTTTTGTGTATTGGGGCATGGCCCACACAGTTCCGGCAAAAAGTTTACTCGCAATGTCAGATCAAAAACACTTATAGAATGAATTTTACGACAGTAGATGATATCTGTCGTATTGTCTATTGGTACCGAGTCAATATTGTGTGCTTTTTAAATTTATTTACTACGAATTATCAACCCTTTACACACATATGTAACGCACATACGGTATGTAACTTTTGGTTGAGTTTGTCGCAGGGGAACTACCTTAATTCCAAGTTTTCCTTCCCATTTTTTAACCCCATTCCATACTCGAAGGTTGAGAAAGTTGATTTGTCTCCTGCCAACTATGGTTCTGTTTCAAAGATATAACGTTTTGTCGTGTAACATTGAAATATATATACAGGGTTTTTTTCGACGTTTTCATTCACTTTTTAACTTCCCGTCTTTCCTTGAATAATTTTGGCTACTACGAAATATTCTGGTACCAAGTAAGAAGTAAAAGGTAAATAGATGAAAATGCACTATTGCATCACTATTGCACGAACGATCATGCCACTATTGCTACTGTTACAGAAGAGCTCTGTTTTCGTAACCGTGGCCAATTAGGCTACGTCTGTTCTTGACACGTATTTCCTGTTATGGCTTCAGCTTCATGCTCGTTCGAGGCATGGGGAATAATGAAGAACACGTACAGACGCACGCAACCCATACGAACATCTTCAACGATTCCTGAATTTCTCACGTCAAGTTGTGCTCTGTCTTTTATGTTGTCGACGTACATCAGCGAGCATTGAGTTAAACCCAATTCTGCTGCGTTTGATTCGCCATTTGCACTAACATTCGTTTTGACGGACTTAAAATTTATGTAACACGCCACAACATTAAAATTTATGTAACACGCCACACGTCTCATTACACAGAGTTTGTTCTCAAACACAATCGCGATGATGAAAATTACGTATCATTCATGTACGTGTAAGTAATCCCGGAAAAAACAATGTATTCAATAAGTCCTGAATGCATGTAGGCACTGAAAAATGTGGGCACTGAAAAAAATGTGCAACCAATATTTTTAGTACATTCATTTAACATTTGATTATTACTTTTTGATTTTTAATTTTCGCATGTAAGTTACTTATCTTACCATTAATTAACATTGACCAGAAAAATTGAATCTCGAGAGAGTTGCACTTACCAATCGAATGATTTTTTATTTATCTGTGTGATTTTGGATCAATTTTTATTTGCCACTTTTCAAAGTTCACTATTACTTGTCGTGAGGAATTTTTATTTAATTTATTTTCTAAGCATTACTTTATTTTTTTGAAACATTTTTTAAACAATATATTTTCATGGAGTTATAATACTTATTATAGCAATTCGGAGTTTTGTTGTTTTTCCGAACAATTTTTTTTCTTCTTTACTTGTAATGTTTTCACGGTATATGTCATATTTTTTCATTGATATATTTTTTTCAATACACAGTTTTTAGACCTTTTTGAATTTATTTTTTATCAATCGTCAATGTTGTACTTTCTCAAGTTGGTAGTGACACAATCGCATTTATTTTTCGGGTAATAATTATATAAAAATGAATATTTTTCACTCAAACTATATATTTTATAAAACAATATCATTTAAAGAAGATATCTATACGTCATATACAATTTTTCGAGGCTTCATAAAAAAAATTTCGTAAACCGTCATTTGACTCAACTGGACCGCTCCATCTTCCTTAATCTCTTTTCTGCTATTCTTTAGAGAATTGTTCGTACGAGAAATTAGCTCGCGGCAACGAATAAGCGCGAAATTTTCTTTTTTCTTTACGACTTTTCGAGAATAGAAGCAAGAGCAGTTATCTATCGACAAATAGACACAGTCCAGAGACTGCAGCAACGAATAGCCGAGGATAGATTGACTGTTAAAGAAAGGTGGTTAGACTCAGTAAGTTGAAGAGACGGGTGAACTAGAAAACATTTCCAATCAACCGGCGATAAAGCTTCCAATTTTCATTCTATGAAAGAAGGAAACCGATTGAATGAGCTCTTGCTATTGCTTTATTTATCCCTCATATAACTAGAGTTCCCACCACTGTTTAGCACGTCTTACTCGCTCTGCACTTTTTTCCTGTTCTGTGTTTTTTTTATCCTTTCCTTGAAGACTTTGAAAGTCCTCTATTATTGAGCTTCGCCGATGATGACTTGCTTTTTGATGGTACCATAACGATTATGTGTAAAGATTTATTGTTTTTTATTCTAGTATATTAAGCCCTGCAGTAATATAAATAAAAAGGCATAACCGCGATGGATACAAAGTGTAATTTATTAACAGCGACAAAAATACTATCAATTATTGTGTAATATTGAAACCTTTGAATATTAATATGCATCTTATATCTATAATACAAAGGAATGGTGAGGATTTAAGTCTAAAGGTATAATATGCGTGAGTTATATAAATGTCATCGTTCATATATAATGTTTTAGTGAGATATGGTGTTTGAGACTTTTGTACATTGCACATAACTTGACTTCATCCCATCTATATTCCATTTCTTCTCGGTTTTTATCTCTCTATCTGTCTATCTTCCTTTCTTTACCTAACTCAGTTTTCGTGTATCTTTTCGAGGATACACGTCCTATGAACGACATCACAACGTGTACGTACCATAGTTGATGTAGACGAGAGGAGAACGACGACGAGAACGAAACTGGGAACCGGAACCAACGACAGAGGGCTTACTTCCCGACCGGAAGTCAACTCTGAGGGAACGTTTCACCGATATTCACCATCCCTTGCTCATTCTTTCTATCGCTTTCTCTCTCTTTCTCTCCCTCGCTCTTTATCTTTCTTTTGCTACAGTACAACAGCTCCTTCGTTTTTTCACCTCTGCTGCTGCTTTTTTTCCACGATAGTTCACACTTGTCGTTGTCGACGTCCTTGTCATTCTTCTTCCTGCGGCGTCAAATCTCCTTGTTGCTGCTATATAAACCTTTTGTATGAATGTGACACTATCATTTTGCTGTCGAGTTCTCCTGAATGCTTTTTCATCTAATCCTATACCTCACGTTCGATAAAAACATACATATATAGATGTGCACTCAACATATATGAGAAGGGAAATGAAATCCCTGGTTTTCTATGAAAAAAAAGAAAGTAAATGAGAGGAAAGATGGGAAATATGATTCGACAATATGCCTGCCTCAACGAAAAAATCTTTCGTTTCTGTAGGCGTCAGCAGATTCTTTTCTCGTACATTCTTAATATTGCTGATATGCGTGGAGAATGCGTAATACTGTTATATTGACCGATCTTTAGACTGATTGACGATGAACTAACACAGCGTTTTGAGAAAGATTGCTGTGATTTAGTTAATGCAATAATTATACTTGAAAGGATGTTCATTCTAATTTTTGCAGTGCAAAATACAGAAAAGTCGCAGAGTTTTATTCGATGAAATTGGCCATTTCTAAGAGTATCAGGATTTCTAACCAAAGAAACAAAATAGTGCATAAGTTTTCAAAACAAGTCATATCTTTCTGCGAAGTAGTAAATATCGAAATGGTCTGATTACCTATAAGGACATACTAGTTCGAGTTGATTCAATTCGTCAACAGTTTAAAGCTTAGCTGTAGAGAGAAGTTCATTAGTTAACAAGTTGACCAATCAAAATCAACCCATTTTACCATTGTACACAATCATGTAGACTCATGAAGGTCCTGTTCGCATGTAGCGTGATATAGATATATATTCATATTACATACAGGCAAAAGGTTTATTTAACCACAGTTTCGAACGGTTTTTTGTATCCACTATACCTCACATGGAGAAGAAAGAAGTATAAACACTACGACAGTGAACGATGAAACGACCCCGACGAACGACTAAAACTTGTTTCGTCTCCATCGTCCGTGCACCCAGCTCTCGTTATTCTGCACTTAACTTTCTTGCAGATATATGTACGACAATACAACTGGCAATTCGTTTACCAAGGAACAAAGAAAAGGACAATGTCTCGGGAGTATGGGATCCGCCTCTCCTACAACACCAGGTCCATCGTCTTATAGTAACCTCCGCAACTGCTACCCTATTTGGTCTGACCAAACATCGAGTTGACCACTAATCACGGTTACGCGACCACGCACAGTGGAGAATTACGGTTGCCTATGTGGTATTGGAAACCTCGATTTATCAATTCCCACTGTAATCAACAACTCAATATATATATTCTCATATAATAACATAAAGAGTTCTTGGACAAATGATCACATAAAATTCGCTAATAGAGAAATATCTAGAGTTTTATCATTTGCATTTTTATAATATTAATCATGAGAAATACAAATAAATAAAATAATTCCACCAAATAAAAACGGTGAAGAACAGAATATTTTGAACAATAGTCTCACAATTTTTGTTTTACTTATTTGATTCAGAAAAAAAAAGTTGAAAAATTTTGAATTTATTCTATCCTAAAAATCATCTTCACAAGCACATTTCTAGACGACAATACGGCTGTAATAAATTTTTTTTAAAATAAAATCGATGTAACCATTTGTAACATTACTTTAAAGTATTTATTTTTTTTATTTGTCGAAAAGCGCGATATACTGTACGTATTTGATTAGGGTGCTGGTTAAATCGTAGTTATTTCTAATTGAATCTCTTCGATTTTATCTATTTTATCGCGATGTTAACGTAAAAGACTGTAAAAGGAAAATCTGCCCACCAGACCAGCACGACATCAAGGCTGGCCTCATCGAAGCGTCCAAGTAGTTTCAGCACGACTTTGGTCAGACATGGAAGCAAGGCCGTTTCCATTCGCATTAAGCAAACGATTATGCCGTTTCATTGCTTCCTCTTTATCAGTGTGTGGCATAAAGTGCCGTACATAAGATAAGAAAGTTATGGAGAGGGTTGAATATTTTTAAAGGGTTCATTGTATGGCCCTTCCATAAAATGGAAATTTAAAATTAATATTGAACTGCATAGTATTCGATAAAAAATTTACCAACGGAGTGAATACTAAAAAAATTGATATACTACTGTCAAAACTTATTTTGACGAATGAATTATCAAAAACTGAACTTTTTCACGAACACTATGGAATAAATGTAATAATGCAATAGCAATATTTTGCTAATCTATCGAACCTATTTTCGAGGATTGTTGGACTTTCCGATATATTGCTGATATCCACCTCTTTATCTGGGCCAAAACATCTTCCATCTGGCCATAACTCTCTTGGAAGGCACTTCCAACCCATTTCTCGCATTCGTTCATGCATCGTTCTCACTCCCACGTCGCCGATTCTATTTTCCGCTCCCTCGCGTACGGTTTTCCTCCGTTTTCATATTTCTACCTTCATGCCGTATTTTCTCGGTCGTCTTGATCCGTTCAAAGTTTGACCGGCATAAAACGCGAGAAAAATAATACCAGCACGCCCAAAATTCGTTGAGAAAATTTAAAATAATCTTTCAAATAATTCGATGCTTAAATGTTGCTGCTTTTACGGAATCTAAAGCTGGAAAAAAATCGGAGGGTAGAAAAAAATTCGTAGAAAGAACATTCAATTTTTTTTTGTAATTAATGCAATATATTTCCTCTTCAAAAAACGGGGGAAACTTTTAGCATCCGTAAGACCTTGAACAACAGAATTGGTACCACCTTGCATTGTATTATTTATCAACTTATCTTCTACTTTTGGACAATTAAAATTATCAATAATCAAGCATCACGTTGAAGTAAGAATTTTCTGTGAAAATAAATTGTGCTCGAATATTAGAGTCACTTGTCTATGCATTTCTTCGACGTAAATTTCTGAGGAACACTGGGGATGTACTTAGCTTGCATCATCATCACAGTTTCGTGTTATAAAACGAACGATGAAGCAAATAATGCAACAACTATAAAAATGGTAACGCCTTGCTGATTCTCCCAACTCTTTGCATGGTCTCGTGACCTGTCGATGTAATATATTCAACTCCCTTGTGAGTTATAAATTATTACAAGCATAGAAAACAGAGTATGTGTTTACGATGCTCGACCGTTAGTTGCATCTACGCCCAGAATTTCCTTCTTTTTCTCGTTTTTCTACTTCATCTTCGTTCCTCGACTTCCAAACAGATCAATTTCTAATTGTGACGATAAAGTATTCGTATAAAGGCCAGACAAGCAAAGAAGGTATTGTTTTGAACCGCAAAATAATTTTATCAAACATCAAAAACTATATTAAAAAGCAATATTATGACAAAATATATAGCAATATTTAGGAAAAAATGTATGAATATTATTTAATATTTGCTATGTAACAATAATATACTTTATAAGAATATTGCACTCTAAATTCCTGTAGTAATAAACAACATTTAAATATTTTATGTATTACATGACTTTTGGAAGACCTTTCTTTAAATCTTATACTGTTCCAACTTACTAGTTGAATCAGATATGCGTGTATGTGATTTTGCAATGCGAATCATTGAAGTCAGGAATATATTAGAACATCTCGAATATTTCGTATTCACATATACATCATAAAAATGTCTTATCTTCCCAATATTTCTCAGATTTATTTGTCTTTCACGTTACTCATCATATAATACTTTCATAAAGCTCGGAATCATGATATACCTGAGAACTTTAGCAGTTCTCGTTCGTGGGATTCTGGGCTAAGTTAGTTTTTATCATTTTTTTTATATCGCGTGCTTCCCCATTACCATATCAGGATTCACGTTGGTGACCTCGATCGCGAGGGTCCAGAGCAATTCTCGCCTGAATCCCCTGGGACCGTAGGTCCCTTTAGAACGATAAGAAAAGAACGAGTCATTTTTCACACCCGAAACAATTATTCATCGGTGCCAGATCCCTCTCGGCATTTTCGTCTTCGTTTTCACGAAGCTGCCTGCCTCAGTTGGTCACGTTTTTTGTACAAGTGAATGGTATCTTTGTTGCTCTATCCTTGTCCATCCAGCATCATATTGTTTTTCGGTAGATCTTTCTAACAGATCAATCACTCTTTTTATAAGTTTACTTCCGTCACGAAAAGTGACCGCATCGCACACCTTATACTCGTCATATTTTGTCATCACAAATGCAACTTTTTTCTTTACTCCACAAGAAATAAAAACAAATTTATTGAAACTTGGGATATGACTGATGATATTTCAGAACAGTGATATATTTTGTTCAATGACGCAAACAAAAAGATATAGAAAGACACCGAAAATTTGTTTTTAATAAGCATATAGGATGTTTTCTTATTTACTAATTGAAAATCATAGTCGAATTTGCTGATTGCAGTTATGAGTTTTTTGCGAGAGTATTGATTTTTGAATGCTATTACGAGCATTCTTTCTACTACAAATATAATGAATCAATCTAAAAGCGGATACAATTTTTTTTTATTTAGTAGCACCGATTAATACTAATATTATACAATATCAACATGGATATTGCGATACATACATCAAGGATATGTAAACACACAAATCATTTACAAATCGGTAATTTTGCTGCAATATTGGAGGGGTGCCTGCGTACTCATATAGCTCAAGTATAATAAAAAAAAAAAAAAACCATTGTAATAACGGGATTATGTAATTTATTACATGTTTACCGATCATGAGATATAATAAATACAAACAAATCATTGGAAAAGGCAAGTACTCTTCGAAGCTGTCAATAAGGTATGGAAACAAAAGATTAATGTCAGAAGACGCTTCAAGAAAAAGAACAGCGATTTGGAGTTCTATAAATTTTCTCAAAATTTGACTGCGCAATATACTTTCTTAAATATATGAATAACTATTTAGTGAAGATTTGGATTTGATACATTAATGATAAAACCCATTTTTCAATCGTCATGAAAAATATACCGAATGATCATCAGGTTTGACCTCTTTACCTAATTTATCAAAAATCTCTTGTAAAGTTAACTGGTATTCATTTTTTGTTCTCAACAACCTCGACAGTAAGAGTGTCCGAAAGTCGTTTTCTGCAACTTGTCGCGTTCGTTCAATATGGTATATATAAGTATAAAGTACAATAAATGGATTCATCAAGCCGAGAAGAGTTTTAAAAAAATCCTTCAAGAGTGTCTCGAGTGTTACAACAAAATAAGAAAAAATGAATAAAAGGACAGGTATGGACTTTTTATTGTTGTTACCGTTCTTGGTGTATACTTGGTTCTTATTTTCCCTTCAAGTTTTTCCCACGTGACGGTTCACCATGAGACTGCTACTTACATAACCAACGTGGAAAAACCTCTGTCTCTCCCTTTCTCGCTCGTCGTCGGATAGTCTTGAGGAATCTGGAAATTCAGCCAACAAAAACCTCAGACTTTTTCTCCTTCCCACGCGTCTCCCGCAGTAGTTGCATCGTTATCGGGATTATTGTACCCGAGAAGAGCTCAGAGGCGTACGGTAGGACTCGTGAAACGAGAAGAAACGAGAGCATAAAAAAAGGAAGTGAGAAAGGGAGAACGGGGCGAAAACGAGAAAGCACGGTTGGTTAGGGATGAGAAGACATGGAACGATGAGCCAAAAAACAAGCGTGTAAAATAAAAAGTATAGAAAGTGTAATGATATCGAGGGAATGAGTAAAACAGCTTGGAAAATGAGAGACGGGGTCTCTTGAATGGCGTGGGTTTGAAAAATGAGGAAAAGTAGTTGTTCCATGAGCGAAGCACGAAATGCCGATGGATAATCCATCGTGTGCCACGAGAAGCGATTATAGAAGCATCGTGGGCAGCCCTACCTCATGTCAGACTTATTGCAGACTTTTTCGTTCGTCTCACTCTCACCCACTTCATTTTAAATACATATATATACTTATATGTACTTATATAAAAGTGTTTTTCTTCCATTCGCGTTATTAGCAAAAAATCTTTTCATACTCGTATAAAACGCGAAAAAGTCAGTGAATTATGGCGTTCAGGGGAGAAATACATGCAGTGAGGAAGCTCGAACGCCCCAAGGCAAAAGCTGAGGTAACGAGAACTTTTAACGATCGTCCATAGATCTATTTCTCTTTCTCTCTCACTCTTCTTCCTTACTGATTTTTCTTCTCCGGATCTATCCCAACTTTCTGACAGTTTGCCACAAGTTGGACCGATTACTTTATGATGATATTTTACAATTATGTGATGGATTTGACTAGCAGCGAGTGTGCGCAAATTTATTTCGCTAATGACGTCATTGGCATGGTGACACGAGAAAATGCCGATGATAAAACGCCGAGTGACTAAATGCCGGCAACTATATGCCGAGCGACTATATGCCGAGCGACTATATGCCGACCGGACTATACGCCGATCGCAAAACGCCGATGAAACTAAACGCCGATGCGACAAAATTAAAAAAAGTGAATTAATCGTGTGAGAGAATCACTGCTATGGTCTACAGTTATAAAATAAGAATGATTGTTGTGATCTGCAATTCTGTCACATTATTATCATATCATTATTAAGATCTGAAAAATGTTAATAAATCGTGTGAGAGAATTATCATATTATTATTATGATTCATAATTATATAGGCGATTGCCAGGCATTTGTGTCCAATTTTAGTATTAAACTAACTTCGGATCGTGACGCACGATGCCACTAAAATGACTTCCAAACCAATTATTTATGTTTGTTGGCTGTTATTGAAAAAAAGTAAGTATTGCTGTATGGTTTGCTGAGTGTATGTCTGTTGTGTTTGCGTGTATGGTATGTTATGATGCACGGTGTGATATAATGGCGTATGGTGTAGTGATAACGTACGCTGTAATATACAAACCTAGGAGGGTTATTCCTTAAATAATGATCTGGAAACCTGGAAACTAATATTTCCACTGGACGTTACTACTATTTGTATTTTGTCGCATTGGTATATAGTCGCATCGGCATTTCGTTGCTCGGCATATAGTCGTTTGGTCATCGGCGTTTTGTCATGGACCTCAGTGGCACACTTTTAATTATGTAAAAAAGTGTTTTTAATGAACTTGAACTTTGATACTCCACTTTCAGTAAAATTATTGGTAAGTATCAACTCGTCAAACGTGATACTACAGGAAACTTTCTCATGATTAATATCCACTTCCACTAGTAGATGATAAAAATGTCTAGGTGTTATGACTAAAAACAGATTGTTGATTCACAGCAATTGTAATTAGAACGAGAACCATCTTTTTTATTATTCTTATTATTCCGCTTCTATGACTTGAATGAAGTCGAATTTATAATTCAATACTGTGTTACAATTATTAGCGATATGTTCATTTTACACCTTTTTATTTTTCATTTTTTTTCAATCGGAAGTTTTTATTGGTATGCATGTCAATCCCTATAAGTTTTCCTTAAAAAAAAAGTTTGAAATGCATAGATCTGTTGAAACAACTATAAAACAATTTACTTTTACAATAGATTTTCGTGATATACCTATATAAATTTTTTTTATTTTTCTTCTAATCCACTCTCATAAATTGCTCATGATTCGCATCATCTGAACGATGAAATTCACATTATACAGGGTTCTTTTTTCACTGTATAGACGCTGCTACGTCTCTTGATTTGCATCCTATTATGCTTGATGACAGAATCTACGTTAGAAATTATGGTAGTAGTACGTCCAGACTTTTTCCGTGTATACTAAAGTTCCAAAGCCATGAACAAAAACCTTTAATATCGCTATTCGATTCGCTTTGAATCCCAGGAAATAAAATTCGCTGTACATGATACGAGAAAATAAAATTTTCATATACATTGTGAAGCTTGTATGGAATACATCAGACGTGTATACTTTATATTGCATCGAGTTAGTTACGCGGGAGTATTTCATCGCGTCAGCCAACTTTCTCACATTGCCAATCTGTCTCACTGAAACCAGCGTCGCCATTCATAGAACTACCGACTTTATACGATTCACGATATAAATTTGACTTCATTTCGTACACCAATAATCCACTGTTGCAGTTGCACACCAATACGTATAAAGCTTATCGAGTTTATGTCATGTACAGTCATCTTGCAACAACTCCATTCCACGCTAAGACTTACAAAAAAAGTAGAGAGTGAGAGGGGAGGAAATGAAGAAAAAAATCTCCAGTAAATCTTATGGGGAGTGTACGCGATGGAACAAGAAGATACAAGACTCAATACCAGAAAAAAAAATTATTCACCACGCCGCACTCTTCCTGTTTCTCATCCTAATGCGTTACATAATAAAAGCAAAAAGACAAGAAGTGACGGTAAGAAACCCCTGGGGCATTCACTTACTCATGAACATAGAAAACGTGGTAAAGAAGAGAAACAAAATGTCGAGACAGGAAATAAGGAACGAGAGGAAAGAAGAAAAGAGGATGAAAAAAATTCCTTGTTGATTAGTACCATTGAACTGATTGCAAGCATATTTCGCAGAACTCTTGAGAGAAAAAGCTTCGAACCGACTAGCTAAAAACCCTGTAGTACATAAAAAATATATATATATATATATACATATCAAAGCTGCAGTAAGCTCGATGGCTTTCGTCTCGTCGCGAAAGTCGTCTTCTGCAGCTTTTTTATTCCCGAGCTTCGTAGATTCAACGAGAGCCAGGCGAAATCTTCTCAGCCGCTATAAAGGTTATATCCAATGGAATCGAAACGTCACCCCAGCAAATTCTATGTAATTCGTTTTCCTCGACAATTGGTCTTTACTTCGAAGCGGCATTTTTGCTGAAACATTGCCATCTCAGAAATAGATAAACAAAGGGAAGAGTGACAAAAGAGAAAAGAATGAACAGGAATTGAATCTCCTGGGTAGAGGATAATTTGTATGAGAAGGGCCGAAAAAGAAAAGTGATGGAATGGAGTACACGTGAGGGAATCCATCTCCTGCTGTGCCAACGCAATCTGATGGTATATATGATATGGATATATATGTAACGGGACAGCTTTATCTCCTGGCACGATTTCTGGTGTGGCAAAAATCTGCTAGAGGGCTACGGTCGGTGCCCTCTTGCGTAAGCAACGTACCTCTCATACGCCTATAAGGCTCCGACCCTTTCCAATCTCCTTCTCCTTATCCCTTATTCCTACCAAAAATGAATCAATCATAAGCAATAAGGAGCATCTCCGACTTACGGTCGGTAAGAAAACTCAAATCCTCGGTTTGCGGGGTGCATCTATCATACAATAAAAGTACGGTAATACAATCTGGCTTTCCCTCTTTCCCACCTAATTGTGTCACGATAGATGCTATTGAGCATATAGTCGCTCGTTTTTCCTTAATCATCCAGTCAAGAGTATTCGTCTTGAATCTCGAGTCGAGTTAAACTCCTCGGATACAAGACAGGGAAATCTAAAGGTGATTCCCACTTCAGGCAAGACCCGCCGGTCAGTGCACGAACCTGCACAATAACCTATCTTTCGAGAGAGAAGAGGATCTAAAAAATCCTGAGTTTCGATATTTGGATATTGAACCACTGTTCAACTATCAAAACGTTTCAGTATATACCCCCATATATATGTATAGATAACATGTAACATTGCACGTGCATCAAATGTAACGTACGAAAGTTTCCTTATACATTTAAAAAAATGGTCATACCATTGAAATGGGGAAAATCATATTACGTTGGGAAAATCGCATTGGATTTTCGACTAGTCAACGCGTTTTCGAGTGACGTCGAGTTAAAGTTTAAACGTAACTGAAACGAGCCTTTTCTCGTATGTAGAGATACGCCGAGCCTGGACTTGTGGCTTATAACTTCTCTATCCAATCCTTGGCACCGAGACTCTGCCGTGTCTCTGAATATTCACAGCATAAGAGAGTTACAGAAATCGATTTGAATATCATTAGTGTAACATTCGCTTACAAGCTTTTTTTCAAATTGTTATACGTTGAAAAGTAGCGATATACATTTTCAACCTTTATCCCTTGGTACACTCACTGAGCAATGTATATGTTATTTCAGGGCTAAGAAAGAAATAACTCTTGAGGAATAATCGAGAATATTTTGAAAATTTACTATTATTTCCGCTCAATGCACCGCGATATTTCATATCGCACATTTTCCTATTGTATACGTATATATTCTATTATATTATATACATATATTATATATATCTCTTGCGACATACCTGTATGTCTGACAGCTTGAACCGACGTGCGACCACGACGAAACCATTTCGTGATACCGTTTCATTCCCATTCTAAGGGAGAAATATCCTCTTTCCTACGTGCTCGCTTCACAAAAGAATCCTTTTCCCTATAGAATTATATCACGACAATGATAGGGCAACTTTTTGCAAATAAAAATACTCCTGAGAATTATAGAGATGTGCTACTGTTACATACATTGTGAATAAGATAAATGTTTCGTGAATTATTCTTGTATTTTATAACGATACCTGCCCCTAAGTGGATGGTAAATTTTTTATAAGGGGTGACTGAAAAATATTACGTGCAAATTAGAAAAAATTGAAGTAATTGTCATCTCATAGAAGTCTTCGAGAGGAATGAGACTATAATACAAACATTTTCAAAAAATATACAGAATTCCAGTGATTAACTCTGTTCTTGATACGGTAATTATTATCACAATAATGAAGCTCGAATACTGGACGTAAACATAAACAAAATTGGCACCATCAAAACCGTTGGCCTCGTAGCTAGTTTGACTGCAGCGTGAAATAAAATAGGAAGGTCCGGAGACGTATTAAACGATCGCGAGTTTGCCAAGAATGGTCGTCGAGCCTGGCAATGATTCAAACCGTGTTTCTCATATAACAATCGTAAAACGACAGTACCAGATACCCAGAAGGATTGCAATTTCAAAGTAATCCGGGGTTCTATACGTTTTCAAATCCTCTAGAATTCGCTACCAAGTGCGGCTTCGTTACATTGTAAATGACGTTATTAAGCTGAAGCGATCACGGTTTATAATTCTTCGTGCGATAAAATTGAAGCTGTGATAAAAAAAGATACAGTAGAACAAAGAGCTATTCCACTGTACCTATTAGCACTAAACGACGTAGAATAAAATATAGATAACCGAAAGGAAATGTAAAAGCTTTTTATATCACACTCATATGTGTATATAAAATATATTCTGGTAGGATAAATTGAAGGAGACGAACACATCGGGGACAGTGAGAGAGTTTAATTCACGTCGAACGATTCTGTGCTAACGTTCGAGCTCATGATTAATGGCGCTTTGCCCAGCACAAGCACTCTCTGCGTCCGCTCTCCCGCGTGCTCTCTCTCTCTCTTTACAACGTTCGTTCGGATTTCTGCTATTCGCTGGTAGCCCGACCTATGCCAGAGAGAACACAACCAAGAGCTTAGATCTACGAATAGGTAATGTCCTGGGAACATCTGTATATAAATTTATATATATATATTCATTTGTATGTATTATTGCAAATACACATAGTTTGCGCAGGTCTAGAGCTTACTAGAGTGGACCGGGTAGTAGTGATAGTTTAGAGAGGTTGGATGAGGAGAATCGAGGCTAGGTCAACGTGAACGAATCGTTGGTCTTGAATCACGAGAATCCTCTCTGTCAACTGGAATACGTTGGATATATATGTCCTATTACCAAACCTCTGGATGAACAGGACAGAGAAAGCAAAGAGTATATGCTCGATCAATGCACAGTCGTGTACCGTTGACACATTCATAAATCAACATATTAGGTTCAATAAATCATTGTAAATTATTATTTTGGCTGGCGATAAGGGAAAATCTATGCTTTGTGGTTGCTCATTTTTCAAAGTTTAGGGATGAGGGTTGAATCACAATAAAAGAAATCGGAAAATTATTTTTCTTTTTTGTGTTAGGCAGAAAAATGTTCTACCATGGAGAATTATTCTTTGGAATTCGTAGGGTTGTTGCACCTCGATTTCAATTTACTTTGATGCACAGGTCAACGTACATAGAATCAATGGTAATTCGTTTGACGACGTACGAAGAACGTGACGTACATATATATAGTAATGGATTTGACCAGCAACCCTTTGACCTCACGATTGCTTCGATTCGGGATGATTGGAGTGATGCGTGTCCCAGAGATGAGTATGATGGTACGAAGAGCAGTGTAAAGCTAGACAGAGGTGGTAGATAAGAGAGCAAGAGAGAGAGAGAGAGAGAGAGAGAGAGAGAGAGAGAGAGAGACCTTGGTGAAAGCATCAAAACCAAGATCGAATTGTCAACTCAATATATCGATGTTCGTTAACACCCGTATATCTGTCAAGGCGACTCACAGCAAGAGTGGAATGACATGGTATATCGGTTAATAGGATGTAGGCGCATCGTTGAAACTCGAACCAGGTATAACCGAACAATTGTCAGCCACAGATCCACGAATACAGCTGTAGTTAACTCCATGTATACATTTATACGCATAGCCCAGGTGGTATGGTACGTATAGGGCTACAGAGCCGACGCCATCTACAACCAACACCCATCAGGATCATCAAGCTGGCTGGGCTAGGCTGGGCTAGTATCGGTCATCCTCTATTTATCCGCGCCAGCTAAATGGACCATGTCTCACCCAACTACGCAGTCAGAACGTTCCTCCTATCCCGATCATCCACTCGTCTCTCATCTGTATACACATGCACACCAACGCACGAGTTACCAGACCAATACCACCAGAATATCTTCAACCGTCTCTTCCTTCGCATGGAAATTTGGCCCCTGTATTCTCTGCACACTCGACTACAAATCAAAGTTTCTCACCTTTGACATTCGCCTCTCTAGAGGTGGCAAGACAAAGGTCGTGTGCAGTTTGCGCGTTGTCAAGATAACGAGAATCCGTTGAAACCAGAGACTCATTTGCACGTCTTGCAACCCTATATCACAGGTAAAAGATAAAAACAATATTTTAATACTTTCAGCTTCGCTCGAAAAGGTCCCATATTTGTTTTGTTTTTACTCTAGATATCACTCCTTAATAATTTGTCGATAGCAACCTAATATGAGATATCTTATGTTCGAGATTCTGCCTGAGGAATCTCATATCAGGCACATTAAACATTTTTCGCAAAACAGGAAATTATTTTTTTTATACCTTTCTGATAATATGCGAATGCATAAATTTCTAGTAAACAATACGAGTAAATATGTGACAACAAAACAAAAGTATGGAGGACCTTCGAAACGTGGCCTACAGATATCGAAAGTAGATTGAGGTAAAATTTGTCGATCGAGCTTGCGACAACACTAAATTGCGAATGTCGTAGTACCACATAAATTAGTGTCTGAGATGCAGTGTTTAAATATATTATGCCTAGCGATCGCGTGACATTAGTTCTCTTTATTTGTAGCGTCCGTATCTCGAACTATTACCCTATCTCATAATAGGCACGTTTTCGATTCCTACATGTGAATAGTTGCAAGATCGCTGGCAGATTAGCGCCCCAAATATAATACCATATATCGCAATTATTAAGCTTCGTTGTTCCTAATTTAAAATCGTTTTCTGTTTTCGCAAACCAGATATTTAGACCTATAGAAGTTTTTTACTGTTCCTCCACACGAACCCCTTCCCCTTGATTGTTTCAAAAAGACCAAAACTATAAATATGTTACAATTATGTTTCTTCAAATACGTAAATTTTGATGACGTTTCTTAAAATCATAATCCTCACTGTGCAAAACTATGAGCAAATTAAGCGATATCAAAGTTACCCGTGTGGAAATTCAGTTAGGGCCTTGGCTAGGCTCTGATTATTTTTCCCTTACTCTGTTAGGGCCCCAATATGGAAGCCCGAAAGGCCCCTTGCCGGCCGGTCACACCTTGTCAATAAGATCCCGACCGGGCAAAAAGGTCAGGGCCTTTAAAAGAAGCCCTATTGAAACCCTAGCAAAAAATAAATGGTAATAAAAATAATTTTTTTATGATTAGAATTGCATATCTGATCATAGTTCATCTTATTTCAGTATTTGCATTATCCAGATATCAACTTCTGCGGAAAAATTTTCTCACCTACACCGGGATTCAATCCGACCTACCTATTGGCTCAACGTGCATGCACGCTACTCATTACACTATTATCTAGTTGAGAAATTTTGATTCAAAAATATAACACATGCTGCAGATACGTCACGTACATATTACACAGTATATTTAATCAATCTAAAAGTGACAGAGTTCTCAAAGTAATACAGAAGTAGTCATAGTAAACTTATAAACTTATGAACAATAACAATAATATCAAGTATAAACGATAATGAATTTAATTATTAATAAAAAATACATAGAATAATATTTATTATTATATGATTAATGTAATAATAAATATAATTATGGTTTATATTTTATTATTAATATGTAATAATAATGATTATTTATTATTTGTTTATTAATAAATAATTATTTCTAATTGTCTATAAATAACTAAATATATTCGATGTTCCAAAAATAAGCTTTATTGCTTAAAAAAAACACGTTTGTTTGTGAATTGAAATGACAAAAGCAGATTTAGATTTTTCGTCCAATCGGAGGAATTTGCATCGGTTTTGATATTAATTATTACTATTTATTTTAATGAGAGCTACTGTGATGAAGACTGACTAGATCCTCAAAAATTTAACTCAAACGCATCATGTTTCAATAATATTGGCGACTCTGACATTTCTCGATCGGGTTCTGGCCTGGCAGTATTAGAGCGATAAACTTAAGGCCACTTTAACAATACCCGACTGGGCCCTTAATAAGTTTCCTCACTAACGCTTTTTCTTATAAACTCAACCAACCTTGTTATTCCCCTTCTAGGCTCTTGTTTGGATGTGGCGTGGAAGTCCCTAGTAGAGAATCCACATTCCGGCCCTTATGCGCCCCAAATCAATTTCGGGCTGCCCTGATAATTTTCCACACAGGTATTGATTTGCTTACGCTACATATTAAATGTATGGAGAAGAGGTAAAAAGAAAGACAGTGAGAGAAAGAGAGAGTGAGGGAGATATCATAGCCTACGGGTAAATAGAATCATCGTATTACAGTTGAAACTTTGATAAGTCCTTCTCTTTTGCTTATCCTCCTTCTCAGCAGTTCTGTTTTGTTTCCTCATTCTGACATTATTAGCTGGTCTACATTCTCCTTCTATTCTATTTCGAGAAATAGTAATGGTGCACTAAAACTCCAACAGCAACAGACCCAGAACGAACTATTTCATCTCGGATCTGAGAGAAAATTGGTCGAGCGTGCACCACAAATGATATGGAATTCTGACTCACGAAGTCTGCGAGTTCATTTCAACGAAGGATCCAGTCGGACAACAACTTCCCTATTCTACTTAAGGCTGCCTTCCACAGTGTACTCATTAATCTCGACTCACAAACTGACAAAGTATAGAAGATTTGGAACCTCACTAAGCCATCTTTTCTTAACATTGTATATAACATGCGGAGCTCTGAACATTAATATGGTGGTTCAATTATATTTACCTTATGGAGAAAGCTTTCAAGGCATAATAGAATCATTAGTCTAAGGTTTCATATGAGACTAACCATTTTCGATATACGCAATTAGCAACTTAATTGGATTATACCATTTTCGTTCATGGACCAGTTCCCCAAATTTCCAGTTCAATGCCTAATAATCTGGGAAGCATCGAAAATTCAAGGCGAAGCAGACCTGATCAAGATTTGATAAATAAAGCACCGTTTCAACGAAATCGGTATGCTTGATTCCAAAGTTCTCTAAATTCCCTTTGGGCTGCTATAATGCACGACAGTTCTCGCTGAACCGTATATGGAAATGCGAAATACCATGACAGAGTCAACTCAGAACTGGATAGATCCCGACCGTGGTCCAGTTGGTCCAGGAAGATCGTTAATGAACTACCTGCGGGACACTGCCATGTATCTCACTTGCATATCTATATATATACATTTATTTATGTATATGTAACTAGGAAATTGGTACTGTGATCAGAGAGGCTTGGTTGGACCAGTTGGATATGGGAGACTGCGAAGCGTAGTAAATGGGCGCAGGGTAACAGCGTCGTATGATGCACTAACTATCCGTTGCTGTTACTGCTACGGTTAACCATGTTCGTGATGTACACAAGAGCGAGAAGCGGAAGTGGTCCCCGATGGATCGTAGCGACATAGGATATCGGCCACCTCAGCAATCTTCGCTATGGAGAGGCCAA
The DNA here is from genome assembly GCA_963989365.1 of Rhimphoctona megacephalus. Taxonomy (NCBI): domain Eukaryota; kingdom Metazoa; phylum Arthropoda; class Insecta; order Hymenoptera; family Ichneumonidae; genus Rhimphoctona; species Rhimphoctona megacephalus. The sequence continues at coordinate 39,391,109 of OZ022415.1, read as the reverse complement.
CCATCTCCCGAGAAACTGTCCAATATATATGTATAAATATATATACATATGCATGTTTGTTCGCTCCTTGTGCAAGCAATAGATATTCGTTCGGTTAAGCTACTACGTATGCTTACATGTAGATGTACATGTCTACATTCATAGCACAAAGCTACGTAACTATTTATACTGGATAGTTGAGTTTATCTGTGTGTATGTAGCTGTATCTGCAGTCCATTTATATATATATATATATATATATATATATATATATATATATCAACCCATTCCATGATTTATACATTTATATACATATAAAGTATAGATACATAGGCTAAAACCTCTAATCGTTTTTATGTAGATCGCCTAAGCCATACACGTAAGCCATAACTCTCTCGCCACACTATTTCTATCACTGCGAGAGTTGTCGAGCTCAATTTCGTATGGTCATGGTCTTCCTTAGTTCAGTAACAAAAGCCAAACCACAACCCTTCGTTTCTACCATCCTTTATCCCTCTTATACTTCCTCTTCTCACTCATGCTGTCTCACCTGTTTCGCTTCAATTCCTCGCCTTATACCATGCGCGTTCAAAGAATGTACAGCACCCTCCCGCCCTCCTGAAAGTGTTAACCAATGGCACATAACCTACATTTTGGTGTACTATGTGTATTATCAGCAGTGTAACTCCATTACTGGCCTGATCATCCGAGACCTTCCTTCGACCTTACTCGCTTCAAACTACTGTTTACTAGAACAACGAGTCGCAGCCCAAGCATGTTCAAACTTCCTAGCAAATAGTTTCGAGATCTATTTCTCAGTACGCTGAACTTGCCACTGAATTTTATTTTTCGTACGAAAATACGGATTCAAAAGAGCACATAAAGTGTGACAAAAAATGGGAATTTTGCTATTTGCAATATATAAAATTTTCTACCATCAAATCCTTAAATCATTCGTGAAAAATTAAAAGTTCATTAATTGAAAATTGTTATGGGACCCGTCTGGAATGAAAACATAAAAATGTCGTCATCGAAAACTACCTCAAAGTGTCGAGCCGTACAATGTCTACGATCTTACATAAGGATCCATCTTCTCCGATTTCTGTTTGTGTAATGCAGCGTAAAAGACATGTTTAGGTACCAAGAATGTCCATTAAGCTATACGACCAATACCGGGAAGGACGAGTACTTAATGCGTCAGGCGTGTGTTCGTACTATAACCCCCTTATATCTCTCTACTCTACATCTACCGCTTACGACATCCATTATAGCCGGAGTTTCATTCTAAAACGACGACGACGATGATGATGGGTGCGTGTAACGGAGTAGAGCTTTGGCACTTTTGGACCGTCGTACTTCTCGCGCATACATATAAAAAGCTGTAAGATCCAGGACAGCATTAATGCATCGAGTGCACCGCTCGATGCATCAATCAATCGTCGTCACATTATTATGAGGTCGATCGAGTATGACATGTACGATTTATATATGAACACAAAGTTATTTAAAAAAAAAAGAAAATTTACGACGAAGAAATCGATATCAGGAAATCTTATATTATTCAAACATTCGCTTTATGAGTGTTTCAAAAATCCCATTACGTCCAAAGATACTTAAATGCTTAGTTCTATGTATGACCTCAGTCAATTTCAGCCTGTATTAAAGCAACCTTCATAGCCAGTAGTCCAGCAATAGACGATGAAGTGATAAGGGATGTTCCAACGAGTTGGCCAATTATCTTCTCCACCCGAGACTTCCAGGGTGAAATCGAAGTCTCTATATAATCATCCTCAAGGTCTTCACCGTCTTCCCTTTCTTCAATAAAACGCGTGTATGTATATATATATATATATATATATAGGTATTTATGGATACATAGATGAACATATATGCTCGCCCACACACACATACATAGATGTTTCTATTGCTCTCGTTCGTAATAAACCCCCGTTAAGCCGATATTATCGATTATTGATCATTTCCTTCCGTTAAAACGACCACTGGCAATTTCAACTGCTTCAAGCCTGTGCGGATATATAGTATTAGTATACGTACGTATAGTATGGATAGATATCAAGTATATAATATATAAATATACATACATAGGACGAATCTAAATTCGATTTCTTTTTTAACTTTCATACGATTAATGACTCAGAAGCATGGCACATATTTTGATCGTCCAGAGTACGAATAATCAAGCGTTATACATCAAATTTGCATGTGCTTGAGGATAGAATCTGCTTATGCAATACGAAAATATGTTTATGAATATACCCTTAAAATAGTTTCAAGGATATAATTTTTATTTTATCGCTCGTTTTATGATAAGAGTAGAAAATGCAAAAATTTCCGTCAAACAAATGAAACAAATTTATACTTGAGAAAATAAAAAGTAATTACAGAAACAGTAAAGCAAAATTTAAAAAATATTAGTATTTGAAATTGAACAGAATTCGAAAAAAGTCATGTATTGTACAAGAAAAAACATTATAAAAAAATTCAGAATTGTTTTTTCTCATTTTTTGAATAACTTGATAATATTACAATTGTTAAAAGTGGCTGTAGTCGTACCTTCAACATGGAGATTTTTTTCGTATCCCCGTACATCCGTGCAAAATATTTATTGAATAAAATTTTTGATTGAATATCTCCTCGAACATCGTTGCTATTTAACAGAAAAATAAGCTAATTGTCTGTTTTTCTTTAGTCTTTTTCACTATACATTAAAAAGGACATAAAATTGGCTATAGAGGCGAAGAGTGATGGGGTTGTGGGCAGATAACCGCGTGTACCACTATCCACGTTGACTGGTACTTCGTCGCCTTGCCTCGTGTCTCTTAATTACTCGTGGTAGGCGCTGATTACGAGAACGACTAAATACGCCACTACCCACCCCCTAGTCAGTCCTTTCGCCTCGTAAAATTAAGTAGTCCACCTCTATATATTTCACGGTGCAAGAGAGGAGACAGAAAGAGAAAGAGGAGAGAGGAAGATAGAGGATAGGAGAACGACGTGCAAGAAAAGTAAGCTTTTGCACTAAGCTGTGGCCCATTTTCCATTAATTATATAGCTGACTTCATCCCTTCGTTCTGGTCTCACTGCAAGCTATTGGAGAAAGCTTCAACCTCACTGCAAGCTCCCATGCACTTCGAGGCTTTATGGCGAGGTTCCGAGGAATATGTATTACAAAATTGAATTTCAACACGAGTCTACAATCTCTACACGTATATATTAAAACATAAAATATGTGTTATTTGCAATGTTACAATCTCTCGAAAAAACAAGATACTCGATAATATTTTCAAAAAAGGGGGCAAACGTTAACTAAACTGGATTTAAAAAATATACCCGTCATTTCTACGATTTCCTTTTTTTTATTCAGGAATTTATGATAAAGGACAATGGACCAACTGGCGTTTTAACGTATATATCTCGAGGCTTATATAAAGTCCATTGTTTTGTCCTGGGGCAAGGACTTTACGGACGAGCGAAGTTTTTCAACAGCGCATGAAACATTCAACTTGCTAAGTGCGAATGCCAAGCGCTAAAGATTGGTCGAAGAGCTTCAAAGGTCGAGGACAGAAAGAGAAATGAAGGGACGAAGAGTTGCTTTCGAGTAGTATTATTAATTCGAGCTTTTCTTTCATCCCTCCATCAGTCTTTCATCCATAAAGTAGTCGACTGAGTTCAGCTCTCGCCATCGCACCATTTTTTCACAACACAACAAATATATCCAAGCTTTTTATTGGAGCTCTGTGCTACCAAAAGACAAAAGAAATGAGCTACCAACAGTTTAGAGCATTGCGAAGAACGAAGATAGTTTCATTAATACCGGCGTAATAGCGATTGGTCGATTATCAACTTTTGTCTGTAGGGCAAAGAGATCTGAGACAATCACGAAGCTAGATCTCCTCGAGATTAAATAATGATAAAGTCATCTTGAAGAGAGAAAAACTCGCGAGGTGGTTAGACGACACTTCATTCATTCTATTGCCATCCCCTCATCGACTTCGCCAAGACGTACGAAAGAGGGCGTGATTCGCAAGGGAGTATGAAGTCTTTGGTCCTTGTCGGTTTTCTACAGCACGCTTCTCACCAAAGAAAAGTGGTCTCGTAACGAGCAAAGTTTCTTTTGTCCATTCGTTTCGAAGATTAGCTTTCTCTTTTGTTCTTCCGCTGTCTCTCTCTCTTTTTTCTTATTTCCTCTTATTTTTTTTCTTTCTTTCTCCTCTCTATCTATTCCGCTTGTAGCTTGTTCCCTGGTCGTCGTCGTCGTCGTCGTCGTCGTCGTCGTCGTCGTCATCGTCTAAACTCTGCTTACACAGATCTCTTTATTCGCCGATAAAACAAATGGACGTTCAAGACTGTTTTTCCACTGGAATGATCGTGCGTCTCAAAGAAGATGAAGAAAGAGACAGAATGGAAAAATCGCTTCGAATCCCCAATGAATTTCTCGGCCGGTACACACCTTCTACTGTAAGTTTTCTTTCTCTCTCTCTTTTTCTCTCTTACACGACTAAAACCTTCAATCTCAGACATTCACTAATTTCGTCCACACCGTTGGGCGTATTTCTTCGCGTATTTATCGTTTTCCGATAATGACTTATTCCATTTTGCAATGATCTAAATATATTGCTATTATGTCAATTGATCGAAAGTCTTGAAGGAAAGAATAGACGACATTAATGTTTGAGGGTAAGAGGCTAATTTAGTTTCAATTCGTACACTGTTAAAAAATATATGAAATTTACAATACTTTTACAATATAACGGTAAAAGAAATTTACAAACCGGGTGTATGAAATGAAAATTATTGCACTTGTATGCCAAAATTGAAATACGAACATAAATTTTGGTTACTGATGTAGAATTTAAGATACATAACATTGAATATTCATATGAAATCTGAAAATTTTGTGGACATGCATTGAAATAAATCATATGTTTGGTTGATAATTAATACAAATGTATATGAATTCATCTACTATGAACAATGTATTAAAATTACAGTATGATCTTCACTTTTCTTGACAGTTAACTGAAAAATAAGATGCACATGAATGTTAATAATACGATACATGTTATTTCCCATCATAACTCCATCTCTTAAAAATACGGTACAAAAATGGAAATGAAAATTAATATACCCTGCAGTATAAAAAAAAAATCCGTGTATTAAAATTCATTTGCCTATGTATTAATTATAAGAATCTCAATATTAAAATTAATACACAAGTGTAGGAAATTCGTAACGCTCTGTGGGCACCGTGCTTCGCGCTCTGGCCACTGCGTGGCGCAGAGCGTCGACTTTCTCATAGGAGGCACGTGCTTCGGACGAGGATATATACAAGTCGCTCGAATCTAAAAAAATTGTGTAAAACATGAAAATGGTAAACACCAAACTTAACACAAGATGTTGAGATTATAATAAAAAATTTTACGGCGACAATTGCTCGACTTGATTGCCACGGCATCAAGTGGTGATAAGTCACTCTAACTAATTTCTTGACATATCTGCATGATTTCGACCTTCAACTTTAAAAAATCGAACACAATAGTACATCAATTAATATATTCCCCTTAAAAACTCATAATAGCTGAATTTATTTAATATTCATTCGTATATTAATATTCAAAAAGGATCACCAAATTTTATGATACATTTCAAGAAATATCGTAGACATTATGTAATGCGAAAACGTGCCTGAAATTTAGTAATCTTGAATCACAAGGTTAACATTTCTTACATGTATATGATTTTTCAAATACACAAGTATATTAATTTTACTGAACAGTACTCGTATCACTAAAATAGCGCGTCACTCAATTTTCCTCAGCGTATCTGAATTTTCATATACGGTTTCTGCATAATACTTCCTATACATGTGTATTAATTTTCATACAGAAATTTTTTGGTTCTGTTCAACGCGAGCAAGAGCAAAGTCAAAAAGAATTGAACAAAAAATTATACAAACATTGTTAAAAATTATATAAATATTGTTGTCTACTAAATTGACAGGAATAATTTGTAGCTATTATTGAAGTGGGAGCAAAAATACTTTTATCGTTTTTTTTTCAATGCCCATTTATTTTTTATTTCTTGGCCCTTTTCAAACCCTTTAACCCTCTCCCAATCCTTTTCCTCGTCATTTTGTCGTCTCAGGGATTGTCGATATGTTTCTGCTCTTTTGCTCGGTCCCTTTTCTTCCCTTTATTATTTATTTCTTACGTCTCATCTTAAATCGAGGGAAAAAGAGAAAAAGAGTGCCAACAAGGGTTACCGAAGATTCCTCTACAAAACATATATAATACATATACATATAAATATGAAACGACAGAGAAGGAGGATGGAATTCAATAGAATCGCCTCGCCAATTTAAACTTAATAAAGCGCAATGTCATACACACGCGTGCACACACACATTCACACGCGTAAAGTAAAAAGAGAAAAGCAGGGAGAAAAATAGGCGTCACTCGTTTTTTACTTCCATTTCGCAGCCAAGAATATTTGCTTCGGTACACTTGAACTTTTTTACTTTATTTTTTCACTTCGTTCAAGAAAATAAATTGAATGCGTTGAATGCTCATTTAACAGTGTATACTAACGCCACCACCTCCTTGCTATTTAGATTCTCCTCTTTCGTGATTTTTTCATCTTTCTTTTTTTTAATTTCACTCAAACTCTGTACACTGCTCAGCCTATATCACCATTGACGATTCTACTTCGAGAGTAGACGCACACAAAACGTCATAAATAATTTCCCAGGCATCTATATTATTTCTCAGCATTGCATGACCATTTTCCCCAACATCTCACTCCGTATATTCGAAGGTGTCCTCTCAAGAGATGCCATCCTCTGCCTCAAGACGAAGACACCCTCACCAGTGTCTTCGCGACGAGCTGGAATCCTTAATATACTTCCCGAGAAACTTCCATGGACTATGACGTGGTACGAGATCTCAAGAGAAAACCATGATCGAACGAAGCGAGAACGAAACTACGAGAAAGCCAAAGAAAGCGACGCCGACGACTATAGAGAATATAAGGGTTATGAGCGACAGAGAAATCGTTGGGAGAGCAAAACGTCCATGAGAATGGCATTCCATTACGAACCCTACGTTAAATTACGTTCTGAACTATGCGAAACGGTAAAACGATATCAATAGAAATAGACGGAAATTTCATCCGAAAAACGAATCCTTGATTAATACTTGCTCGAGTACGGAATATCGACCCTCAAGAATACCATAAGCAAGTGAAGGAGAAAAATTAAAGATTCTACGCAATTAATGAACCGAGATTTACGGTATGACGAATCCCTAGAAAATGTTGCGTCAAAACTCAAACTATTCTGGCCAATTGTTATTTTCAGATTTGTATATATTTTGTTATTGAAGTTTTATTAATTATTTATGAAGTCTTTAATTTTAGTAGTTGCCCCTAGAAAACTGTTTTTTATATTCAAAAAACATTTTTTAAATTCTCATTTTGAAAAAGTGTATCGATTTACTGATAATAAGCATCGGATTCTTCGCCAATCAGCCTTTGAATCCAAGAACCATTTTTTTTTGTAATTACTTTTTTTTATCGTTTCTTGTGTGAGATGAATGCTTGTGGTCGTACGAATGTAATGGCGCCATTTGCCGGTGGCGATAAGGAGAAACTCTAAGTCCATAAAAAGCAGAACAATGAAGACAAATGCATTGAGAAGAAAAAAGTAGAATACGATGATCCCCTTCTTCTACTTTTTTTCAACATCATGTCAGATTAATGTGATATGTGAGTACATAAATGAAATGCGGACGAATCGCCTTGATCGCCTTGTTTTTTCTTTGAAATGATATACAGGAAAAAAAAAGAAAAGAAAAAAAGTCGTATTCTAATAATATTAGATATTTCGTAGATTTTACCTTAGGTTAAAAAATCTACTTAAGACGAACCGCCTACACCTTCTTATTACGATTTATGAAAAAAATGTCGTGCATCAATTGCCAATAATAAAAGATCCACCGTATTTGTTATGTATTGCATGAGGTGCGTTTCTGTAGCATAATTTTTTTCCTCAGCAATTCATAATTTGAGTCTGATTATGAGGAATAATTTTACATGTTGCTCTTGATCACTTATTCCTTACATGGAATGACTGTTTGCTCAATAGACAAACAAACCGTTGGCCATTTATGACGATTTTCGTGTAAGGCAAATAGCAGGCTGAAATAAGCTTTTTTGAAAATAAAAGCGTAATAGTGCATTTTTGTACACGAAATCTTTTTTACTATCATTATTTTTCTTGGTTACTGAAGCAAATATAAAGCCACCTTATCCCTTTTGAATAACGTCAGTTCTACACAATTTAAAGTCGAAATCATTTTTTAATAAAGAATTCGGAAGTTTCATAGATTCATTTAAAATTCACAGATCATTTTAGCTAAGCCTAAGCTACGAAATCCGTAATCTCAGTTTGCTGTTTTTTCTGGTTATCCAGGTCCCCTAATGAGAGTGCAGTAACTCTTTTTTTTAAGCTGGTGACTTTTTTGCACGAACTAAGAGCACGTTCCATGGAACGTACAATTCTAACAGGAGTAATCGGGCAATTGCGTCAAACGCGAAAGCACGATTATTTAATGGCGAAATGGGATGAAGACAAGCAAGATAAAGAAGCAGGAGAGAGAAAGGGAGAGCGAAAGAGTTGGTCTGACAAAATGTCCGCCATGAAACGTTACCCCGGCCAGCTCTCCGTAAAGGTTCGTGAACTATCGACAGAAGTTTGCGTCCCGCGAACGGGAACGCGAGCCAACATTTAATTAAATATCGGATGCGCTCGCGATGCTTTTGCGCCCACCATCTATCGTTACACTTTGTATCTTTATATGAACTATGTGTACTGTGACGTGGTAATTTTGCCCACGTCCCAAAATGTTTAAAAATTGGCACGGCACGAGAGGGAAGCGTTTTTCGTCGATGAAGAATTTCTCTCGAGTACATCCAGAAGGGCCAAATGCTTGCGTATTTCTCACTTACTAATTTTATTTTGAATTATTTTATTTTGTACGAGCGAACGACGGTCTCTTATACCGAAGAACATCGGATTATCGTCGTTTTCGGGAGGTTTTATCGTCGAGGAAAGGCTTATGGCGAAGTTCAAGGTCATCAAGCGTGGGTCGCTAGCTCCATGCCCTCCTCACCCTGAGCTGTCGAACTCAGGATGCGTCTTTCAGCATTCCGGAGATTGCCGTGTTCTCGTTAGAAGTCACAGTCATCATCTTATCGGGACGAAACATCGAATTTGCCGCTCAACGAATCTTTGAAATTACCGCTCAGCGAAACAAAAACTGTCGCTCGGAAATATCGTCGAAATTCAAAATATATCGTTGAGGTCAGGTCGGCGAGAGAAGACTCTAGAATATTCGAGAACAAACAGTTGCGATTCTCGTGAGGAGGCAACGGGTGGGGGGTTAGGACCCTAATTCGCGTATTGGCTCTCGGTACAATTATCGAGGACTCGAGTTTTGGGCAGCAACGACGGAGGACGTCTTTTTCTCGAGCCGTGGCCGTTCCGATCAAGAATTCGACGCCCCGAATTATCGATGGAGAGAATATCCGTGGTCTTTTTCCGGATCTCGTCCTACTGAAACTGTAGCGGTGAGCCGTCGTTTCGCTCTAATTTTGTTGTACCGCTTTGAGTAATATTCGCGAATAATATTTTGGAATTTTGAGAGTAAAAGAGTGATATTGTTTCGGGGTACGCACGCGTTTGGAAAATTTCGGTTACGTCTTGTCTTGCGATTTAATTCTTTCGCGAATTGTCGTTGTCTTTTATTAGTTTGAATTGCCGAGAGGAATTCTATTATATTCTTTTGTCCAATCTCGAGATCCATAGTTTGTAAAAATTGTTATATAATTGTCGATGTAGATTTATATTATTTTATCGTTGGAAAGTACGTTAATGGAGTGATCTTTAACGTTACGCAATTTTGGTATGATAGATCGACTAAAAAGGTTACTTTATTGTTAATTTAATTTCGACGGTTAACAGAAGAACATTGTATTTCTGAATTTATTTTTTGAAACATTTTGTATCGAAATTTATTTTTCTTTTCTTTTATTCAATTGTAATTATTAAATTGTAAATTTATATTTTTCCGGAAAAACCAAATCCAATTTATCCTTAATTTGTTTTCACTGAATAAATATCAATTGTAATTCCGGATTTGTGTGAGAATTGAGAGTGATTAATTTTGTATTTTGTATTTGACCTCGCCCCTCTACCAAATCGTTTCAAACTACGGCTACAACCGGGAAAACATCTTTATTTGTTCTCGATGGTTTCGAATAAAATTTGTTTAAGAATTTTCTTAAACTGGCGTCCAGAGATTATCGAGAATAAATATATTTTGTGCGACTCAGGGGAAAAAGTCGTTACAGTACATATACATGGTAAGTAATTGTGCATTATATAGCATCTTTTCGGGGCCAAACGAACCGACGACGGTTCGTCGACGCTATAATCCTCGTTCACTAAAGCATAAAACGTGTATATAATATACGACGTAGCCACCACACATATATAGGAGCAAATTTCGAAATCAAACTAGTATCAAAAGTCTGAGTGCATCGGTATTATTTGGCGTACGGAAATTTGCAATTAGAAAGGAATACGTTTCAATCGAATTAAGTAAATTACGGTTAAAGCTTGTACGTTACCGAGAATATCAAACCGACAAATCATTTATTAGCACAATATCAAATAATAATGAAAACCGGGTTCAAAAGGTCAGCTTCCTGGAAAACTTCCGATACATATTGCAATTTCGTGCTGCTTCGAGGATCGCAAAATCTTTTTTTTTTTATTAATCCTTCGGCTGCACACTGGTGCGAATTCGCACCGCCAAATGTGCATTTTTCTGAATTTTGTATAAAACACAATTTTAGGTTCGCTTTTTAATGATGAACAATCATTTGGAAACACTTTGAGGTTTGAAAATCACTCGCGATAAATTAAAATTGGACGATTTAAGCCGGAGAAACAAGCGTTTAAAAAATCACCGGTGAAAATAGATGTGCAGCCGAGGGGTTAATATCAGACCTGATTTATTTTTATCATCAATTCAAAACATTTTTCGATATTGTTTTTATATACAGTAATACCCCGATCCTAGAAAAAATTTACAATCGGCTCAACATTGGCCAACACTGAGCCATACTTGGGCTATGTTGAGCCGATTGTAAATTTTTTCTAGGAGAGTTACATAATACCTGACTTACGTAGAAATTCGCAGATATGTAAAAAATCTTCAAAGTAAAAAATACAAATTGTGAGAACGATGAATCAAAACAATGCGAAGTTTATTTTTCACTGTCGTAGACTCTGTCGAAATACGTCGGTTTATTTTTCGAGCTATTGTTGATACTTTTGTCCTTAAAAGAATAAAGGTTTACGAAACGCATTACTTATGTAACTCGAGGTGTTACGGTATTAATAAATCATTACCAATGCGCTTTTGACGTAAATGACGTTCAGAATATTGGGAATATATAGAGAGTGGGTGCTCTAGAGATGTTCTTTCCTTCCTAAATGCGTAATCCTACTGAAAATCTTTCTGGTCATGGCATCAATATTTATAAGCTTAACAGGACTTTCCTTTTACGCATCGTTTCACACCCTGGATGTGTTCTGGCGCTTACGAGATAAGATGGCGTCAACACGTCTAAGCAATCCCATGGAGGTAATAAAAAAAATAGTGAACTCTTAGTAGCATTAGCTACAGAGTGTCTGATAATCCTTATCTATAGTTGATAGAATATATTATATATAATTTGTGACGTTTATCAGAAGAAATTATTTGATTTATTTTGCTTTCTGAAAAGAATTTCATAAAATTTCATTAATGCTGTTAAATAAATTAATCGGAACTATTTCTATGCTTATCGTTCCTGCCCGTTTTAATTCGTGATTCTAATCGCCATCTTCCATTAATTAATACTTCATCAACGATGCATTAAAGGGAAAGCCGAATAAGGGTTACAATTCAACTAACTTCCGCAGCTTAGGCGCGACTTTTGGGACACCTGATATATACGTATTTGGTAGGTATGTATAGTGACCTACCATTGATGTCAACGAAGCGAAAGAATAGCAAATCGCTGAAGCGTATAAAAACAGCCCAGCTTCATGATTTAAACAGCAGCCATTATTCAACTTTGTTGCTTTCACCAAACTTTTTATCGAGGAAAGAGGGAAAATTTCGTTTATTTTTTATTGAGTCAAGCCTTCTCTTTCTTTCTCTGCGTTTGGCGTCTCGTTCACCACTTTCCATATTTATCCGTTATACACGTATGTATTTGTTAAGAGTTTAAACATAATGAAAAATACAACGATAATCGCAGTTGCTGAAGAACCGGAAAAAATCTGAGAATGATCAAGCACAAGAAAGTACAAAAGGACATAATTCAAGTGATGACATTCCAGTGATTTGTATGTCAATGCTGCTTATTTACTGAAAGCAGCAGAAGATTTTGTTTTCTCGCTTCTTCTGTCTTCCCCTGCTTTTGTCTTTTTTTTTCATCTGAGCTTCAGTTAACATAAACCATGCACTATCATCATCTCGACGATCGAATTCTTTTTATTTTTTATGGTTTTTCAGGCGTTGAATCAAAAACAAAGAATGAACTTTTATTTTTTTCGTAAAAACATGAACTTTTTGGTTACCAAATTACTTTCACTCTTCTTGGCATTTCAGAAATATCTCTTCAGAAAAGCGTCATTCGAAAATATTTTTTAATCAAATTTTGTGCGAATGTTTTGATTCTTTTTTCTGTAGGTTGTAATTAAGTGATGGTTACGATACTGCTTCGCCACCGTTCACAGATTTGAAAGTTTCGAAGGTTTTTGTTGTTTATAAGACTTGGCTGATCGGTTAGATATTCTCGCATCAGGCCATTGGCTTTCCGGTGCATGTTTTGAAGAGCCCAAAGAGATTGCGGTTATATATATGTATGTACGGTGAAGTATATATTTGACTACCCAGCAGGCCGCCCATGTACGATCGATAGTCTCGCGGACTGCGCGTCGGAGCGCAAAAATGCGGCCACCAAATATTGAGAAAAAAATCATAGTTTTTCTCGATGGACCAGGGCGCATATGCACACCGCGATGAAGTCAGCACCCATAAAAGAATGACGGGGGTAGTGGAATAAAGGTAGAAGCACAAAATTTTCCGACATTTAAACGTTGAGGAAAAACGGAGGGTGCTCAACAAAGTTTGCCTTCAGAGTTTTCTCCCCTTTCCTCCAATAACCCCAGGGCCATAGTCACGAAAATCTCGTGGCTTTTTTTAAGCCACAGATATACGCAGTAATCTCACCCGACTCTTCATCCCAAGGGCAGTTTCCATATGCTTCCACACATAGAATTTAACTCTCGTACGATGCATTTATATACAGGATAATCCAGGCGTAGCCGGGACACGTTGTGTTAACTGGTTGGACTTTTTCGGAGGTTTCTATGCACCGAGAAACTTCGATAAGTTTAGCTGGACCCGTCACAAAATTACGTTCGGAGTCATATGGTCAGTATTAGATTCCAAAATCATCACAAAAATGTGCAAATTGTATTAAGCTGTATATATTATAAATTTTTTTTAAATCTTTTTTCTGAATCCCCGGTGCGGATTACGTACTTTACGTCAGTAAATTTTTCAACAACGTACCCAAACGTTTGAAACCTAATCGAACGATCGGAATTCCTAGAACCAATTACGGGAAAAAAATCGTGTCGATCGAGTCTTTTTAATATTTCCGCAGTATTTTATCGAAGTACAATAAAGCTCCCAAAGAGATCGAATTCATCAATCACTTCAAAATTTCCCCGAATCCCTGACATCTCATGGGATACCCACAATATTAATAAAAGTAAAACTTCATTACAACTATTCTCAAACAACTATAAATATTTTCGATTGATTACTTTTCCGCGAAGTTTTCATCATGCACTTTCGTTACGACGTTATGATGATATGTCGAAAAACGATGCGTTTAATCATCGAGAATTCAAAGAGCTGCAACAGCATAGAACGAAGAGTACTGGCGATTGTTATAGCGAGGTGGGAAGTTTCAAGGGAGTGTGGAGAGATTGCCGAGAAAAAAAGAGGCATTGATACAAAAAAGCTTCACTTTTTGTTCCTTCTTCATTACACCCATGGTGTGAAAATCTCTTTTTTTACCTCTGGCCTTGTTTTTTTTTGTTGCGTTCTCTGTGTTGGATGGTTTGGAATAGATAGAGGGTGGAAAAGCATTTTCAATAGGTGAGGAATGAGAACACTGTGTCAGATTTATTTTCATATGGCATAAGCTAAATAGGAGATTATATTATGAAGAAATCGTTAGAGAAGACCAGCACGCATTGCGCACTGCATTCCTCCCATCGATACTTCATAATTCCTGGGTCGAATAATTAACATTCGCTAGAACAATCTATGTATAGTTTATTCAATGTAGATATATATATATATATATATATATATATATATATATATATTCATAGGTATGCACGTACGTATATCAATATCGAGTCAATTAAAGCAGCACAGGAACGTGAGAAACCTCTCGTAGAGCTATTATTAACCAACATAACGGAATTCGTATAAAATTTCTACCATTTTATGGATTCCGGATGGCTTGAATGCCAATTTCTATTGGAACAGGGTGAACCTATTAATATGGTCCTGTATTTCGATGTTACCATAACTACACAGATAATTATGACGTTATCAAGCGTATCGATATTCATATATACACATTTCATGCATATTCTTACGGGATATTTTCGAGTAATGGAAAATAATGAGGGTAATTGTAAAACAGAAATGTGTAAGTATAATGAAACGAAACGTAAAAAATGAAATTTTCGACACCAACAATCATCACTAGGTTTTAATTTCGGGACCAATAATAATAATGATAATATACGAAGATAGAGGCGCTTGGGAAGTACCACAGTAATAATAAAATATTCCATTGGTCAGTAGCTTTCCTCATAGTTAATGCATAAACAATATAATCAAGAATAATCATTGATAATGCCACATGATTTACAGTGGGCTTCCGTAATTTTGTTCGCATTTAGCCCAATTTCAGCCAAGTACGTAAATATAGATATACATTCGTTTGAAATATTCGATTGAAAGTCCGACTTAAAGTGATACCTTTCGAGATTCGCAATGGCGACACACAGATGAAAAGCATAAAAAATAAAAAAAAGCTTCAAAACCGGCGAAGATTTAAATATTCCGAGGCAAATTAAATTCTCGGTTGAGGGAATGAATAATATCGCTAATGGTTTACTCCGAGGATTACCGGCCCTTCTCTCTCACTCGCTCTCGTTTCGCTTTTTGCTTTCTCATCCATTGCATTTCGCTCGTCTCATCGCTTAGGATAATTCTCAGTCAGAAAAGTTTTAATCCCTCTTTTGGTCCGAATTTTCATGGATCCAGCATTCTCCTTTTCTTGTTAATATCTGAATGTTATATTATTGATTGGAAAACATTATTCAACCAACTAAAATACGATTTTCCGTTGACAGAAGTAACACCATTTTCCAAGCATATCTCTGAATTTCAGGTGTATATGTGTATCTGTGCATCAGTATAATTCTCTTTGCATCTGTGTAATTCTCTTTGAAGCGGATAAAATATCCTTTTTCAACTTTTAACTAAATTGGCTCGTCAACGAACGATGAAATTACTTTTAAATTTTACAAATGACGAGTGGTCGTTCCAGTTTGGCATAAATTGATCACGTGGAATCTTCGGGTCCCGAGCATTCGTTGACTAAGGATTTTCCTCAAGGTCGGAACTCAATCTATATTTTGAATGACCAAAAAAATATTTAAAAAAAAGTCGCCGTACTCGTTTTAATGAGACCGATGTTGCAAATTATTCTAAATAAAAGTAGGTCCGTACAACAAAAAAAAGTGATATACAATCCATTGTTTTCACGAATTTGATTGGAATTCTATTTTTCTATTTTCCTGGCATACGTATAATTGAATCCTTCTACCATTACAAATCGTTGCAGTTAATCCTACACGCGGAAACATGAAAGGCATCCAAAGGCTCAGACTATGTGAAACATTTAAATTAAACATGTATGATCAACGTGAAGCTTAACCAGTGATACAGCTTTTGGATGTTAAAAGCAATGGAACAAAAATGTGGAACTGCGGGAGTGCAAAAGGGAGCGAAATGGAATTCAATTTGGAGTGATTAGTAAGTAGGGAAAATGGTAAGTATAGGTTATCAGGATAATCATGAAATTCGACCGATTATTTTCAAGCGTCGGATAATCCCTAGAACTAAAAGAGGGATAATTTGACTGTGACGGGCGGGCTCTATAACTTTATATATCTATCTCCACAGGTAGCAGCATTTACGTCGACTCAAATTGATTCCTCGTGATGGAAAATAAGAGCGACAATATATAAATTAATTTCTAGAGAGAAGTCTTGCCTAAAAGTGCTATTTTCTATAGAGATTTTACTCTTTGACAAGCAATTGTACGCTCTTTTTTGTAAATGCGTCGATATAGTTCCCATCGTTTGATAATGGATAAGTAAATAGTGGATAAAATCCTTGATGTTGAAATTATTATTACGTGAACGAAAACTTTTGTGAAGTAAAGATATTGTGAAAACAAAAGCTTTCTGAATCATTTGTTTATGATTTACGTATATGTCGCTGGTTTAATGAGAAATACCTCCTTAATTATCCATCAATAAAGTATTACAGAATGGCGATAATTGTTCAAACTGTGGTATCTTTTCATCACAGAAATATTAGCTGTATTTATTTGAGAAAAACACGAACTTAACATTATGAATACGAAAAGTTTTTGCCTCATTTTCCCCAAGGATGTCCATACTTTGCAATGTCGTTTAACAAAAGAAAATTCTTTCGAAGGTCCCTTACAAAGTTTTCTTGTGTTCTATCAAGAAGGCTTAGCAACCGCGCAGAAATTTTTCTGATCTCCCCTAAACGAAGAATGCCATCAGTATCGATCGAGCAATAGAATGCTCATTTCACATATTTTACTGAGTAACATCTCATAATTCATCTCTTTATCGCTGATTGTCATCGAACATGGCTCCCAGCTTCTTTTATTCAGTTTTCACGGTTATATATAGCTGTAATATAATATAATATCGACAGGGCAAGGGAAAAAGAAATCAACCTGATATCACTTTCATCCCAATCCAAAATATCCTGCGAGTCCGTTAAGCTCAACTGGATTACGGAGTTCTATATGAGGCATTCCACGCCATTTCGAGCGGCCGTAGCCTCGACCATTTTTAATTGTTCTCAATTTTTTTTCTAAGATAGTACCCCATAGACGAAATATCCACACCAATTTTTAGATTTTTATTTCACGTCTTTCAAGAGTTACAATTTTTCGAAAAATCCAGTTTTTAGAAAGTTCGGAAACATTCTAACGCCGTTATATTTTAAATTAATCAACATGTCGACAAATGTCAATATATCGATTTTTTCATTGTGGTTCATATTTTTATGAAAAAAAAGGAAAAAAAAAATCAATCATCGTTGTCAACATTTTATCTGCATCGGAAGTAAAAACTATTTCTTTTAAAGACGATTACCATTTTTATTTTTTTCAAAAAAATCTCTAAAATAGTATGACCAGTTATACAATTTTTAACGCTACTCCGATCGTGTGTACATTTTTCCTTCTATTTTTTGTTGAATAAATTATTTTTTTTTTAAATAGAAATTTGAAGTTTTTGCATGAATTGTATTTTAATCAAAGATATAACCATCTGCATAGTCTTTAAGCCTAGTTTGATTGTGATCAAATGGTTATTTCCAATTTTCGTTGAAATTAAAAAAATATATATTATCATTTCTTTCATCACTAGTAATACTGATAAGTATTAATTATAGTACACATGTACAATTAGTAATTAGATCGGACCAGCGTTAAAAATCGTATAATTGATCATACTATTTTAGAAATTTTTTTGAAAAAATTAAAAATGATAATCGTCTTTATAAAAATAGTTTTTACTTCAGATGCAGAAAAAGGTTGACAACGATGGTTGATAATTTTTTTCTTTATTTTCATGAAAGTATGAACAAACGAAAAAATTCGATACATTGACATTTGTCGATATGTCGATTAGTTTAAGAGATATCGGCGTTAGAACGTTCCCGAACTTAATAAAATCTGGATTCTTTAAAAAATTGTAACTTGAAAGACGTAAGATAAAAATCTAAAAATTCATATGGATATTCCTTCCATGGGGTACTATTTTACAAAAAATTTTCAGGAAAATTAAAAATGGCCGAGGCCACAGCCGCTCGAAATGGCGTGGAATACCTCATAAACATTCTACGTATAGGTATTTAATAATGTCAGTCCATTTGCTTCTCTCAATGCAATGATCCGTGCAATGTTCCTGTTTCCACATATATACGAACTGTCAGAATGGACTAGGTGGCATGCAGATTAGAACATTTCTATTTCAAACATTAATCGTTCCAAGACCCATGGTCACGATTATCTATATTATTAAATGATTTTCCCAGTGGCCAAAACTGAATTCTCCACATGACGTCATCACCCGCTGACTCCTCTCTCTCTCGCTCTCTATTAAATGTTTAGTTATATTTATATATAGAACTGTGAAGTGATTAAATTGACTAGTGATATACTTGTTGCTATTATGAAGTACATTAGAGCCATGAAATAAATCAACACGACAACGGAGATTGCGATTGATAGCTAAATACACGCTATTATTTAATGAATTAATATCACAACGAATACAACGGAGTGGGCGTCGTTACGCACACATGGAGGTTGTTCTTTTTCAAATTGTTCTCAACATATACCTACCTTGAAGACTCAAATCTCAGGATTGAATAATTAACCAGAAAACCTGCAATCTAACAGTTGATATAGCTGTTCTTAATCATTAAATTAACTTCAAAAACTATCTTAATAAATTAAGGGGACCGTATGGTCTAGAAATTTGAAAAAATCGATTTTTTTTTTTTTCGATATGTCGAAAGTATAGTATCTCAAGAATATACTGTGAAATTTTCATGCGGAAATTCTCAATATTACAGCTTCTACAGCCCATAACGCAGGTAGAGAGCGGTCCGCGACACGAAAACGTTCAAAGCCTTATTGGACACAAAGCCTTACGGGGATGATTTTTTAGTTTGCAAAAAAGAATGTGTTTTGCATGTTAAAAAACGTTTGTACAAACGTGCTGTTGATGCGAAAAAAAAACATGCACAAATAAAGAAAGCAACAAAGAAATTGACAGAAAAAGAAGAGGGAAAAAAGACACAGCGGAAATCGATAAATAAAACACCAAAGCGTCAACAATTGACGAATAAATTATTGCAAGAGCTGTCAACTTATTACGGTCTAGCAATTAGACGTAATTCAGATTCGACTGAAGGGATGAGAAGTGAAATATGGGCAGCATATTATCACAAAATTTCAACAGATGAAAATCCGCAACACTCGTACTGTCCTCCAGGTTCCGAATCGTGGTGCAAGTGGCGTCAAAGTGAGGCTGCAGGTACTTTAGACACCTACGAGCACCCATCTGCTCTGTGCGATGAAGCACAAGAGATATTAAAACCAATTTATGAAGAATTGACAGCAGAGACTTTATTGGAAAGGTGTATTGGCAGTAATACGCAGAACAATAACGAAAGTTTCAATGCTTGCGTGTGGCACCTTGCGCCGAAACATCTGTTTGCCGGAAAAAAAATCATTGATATTGCCACTCACATTTCCGCTTGCATATTCAATGAAGGATTTGCATCCCTATGGAAAATAATGGAGACCATGGGCATAACAATCGGGCCACAAGCGGAGCAACTAGCGCAAAACCGAGACGAGCTGCGAGTATCGAGCGCCAACCGTAGGAGCACGGACAACTCCAAAGAGGCTCGGACAGCTCGAAGAAATGAAAGGAGTGAGGAAATCTTGAATTATGAACGTTCCGAAGGAATCCTATATGGTGCCGGAATCGCGGATTAACTGTAAGTATTCAAAATTTGCTCAATTTTTGAAAATATCTGTACCTCAAACTTTAAACTCATTTATCTCGAAACGACTTTTTTCGGCACTGCGCAGGTGAAAACAAAAAAACTATTCAACCGAATCACTTGAAATTTGGATATGTTGTTCACAACATGTATGGCTATCGTCGGAACTACAATCATAATTTTATTTAAATAATTTCTTATTGTTTATACTAAAAAACTAGTGAAAAAAAACCCGATTTTACGAATTTTTTTTCAAAAGCGCGCCATTTTGTCAATTTTTAATTTTTTCGATTTGTTCTAGTCCCGACCATAACTGCACTCTTTCTGATTAAGAATCTTCTTGAATTTTGTGTTTCAGATGAGTAGAAGTCTCGGATCGATCTTCACCGTCCGGGTCGGATTTTTCGAGAGGGTCGTCTTCAATGCCAATTATATGATAATAAACACTGTTTTTAAAATTAAAAAAAAATTTTTTTGTATACTTAATAAAGGTAGTAATAAACCCGAAAAGTTAAAACATCGATTTTTAAATTTTTTAAGGCAAAAAAAAATCGTGAAAATAGGTGAAATTTTCGTGCTCTAGACCATACGGTCCCCTTAAGAAAAAATATACATTAAAAATTTAATTCCTCGTAGAAAAAGAACTTTTATTAATATACAAAAATAATGAGGTATAAAAGGGTTAACTTAAAATCGCGCTTTTCCTACCATTTAATCCCTTTTATACTTTGTTAGTTGAATTTTTACTTGATTTTTAGTGGCGTAAACTTATGCTTTGATAAAGTTACATCCATGGACAAAATTTTGATAATTTGTATCCAAAGAGGCCAATTTTTTGAGAGGAGAATTTGCGTTAACTCATATCATAATTAATGAAATTTCGTTGCCATTTCGCTCAAAAAAATTTTGTATAATAAAAGAACAAAATGCGTTTGATTAGATTTTTTCTTTAATATTTGAAATGAATCGAAATGTCATTCAAAGGGAGTTTGTTTTTTATTGGCATCTAAATACAAAAAGGTTTAATCAATTCGTGATCATTACACAGTAAAAAGTATGAATTTTCTTCTATCATTATCTAGTAATATTGGTTTAGAAAGAATGAATGTGGACAAAAAGGTCGTGTGAATCCAGTCAGCTCGAATCGCAAACCCGTAGAAACCCAATGACCAAGTGTTCGATGTGGTCGATCCAGAGACCGATTGATCCGTAGGATTTCAATTAAACGTACCCGTAGGAGAATCAAGAGGAAAAATGGGGTATGTGTGTCTGATAGATCGGGGTGCTGTAACCATGGAACCACAGCATTGGGAGTTTGGGGGACGTGACGAGATGTCGAGTCGTTTAGTTGTGCACCAAAGGATGGTGGAATGTGTGTACTAACTTTGTTGGACCAAAACCTTTCTCTCGAAACCTTTAAATATATACATGCATAAAAAATATATATACAGTGTGTTTAGGAAATATATACGGTGTCCCATAAGTTATGCCCTAATTTAATCAATGTATCGATTATATTTCTCAATAGAAAAGGTCAGAGCTATTTTCCTTTACGATGCACTGTTATTGAGGCATCAACAAATTTCTAGCAACTAATCAACAGTGCACGCATGAAGGGAAATATAAAAGTGAACTAGTGGATGCATGCCTCGCCTACTGCTCACTTATTTCAACCGATACGTCAGATTGGATGTTGCTAATTAATTAATATCTCCTGAACGTTTTATCGGAGAGAAAAATGGAGTAAAAATGTTTTCTTTAAAATATCGAGGTCATTTGATCTGCAAAATCTGATCGTGACTTTTAGAACATCCTGTGTGTACATAAATACACATGTATAAGTACGTTTAGTCGTTTTACAAAACCTTGGTGAGCTTTCATCGTGGTCACGTCTGAAGTAGAAACAGACAGACCACTATTGGTACTAGCACTGTCTGTTCAGACCACACCATCATGTCCTTCGTTCTTTCATTTTCTACTCGCCTCACTATGTGCCTTTTTTTGCTTTTGATATTTTTTTCTTTTTCTTTCCCGCCTCTTTTGGCAACCTACGATTTGTCTCTCTTCTCTGTAATTCCACATCACCCGGATGTGCCCTACGTCCCGAGAAAACTCTATATATTTTTGTACCTATTGTATATGTGTGGGTGTGGAACTATGTTGACTCAGTCACTATTCTCACTTTTTTCCTCGCCCGTTTCAACTACTGATCCGACACCCTCTCTGTCTTGTTTACAAACTTTTGAACCTTAACCTATTCAAGGAACGGACGCAATAGGAAAGATTATTTTTTACGCTGATCAATTTTTACAACAATTCATTGCTTTCCTTCTCTCTCTCTCTCTCTCTCTCTCTCTCTCTCTCTCTCTCTCTCTCTCCTTCGTTCCTCGACTAATACGTCGATTGGGCTATCAATTTCAGATTATTCATTACTCAGAACATAGGCTAAAGCTGAAAGGCGTTACTTATTTCTCATGAATTATTATAAAGTCACAAAAGATTTTTAGGCATTCATTTAAGGAAAACACATAATGGGTAATCATGTTATGTTCTTTGTAAATCAGTAATACTATGTAGTACCTTCGTGTGGCTTGTAGGTACTTTAGGCATGCACTGTGAACATGACTTGAAATTGAAACAAATTGGAACGGTGTACCATTGAAAAATGAAGCAAAAAATGTGATCCCCATTTCTATTATATTATTACTAATTCTTTTCTATTTTGTTATTACTGATTCTTGTATTTTATTGTATTTCAATGTATTCAAGTTTTATTATTTTTTTATATATACTGTCTCACATTATTTTTATATCATTTCTATTTTTATTTTTAAATATTTTATTTTGGGGTATTGATTGCTTTCATGCTTTGTACTTCGACGTTTGTTATTATTTTGATGTGAAATAATTGTACTTTGTACAACTCTGTATAATTTTATTTTCCCAGAAAAATGTTCCAAAGTAAAGAAATATATATTCAATCAATCAATCAATTAATAAAGCTCTCTCTTTCTCTCTCTTTGCCAATGGTGTAATATTGATCTTGGTAGAAAAACTAATAAAAGCGAGTTTTTCTATCGCAGAATACACAAACGAGTGGTCGCAGAAGATTCGTGTTTCCTGCATTATTACTATTTAACCAATGATTTGCTTATAAATTAAATCAACAATCATGAAAAAAAATACCTAATTTTGTTATCAATTTTCATTCCATTACTCATTTTAAAGGTAATCGGTATTTATAATTGTCATCTTTTTGGACTAATACCAGTATGTTCCATCAATTATCGTGCTATGCACTATTCGAGTAATGATAACTTGGAATCGAGCCGCTACCACGTCTCTTGATGTTCCTTAGTTTGGTTATTTCTTCGTCTCACTATTGATCCTATAGATAATTAAATTTTCTAATGTATTAGAACAATTCAAGTTTATTAGGGCATTAAATCAAGAGAACAAAATAAAGGGAATGAAAGGCAGCTGGACCTGGTCAACAAATTGTCTAAACTCCCCTCGACAGTTCCATCACTGATCAGGCTTTCACTCGATCACAGCTTGCTATCGAACCTTTCACTTTAATTCAATGTAATTGAACAGACGAACAAATGAAAATTAATTTCCTCTTGTGAATAGAACATCAAAGGATTTTTCTTATAAACAGTTGACTTACGCAGTTGTCTTTGTACTTTATACGTCATTTCGATTACTTGGTGCTGACTTTCTTAATATATGTTGGTATGCAAGCAGGCGCGTAAAACGTGCATTTTAAAAGGATAGGGCGGACTTTCCGTGCTGCAGAGCATGTAATTATCATAAAAGTAGGTAGATGAATGTAAAACCATCCCCTAGGGATATGAGCTGTCGTAAAACTCTATCAGGGTCTGTGCATCCTACAACGTATAATATACATATATGTAGACATGTACATATGTACAAGAGTGTATTGTATTTACAGTAGGGTGTAGCGAGTTGATTTCTTTACGAGTTCCCTACTACCATCAGTTCATCTATGTATTCAGGTCTATCTTTTTCATCCTATTTTATTTTTTGTTATCCTGCCCCGAAGACCGGAAATCATCACTGTTGTATATCCAAATATCCGAGAGGGGCTTCAGGTTATAAATTTTCATTTGGTGAATCAAAAAATTTTTATGCCTCCAGCGTGAAGGGCGAACTGTGTTTTTCTCGAAAATATATAAGAAGGTAGTCGAAGATACTTGTGTAGAAACAAATAAGAGGGCTGGAATACTGAAGCGAGCCCTAAAGAATCTTTTTTATTTGCCTCATACAATATTTCGTTTCGTGGAATTGCAGAAACATTGACAGGTGATTCACTGCAACAAAGATGTTCTTTTCTGTTTCGACAACTCAATTTTATAATGGATTTTCTCAAATTTTACGCTCGCTCTATTCGGGCCTGCAAATTATTTTCATTTAATTTTATGATAAACAAAAACTGAAGGGTTTAGTAAAACAATACAAAGTGCGGAATAGAGTGAACTTTAATATTGAATTTCTGGAAATTGCTATCTAATGGCAGTTTTAGGATAAGGCTGAATCAATCGAAACAACACAAAAAGTATAAAAAAAGCAACAACATTACGAAGATAGACAATACGACAAAAAAGGGCGATCCAAACAATTTCTGACAAACAACGTCGCACAAGTTTTTAAGTGTCAGGAACCGTGCATACGTATGTACATGTGTACATAGCTCATATAAAGTGAGTATGTTATGACCTATATATATATTCACCAACCGGTAATGGAAAGCTACGTAAAAGAGAGATGGTTCCGAAATGGCACCCAGCTATTTCGGCTCAGTAGTCATTTTCCCCAATGTTTATATCTTTCTGTCCCCCCAGTTATTCCTTCTTTCAAGCAGACTATCGTATACGTTACTTTGGATATTGTGAAGCGGGTTCAACCAGCATCAATTCTTGCACCCATCAAAAAAGGCGTACAAAATTCTTCTAGGTCACACCCGTAGCACATACAAGCAATGACAACAAACATTAACTTCGATTTTTCTATGAAGGGCATATTAAAAAATGATGTATTCGAATTGAACATGATTAGATTACACCCAAGCCATTTCAGTGTTACTAAAAAGACAGCAAGGAAAAGTTTGCGATTTTCAAAGGATTTTTTATTTTGGCAAGGATTCGAAAGAGAAATCACAAATAACGGAACACTTAATATTAAGAATCAATAATGCATTTGATACTTTTAGTGATGTAGTCATGAAATCCCAATCGAAATGACTTATACAAGCCAAATCACATATGTTGTGAATTGCCAAAGCAATCGTTCACGTTTCAACGGATTCAAAATATGCTCGTGAGGTAATCAAATCCTTCTAAGTTCGTATGACAAAAGACCACAGGTGACAAAGTGTACGTAATCATTCTGGAGTTGATAGTATCACACTATAATAATAGTTTACAATGAAACAAATCTTCTTTAAGGCGTCTTCTCACTTTGGAAATTTAAAAAAATCGATTTTTTTTTTTTTTTAATTTTGAAAGTACATATCTTCAAAAATGTCATCTCGAAATTTCATAAAGATCGGACGAGTCTAACTACATTTTTTGGCGACCGTTAGGTGACTACCTGAGAGTACCCGGCGATCCCTTTCACGCCGCTCGGACGGTCCCTGTATATCTGACTCTATACAATTGAATAGCCGTGTTCTTTTGTTAATGTAGTACCCCTTGCTTAGGTATATTCTGTTTTCGGGTCTATACTCATGTAATAAGACCTTAACACGTGCATTTTTCAAAAGAAAATCACTCGGCAACGATGCTAAACTGTTATTTCATCAGTCTAATTTGAAACTTCGTAACGGCAACATCTCTGCGCTCAGGATTGTTATAATGGATAAAAAGACTTCGCAACAAAGTGCCACGTGGCGACGTCCAAGTTCGAAATCTAAAAAAAGAAAATTTCGTGGAGTGCTTCCACACCAGTCTGAAGCAGATACGAGTCATGCTAGTGCGAGTGCAGCAAAATTAAAAAAATCGGACGATACAAGTTTCGATGTACACATCGATCCAACGGCTGGATATAGTATTATTCAGTTTTTTCTTGTTTTTTCTACATTACAACAATATGTGAAGTGTAAAGTTTGTAACAAAGATGTTTCAAGAAACATCATCAAGAAAAACCGTGGAAATTGCTTGCCAAACAGCGGCATGCATTTATAACGAAGGGCTACAACCTGTTTTAAAAATTTTGGAGGTGATGGGTGTCAAACTAGGCCCTATCGCCGTTCAATACGCCGAGAAACGCGACAGTGATCGCGTACGCGTAGGGAACCGCCGCAGCTCTAACGCTTCAAAAGAGACTAGGTCGAGACGAAGGGAAGCTACTTTGGACGAACACACCTTCTACGAAGAATCGGAAGGTCCATTGTATGGAGCAGGCATCGCTGATTAACCCGAGGTAAGGTTTTTTCATGATTTTTCTGCAACCAAAACTTTAAACGCAGTTATCTCAAAACAAGGTTTTTCGGTGCTTTGTTGATGAAATTTCGGAAACTATCCGGCCGATTGTCATGAAATTTGAATGACATATGCTTCATAGTTATGGCTATAGCGCATATCATCAGATTTTTTAAATTTTGATTTTAAGAATTTTTTTTTTACAAAAAACTGCAAAAAAATCGTGGTTTTTTTTTACTTTTTCGAAAAACGTGCGCCATTTTGTTATTTTCGCGAATATCAAAAATCTGATGATATGCGCTATAGCCACTGACATACTGAATCTAAAACAGTTTTATTTTTTTGTTTCAGACGACCCGTCTCGGAGATACCATCAACAAGCCACGACCATAACATTTTTACACGGGTTTTTCAATGCTACTGATGTATTATAATAATTGTTTAAAAAAATAAAATAAAAATTTTTTCATGTACTTGAAAGATGTGTTTATTACATAGGATCCGTTTTATCCCATAATTTTAAGCAAAAATCCTCGAAAAAAAATCGCAAAAACAGCCTATTTTTGAGGCGTTTAAAGTGAGAAGATGCCTTAACCATTGATGTTGTACAACGATTGGAATTGCAAAAGCGTAATTGTGCATAGAGAATGCAAAACATTCTCTTACGACAGATGGACGTCAAGCGACGGATCATTAATGTTAACTGCAGTACTACCCTTTTATCACAAATTATTTAAAAATCTTTTATTCAGTTGCTGCGATGTTGATTGAACTATCAAAAATGAATAGATGGAAAATTCTCGAATGATAACCATTTATTTGATATTTAACAAGAGATCTCATTTTTTTGTCAGTTTTGAAAAGTTGTCATTTCATATTAGGTAATTCGAATTACATGAATTTATTATAAAAACAATAGAAAACAATTTCATCGATTCAGATCTAACTCCCACCACTGCCTATAACTCCCGAGTCATGGTAATTCATGGAAATTCTGGAATTCAAAAAGGCAGCAGGGGTTGGTTACCGGTGAAAATATCCCCACAAATTCCCGGCTGGTAACCGCGAGAAGTGGATCTGATAGCTGTCGGTAGATAGTATATAAAATTGTGAATATAGTTTCGACTTTAGGGTTGGGTATTGAACGGATCGTAGCAGCTGACACCATGCCGTCTTCCGATCGATCTTTCCACCGATAACGTTTTTCACAACACGACTAACAGTAGAAGAAAAAAAAACAACGATTTTTTAATTCTCAAAGAAGATATAACATTATAAGAAATAAACATTTAACAAATATAATACACGTTTCTTTAATAAAATGGTTGTGTGAATAATTCAGGTGAACGTCAAATATTAAAAGGAAAAATCTGAGTTCGTATGAAAACGAACATGCACAATTTTGATTGCCA
Source organism: Rhimphoctona megacephalus (assembly GCA_963989365.1). Classification (NCBI taxonomy): domain Eukaryota; kingdom Metazoa; phylum Arthropoda; class Insecta; order Hymenoptera; family Ichneumonidae; genus Rhimphoctona; species Rhimphoctona megacephalus. The sequence goes on along the minus strand of OZ022415.1, from coordinate 39,363,194 downwards.
CATAATTCCGTTGAGAAATGATGGTTGTTTCGATCCGAGGCTCTGTTTAATTGGAATAGGAAGTCATACTTATATATAGGCATGCTTATATATAATATAGATGTATATGCAACTAAAGTTTGTGATATAAGAAGCTCGTACAAAGCTTTTGCAAGCGTCAGATCGCCGAAAGCTCCTTTGGTGCTTCACCAAGAACTGATTAAACAAGAAACCAGATGTAGCATATATTTCGTCATGTATATTCATATAGATGTATTTAATGCATTAGTTGACTCAGCAGTAGCTTCCCATTCGTGTAAAGAAACATAGTTATTATTATAGAATTTTATATCGTTTAATTTTTCGAATGTTTTTGGATTCTTCATTAACCGATATTAAAAAATAGTTTTTATACTTTGTTAAATCCATTCTTGTCTGGCATACTGTTATTATGACAACGTACATACTATACGCATAGTTGTCCTTTGCTTCATCGAGAACAATAAGAACTTGAAGCTTGTCTAAGAGGCTTTTCAATGCAAGTAAACTGATCAGGAGGAACTAAAAGCAGTTCACACGATGCCTCGTATTTCCTCAATCAAGTTCCGCGATCAAATACATATTTAAAATCCACCTCCATTAGTTTGTGAAACTTTGAAGAACTTATACAAAGGAATAGTTCGAACTACCTTATGCATATTGATCATTTGATTTTACTGCAGCACTAAGTGATTTTGTTTTTTACGTTTTTTTGCCACTTTGATTTTGAATCACTTCCGTGATTCAAATATTTATAGATGAAAGAGTGGCATAGTAGAATATGAAGAACTTGAATATGTTAACCTTAGAGATTCTGAATTAAATCATTTTTGTAAGAATTATAACAGATCACGAAAATGATTTGAAAAATAAACATTTCTAACTGACCTTTAACAGCGTTCAGTTTGTTGCCAACCATCTGCTTTGCAACGAAAGCCGCCATTTTCCTGCTGGTTGTTGAAAGCTTTTGCGATTTTCTTACTCTGCACTAATTACTCAACCCGATGAAGTTCACAGTCTGGAATCAAACGAAAAATGGCAAGGAGCATTAGTAAATCGAAGCTGAGAGACATGAACAAAAAAGCGAGGACTATTAGTAACTCTGAGAGGAATTAGAGAAGGAGAGAGGAAAATTGAGAAGCTTTATTGCAAAGTATGAAACAGCAGCGGAAGGCATGGATATATAATATGAAGAGGAATCTCGTGCCTTCAGTAGACTGCTGCAATACTATGTGTTCACGAGCGCAATCCCGATGGGATTGAAGTCTCGAAAGTAGAAAGACGGAGTTGTAACTTGAGAGTTAATTAAAAAAATATTAATACCTCATTCCCCCGATCTATCGATCCTTTCCGCTGTTTCTTGTAATCTTTTAATTCTTCATCAATTCTTTTGACTTGAGCAGTTCTGTTCTTACTATCGGAATTATGTTTTGGAGAATTAGTCTCGACTCATTATCGCGAAACGTGAAAGCTCTTCCAAAATTAAAATATTTATAGTAAATTCCAGTGAAATATTAATAACATGCTACGTATCTATAGGCATAACGAGAAAAAATCGTAAAATATATCGTTTTATAATAGCTCGAGGAAATACTATTCAAAAACTAGGAAGAATAATCTAGAATGTAATCATAGTGTGGAGTCGATTAATTAAACATTGAGAAGCTAGTCATTCTTGTACTTAAATTAGGAGATAAGGTTTTTTTTAGGTTCTTCATTATTATATTTTTTTAACAGACCATTGCTTGAATTATGTTAAGCGACGAATCAACTTTTGTATTCTTAAATATCAGAAGTACAGAGAACGAGTCAGATAATTGACTCATATTTCAAATTGAGGTCGTTCCAACACAGTCATTACAGTACACTTTAATCTCGACGTTTTAATAATACTATAGTATTCATCGTGTATTTTTCAACGAAGTATTATATATTTATATCTAACTCAGTAGAATTATTGTTAGCACGATTTCTTTCAAAGTCACTAGTGGTTATAAAGAATGAGACCTCCGCTCAAACCAAGCTCACCCTAAAGCATACCAATCGTAATCTCGCAATTAGAAAGCTCCTGATAGATCTTTTAGATTGCCTAAACCCACACGTAGAATCTATTTCAAGTGTTGAATTATCCAATGCATTCATCGATATATAGTTGAACGCTTCTTATTTGTACCACACTCGTCATTGATGAATGACGAGTAAACACGAGCTCTCACTTAAGTAACCCTAAAGTACTTGCTTTCTCCTTTCCTTTTTTCTTTGTTCGGCCTCGGTCTCTAAAGAACGGGGAATCGGTAAACAAACTGAATACGAAGACGTCCGAGCAACAACAACAAAAAAAATGGATAAAAGGGCGATAGAAAGAACGAGATAAAACACGAAAGAAAGAGCTATGTTGGGATTGGGTGTTTTGGGACGAGAAAGAGATCGATCGGAAGGGACCGCTGAGAGGCTGAGAAGACGCCTGGCGCCGCGACGTCTCGACGCCTGGCGTCGTCAGCCTCAACCCCCTTATGTTCTTCGCCCTTCTTTCGCATGTGGCGACATGCTTCCCTGACTGCCTGATTTTCCAACAAGCCGTGACAACAATATCGTTACGCATACACATACACGCCCATCGAATATCTCATAGAAACATTCACGTACTGGACGAAACTGTGAAACATCCATCGAACGGGAAATAAGGGATGAAAAGAACAGCAGTGAAACACATTGTGCTAAAGGGGATGGAATGATTAGAAGTTTCGATTTTACTAAGATGACTGCCATTTAACTATGTTAATCCATAATGAACTTGAACCAACATGGGGAAACCTGGTGATTTTGATCAGGTGCTTTTTATAACAAAAATTGGTGGGCTGAAAATACTGAATAGGTGAGTGCTACGTAAATTTAAATATCTATCCATAAATATGTGAATCAAACATCCAGTTCAATGGATCCAACTATAACTTTGTGCAAAATGTTCTCGTCCATAACGTTTTTCATTAACCCCAAACCTCCTCCTACAAAGACGTATAAGGCAGAAACCTCTCCCCATTATGTTCTTTCCCTGAAGAATTTCTCTCCTGACTTCTATTTCATTATTAATGAATGGTTCCCGGAAAAAACATGGTGGTCTGTTCACATGGTCGTTCTGCCTCATTTCTTATCGATCTGCCGATCCATCACAGCATCCTTGGTCATTCTTAGACGACACTCCGATGAAATAATATACATAGGCAACTTCAACTTACGCCGGTAAACAAACGAAAAAAGGCCTTCAATTCAACATATGGGACAATTGTGCAAATTAGTTATCGCTGTCACAAGCAACGGATTGGCAATCAACACTGGTAGATCAACACAAATGTAAAACCAACTGAGATGATTTATGTGTTAAATCATGCATTTCATCATTATCTTCTACTTAATCGATTCTTTTCATTCGCGAGCAACAAAAGAAATCCTTGCATATATGATCATCATTCAACATGTACAGACATGAGTCTATGTGTTATTGTGTAAGAGCCCCTAAAACTGTTAGTCAACACAAATTTTCGACAGTTTGTACACCAACAAAAAAGTTCTACATATGTGAGTTAGTAACCTTTGTTATGTTACTACAATTGACAAAAAGTCGAAAACTTGCGAAGCATAACAAATTACATTTGTGTCACTAGTCAAAAATATAGATAGTTTTAGTAGAAATCAGTGCTAGGCAAATCAACTGGCATCCGCCATGTGGATTTTCTTGGGTCCAGCAAACATACTGTGAAAAGCCACGAATCTTAATCCACGCACACACACGGAAGGATGTTGAACAGACCAAAAGAAGAGAGTCAAACAAACTAGCTTCTCGGGATGGTTCGTTGATCCTCTGATCTGTGTCGCAATGCAACGTGACCACTTTATTGAAGTCTCTCTTGCATGCTCGTTTCCTATGCTTGCTGACTTCGAACGTTCGAAAACGTGCTGGGTTACGTATTACCACGTATACCACTACTGTATCCGGAATAGATGGTCTGATTCCGATGCCCCTTTTCCTCTGATTCATCCCACCATCCTCGCCGATCCTTCATCACGAAATTGAGAGCAACCAATGCGACAGAGTCGAATCTTCCATCGGATTTCACGGACTGTCCTCCAAGCAAATTGCTCTACTGTCATGATTATTCCCTAACGTGGATCTTCCTTCCGCGATCACTCGCTCAAGAGGATAGAACGGGCAATTGATAAATGCATCAAGTATGGAGAAAGAAAAATATAATTTGTCAGTTGTTGCTTGAAGTTTCTTGCTGCATCTTCCATTTATAAAATGTTCCTCTATTCAATAGTTTCTTCGTCTCTTAATATGGAGACTACTGTCGTTTTAGCTTAATTTATAAATTTTGACAAAACGTGAACGCAGACTATAAGAACTAAGTCTGACATATTTAATTTTATATAGTACTAACTAGAGAGATTAGTATATTATCCCACTTACATTAGTTGTAACACGAAAAATGGTGTGAAACCTGCTGAGTAATTAGTTTGCCACAAGTGAATATTCATCCTTTTTAAGAGCAATTTTTTCAAACAAATGTGATTAACGATTTTTCAAAAATATTTGTTGGGAAGTATGCATTTAATTCCAGAGATATTTTGAGATGTTCGTGTTACCGAAACAACTTACAGACGAAGACACGACGGAAGTACCTCGAAGATAATGATTATCCTGAATCTTCCTCTCTTGTATCGATCCAGAATAACATCTCAATTCGAAATAAGAGAAATGAGAATGGGGAAGGTTCCCTCGTTAGTCGAACTCCTCGGACATACTGAGATACTTGAATCACGGTCTAATTAAATAGAATAAGGGATTTGAGCTTCGGTGTTTCGAGGATAAAAGCTCGCACTAGATTGCATTGAGGGCCTCTCGGGCTTTTCCTGAAGATTCTAATGTTCTTGAGTCGGAAGGAATGAAATGGGTGTGAGGGCACTGCTCTGGAGAGCATTGTACTCTACACCCCATTTCGCTTTTACCCTTCCTTTTGGTTTCGTCTACCTCAACGAGTCCTAGAAAAGCTTGCCTTGCTTCTCTGTTTACGGCCCAATGGTTCCTCCTTCGAATATTGTCGAAGAAGCTATTCCGTTCGGCCACTAATTTGATGTTTCAAAATCCAATTTTTGAAATACGTATAATGCAGCTGGTCAGCGAGTCCATTTATTTAAATTAAAAAAATAAAAAGTGATTTTTTTCAATAAAAAATCAATTGGCGAATAGGTATTTATTATTAGTGTTTTTGAAAAATCGTCCATCCTAACTATATCATTACATCCGAGAAATGAGATAGTGAATAATACAATTTAAAAAAAGATATATTGAATTTCTATTCACTTATACACCCCTTTCGAACTTTCACTCACATTTTTTCCAACCTTTCAACAACCTTCGATATCCCGTGGAGTTTCAACCCCTTTCGGAGTCCAAAGTATCGCGGCACTTTGAAATATATCAGCCAAACCACGAATACAAATGCATATATATATGGGTACAAATATACAGAACATAGCGACAAAAATGTCGACCTACTTTTGTTACTGAAGCTTTTAACCCGCAAGGCTCGCTTTCCCTTACCCTCGATGCTCTTTCACCCTCGCTGTAAAAATTCCTCCCCCGGTAGACGAGATATCCTAAATCTCTTCCCAATTTTCGAGAGGAAATATTTATATCCGCGAACTGTCGTTATACGCCGATATGTGAAAAAAGAGGATGGAAAAACTGCGTGGGAGGGTTGTATTCCGAACGGTGGATGTGTTGAAAGGTGATAGATAGTCGATATTTATGTGCTGACAGTGAAAGAACGCGTAACCTTCATTTGTGTCAAAAAAAAAGAAGGAAGAGAGATTGAACTACCGGGTTTAATCTTTGGATCCTCTCTTGTATGTGGGTGTTCAATAGTATCCTGGTTCATTCTCTACTCTCAAACTATTAATTAATCCTGTGCAATCCAAGCTCAACTTTTGTCGATCTACAAAAAAACCAAGTTGTCCTCAAAAATGTCGAAGAACATAGGAGAAAATTCCGATGGGTCCTGAAATCAAATAAGATCTTCTGAACGAAATCGTGCAGAAGAAATGAACGTTGAAGAGGAAAATTAAAGAGGAATTCGGAAAGTATTTTAGGATTAAAAAAAAAAACAGAGATCTGGATTACGAGAAGCCGTAGGAAGAAATGCTGGTGTTGGATATTTGAATGAGAATATAAGAGATGTATCACTAATAAAATGTCACGCTTGATTTAATATAACATTTGCAAATGGAACAACGAAAAATCGTTAGTACTAATTAATGCGGTTTACATTTAAACACATCGATGTCTGTATAAATGTATACATACCTTAAAATGTAACCCTATCTCTCCGGAGAGTATGCGATTGATTAGGGCAATTCTAAATAAATAGTTACTTGGCCAGAGTAGCAACGTAGCACGGAATTCTAAAGGGAAGCGTCTCTTTAGCTCCTGGTCTTTGATAGCAATACGGACAAACACGTACCTGTTTGCTTATCTTTGAGTGTCTACTCCCTAGAAGCTCATAGTTAAGCTTCTTCGTTCTCATGCTTTTCACGGCCGGATGCTTGCAACCAGTAAACAAGACGCAAAGTACGTGATGCTCATATGTTATATATCTTTGATGCATATATGTATCTATATGCAAGGGTGGATGCGTATGCATGTGTATGCGTTTGATCCTCATTTTGAATGGAGCTGATGACGAACAGCAGATCAGAGCAGTGGAATTCCTATCTAAATTTCTGTTGTGCCTTGATAGACTTTCTCTAGCAATTTTTTCAAAAACGCATCAATATATGAAAAAAACGTTCAGAAAGTGTTGATATTTTTTTGGGCCATTACAGATCCAATCCGATGTCCATTAAAACAAACGAAAATCGGAGTAGATACGCAGACGTCGCATATATGGCTTAGAAAATACAACATCAATGGTATTCAAAAATATATGTATGTTTTGAAACGAAAATAAACCGACAGCGATGGATGCACGGTCGGCGCGTGGCCTCGACGATCTCCGGAAATAAGCAGCCTCAGGCGAGCCCAACACTTGGTTGGATGACCGCTTAGCCATGCACCGGCTCGTGCATCAATCGCTGAGCGGGAAGCAGTTTTTTTTGAGTTTCTGATGGTACTAATCAATTGAAACTCAGTAAAAGTATAGCCGCCTGTATCGGCCGCGTTTTCCACAGTTTCCCTTAGCCTTGTTTTCCCTAGTTGCCCTTAGCTGAATTGAGAATTCTCCACGAGAGATTTCCGTAGCACAGCCTGACCTAGGCCTTAATAAGAAGAGGTAGTCTATGTTAGGTTGCTTATCTTGTAAATATGGTGGATCTTGATGATTAATTACGTATATCGTTTTTGTTATCACCTATTACATGGGTATTAATATAAAACCGTATAGGTAACCAGTGAGCCAGTGCAATTATTTATGGATGAAGAATGTCTCATGGGCATGTACGACATCACCATAATTAAGCGAACTATGCTATAAAATGGTACAAGGGATAAAAAGAGTTAACAGTGAAAAATGATTAAAACGTTCGTGAACCGAGCGACGTGTTGGCTTGGAGAAAAAAAAATAATTTTCTCCCGTCGTTCGTATCAGTCGCCTTCTTCCCTACGCTCTCCCTCTCTCTCTCTCTCTCTCTGTCTCTCTTTCTTCTCACTTGCCACCATTAAAACTCGAAGCAGCGACCAAATAAGGAAAAAAGAGGATAAGAAAAAAGTTGAACGGAAGAGGCTAAAAAGAGATGGTAAAAGAGTAATGAGAAACCTGAGGGATGAATGATGTAAAATTTCCTCACTTTATTTTTTTCTCGCTCCCTCTCGTTCGTATAGTTTACTAGTTATAAAAGCTTGGATCGCCAGTTGTTTGTAGTTAATAGACAACAAATTGTAAGTGTTCATGCAATAGATGTGTCACCTGTTTATTTTTTTCTCTGTTTGCGTTTTTTATTCTCTTATTATTCTTAACATCTTTTTTTCGCTCTTCTTAGAGAAGCTTTCATTATATACATATGCATTTTTATTTTCACTTACACGAAGATTTCTTCATTTAGTTCCTTTCTGTTTCTTAACAACATTCATCTTTAGTACACAGAAAGAATTAGAGTAAAGTTTACGATATAATTCTTCACGTAGATAAATTCCAGATTATTCGAATGGTTCTAACATTCTCAACGCAACTAAAAATCTACGGAAAAACATTTTTCAAAACAATGAAAATCATGTGAACAGGAAATCAACAACCAAATATAAAGTTTTAGTACGATTGGTTGAGTTTTTTGTCTGGTTAGATACACACTTTTCTCATATCCGGACTTTTTGAAGCAAAAAAATGGCATTAATTAAAATGCACGTGCTGTAATCTTTAAAACCAAATTTCTGTTCGATTTGCAAGAGAGCACGTACCAAATCAACTATGTCAAGTATGTTAACAAGAAAACAAGGCTTCCTCTATGAGGATGCATGTTAATCACTAGGCGCTAATTTAATCAAAAAAGGATATCAAAAAAGTAGCATAACGTATTGCTCTTGTTTTTAGAGGAACGCAGGATGGTCTTGTGAGAAAAGTGACGATCTTTAAGAACTGCTTGGTAAAGAGGCAATTCAAAGCGCAATTTGTACTTGGTAGAGTGAGCCAATGTTTTGTGAAGTGATGCACTCGAAGGCTGATGAGTACAAATTGAGATCGTATTGTAAAGTACAATGCAAGAAATTTTCAGACACTGCCTTCCCTATCTTAGTGTTTTTGGTTTTTGCTATTGCACGAACGCAATATGGTACAAAGTTTCTATCTTGAAACATTTTGCCTTGATGCTTCCTTTCTTACTTTCTTTAATTTCTTCCTTTCTTTCTCTTTCATGAATGTACCGAACGCGGAAATTTCTTTGCACAATCCGCCCACACGTTCGCTGTTTTCCTCTTCGTTGCACTCGAAAAATCTCCACATACTTCGAAGCACTTTCTCCTTGTCCGTATCCCCGTCTTTATCCGCGAATTCCTGAAACGCCGAGTTCTCTACGAGCGTTCTCTTAGGATGATTGGGAAAATTGTATCCGCATTTAGAATTGATTGCTGATAGAAATAATACCGCGAAAAAATCCCTCGAGCACTCCAACGAATGATTCCTCGCTCCTGGCATATTCTTCACTCTGTTATATTTTTATTATTTTATTTCTGTAATCTATTTTTCATCAATCCACCCAGGTGATTTTTGTTTTATGATTTACTATTTCGTAGGAATTTTGCTCATATCGATTTTCGTAGAAGTTGATGTTTCGTACATTAAATTTGTAAATTTCGAAGTATGAACAGGAAGTCAATTAGTTGAGACTGATTTTCAGAGATCTGTTTCCATGTTCCAGTTGTCTGTATTCATCCGGCTTATCTGGGTATTCTTACAACCTAATGATTCAGGATTTATGTGCCTTACTTAGTGAATATTGTTTTCTGCTGAGTCAGCCAAGATTTTATATCGCGTGCTGCGTAGCTGTATTTATAATCGCTTTTTCTGGTGCGTTTTTCACTACCTTTAGCCCCACTCCCATATTTGCATTCGGCCCTTTTAGTATCGTGTAACATTTCTTAAGGGGACCGTATGGTCTAGAAATTTGAAAAAATCGATTTTTTTTTTTTTCGATATGTCGAAAGTATAGTATCTCAAGAATATACTGTGAAATTTTCATGCGGAAATTCTCAATATTACAGCTTCTACAGCCCATAACGCAGGTAGAGAGCGGTCCGCGACACGAAAACGTTCAAAGCCTTATTGGACACAAAGCCTTACGGGGATGATTTTTTAGTTTGCAAAAAAGAATGTGTTTTGCATGTTAAAAAACGTTTGTACAAACGTGCTGTTGATGCGAAAAAAAAACATGCACAAATAAAGAAAGCAACAAAGAAATTGACAGAAAAAGAAGAGGGAAAAAAGACACAGCGGAAATCGATAAATAAAACACCGAAGCGTCAACAATTGACGAATAAATTATTGCAAGAGCTGTCAAGTTATTACGGTCTAGCAATTAGACGTAATTCAGATTCGACTGAAGGGATGAGAAGTGAAATATGGGCAGCATATTATCACAAAATTTCAACAGATGAAAATCCGCAACACTCGTACTGTCCTCCAGGTTCCGAATCGTGGTGCAAGTGGCGTCAAAGTGAGGCTGCAGGTACTTTAGACACCTACGAGCACCCACCTGCTCTGTGCGATGAAGCACAAGAGATATTAAAACCAATTTATGAAGAATTGACAGCAGAGACTTTATTGGAAAGGTGTATTGGCAGTAATACGCAGAACAATAACGAAAGTTTCAATGCTTGCGTGTGGCACCTTGCGCCGAAACATCTGTTTGCCGGAAAAAAAATCATTGATATTGCCACTCACATTTCCGCTTGCATATTCAATGAAGGATTTGCATCCCTATTGAAAATAATGGAGACCATGGGCATAACAATCGGGCCACAAGCGGAGCAACTAGCGCAAAACCGAGACGAGCTGCGAGTATCGAGCGCCAACCGTAGGAGCACGGACAACTCCAAAGAGGCTCGGACAGCTCGAAGAAATGAAAGGAGTGAGGAAATCTTGAATTATGAACGTTCCGAAGGAATCCTATATGGTGCCGGAATCGCGGATTAACTGTAAGTATTCAAAATTTGCTCAATTTTTGAAAATATCTGTACCTCAAACTTTAAACTCATTTATCTCGAAACGACTTTTTTCGGCACTGCGCAGGTGAAAACAAAAAAACTATTCAACCGAATCACTTGAAATTTGGATATGTTGTTCACAACATGTATGGCTATCGTCGGAACTACAATCATAATTTTATTTAAATAATTTCTTATTGTTTATACTAAAAAACTAGTGAAAAAAAAACCCGATTTTACGAATTTTTTTTCAAAAGCGCGCCATTTTGTCAATTTTTAATTTTTTCGATTTGTTCTAGTCCCGACCATAACTGCACTCTTTCTGATTAAGAATCTTCTTGAATTTTGTGTTTCAGATGAGTAGAAGTCTCGGATCGATCTTCACCGTCCAGGTCGGATTTTTCGAGAGGGTCGTCTTCAATGCCAATTATATGATAATAAACACTGTTTTTAAAATTAAAAAAAAAATTTTTTGTATACTTAATAAAGGTAGTAATAAACCCGAAAAGTTAAAACATCGATTTTTAAATTTTTTAAGGCAAAAAAAAAATCGTGAAAATAGGTGAAATTTTCGTGCTCTAGACCATACGGTCCCCTTAAGCTGATTATGAAAATCACGGCTCACTGGTACGAGTTTTTGCCGAACAGCAGTATCTTGTTCGTACCGATATTGGAAGTGGCGCTTGGTATGAGGATTTCCGATGACTGATGACGCCACGATCGGGCTAATGTTGCGAATATCACTCGTGTGAGTGAGCGCACACTACATAAATCTGTAACGAAACTCCAAGAATTCGTCACAGATTTTTATCGACGAGGACGTACTTCTCCAATACCGTTTACGCGATCCTAATAATTTTGACGTTTCCTGAAAATATCGACGGTCACCCTTTCAGAGAGTTCAAAGAGTTACTATTTTCGTATCGTATTACCATAGAGAAATAGGAAGATCGACGCGAGGAATGTTTTCAAACAACCCTGACCAGCCTGTCCGTCACACTCACTGCTTTTGCAAAGCCGTGCTCTCTGTACTGCCTTTGACTCGACATTAAATTCACTCAATCCTTTCGTGTTCAACCCCATGAGAAAACCAGAAAAACTACCTCTGACACGTCTATTTCGTTGCAGTAAAATAGGAAAACGTACGTCAAAACTTGGGATTTTCGCGACCTGTAATTTTGTTCTGTCTGTGTCAATCCTTTTGTACGAGTTTCACCAAATTCTTTTGAACTGTTCGGAATGAATTTGTAAGCCGAACACAGGAGCAAGACGGATTGTCAAAATTTCGTTGATAATATCGCGTCAAGTATTCTGGCACAAAAATTTAGTGGATTTTGAATTTCAACTCTTTTTATTTCATTTATCGATTCTTCGAGGTTTCTCGAGTTGGGACTTCTTAGTCACATATCTCATGTACATACTGAGAACATATAGTTCTCAGTGTACATATCTGTATGAATGGTACGTGAAAAAGGGGAAGGAAAAATGAGGGAGAAGGATGAACAATAGCAATTCTAACATCGGTTTTCTGTGAGTAACGACTGGGAAGACGTTTTCGGTAGTACTATATCTCACTTCTAGATAAAATGTAGAAATGCACACGCTGTGAAGAAGAGATCAGGGAAATACCACGCTGCGCCATGAAATTGTATACCTAGCATCGTACCGAACACTTGAATTATTACATGTTTTACGGATAAGGCAGAACGGGAACAAGAACCGATCTACGAGAATGCTAGAGCAAGGTTATGGAGCGTAAATCCTAAAAAATTATTCACAAGCTGGAGAACCAAAAATTATTTCATTTTCTCGTCATATATGAGAGTTACACATGAAATGTACGCAAAAAGCATTGTAAGGAAGATTTTACACTAGAATTACATGTTAAAAATTACCGTGATTAATTGGATCGCGGAAACAAGTATAAACATTGTATTTATGGATGCGTGTGAATTTTTTCATCTTTTTATGTAAAAATTCTAAAAATAATTTGTTTTTACCACAATGCGTGACATAGATGTATAAAAATATTTGTCGTGACGCTTAATATAAATTGAAGTACATCGTTAACTGGACATAAGAATTTACTTATCAGTTCGGAAATATTTCCAATTTTTTCAGGAGAGTGTTTTTACAGGTGGGAAATACAGATTAACAAAATCGCCGGTTCAATCACTATCCAGACTGCGATTTGCCTTAGAACTTGGACAGTAAATGCATAGATTCATTTCCGGGAGAATCGCTTCTTATTCGCAAAAGGACCAAAAAATTATAGCATTTTTATTAACGTTCGATCATCCCTAACAGTTTTCTTTCGATTTGCTTATTTTAAACGCTGACAAATCTGTTAAGTCGTATTGATTTTTGTTGTACTAACAGTACCTCGGTAATCGAGAAACAATATTGGTATTGCCAATAATAACAACAACAAGACTATGAAGCAGGTCCAATCCAATGCAGCATGATGGAATAAATAAAGAAAACTGAATAGTCACTACTGTATCCTTGCGAAAGTACTGTGGGGAAAAAAGCATCGCAAGAAGAGTTACGTTAAATGTAAAAGAGAAGTCGCAAAATATGAAAACAGTGAGATCAAATGCGACTGTAAGACAGTTTGCGAGAACCAAATTTTCTATCATCTTGTAAGCGTAGCCTGCTGTATGATTTGCGGTTCTCTTTGCATAATCGATTTTACCGGGAGTTCTATGGGAAAAATAAAAAAAAAGGAGAAGCTAGCGAGGAATTTTACAGAACGTTTCGGACGTGAACGCCACGGAAATGATGACGAAGGGTACTTAATTAAAGCTGAGAGAAAAAGTGCGATTTCCGAGAGAAGACGAATAAGATGATGAAAGAAAAAAGTAGTGGAAGGGGAAGATAAAAAAATCGGAAGGGAGAATGAAAAAAAAAGCAAGGGGGTGTTTTAAGAAAGTTCCGCAGATCTATGGGCGTGGAGGGATCGGGACAACGACGAGATTTGGCTTTTTTCCTCGTAAAGTAAATCGCAAAAAAACAGCATATATGCTGTAAAAAAAGTTAAGACAAGTACATTTACTCCCCTCAAATACTTGTTCCGATAAAAAATCTCCTTCTGAATTCGAACTTTAACAAAAAGTTATAAGAGAGTTTTCCTCCCAAAAAAACCAACTTTGCAAAAATTCTCTCGTTCACATCAAATCTCTCAAAAAATTATAGGAGAACCCCACAAAAATGTTCTCAATAAATTAGAAACTAATTTATTGAGAACATTTTTAATAAATAAAAATAAATTAGTACTGTAGCGCATCCGTTTTTTTAATTAATTGGAAGATTTTTTTTTAGAGGTTAATAGGCTTTAATGTATTTTACTATTTATGCTTTTATAGTTTTCATTTATTTTTGTAAAGTTTAGACTTAATTTTTGGTCGGATTTGAATTGGCATCTTTTGTAAGATTATGATTTGATTAGTAAATTTTTGTTAGGCTCTCTTATAACTTTTTGTGAGTTTCTAATTTATTGAGACAATTTTTGTGGGGTTCTCTTATAATTTTTTGAGAGATTTGATGTGAATGAGAGAATTTTTGCAAGGTTGGTTTTTTTGGGAGGAAATCTCTTTTATAACTTTTTGTTAGAGTTCGCGCTCAGAGGGAAAATTTTTTACCAGAACAACTATTTGGGGGGAGTAAATGTACTTGTCTCAACTTTTTTTACAACATATATGCTGTTTTTTTGCGGGGATTTATTCACTTTTTATATGAAATTCATAACTTGCCAATTAAACATGTCTATATTGTGTACGTATCTGAGTGATGCAAAAGAATTAAGGGGCTATTAGAGTTTGACACTTTTGAGAAATCGATTTTTTTTTCATTTTTCGAAAGTATATACATGTAATATGGTTGTGTAAAAATTTCAAAACGATCGGAGCAGTCTAAGTATATTTTTCAGCGTCTTTTACATGAGTACCTCAGCACGCGTACCTGAGCGCCAAAAACTTTGAACGCGTTTTTCTCGAAACACCATTTTTGAAATTGGTCTTCACGAGATCTCAAAAACTACTTGACCGATCCTTATGGAATTTAAATCACATATTCTATATATATATTCCTAGAAATTAACGCTCTACGAAGTTAACCCGTCAGCAGGCGCGCTACGTACACTTTAAACATTGGGCGCGCGATGAGAGATTTTCTCACATGTATAGCTTCAAGTGCTTAATTTGATAAATAAAAACTTGAAAACAATTTCGCTACAGTGATTGTGGCTATTAAACATTTTTATTTAAAAAAAATCCATAAATACAATGATAATTAACACTAAAAACCAAAAAATAATAATTAAAAAAATTCAAAAACAAAAATTCAAAAAATTTTTTTAACACTTCTATCATACAGAAAAATAAATTTGATAAAGATAGAAAAAATTTCAAATGCTTATGCCATTTGAAATTTTCGAGTAATCATCGTTTTAATATAAGTGTGAGAAAAAGTCTCATAGCGCGCCTGCTGACGGGTTAAAATTATGATTTTATATTGCATTTTTAATATCTTTTTTGTACAAAAAACAGTGAAAAAAACGTGTTTTTTATTTTTTTTCTGTTTTCATTCGCCATTTTGTTATTTAACAATAAAAATTAATATCCAAGCGTCATTACCTACCTGATGTTATACTTAATCTAACGCAGTTTGTTTTTTTTTGGTGTCAGACAAGCCGTTCCTGAGATATGATGGAGACCGTTTGCCTCCTACTTTTCGAGGCGCTTTGTTCAAGTGCAGTTTTTGCACATAAAAATGTAGTAAAATGAATAAAAAAAAATTTTTATATGTAAATAAAAACTAGATTTATCATCCCCAACAAGTTTTATTTCAATATTTTGAACAGCATGTCCAGGAAAAAATTCCCAAAAATAGCCTTTTTTTAGCGTTCAAACTCTAATTACGCCTTAACATTTTTTTCGGTATTGCAGCAAAATATGGTAACATTTTATCAAAAAGTGATTCTCTCAAGAATTGGATCCTGAATAAAAATATTAAAGATCGCACAAGCGCTTTTTTAATGATTTCGGCTAAAAATGCATATATGATCGAATTTCGAGTTGGTGTATCGCGACTATATTCGGACTAAAAATGCAATGTGAAATATTGATCTAAGAAGTGTTCAAATGAATTCAATCTTCGTAATTAACCATCAATACTTATACGATTATTAGATTACTTAAAACGTACAGTAGTTCTGAGAAGATACGATGCATAAAAGAACAACGAACAAGTAAAAACTTGATTTTTTTTTAATTTTGTAAAAAAAAAATTTCAAATAATATTATATCGGAACAGCCAACAGATCAACAGATCGGAAAATATTCCAGAAAAAATGATGCCGAAGAAATACTCCAATAGCATCAGAATGCACCGAAAGTTTTTAAATAAAAGTAATCATAACGAAACGAGATTTTGAAACAAAAAAGTATGCGCACAAAATTTTGAGAGTAAAAGTTTGATTGGAAAAAAGAATTTTCGTCGAAGTACTACGCGAGTTTCTCTTTTATAATGTTTATTGATCACGAATTATATCTCATGAGCAATAGGTAAAAAAAATGGTAGAGTACGTATGAAATTTTTTTTTCTCAAATCAAATATCTTTTCGCTCAAAATTATTTCGCATCAATTGATTCCGTTTTGGATTGTAAGTGCAAATAGTATTTTAATGTATTTAAAATCTCTACCACTCTAGGGTGGTTTAAAACCATATATAATTCAAACCTAAGGTGGTTCAAACCCAAGGTGGTATACACCATTCTCTCAGTTATATAATAAACGAAGAGAATGGTTTCCAAATGATCCTTATTATTGCATGCAAGGGACATTTTATGGTAAAAGAGAAGAGGTACCGTTTTCGACTCCATTCTAGAGTTAATGTTCGGAAAAATGAATTGTTGGGGCTAGGGTTAATAAAAAAAATTATTTATTAAAGCACTGTTCAAAAGTTTATTTATTGAATTACATTTTATTTTTGCACTATCACTCTTCTATCTATATATATATATATATATATATATTGTGACGAAAATTTTTTGAGCAAGTAACATTTAATAGAAAATTGGTTGAACCTCCCGCTCAATGCTCCGGCCACGACAAAATCTCTTAGGACCGATTCCGAGAAAACAAAAATTATTGTTACCGTTATTAATTATTTTTGATTTTTGCATTTTAATTTCGAGCCATATTTGAAACCGGGGCTAAGGGCTTACACACACCGATCCGGTCAGCTGTATTGGCGTCTGAACGAGAGCGAGAGAGACAAACAACTTCGGCCAATTACTGTCATCGTTGGTGTATTTCGAGCAGGGCTCATACACTTGGCCATTTCCGTCTTCGATGTATCGCTGTCAATCTCTGGATCTGGCCCAACAACTATATTGGCTAACGAAATTATGAAGATTGAGGATTCTCGTCGCCGCGCATCATTCGTTACCTTTTCACCGTTACGATATTTCGTCGAATGCATCTAGTCTCCCGAAAATGTTTCTGACGTCGACAATTTCAATTGGAAGGCTCGTTCATGGGAAAATAGTTAACATCAAAAGCTAGGAGTCTGAGATTGAATTTTCGTTATCATTCAATTTCGAAAATCTCAGCTCCGTCTCACGCTTATTTAAATTCCCCTGTATGGAAGCCTGTACATCGTATTCGGGAGACAATCGAGACCATTCGGTAATTAGAGTAGGGGGAGAGTTCGCTGTCCCGCCTGAGACTCATCATTGCGATTATCGTCAGATTTTCACGTGGCATTGAGCGCGACGGACGTCCGAGATTATCCTCAAAGTACATAATTTTGCCGGACGCAATTCGTATGGTCGGTGAACCCGTCCCGATATCTTTCGACGTTTTCTTTAAAATAATAAAATAAAGTCTAGGCCTTTGTAGCGCTAGAGTTCGGCTCAATTGTTCAAGTTAACGGTCATGGCAACGGTTTTGCCTTTTTGTAATTTCGTTTGGTTTCTTTCCCGCGAAGCGATCTGTGCTACGACACGGGAAAGGAAAATATTGTGGCCGGTAGTGAAAATCTCATATTTTTGTCTGTGTATTAAAATAAATCATGTATCGGTTTTGTAGGCATCGAGAAAGGAGTGCGAATTTCGGGAGTGTTAGAGAGTGTAGCGTGAGTGTGTGTGTGTGGCCGGGAGAATCGCCGTTATTATGTCAAGTTCGAAAAGTCCGGCCGAGTAACCTATTATCGGGGGCTTGGTATTTTATTTTTCGTGTCTTTTGATTCATCATCGATTTTCCAGTATTTTATAAAATTCTTTTCGCGAGTAGAACCGCGGTGAGAATCGTAACGGACTCGGTTAATTTTATAATCGTGTATGTAGGATCCCGGTCGTGCGAGTGTGTGTATGAGTGTGATCGCGTTCGAGCTTCTCTCTCGATGACCGTTTGCGCGCGTATATTTTCTGACTTGTGTCCCGTGAATAATTCATTCTTAATTTTCTCTATTGTACCGATATTTAAAATTATAATTTATTTTTCCGGTACCGATATTTAAAATTATAATTAATTTGATTATTAAATAAACTTAAATTGTTAAATTGAAGGACAATCCGATTTTCATTTTGTTCTCAAATTTTTCCAACGTGCCTAACTCCGCCCATTTCGCTGCAGGAAAGCTGGTCAACTTTCTCTCTTTTTCTCCCATTAAGTCGCTTAGGTAACTGGCACCCAAATTAATAAAATAAATTAACGTGGAGGAAGAGAGCGAATTTTGTGACAATCGCGGCTAGGAAAATTTCCGTCACAATATATATAAGTCACTTTAACCAAAAGTTGAAACTGACCGCCATCTTTATAACCTCACGACTGTTCAAAGATATTAAATATTCACCGAATACGAGTTTATCATACACCATTCTCTTAGTTATCAAAAAATCGAAGAGAGTGGTCTCTAAATAAACCTTACTATTGCATTCGAAGAACATTTTATGGTAAAAGAGAAAAGGGGTCGTTTTCGACTCCGTTGTAGAGTTTACGTTCGGAAAAAAAATTGTAGGGGCTAGGTTTAATAAATAAAATTATTTATTTAGGCACTGTTCAATAGTTTATTATTACACTTTATTTCCCCACTATCACTCTTCTGTCTATAATAATAAAAGTCACTCTCTACTCATATATCTATCTATAAACGCCACTCTAAACAAAAGTTCAAATTGACCGCGATCTTTATAACCTCACGACTGTTTTAAGAAACATATTGGTCAGCTGTCATATATAACTCACTTTGCGGATTATCTTTTCCACATAATCTATTTGGGAACAATTCGTAGAAATCAATTTATTGATATATGTTGAACACTTAGTTCTCGCATTATCACTATCACTATATATGAGTAATGTACTGACCAAAGGTCACGACTGTCATTCTAACCAAAATCAAAACTGACGAAAGAAATATTGGTCAGCTGTCATATCCGCGATCTTCATAACCTCACTACTGTCATTCCATAACCATAAACGGAAAGTCAAAACTGTTCAGAAATATATAGGTATAGTTCGTGATACATTCACGAACGATTTCAAATATCACTAGTATTAATAGTATCACTAGACAGCGACTGCGAAAAAAAAAATATAAACATCAAAAATGTATGCGAAAAAGCCACATTTTTCTAATGCAACGAAAAAATAAAATATTAATATGTTCAATACGCGTTAAGCTACAGAGTTCCAATTAGTCACGATCAAAAGAAAAAAGAATAAATAAAAAATACGTAAACCCGCAACATCCTCAGAAATACTGTAATTAATTAAATATTACGGAAACAAATTTTGAAAGTTTTCGAAAACAGTTGAAAACGCGGTCCTCGGGGTAAAAAGACTGGAGCGAACTCTCTTTTAAATGTACTTGTCTCGAGTCGCTGCCATGACTCCAGACTATGTCTACATATACGTATTCGAAGGAAAACAAAAAGGTAGGTAGAAGTAGAGGTAGAATGAACTGCGAGATGCGACAGTATAATTACGTTTAGAAAGAAACCTCTGTCGAAGATCGACGATCGTCACGCTTGCGGCTTTTAATTTCGAGTCATTACGAAAAGCTTCATAGAAGTTACAATAAGTCCAGCGTATCTTGCCGAGACGATCTTCTCTCTTACAATTTATTATCCTTCTAGTAGACTCGAACAATAAGAAAAAATAAGCAAAAGAGTGAGAAAAAGTGCAACTTTTTTCTCCTCCAGTAGAAGAAAAAGATTTTATGGTACCTACGTATAATTTTAAATTACAGGCCTACGAAACAGGAGTGCTCGAATGCTTCAGAACTCTTGCATTTGGAGCAGACTTTATGCGCAACTTCTATACTGGCGTATATAATTTCTTCCCCTATACATATCTGTACATACCCTTCAACTTACTCGACAGAAATCCAACTAACATTTAATTAGCCCTCCGAATTGTAGTATTCGATTCTCGAGTCTCTTCAGTCTTATGCGGAAAGCCGCAGAATTCTCGTACAGTCGGACATTGAAATATCTCCAACAATTTCGTTTGGCTGCGTTCAACTAAAATCTCCATTTAATTCTACCGAATAAACTATAGTCAAGGAGCTATGCGAGTAAGGATTAATGTAAATAGAACCACGGGTCGGTGAACAAAAAAAGGATTAATGATCATTGATCATAACAATCTGTCTCTGATCATAACAAAATCTGTCTCTGTTTGACACGCATCTTCAATTATTTCACTGTTCTTTATAATTAAATTTATGTAAACTAATCGAGTTAGCATTGTTTCAAATATCAAAAAAACATAGCTTCTCCTTCGCGAATTGAAAATAATGATCGTGCAAAAATGTTGCACAATTTTTGTCATTTGTTTGTTTTTGTCATTGTTTGTCGTAATAATGAATAAACATTTATAGAATTTCGGTATTTCGAATTTCCACCATTATCTCATTTTCTCCTCTGCAATCTGCTAGGAAAGCCTAACATCGACGTATCTCATTTTCTGCTGCATTATGCAGGCCCTCAAAGCAAGGAGAACCCTAATTCTCACCAGATAGACGATTCCTCTCATTTGGAGTGATTCGAAATTTCCGTTCTTCTCCCGTGGTATGAGAAACTCGTTCTACATATGTATATATATACATCTTACCCTTTTGCAGTATCACGACTCAAAGCTTTGCGGATTGAAACTCCGGGGAACACCACTCGTGTCTGGGATTTCTCATTGGAGCAAGAACTTCCACGAGAGACCAGACCAAGCGGCAGAACTTGCGGTTGAAGGAAAGCGCCGAGGGTGTCAGGTGTTAGTCGACGATTATCGTTTTACGACTTAATTACGAGAGGGACCAAGGGCAAAGCTCACGTTGGTGCATCCTGGACTGCGTTCATTTTGTCCCAATGGAATGTCCAACTTTGGCGGTTCCAGAAGAGGAAGCGTCGAACAAGAGGTAAAAGCGTTCTACTTGCAGTACAAAAGGCAGTAATCTATTTGCTGTGAATTTCAAAAACGCCCAATCTCGCATAGTCCATTAACCATCTTCCCATTCATCGTCCACATGATGGGATTGAATAGTTTTGTTCTGAAATACAAGTTTGACTAATGGAATATGTTTAATGGATGCAGAGACGCTAGTTCACCGTATCAAACAACATCATTATCACAATGTCATATATTATCCAACCCTGGTAATATTATTGGTTCATGATTCGGACCCAAGAGTTATGAATAAAAGGCACCATAGGGATCCCCACAATTGGCAGAATAACGTCCAAAACCTGATGAGTCCGCAACCCTGCAGGAATGTGTAAACCATCAGTCATGTTGTTTCTTCTTTTATATAATCTTAGTGCGTAGCCATAAAAAGACGATGTAACAAAAAATGCTTTCTCATCGTCCTCCCCGGCGTGCTTCCCTTCGTAAATTTTCCAGGACCTCTTCGCCACTTTGTTAACACACAAACATACAGTCACCGAGAAACGCAGCCTAGACTAAGAAACGTTGAAGGTAAATTTTCAACCGAACCGAGAGAACCAACGGCTTTAATAAGAGGGTAGGAAAACTGGCAGCTTTCTTCACGTATTCGCTGGGCCAAGGATAAGTTTAAAACGATGTCGCAAATATTCGAATCCCGGCCTCTCTCGTTCACGCTTCTAAAACCTGCAGTACCCTCTGGCAGCAACGAAAAGCGGTTAGAAGGCTGTACGCGGAGTAAGAGGGAGGCAGTCTGGGGAAAGGTAATATAAAGCGCCCGAGCCTGAAGAATATTATGGAAGTTGGCCCGGTTAAAGTCCCTCAATCCCTTCTCGGGCCGTTATAACGACCTACCAGCTGGGCGCCACAGATTGCCCGGAAGTCCCTAACCGCGTGGCACTCGTAACTCGTGAATCATGCGGCAGTTACGAAATTGGTACAATCCGTTCGAATACTTTTATGTACTTTCCCAATCCACCAACTCTGGTTTTCATATTTTTCAAAAGTTTTGACATGTACATGCAGGGAAATCAATAAATTCTGTTTCGTTTTTCTTAATAATATATATCATCTCATATTGAACTGTCGCGCATACCATGAAATCGTTTCAACTTGTTATTGCTCTCGATGAGCAGCTCATATTGTTTGAGCTTCAATTCTTATTTGATTAGGTGTTGAGTTTATATTATCGTAAAATTTGATAAAAATAAACAATCGAATTTTGCGGATGAGATGGGAGAAGACAAAATAAGAGAGTATGAGCAACTTGGAGAGCCTCTTATTGCCGGTATTGAAGTGCACACAAGATCACAAACAATCCGCATAATCCAGATATAGATGTGTGGGAAACTCTATAAGTTCGTTGATCTTTGACTCAGAATCCCCTTATCATGTTCATGTTTCCCGGTACCGTGCGCGTTTCCGCGGCTTCGCGCCATACACGCAGCAACGTCGAGTTATACGTTAGAAGTTTGCTTGATCATGAGTCATCAAACAACAAGAATGCAAGTGCAAGTACTCGAAAACTAGCGCGAATAGAGGTTCATTTATAAGTTATGCTGTATGGTGCAGTTGTATGAAAAGTTGTTTATAACTGCAGGAAGTTACAGTCGTGCAACTAGTTGACACCTGACACAAAATTTACTGCGTTACGTTTGCTCAATTATGCACTCCACCGACCTAAGCGTTGCTTATTACTCGAGTAATAACGAATCTGAGAACTTGATCGTATCGATGTTGCGTGACTGTTTGCCGTTTTACGTTCACCTCGACATATTGCAATATGTTCCCTTCTATACATTTTACCTTTCAGATCGTTAACACTCTGAGTTTTAAAACGTACTTTCTTGTTTGAGGTATGATTGATTTAGTAAAGTAACATGTAATTCCATCCCTAAATATCTTAAACAAATAGTTTTTATTTATGTCATGCCTTTGAAATTGCATTTTATTTGCTTAATATTAAAACACTTTCGCAGGAAATTGTATAAGACGAAATGGAAATAAAAAAATGCGCACAAAACATATAACAAAATACAGTCCTAAAAAGAATGATCCACAATATAATGGCGGTAATATATTAGTGATTCAAGGAGATGGGAGATCATTTTCATCATGCTACTTCGTGAGACATGTATTCAACTAACTTTAGCAAACTGACATCTTATGAGATATCTAAGTGGTGAATGATAGTCAAATTGCATGATACAAAGCCATTCTGTCTATATTTTTGTTTATTACAAACAAATATAATTATAGCTTGATGGGCTATAGATTTTGGATTTATATTCAACAGTATCAACATTAGTAGAGATTACTTCTGTTTATACACATAGGACTACTTAAGCTCCTGTTCAATAAATGAAATAGTGTGGTTGTTGTTCCGTGGTTCGCGATACGACTCGTCTAAATAACAAAAAAAAACGAATCTACGAAGGTTGTAAGTCTTCGTCAGAAATATTTTCTCTATCGCGACACGAAACTTTCCGATCGAGTTTTTACACTTAATCAGAGTATATTGATGGCGTTAAATAAAATACTCAACACAGCGTAGTTTAAGTAATAATCAAAGAAGAATTTATTCTTAAACGATACGGAAGAATTATAAAAATTGTTCACACGAAAGTAATAGTTATTGTTGAAGACTTGATCAGTTGGAACTTCTCAAAAGACTGACTCTAGTGATCGGTGACAGGAAAGATTTTCCTTCCCACGAGAGGAAAGAAGGGATCAAAAAATTTTCCTTAACCAATCACTAGAGAGATCGCCCTCCTTGAGTAGGAGGGTCGAGGTCCTGTAGTGTTGTTAATTAAAAATTAGAGGCCCATATGGATGGCCGAAGAAGATGTACTCTCCGTGATCTGCAGAAGGCAGTTTTATTTTCTTTTACTTTTTTATGGTGGAGGAAAAATGGCCGCTTGCTCTAAAGGGTCAAACGACAAACCTTTCTGCTTTATTACTTTAATCCCTTTTACCCAAAAGAACGCACGTACGTTTGGTGGATTTTCTTAATTTTTTCGAGTACGTGAACGAATGCCAATCGGTGTTATTTTTTTTGTTTCTTTTTTTATAATTGCCATCTGGACGTCAAATGTTTGGAGATCCCAAGTCTGTGATCGTCCAGTGGTTTATTACCCCTTCAGGTACGTCGAGAGAGAGATAGATGCTCTCGCTCGACGAGGCCCTCGTGGTATAGACTCGAAAGAAATATAATAAATTTCCCTTTTTTTTTATTGATTATTGTTAAATAATATTTAGAAAAAGTGATTGGTGATTTTCAAAATATGGTACGCAACAGTTGTTTTAACAAAAAGTCGATGATTAGTCCGTTCTGATTGGATAGACAAGAATATTTCGCATCACTTATATCAACATCATTCAGTTACACTGTACATTGTGCTTTTTTAAAATAGTTATTCAAAAATTTTGAAGCCCTCAATGTTTCAACATTGGAACTAGCAGCACAGAGTATAGCATTTTGTGAAATCTTGAACGCCACTAATCTCGGTTCATACCTGTCACTTCCTGTCACTAATTGGCTGTAACCAGTTAGCCCGTTCATGGAACTCATACGAAACATAAAAGAAGTCTCAAGATGACGACAAGTGTGACGGAAGTTGGTTGGGATATAAGAAGACACTTTTTCTAATAGGGGTCGATGCTAGGCTAATAATAGAGAAAATCAATAGGGATATACAGACTCTGTATACCTACTCGAGGTAATTTACCTCATAACGAAAGTTTCAGGCAGAAAAGAAAGCCTGGTGGTAGTGTTGAAGGGAGGTAGAGAGTAGTGTATGAGGAGGGAGGTTGACGTCGTTCCATTGCGGAAGGCCCGAGGTATGAGTTGAACTATTGAGCGATAGAAGTTCAGTGAGTGAGATAGAAGATTAGACAATGCGAGGCTTCGCTTAGAAAGGCCTAGCCACATTGACGTTGAAATATTCAGCGGACTATGGTCTTGCCGAGAGCCATACATTCTTCGAGCTTAACAAAATCTCCCGACAGATATATCACGAAAGCCGATATGTCGTATCATACGTTTTGTATCGATTTCCTCGCTCGAATTTTATATCAAAAATAAGTAATTAAACTGTTAACCAACATTCGCGTATCAACTGTATACACAAGGTATTTATGCAAGGTCGACTTCATATCTTCATTTATCAAATATAATCGGTATGGTATTTTGACCTTCGGTCAACCATCATTACCATCAAATATACCTAATGATATTCTCGACAAAAAAAAATAATTCTACCCTAATCGAAGGGTCTGTAGGATGATAATTAGGAACGGAAAGTCATTTTTCATTTCGCTCTTTTAAACCTTTTTTAAAGTTCAAATTATAATTTCAAATTTCTTAAAATCCAATTTCTCCAGCCTAAAACTATTAAAGTGAATTATCAAACTGTAGATGTAATTCTCAATATTTTTTTATATTCATATCAAAAAATAACATTTTCGAGCAAAAATTAGATCTACGGTTTAATAACGCATTTCAGTAGTTTCGTGAAAGAGAAGTTGTTCCGTACCTGTCTGTAGGTGACAAGAATTTTAGTCTAGAGCTGGAAAAGTTAACAATGTCAATGGTATTACCTGCAACATACAGAGGAAAACGTAATTAAAATCGAATGAAAAACGAACTATCATGTAATCAATACATTCATCTCATATATTAGGTGTATAACTTAGTTTTTACCGATCATCGTTGAATTTATTGCTTGAAAACCTCCTCATTTCTTTCGAGATGGCATTCGTATATTGCCTAATAGATGGAGAAAGGTCATCGAAAACAGTGGACAATATTTCGAAGATTAATGATGTTTTGTATATTTTATAATATTAAATAAATTTTATTAAAAAATGGTAAAAATTAAGTTATACACCTAATAATAAAACCATTTGTGTAAAATGTCAAATGTCGAATGTAAAAATAAATTAGGTTATTAATATCTAGATATATCAATAGTGGACATTGCATTATAGTAAAAAGCTCGTGAGCTATTTGTAAGCGACGTCAACATGAAAAAATAATTTAATCAAATAGTTTAATATCAATAATTAAAATCGTTTTGATTTAACCCCTTCACTGGTAGAAGGGATTGGAAAACCATGTTTTCTACCTATCAGTGAAGGGGTTGAACCCTGAATTTTCGACCGTAACGATCGAGTTATTGATAACAATTCGCCGCATCATTATTGTCGTACTATTTTTTTTTACGTTCCTGCATATACCTTTTCAAATTCATCCGAGCCCGTCCCATCATTTTAATCCTCTTCCATGATTTCCATGTTCCTTTAAGGACCCTCCCAAAAGTATTGCTCATAACTGCGTCCCATTGAGTGATCGATGTGCTTGCATATGTACGTCTGAGCGGTCACCTAACCAAGTACTAGACAAGTACTCCCCCGAGGCTTCTAATTTGGGAGAGCCACACGCAAACTGCACATCTATCGCTGTCGATTTTATTATCTTACTATTATTTTTAATAATTACATCAGCAATTTGTTGAAAATAGATGTATAAAACAGTTTTTAATCAGGCTGATCTTCACGTATGTAAACAGGGCCTTGTATAAATTGTTATCTATTTCATATTTTGTATTTGTGTTCGAAAAACATATATAATCGCAATTAATGAAAGAAGCTGCAATAATGTTAGTGCTCATCTCCTTTATCACTAAGAAGTCATAAATAATTTGAGAATTTATTTACCTTAGATACGTAAGATTGTCAAAAAGTTAGATATTTTAATAAATATGAAAAATCTCGAGGATTTGTTAAAACATAAGTGGTAAACTATGTCTCCCTAAAAGATTTCATTACGTTTCTGGTAGCGTCAAGGTTGACATGTGGCGTCATTCGTCATGGCGACAATACTTCGTACAATTTTCAGTTCCACGGTATAAGAAGGTTTGTAGTGGTACACTGGAGGAAACTGGAGTATAAATGTGGAATCGTAAGGAAGAGAGAGAAATCACAAGGGAGAAAAGCCGTGGTGCTCGACGACGGCGACAACGACAACGTCGACGTTCCTAATCCGCAGGAAACGAGAGCCCTGCAACGTTGACACTGAACCGATGCGACCATAAGCTGAAGCCAGAAGCGTTCTAACTAGGAGACCGCGCTGGCACATATTACAGCTGAGATACATCAACGTAGCTCGTAAAATAATCCACGAGCTATTTTTTGAGAGCTAGAGCCGTCCGCGTCTTTGATTTTAATCAAGGAATTTAATGTTAAAAAAAAAAATATTCGTACAAGAGGGTGAACTTTTTTTATTCCATGAGGACTTGGATAAAGAGGAGAACAGGGCTGCAAGGGTCTGCCAGCTGGAGCTTGATCATTGTCGTCGTTTTTCTTGGTCACGTGCGCGACCTTATAGCTTTCGTTTCTCAAGAGCTAATTTCACGAAAGTTTCCTCTTCTCGCATGGAACCAAAATCACACAGAGAAGAAAAGAAAGCGTAGATGTATGAAACCAAATGAATCGAGAAGACAGTAAAACAAGGCTGAGAAGGACGAATGGTGCAGAAACGAAAGCCGGAAGGGAAGGAAAACGAGTGAGGGTTGTGCGAATTTATCTCCGATGAATTTCGGTGAGTGCACATACTCGAGTTCACGAGAATGTGGAGCAGTAAAGGCCAGCCAAGCGCTGACACCAGCTATTTATTTTAACCCGGTTTATCCCGACAACGAAAGAAATTCGCTGGTTCCTTACAGTACCCCGCGAAGATGTAGACCAGAAAACTCTCCGTACTTCTTCGCCCCATTCTTTTACCCCTTACCACGTACTCGAGTTTTCCGGTCACGAGTGTCGTACGATCAATTCAACGCTTTTACGAAGCATCGAGAGGAAAATTAAATGACGCCACCATTTAAACTCAGTATTGCCATTACTTGAACTCTGCTTCCTCTCAGCGCAGCCTTTTTCCTTCAACAATAATACCTTTTTGAGAAATGACATCAAACCGCATGAACTGGATATTAAAGCGAGCGAGATAATAAATACAGATGCGAAGACAAAAGTGCAAAGAGTTGAGCATATTTATGTAAGATGCTCTCAAGGTTGTATATCTGAGAGTTTTATTAAGATATTAATAACAAAACCGAGCTGAAAATCTACTTTGTAAAAAATCCTGCTCTATGAAATAGCGTTAAATCATAAAATTTATAGTTATATAAATATAGTTATATGCAATGCAAATTATTCTTACAATAAATAGAGAGATAAAGCTTTGCATGAACAGGTTTTTCCCCTCCTCTCCATTGATCACCCCTTTTCTTTAATCCAATTTTGACGTCTGAAATAAGATAACCCTGATCAATTATAATGCAAGATCAGCTCGTGCGTTATTAAATTCTGGAAACTATGATCGGGGCTTTTTATGAGATCGAGATAGTTATTAGGGACGAGAAGGGTTTATGATGGTCACGGCTGCAACCGCAAAGAAAATCCGTGCGTAGCGATCTGGAGACTCAATGATATATATTCTATACTTTTGTATATGTTGTGACATGGTAATTTTACCCACGTCACATAATTGTTAAATATTGACACAGCGCGGGAAAGGAGCGTTTTTCGTCATGGAAGAATTTCTCTCGAGCAATCAGAAGGGCCAAATGCAAACGTATTTCTGATTTATTAAGTTCATTTGTATTATTTCTATAATTCATGTACGAGCGTGACGGTTTCGAATCAATGAAAGTACATTAAGTCGGAGAAGGGAGGTTACCGGCATCATAATGGATCGTTGGCGATTCGAGTTTATTTTAAATATCTCGAACATTTAAAAGTCATCACGCGAGGGTCTCTAACTCGAAGCCCTCACCCTAAGCTGTCGAACTCAGAATACGATTTCAAGCATTGAGAGGATCACCGTTTTCTATCATTATGAAACCTCAAGGTCCTAATTCAATCTCAATCGAATATCGAATTCAAATATTGCCAGTATTGTCGTCGAGCGGTTATCTAGCGAAAGAAGGTTCTCAAAGAAACGGTTACAATTCTCGCGAGTACGTTAACGGTGGGGAGTTAGGACCCTAGGCCGCGTAATTACACTTTCCGCAATTATCGGGGACTCGAATTTTGGGCAGCAATGACGGAGGGCGTCTTTTCTCGAGTTGTAGCCAACTTCGTTCAAGAATCCGACGCCGCCGAAATATCGAGGAGAGAATTCGTGATCTTTTCCAGATCTCATCCTATAGAAACCATAGCGGTGAGCCGTCGTCTCGCTCTAATATTTTTGTGTTGTTTAGTTATTGTACTCGCGAGTAATATTTTGGGAATTAAAAGAGCGATATTTTTTCAGGGTATGCGGATGCTTGAAAAATTCTAGTTACGTCTTGTGACGCGAGTAAAGATCTCTCGCGAAGTTATCGTTATTTTATTAATTGAATAGCCGAGAGAAATTCTAATATTTTATTTTGCCCAATCTCGAGATCCATAATTTAAGTTATGGATCTCGAGAAGGCGCGGCCTTTTCCTTTAAATATTTTGTTGCGAACGATCGGTGGAAATTATTTGATTTATTTATGTGATTTGTTTGACGGTTTACTGAAAATTCCAATTTGTCATTGGAATTAACTGGACATAATTTTGCCATTGAAAATTATCTAAAAATTGTGAGCGTTATTTTATTTTACTATCGAAATTTAATTGAATAATTATATAATTCTCATGATTATTCTCGATATTATTTGTGAATTATTTTTTCTATTTTCCGGAACGATAATTTCTAATAAAATTGTTATCGCCAAATATCTGAAATTTTATTTCATAATTAATAAATCTTATCGTAATTCTAGATTTCTTTCGTATTAGTATGATTATTATTTTGTGAAATAACCCCTCCAACTCTACCAAATTCTTAAGCTGTATTCACCGGGTAAACTTTCACCGAAGTTCTCGATTTTTCTTTATAAATTTTGTTAATGAATTATCATCGACTGGGGCCATGGAATTATCGAGAGCTAAGACTAATTTGTACATTTGACCGGAAAAAAGTTACAATATAGAAGTATATATTGTAATAAAAAGCAAGATCACTGGCAAGGAGTGCGGCTTTTACAGCAAAGTTTTTTACTTTAGCCAGGATGGTCGTGTGTAACCAGCATATTTTTTAATTACAGTATACCGCTCAGTATTTTATCTGAATTATTGGCTTCTATCTTGAATATAAGAAAAATATTTTTCCTGTCCCTTTTGTATTTTTACATACCTATCACTCCATTAATTATTATTCACCATAATGGCAGTTTTATTTTTAAACGAATCTATATTATTTCATGTACCTATTGTTCATAACAAAGAAAAATTACTTCTCTATTTCTTTGATCCCATTAACTCAAAAATTGTTACAATGTCGAATTGTTTGTTTGTGTTTTTCATCAAATTGCAATGGGTTTCGATGTATTAAAATGCAAAAAGAAGTGATTTGATTTTTGAGTTAAGTATTATTCAATTTGCAACATTCCACGTTGATGAATTGTTGGTTGTTATAACCTATCTGAGATTTAGTTCTTAATTCGTAAAATTAACTTTAAAATGCAAAAGTAATATAGCTATTGATGGCTGAACAACAAACCTGGAAAGTTCATCCTGCTCCGAATAAAATAATAACTACACGAAACCAAAGCGACAATTTCAAAAACAAATGTCTACACTACCGTGATAACGACAATTGTTTCTTTCCCTTGGATCACAATGTTGCAAAAAAATTCAGAATGTACTAATCTTCGTTGAAGGTTAGTCTCAATGACTAAAATCGCAAATAAATCACAACGAAGGGCGAGGCACTAGGTAAGCGCCAAGAAAGTAAACAGAGAGAGTGAAGTTATTATGAAGTGCAGCAAAGCAAAGACTGGAGTCAAATAGAATATCGGAATGTATGGGAATATCGATAGCCAATTGACAGAAAGAGAGAGCGAGAAAGAGCGAAGGAATTAGAAGAAAAGAATGAGCGAGAGAGAGAGGAGAGGGGGGGGGGTTATATATACATAAATCATTCCGAGAACGTCCGAGATAGTGAGAACTATTATAACTGTCACTATTTTCTCTCGCTTGATGTAGTGGGGATACTAAATCTCTTCAGAAACCCTTAATGGGGATCAGCAGCTCAAGCGAAGATAAATGATATGAAAGATGACATTCCTGAAAATGGGAAATCAGCGTGACGACTATGACCTTTTTAATAGATACTCTACTCCCAGAGTAGATCTCAACAAAACGACAGTACGAAGGGTAATCTTATGCAATAAGAAAAACAAGGTAGTATGAAAAGTTGTTAATGATTACAGACAGTTCCCCGCAGTCAGTTGGACAAAAATGATATAGTATCCGTATATATGAGTTGTTCAGTAGTAGCAGTCTATATTCGTCGGATAGTAAGTCAGCGACGAACGGTTACGACCCAAGAAGTTTCTCAATACCATAAAGACACATGACTGAAAAATAGACTTACGTTAGATGAGTTATATTTACTGATAACTAGCGTCCTTCCAGTACCATTAGTTGCAGTTTGTTGTGCTGACGTCGTTAACAACGGTTGACAATCACAGCACTCGAATAGAACTTTTCAGACATGGTTTGAAAAACCAATGTTTAATCTCACAAAAGAAAAGCTCCATGTGTGTTTTGCCAATTTCAAATCGAAGTTTACGTTGTAGTTCACGTTCAAGTGTTGAGTATTGTTATACATTGAAAATATTTTCGATCCTCGTGCTTTTTGTTTAATCGCCCACATACCAAAAATCGGCTCAAAATTAATCTGCGAAAGGTCAACTCTTTTTGGAATCATCATCTCTTCTCGCAGATGCTCAATAAAGACTGATCCTTTGTCGTCATTAACCACTCAATCTCTCATTAGAGAAAAATGTTCTGATTTAAAAACATTAAAACTATTACACACATTTTTTAAATAGCATGCTCAAACTACGTCGTTAAATATTTTGGTCGGTAATTTAGATTTCCGGTTTGGTATTCAGACACTGGTTAAGTACTGATTCTCTCTCACCTTGAATTTCTTGGAAAGATAAACTGATTACATGACTGGGGGGCCAAATTGAACTCAAGGTCACCTGTTCTGCTAAATTGTAAATATTTAAGTTAATGATTTGAAATCACGAATTTATCGTTATTAGAGCATAATGAATGTATATTCTTAACAAATAAATTCAATAATTAGTCTTCCATCATGATTTTTTGAGTGATTATCACTGTTAAACTTTATTTTCTTACGCCATAGAATGATTTAGATCATTCTATGGCTAGATCATTTATAATTATATAATCATTTAGATCATTCTATAATTATATATTATAGAATGATTTAGATAATTATATTTAGATATTAATTATAAAAGGTAAAAAATTGTGATGACTAGTAAAAAGGCTACGTAAATTAACTACATCTCATAATTCATCATTATTTCTGTGCTAAGAGAATGTAACTATATACCCGTGTCGTTTCATCTGGATCTCAAAATGAGACAGTAAAATGAAGATTCTCATAGACCACAAGAACTGCTAGTCATCATCAAGAGCTTTATCGTTAACGATCTTATCTGTCTTGAAATCTCGGTCGAGGTTAATAATATCGTTGATGGGTAGTCACACTGTGGTCTAGTTATGTTTTCAATTAGGCTGTAGCACAGAACCTATCGACGATGATGTTTAATTTTGCCCAGGGCTGAAATTAACCTAAATTTCGAGCTACTAAATACGAGACACTGGCGACAGGAACCTTACAAAGCTGAAGGGAAGTTTAATGAATCTTCACCATGCCACAAATTATTAGTCTGGTTTATCACCTGCATATGTTTCTAATTATAATGCATGTTAAGAAAAAAAGCGCCAGAAAGTCAGTTTCCTATCTATTTTGGCAGGTTATTTACGTCATTCTAAGAAACTCATCTTCATCCACGAGATGCAATACTTCAACTTTGTGCAGCCTGCCTCGTATGTTACTCTTTCACTTTTACTCTCCATCCAACCCTCACCCTTTCTCTCCCTTATTCTTTCTTATCCTCATTCTTTTGGATCGTGTCTCGGGTGAGTGCCTTTTGACGTGCATCAAAAAGTGAAGCGGCTTTGAAAAATCGGTGAGGAAAAGCTCTCTTTATATACCCAGACTATAAAGAGAGTCTGTGTATATATATAAATATGTGAGAATGGAATAGTGTGTATACAGAGCAGTGTGAAACCACGATGTACTACTCTCATACATAGGTCGATCGATCGTTCTCTTGTGTCCCACTATAGACTTCCTGCCGCACGTGGCACGCGAATGCTTTCAAGCTGCTTCGATTCTGTCTTTCTCTTTCTCTCTCTCTCTCTCTCTCTCTCTCTCTCTCTCTCTCTCTCTCTCTCTCTCTCTCTCTTACACACACACACACAAACACATTCTGTCTCTCCCTCTCAGTCACTCTGGTCTCTTCGTTCTTTTATACCGAAACGCAGCGTATCAGAACTTCTCCCTCACGTTTTTTCCGCCACCTCTCGCATCCAACCCTTCCCTGCATTCTTGTACATACGTAGCATCGCGCGATTTTAATTTCGCCCGCGGCACGAACTAACCCAAATAGCCAGATGCCACCGTGACCTCGTGAGCCTCCTCTATCTCCTAGAGTCTCGAAATGGTTGCAAGCTCACGCTATTTTATAGAAAAACTTTAATCCCGCCTCTACCCCCTCTGTCGCTGTTTCCGTTCCTGGTTTTTAAGTCCTCAGTGCAATTTAACCTTGTTTTTCTCTTACCATCCGATACATGAGAGGCACCAGAGTATTTTGACTATCGTAAAGCCAAAAAGATCGTACCTAGGTCGAATTCTAATAAGACATCGACTAATTGATCTTCGCAAATAGACGAATAGACTAAAAAACGGAACTCATTTAATTGAAATTGATTTTATCTTGTTCAATGCATATATGGTGTTTCGAGAATTATGATCGTATGATAATTCCATTTCTATTTTGTATATATAGATCAAACCCACTCCTTGCTGGCTGGGATAATGTTCTAGGGAAGTAATGACATTATATCGTGCACTTAATTATACCTCATTGGGTTTTGCTTATGTGCACTTGAACTTTTTCCTCATAATAATTTTAGTACTATCTTGATTACAATCAATATAATGTAATTGATAGTGAACATATTCTTCCATGCCTCGACCATACGCATATACATTATTTCGTATGAACACAAACCCTATTGATAGTAAAAGAACTTCATATTTCTGGATTGTTCACCAATGGACACCCAATTCTGTTGGTCACCATACAAGTATTCCTCGTCGTGACCAATCTTTTGATATTTTTCTTTCAGTGCAAAGTTTCAACGAATATGCGAAGCATCTGCAATAAGCTATGCACACGAGTCTACTTTTGAAGATCTCACGAATTTCATTTCCTTGTTGCGAGTTTAACGTTGATTTAGACATACCGATTTAGCAGGTTGATGTTTTGAGCTACATCGAGGTTCGCATATGCGAGGAAAAAAAGAGCGAGAGAATCCAGTGTAATAAAGGTGAGTATGTTTCTCGAAGAAGCTGAGAAAACTTTTACGTACCTCGAGGGTTATGCAATATATTTACGAGCATCAGGTGATGCAATCGTCTTATTTATACAGGGTGATCTCAGAAAAAAAAATCGGAAAAATAAACTTGCCAGTAATACGAAATGAGGAACGTCTAATACTTTGCAAAAGTACTAAGCGATTTTTCATAAAAAATTTTGCATCAACTAAATTAAACATCCTGATTTTCAAAAGCATGGAACCAAGTTATAATGATCGTTTGAAAAAAGATCATCATACAAAAGGATAAATGGAAATTGAAACAATAAATAACCAGTAAATAATTAAACGAAGATTTTAAGAATTATTGGAACGTGCTTATCTCTAGGCCGAAATTACATAAATACGTATATGATATGACTATTTGTAATCGAATCATTTCCAGAAATAATGAGAGAATTATCAAGTTAGTATTCAGATCACGCTCATCAAATGTAAACAGAATATTAACTAACTGTTTGTTATTCGTTTTTCGTGAATCGGCGTCATGAATCATTTCACATATTTCAGAGATCGACAATATACGATAATTATGCAAACATGATAAAATTGAACAATAATTTTCAAAACCTTAACGTATAGTATATTTTCACTAAGTCGACGATTCAACCGTTTTCGAGAAGTGGGTAGTCCGAAAAACCGCTAATATCGTACAAGTCGATTCCTCAAAGTCAAGCGTAATTATATGATGAATCAAATAACCAAGCTGGTAAGTGATGAAACTTTTAGTTGGCAGTAAGTCACGAGGCTCGTAAAGTACAATTACTTAAATACGTTAACTGTAATCAGCAGTAATTAATTATTACATTTGATTCTTTACATGCATGCGCTCAAAGTTCTATTCAATTACTATTAGCCAACTACATCAGGTTACCAATAGCACAGTACAATTACTACACAATGAAAAAAATGCTTTTAGCAAAATTGGGTTAAATTATTTCGCATTAATGCTGCCTTTGAAATATCGCATGGTGTCAAAGAGCATTATTCATAACATCCTAATAACTTAAACTATGATTTTCATTGTCCAGATTTAAATCCTTACTTACTGCAACTATCCGTCTCTCTATATTATTCTTCCACCATCCCGTAAGCCCTCTAGCATATTTAAAAAAATGTATACATATAACGAAGAAGACTGTAGGTGAAAGCGCAATTCAACTACGTTTGTGTGGCCGCTCAGCTAACCTACACACCACGACCGATCGTTCTCTCGAGTAACCCCGAAGAGATGGGCAATCATAGTTTCCGGGACTTTCTTGCTCCCGGAGAAGAGCCGCTTAATAATTGGAATAGTTTGCCTCCAAGAGGTTCAAGGGAAGGAGAATCGATGGTAAGAGAGGATAGAGCATCGTCTACAGTTTGGCTGGAAACGGCCGTTACCGACCAAGACCAAAAAGAGGTATGAGGATTGTACTCGAAGAACGACGAGAGAGTGAGATCACGGAATTTAAGCACTTCAGGCAGCGAACAAACGACGAGAGAGAGAGAGAGAGAGAGAGAGAGAAAGAGAGAACTCAAGGAAGTAAAGATAGCTTCGACAAAGTATTGGTAAGAAAAATGATAAGATGAGACGCCACGGAGAAAAAGAAAGAAAGTTGTGTAAAGAATAAAGTCGACATAATGACAAGGGAGTGGAAAACTGAAAAACCTTTTGTTTGCGACAAATATCCTTCTTCTGTAAGTTTTCGAGATTGTTCTCGCCAATAAATATCCGCTTTGGAGTAAACTCAGTGTCTCTAAAAGTACGGACAACGTAGAGCAACTTAAGCATTTCATACATTTTCTACTTTCATAGGATTTGGTTCTAAATTTTCATTGACAAATTATTTGCCAATTAAGCAGTAACCAGGAACCAACGCCAAACTGAAAAACACCTTATTACCCAGCTAGAACACTCATCATTTTCGAAAAACAAGCCTCTGGTATTGAAACTTCTTCTATAGCTATTTTTAATTCTGACACGCAAGTTGTCAATATTGTAGATTGCGGAGTTAATTAAGGAAAAAAAAATAAGCAGAAAAGACCTTAATGTTTTTTCATGCTTAACGCTCTCAATAGCTGAGTTTTTAATACTGAGTGTCAAACCAAATGTTTCTAAAAACTACTTCAAATGAATCTACGAAGTATCTTTCGGAAAATTGTTCGGGATCCGTACCTCTGAACTCACTTTAAGGGAAAGAAGATACAGTGACATGAGGCGAAAGAAAGGACGTGAGAAAAAGATCAAGAGGAAGATCAACTAAAAGATAGTAAGACAAGCATGTCCCAAAGGACAGAAGGTACAAAATGTAAGAATTGACATCGATATTCGCACGTGGACTTACGTTACGAAAGAGAAGACTTGAGATCGGATATACTCTTGGGTCACGAAACATCGTGAGGCTAATAAAGAGTGGAGTCTCAAGTTTGTGATTCCCTTAGGTGACATGTACAGAGCTTTCGTTGGATCGCCTCGAATCCTAGCACCAACCAGAGCACAAGAAATACACCAACTTGGATCAGATTCGACCATTTGATCCAGCTTATATCTTTCTAGACTCATGCGGTCACTCGTTTCCTCTTTTCTAGTTGAGGTTTTCATTCCATGTACATACGCTGCACCAAGGAAATATCGGATGAAGAAGATAATCCGATTTTATAAGAACAAACAATAATAGACAAAGATCGTAAAGCAAAGATTGATTTTGTATTTTCTGTTGATGACTTTTTCAATAATGAAACGAAAATTCCTGCTGATGATAATTATGAATCAACGTGCATATAGTGGCCGAAACTAAAAGCTTCCATTGGTAATAAACACTTAGAAAATGCCTTATTGATTAAAAAATATATTATGGTCGAAAAGTTTCGCGCGGTTTAGGAGTTTTTAATAAGAAAACGAAACATAAATAAAATTATTCTTTCACGGAGAAAAAAAGTTGTTGGATCAAGGAAATGTCTTATTAAAGGGTGTCAATGAAATATCAATATAATCATTACAATAATATAGACTAGATAAAATATGTGTTCAATACGATCGCTACAGAATACAAAAACATGACTAGAAACAAAGTTTTCCCCCTAACCTAAAAATGGTAAATAAAGAACGAAACGACGACACCAATAAAAAACATGCAATTATAGATGAAAAGTCCATTAGTCCTAAATACGTTAAAATACTGAGGAAATCAGATTTTCATATCTCTGGGTTATCAGTTGACCATTCAGGGGGTGATAGAGGCGTGAACATATTATCAGAATTCAGTACTGGAAATTCGGATAGTGGGAGAATTGAATGATGTAAATTCGATTGAAGGAGTGGTTGTCCGAGTATCGAGCGATAGTGGCCTAACCTCCTCATCCAATCAAGCCCGATACATTCCAAAGGATTCGTAAGCGAAAGAGTTTTAGGGTCTCGGCAACCACGATGGTATCTACAAGCAT
The DNA here is from genome assembly GCA_963989365.1 of Rhimphoctona megacephalus. NCBI lineage: Eukaryota > Metazoa > Arthropoda > Insecta > Hymenoptera > Ichneumonidae > Rhimphoctona > Rhimphoctona megacephalus. The sequence continues at coordinate 39,325,042 of OZ022415.1, read as the reverse complement.
GAAGCGTTTCCGGTATATCCTCGAATGTATAAATATACATGAGGTAAGATTTGAATGTAAAAAATAAATGAGGTACCTAGTTTCTGACCTTTCAAAAGTAGAAGGCTGGTGTGTATTATATACTTGTATACTTCCATTTAATATTTGAATATAACATTTCCAAATAAGCAAAACTATTCGGTAAATATTACAAATAGTATAAGGAAATAAGCGAAAAAAAAACAGCAACATACTATTTTGGTGTTCGAACCTGCTTAATCATTTAAGCGGCGAAGTATGACTATAGAAATTCTATGATTGTTCCGTTACTACTTTTTTATTGATTGACTTTATTTACTTTATCGTTTGGTGGTGTGTCCACGAATTATAATAAGATGTAGAAAGAATTTATTATTTTCTTTCTCAACGAGTCTCAGTATAGATATCGCTATCTATGAATTTAAAGCCTCGAAACTTTCTCCCTTCCTTGGCGATTTTGATGTATTATCCATGATTTGGAAGTTTCAATTCAATGGAAGAAATCATTTTCATTGAAAAAAAAATTTAACAAATCGCGTAGACTCTTAAAAATCATCTAAATGACAATTAAAATTTAATAAGAACCTGGCCTGACTCGTATAGTAATAGATCCGTGGATCGATGAAAATGTAAACATAACCTCGAAAATTTTGCCGCACGATAAATTGATTACGAGCTCCTTTGGGCAGTTTTATCAAAGAAAAACAATTAAATCAACGTAAACGTTCACTCGAAGCTATAGAAACATGCAATAAGTAGAAAGATCTTGGAAATGAAGCAGCTGGTGGCTAAGAAAGGCACTCGTCTAATTGACATTTCATACCGGCGGGCACAAATGAGCCGCCATCTTGATTGTCCTATTGACTTCCGAGAGAGAGAGAAGTCCGAGTCAAGCCGACAGAATTCTGCTATGTGTGTATTTTTATTCGCGATTTCTCAATAATTATACGGTGAATCCAATTCAATTTCTCCTAGAAGATGCTTCACATATCGTAGATTAGAGCAATAAGTTTCTTTTCGTGGGTTGCACGACAAATTTTTGAGTATGTTCGAATTGAAAGTTCTAACTTATGCTATCGTCTACGTTCTCCTATGATCCCAATGTATTTTTAAAAACTAATATCTCAAAAACTACACGGTAAAAAGAATTTAAATTTCACCAATACGTAAAAAAAATGATCTTCTTTTGATTCTATGCAAAACAATATATGGTCACACGTGGACTCCAACTCTACCAAACTACCTTAATCGTGTGAAAAAAGATAAAAAGTAGGTCACATCCAGCATATAGCATCAAGCTATAGATATTTCTTCCGTTTAACTTTTCTTTAGTATAAAATTGCTTAAGGGGACCGTATGGTCTAGAGCACGAAAATTTCACCTATTTTCACGATTTTTTTTTGCCTTAAAAAATTTAAAAATCGATGTTTTAACTTTTTGGGTTTATTACTACCTTTATTAAGTATACAAAAAAATTTTTTTTTAATTTTAAAAACAGTGTTTATTATCATATAATTGGCATTGAAGACGACCCTCTCGAAAAATCCGACCCGGACGGTGAAGATCGATCCGAGACTTCTACTCATCTGAAACACAAAATTCAAGAAGATTCTTAATCAGAAAGAGTGCAGTTATGGTCGGGACTAGAACAAATCGAAAAAATTAAAAATTGACAAAATGGCGCGCTTTTGAAAAAAAATTCGTAAAATCGGGTTTTTTTTTCACTAGTTTTTTAGTATAAACAATAAGAAATTATTTAAATAAAATTATGATTGTAGTTCCGACGATAGCCATACATGTTGTGAACAACATATCCAAATTTCAAGTGATTCGGTTGAATAGTTTTTTTGTTTTCACCTGCGCAGTGCCGAAAAAAGTCGTTTCGAGATAAATGAGTTTAAAGTTTGAGGTACAGATATTTTCAAAAATTGAGCAAATTTTGAATACTTACAGTTAATCCGCGATTCCGGCACCATATAGGATTCCTTCGGAACGTTCATAATTCAAGATTTCCTCACTCCTTTCATTTCTTCGAGCTGTCCGAGCCTCTTTGGAGTTGTCCGTGCTCCTACGGTTGGCGCTCGATACTCGCAGCTCGTCTCGGTTTTGCGCTAGTTGCTCCGCTTGTGGCCCGATTGTTATGCCCATGGTCTCCATTATTTTCAATAGGGATGCAAATCCTTCATTGAATATGCAAGCGGAAATGTGAGTGGCAATATCAATGATTTTTTTTCCGGCAAACAGATGTTTCGGCGCAAGGTGCCACACGCAAGCATTGAAACTTTCGTTATTGTTCTGCGTATTACTGCCAATACACCTTTCCAATAAAGTCTCTGCTGTCAATTCTTCATAAATTGGTTTTAATATCTCTTGTGCTTCATCGCACAGAGCAGGTGGGTGCTCGTAGGTGTCTAAAGTACCTGCAGCCTCACTTTGACGCCACTTGCACCACGATTCGGAACCTGGAGGACAGTACGAGTGTTGCGGATTTTCATCTGTTGAAATTTTGTGATAATATGCTGCCCATATTTCACTTCTCATCCCTTCAGTCGAATCTGAATTACGTCTAATTGCTAGACCGTAATAAGTTGACAGCTCTTGCAATAATTTATTCGTCAATTGTTGACGCTTCGGTGTTTTATTTATCGATTTCCGCTGTGTCTTTTTTCCCTCTTCTTTTTCTGTCAATTTCTTTGTTGCTTTCTTTATTTGTGCATGTTTTTTTTTCGCATCAACAGCACGTTTGTACAAACGTTTTTTAACATGCAAAACACATTCTTTTTTGCAAACTAAAAAATCATCCCCGTAAGGCTTTGTGTCCAATAAGGCTTTGAACGTTTTCGTGTCGCGGACCGCTCTCTACCTGCGTTATGGGCTGTAGAAGCTGTAATATTGAGAATTTCCGCATGAAAATTTCACAGTATATTCTTGAGATACTATACTTTCGACATATCGAAAAAAAAAAAAATCGATTTTTTCAAATTTCTAGACCATACGGTCCCCTTAATATTCTTTAGAATTGTTGAACCTTCGATCTTTTTATCCCTGTCTACTTCCTCGCCTTTTATTTACACCCTCGCAATTGATAACGCTAGAAATCTATGGCGTGGGGAACTCGAAGATTTTATCAAGAATGTTACAATAATATTGTCCTTTCATATTTTTTTCTCTTGTCATTCTTTCACAATATTAAATATACATGATGTTTTCAAGCTGAATGAATTATGTATGTGCGAATAAGAAATATATAAATATACATGAAAAATATTCGTTTATACTAAACGAAATCAGTAAACCGAAAAGTTGACGGTAGTCGAGCGAAGTTTAAATAGAATTTGTGCATTTTAGAGCCAGCATTGGGTCGCAATTCAACCTCTCGAGTATTTATCTGCAGATAAGAGACAGAGTATCATTCTTGGGATGTCCGCAATGGCTGCAGAGTGTCGATAGCTGTACCATTCCCATTCTCTAATTCACACACCCTCACAAGCACCGACACATTATACCGGGGGGTGGATCGCTTCAAATATAGGGGCACACATGCGCAAACCTGAATTCCGTGTATGCAACGAGTCGCAGGAGTTACATGCATATGCAAGCTGCGAAAACAATCATACGGTAAAGCGGGTTGTAGAAATTGCGTTTGGATTATGAAGGAGCGAGAGATCTGGTTGGCGTGCATTTATATTTCCACAACTACTCAGTAGGTCCAAGATGTTGATGCTAATCTAATGCTCTATACGCGGAACAAGGAATGAGAGCTACTACCTGAAGCTTTGCCGAGTATATCTGCATATATCCGGACAAAGGTGCAGCTCAGGCAGCTCTTGAGCGTCAGTTTAGAATTGTTTGGCGAATGAATGGAATTTAATATATCGAGTGCAATCCAAAAACAAAAGCGTTTTTCACCTTATTCATATGGATATAATGACATTTTTGCAATTAATCTAGACCAACCCAACTCCGCCTAGCTCAAAGTGAAAATGAAGTATCAAAGGTTTATTGTTACATTTTCTAGAAAGATTGATGTTTGGGACCCTCTTTCATCTTCTGTTACGTTGGGCTTTTATTTCGTTCAAAAGGCGTAGTTTCGTACAAGAGTTACAATCTAAAATTATTTTCCTCCATTCCATTTTGTCTGTTCTTCTCTTGCACTACCTTTCTCTTTCCCTCCGTCATTCTTTTCCGCCGAGAAACAAGCGAATGAAACTACTAGATTGCTCACTGTAGTACCAGGGTTCAAAGAAATTACGCGAGGGACGTCGTAATGCCACCGAAATTATCCATCGTGAGCCTCTAAAAACGTGACGACGAAAACGAAAAGGAGCTGAGAAATAAGAAGGTAAGAACCAGCAGTATACAAAATTGAGTAGCAAGAGAAGATCACGTTCGACAAGGCTCGTTGAAGAAATCGACATAAAATCGATGACTTGAAATCGTAGAGTGAAATGCTGCATCATCCATCAAAGTTTTTTGTTTTGCAGTAGCAGCAGCATTAAAGTCGGTCATCTGCATCTTTGGTTATAAAATTAGACAAGCAAGAAGAGACGAAGAAGAAGTGAACATCGTATGGACATGAATGAAGACTCCTGTTAATCTCGTTCGACGTTTTTTTGGGACGCCATCTTTCGTTTCAACGTAATAAAACCATCAAGCACTCCAGCAAAAGTAACGTAACGTGACCTAATTTAAATACTTAGTATAGTCTGCTATCTACCAAGGACAAGCAAACCTTTCAAAACTCTTGGGGAAAGGTACAGACGAAAAAAAGTAGCGAAGCGAAAAATCTAATGTTTGTCCAACTTTTTCTTGGTGAACTCTTCTAAAAAACAGGAAAGAATGTGAAGTTATACATTTCGATTATAACTTATACTCTCAAGAATACTTAGGAATTGTCAAATACCATTTCGTGAACTACGGGGTTAAGAATATAATTTACATGCCCTTAAAGTCATGCAAGACCCTCGTAGGACGTTATTTCTATGTAGTAAATTATCCGACAAATGGGTCTTTTTCATAGAGATGCGCTAAGGTCATTCTTGAAGTAACTGCATATAAATAAAGTCCTATCCAGGTCTCAAATCAGATTCACAAATCGTCGTTGAATATTTAAATGTGTAACACTACACTATATCAATTAACAACTGCATCACAGTGGATTTTTTTTGGCAATATCCTCGAATATAATACAAAAATTTGAATGTTTTTTACTCCAGATAATACGCTGCACTCTAATATAAAAAATGTATCATTATAGTTGTCACCAAATTTCTGGTTTTTTAAATATACAAAAAAATAAATTTCTAAATGGAAAAAGTCATGTTTTCGTATGGGCGCTCCAGACCCTGTGTAGTAGCGTTTTAAGAGTGAGGACGATTCCTGAATCTTATTTTTCCAAATCGCTCTCTCTCTCTCTCTCTCTCTCTCTCTCTCTCTCTCTCTCTCTCTCTCTCTCTCTCTCTCTCTCTCTCTCTCTCCCCTCCCCCATTCTCTCATTTGAAGACAAAGTATGCATTTTTCAATGAACTTCGAGCTTAATTTTAAACATTAGTAGATTTATCGATGTCATAAGAATCATTAAAAAACTCTGATAGAATCGTAGATGATTGTAATAAAATTTGTAGGAATGTATGATTCGTGAACCTTCTACTACTAATTGAAAAAAGAAATATTATTCAAATCGAGAATATTTAGTGTTCGCGAAATGTCAAGTACTGCTGGTATCCCCCATATATATATTATCCTAACAAAGATCTGCTCTCCAAAAAACCTTCTAAGCTTTACTGTAGGTATAGTAATTCAATATCGTGTGCTGGTGTCAACGGCCAACCACAGTTTGCGAAGGAGAAGGATGAATGTCGGAAAAACGAGTACTTGGTCTTGGCATTCTCTACATGCTCTATCTATAACCACCAAAACCCAGTTTTGCCGTCTGACGAATATTGGCTTTTACTACTGGCACCCAGTCGTGCATGTATGCATGGTGATAAGAAAGTTAGACCCAAGATTCACCAGGTACATAGATTGATGAAAATCTGAAGAGAAAAGTCCTTAGACAATCTTCTCTCCAATACACCGCTGATCAAATACAAATTAAGAGGAAACACGCAATTAATGTGATGATTCTACCGATAAACGGCTGTGGATTATACGCCTAATCTGAGTTGTATGTATGTACATCCGTTATTGTTTTAAAGAAGAAATCCAGTGTTTTATGAATGTCATCATGTAATGGATTCTCGTCTTTACCTTTTATTCGTGTCCATAAATGTGGAGATAATGCGTCTAAAAAAAGAGGGAAGGACGAAACGAAAGAAGCAGTTTGAAGCAAGACTGCCATCGAGAACTGCTTGAATAAACTCTCAAGTAAATACATCCGACCAAGATCAAACTTGAGAACGAGGTGTAACAAACTCGAGAAAATAAACTCTTAAAAAGATATCTTCGGTAGTGAATATTTTGGCTTATCGGATATGAGCATCATCGGTTTGGTTCGGCAATTTTACGATACCAGTAAAAATGCTCTGCTCATTTCTCGATAAGCCTTCTGGGGTGGAAAGCTTCCCTGCTTAGGTTTTCATTGCTAGTCGTGTAGGCGGGACAACCTGGAGATTGGACGGTATGATGCATTCGGTATTAAATACAGATGAATGAAGGAATAAGCAACGAAGCAATGAACATGTCTTATTTATGGCTGGTATTTATGTTGCTTCAGATATTGTAGATTGAAACCTGAAAAGTACCTATTTTATGTTCTTGATTCCAAAATGGCCCGATGCTGGAAACAAAATCTACGTAAAATGTTCATTGTAAAATACAATCAAGCTTTACAATCATAACCGATAATATTTTTGATAGAATATTGCAATATTAATATTTACTCTACGAATTCATGTAATATAATTAATCTATCAATATATCAAAACTTCAAAATAATTGATGGCTTTTGAGGCAATACTGAACGACGATATTTCATCTATTTTCCCACTATCAATGACGCGTATCAATTGCTTCAGTTTAAATGTTATGGCGAGTCAATATCGTAAATAGAGAACGTGCGACATAGTACACAATAGTCCGTTTAAATAAGATACTTTGATCTCACTATATTTCGAATTAATAAAGCCTGAAAGACAATTAAGCACCGCTGTACTTGTACGACGTTATAGCCTTTTGTGTGCATGTCGGTTTTGTTCGTCTTCTTGATGATTGACTGAAAGGAAGAAGAAACGGGGTCATTCGATGTCTCTTGTTCTGCCAATGGAAACATGACTGGGTGTCTGTGATTCTGACACCAACTGGGGTGCTGATAGAAGAGGTATGGCCGTTACGAGCGAAAATTCCCGTGGAAACCTCCCTCGTGCCTTGTTCACTCTTCGTCTATAGTTACTCTCGACCACACCAATAACAATGTCTTGCTACGACTTAGTATTGAATTTCTACTTGCTCGGAGAACAATGAAGCCAGTTGGAGCGGCAAGTAACCTCCTTCGTCGTTGCTCAATTTCAATATTCCCGCAACCTCTTCGAGAGTGCTTCGTTATATATACGTCACTACCAGCCCCATCAAGGAAGCTATATTCCTATCGTCACTCGCCTGCTCGTGCCTGTCTGCGTAGAGTCACGAAACAACTGTAGAAGTCTACATTCGAGAGAATTTCAGCGGTTTCCCTTTCGGCTTTGTCTCAATGTGCGAGCTAACAATTATTTTAATTCAAGAATAATCCAGCCAACTATAATCCTCCATGATGAACTTTCTGTGGTTCTTTGCAGAATATAAAATTCGTGTAGGAGTAAATTCACTGCAGTTAGTATCGTTGACAAAAAACGTATTTGCTTCATTTGTAAACATTGTTTGGATTTCGTGACTAATATAATCGAAGAAGAAAATACCGAAGTTGACAGTTTATTTCAATTCTGAGTGGATTTATTTAAGTGAATTATGCTGGCATAATCGAAATTCTAATGAGCGAAAAGAGTGGATAAACAATCACAGAATGATACCCATGAATCAAATATAATTTTCTGGTGTTGCCAATGAAGAAAAAGTACGTAAACTCTCATCACTCATATATTACGAAACTCAAGGTTAATGGAATCATGAAGTGCTTTGGTCTTTTAGTGCTATAATGCAACTTGACATTCTGTTCTGGGCCGTTCTACATTCTACTCTTCCTCCTCGAACTTGTGCATGAACAACACACTCTTTCCAAGTGCTCCAGCATCAGTGTAACCTCGGCTGCGTCTCTTCCTTCCTCTTTCTCTCCCCTTCCCTTCCCTATATGCAACAGAGATGGGGAATATGCACTCTTTCTCGTTCCTTTCTGTCGTCCTAGGCCAGTTGTGGTGTCCAGCGTAAACGAGAACGAGAAAGGTGCCTAAAAACCCACACACATTCCCTTTATTCACCACTTTCCTCTCATCTTGCCGGAAATGTCGCGAAATTTCGTATAATCTCTCTTTATGGCGAGAACCGAGGCGGGTCCCTGCAAGTACTTGATATAATTACTTGGGGGCGGAGCACAATGCAGGTGGAGAAATCTGAAGCATCGTATCCTTGCTTAAAGTCCAAAGAAGCAAAGGGAGAATGTCAGAAAAAGAGGAACTAGAGGAAAAGAGAGTGCGCAAACACAGACGATGCAGACACGCATAGACTACGTGTACTTCAGCAGCTTCATAGTCATAGCAACTTTAGCACACACATTACACAATTTTCACTCTTTCTATTTTCACCTACTTCTCCTCTTTCTCTGTAGCCTCTCCTTTCTCGCTCCTGCCCTCTTTCTCTTTCAATCGCTTGTAGTTTCTGCACAGAATAAAAGCACCCTTGTCTCTCATGGATGAAGCAACGCTATGTAAAAGCTTGAAACACTAAAAGCCTGAGAGCATCGTGAATCGGATCAAAGCCGTGTAAATTACACATGTACATATATACAGTATATCTACATACACGAAAAATGTACGAAAGAAAATAACCAATAGTCGCCTATATTAATTACTGATTCTGTCCGTTCTATCGGTACCACTTTAAAGTCTTTTCTTCTCTATCCTCCATGAGCTATAATGAAAAAGAGATAGAACTCAATGGCATCAACATCAAACGCTTCCGAGAACATTGAAGCTCCGAGGTCCAATCGGATTAAAACGACGTTACCAGAAGGTTTCGTTTTATTGCAGAACGAAATTGGCTATTGGCGCGAGCCGACTCTATGTCCTGCACACAGAGGACGTGAATCCTAAATTTGAAGCTGATGTATATCGTGGCACGAAGTAACCTGAGAAATCGGATGGGTAATTTACAGAAACTCGGCGTACGTACACTTTGAAACCCATGCATCTGCTTTTGAACATTTCTGTATTTGCCAAATAATTGTATCTGTACGTGAACGGACACGTTACAAGGGAAATTCACTAGGATTTAGTACTGATACCCTTGTACGGTAGTTCCAGTGTTCTGCCACGTGTACTGCAGTTACGCTCCGTTTGTCTAGACTTAATTTAGTGCCGGATCGTGGCAGGCTATCGAGCCGTAACACTTGGTAGCTCGACACTGACGTATAGTCTTCGCGGTCTTGCTCGCAATCGTTAGCGCAGATCTAATACGACATGTATCGTTATGTTCCGATGTTTGTCGGGCATGCTTAGTTAAGGAAAACAATAAATTATGAAAATAAATGACCCGCGAAAACAAACACCAATAACTGAAAAAATGCAGTATATTTTTTTAGGGTTCTTTTTATCTATATTTTGTTACTTTTTATATCTATTTATATAGTTATTTATTGATCCAGTCTAATTACATAGCTTGTCCTCTGAGCATTTCAAAAATTTCTGCGTTGTACTTTTTCTCATTTTTTTCTATATCTTGCGCGCTTTCCACTGAATTCTTCACATACCTAACTTAGCAAGTCTACCCGTCCCTTCTTATCGGGTGATTGAAGAATTTTTGAAGAATTTCGAATCGATTCAAACTACGATCCATAGAGTTATCTTGTTTCTTTATTAGTTTAAAAAAATGCTTCTTATTAAACAAAAACGGTAGGGATGCCTGTTTCTAAAAGAGAAACTAAATTATGAAAGTAACTAATTGGTAACCAAATACTGAAGGAAACGTATTCAAACATTATTTTCAGTTCGTTGTTTATCCCCATTAACTTGCTTGTGTTATAAAATGTTTCCTAAATACTAATTCCATTTACAACCTAATTTACATTTACAACCAATGTTTCCTAATTAATAATTCCATTTGCAACTTATTTACAAAAGTATAAAGTTTAAAGGATCAGAAAACTTTAAATCATTCAAATAAAAACAAACAACTCTTACGGATAGCTCTTTTTGTAATAACCGTGACCTTTCATATTATATACACTCAGTTTTATTTATTTAGAACCAATGTGGGCACGACTTAAACTAAATCTTTCTTTTAAAGGGAGTATCGGACTTTTCTTTTATAAAGATGAGTGTCACCGCTGTGGGGACCACTCCATAATAGTGAATTTACATTATTATTATAATGAATAATTTTCCATGTATATGAAATGCCACTATGAGATACGTAAGGCAAGGGTGCTAAGTCTGTAGTAAATAATAAACAATATTGTTCACTGTACGGACTATTTATCAATCAATATATAAAAAATAAATCACATAAAATAGGAAATTCTATTACATGTTAAATACTTAGAGGGTAGAGTAAGCCTTGTAACAAGACTTAACTATTTTTCGACTCAACACTAAGGGACTGCGAAAAGTGTAGGTCGATAAAAGAGGGAAGGAAATGGGTGAGTACAAGAAGGTATTAACTGAATGTTGTTGTCGATAACGAAGCCAACGAGACCCTACAAGCATTTATCCTTAAAAAACGATGCAGGATATTGACGGATTGACAGCATCAGAAAATCGGATCACACGTATATGTATGTACATACATATGCACATCCCCGAACTAACCCTCAGGATATTCAGATTATCATAATATTTCGTAGGGTAGTGAGAGGTTGTCGAATTTTTATATCATTACGATCTACCCACACTTTGAATGGAACATCCCTAATGTCGTTCAGGCATTATCACATATCGTTTCTCATACTCTTTCCGTTTAAGCTTCATCCCTCATCTCCCTTTGCTTATCCAAAACTTCTATTAAGAAGAAGACAAATTCTTCAAGGAAAAAAAGAAAGGATTAAAGAAATATTCGAAAGAATTTAGTCGACAATTTTTTTCAAAATAACTTTTTCATCCCATCTAATGCCAAATTATGTTCAGCGTTTTTATTATTTTTAAGAGCTGCTTTTTAGGTACAGACTCAAAATGTTCCGTCCATTTTTTTTCATTCAAACACAGTATATAAGATAATTTCTTTGTCTCATATGTTTCATCTCTTTTTTTCATCCCCTTTCATGAGTTACGAAGATTCTTGAGCCGGAAATATAATGATAACGAGACACCCTTGGTTTTTCGACTTTCTCGTTCTTTTTGCAAGTAAAAAAACTGGAAACAGTAAAACACATATGATACGCTGGTTTTTTCCACGTTTTTATATATTCAAACAAAGAATGTGTATAGGGGAAAAAATGAAACGACGAGCCGTGCTTATTTTCACGCCGTTATTCATTTTATTCTGCTTTGTATTCAATTCTCATAATCTATGTATGTATATATGTAGCGCAGTAATCATCCTCTAGAGTCCGGAGTCATCGTCATCATGTGTTCTGCTCGCACGCTACACCGATGTTTTTTTTTCCTTTTTCTGTGCCTTGAGCTTAAACGTAACTGAACCCTTGTCGTTGTCGACATGCATACGAGCACCGTCATCGTCATTAGGGAGAGCGGCGTTTCGCAAATTCAGGGGTCGTTAGCGCCACGCACGTCATATAGACACATACATACAATATACGATTTAGGCATGAACCCATTTTCACTTTTCCATGAGCCGAAGCTCTGATGTGAAAGTTCAGATTTCAAGGGAATTAATAATAACATAATAACATACTATTTGATTTTTTTAAAATTCAAATAGTATGTTATGGATACTTCATAACAACATATTGAACAAAACGCCCCCCACGAAAAAAATATATATGACAGTATATATCCAAGAACATATACGTTCATATAAATGTTAGATAGCTGCAAAATAACTGAGGCATAACAGTGGCATATATATAAAGTCTCAAAAATTTGCCCACTGGATATATGTTTGCATATATTATTTAACAAATATATCAAATATACGTCACGTATACGTGACGTATATTTGACATATATTTGACATTTAACATATATTTGACATTTAACAAATATCCAGTGGACAAATTTTTTAGACTTTATATATATGCCACTGTTATGCCTCAGCTATGTTGCAGCTATCTAACATTTATATCAACGTATATGTTCTTGGATATATACTGTCATATATATTTTTTTCGTGGGGGGCGGACAAACCCAAACCAGAATCATGCTCAAGAAAATGGAATGAATTTAGTTGTATCAGTTACATTATCTTCGTGCAAATTTTGATACCATCAGAACCAGAGCGACTGTAGAGGAAAACTTTTTAAATAAAAATTTTTCAATTTATAATGCCACAATCGGAGCCAAAAAGTGAAAATACTTAGTACACATGTCGTTTTACAAAATTTTCAATGTTTGTAGGTATCCGCTGCATTCCAATGATACAAATTTTGATACTATCAGGAAAAAAGCATTCGAAGACTTTCTGAAACAACTTTTTAAATTTATTGTTCCACAACTAAAGCGGAAAAGCAAAAAAAACATAGCGCACATTGGGCCCAATAAAATTCAGAAAATTTGGATGTATCCATTGCATTTCGAAGCCTAAATTTTGATCCTATCCAAAAATGAGCAGCTGAAGACTTTTTGTAACAAATTTTTTAATTCAGAATGTCACAGTGACAAAAAGTGGAAATATTTAGCACACATGTCGCTTCAAAAAATTGTCAAAGTTTGTAGGTATCCATTGCATTCCAATGATACAAATTTTGATACTATCAGGAAAAAAGCACCCGAAGACTTTTTGAAACAACTTTTTGAATTCATTACGCCACAACCGAAGCAGAAAAGTGAATAACTTAGCATACATTAGGCCCAACAAAATTTTTGAAGTTCGGCTATATCCATTGCGTCACAAAGACAGACATATTGATCCCATCCATAAATGAGCAACCAAATACGTTTTGTAACAAATTTTTCAATTCATGTTGCCGCAGTCAAAGCAAAGAAGTAGAAATACACAGCACACATAATGTCCGATAAAATGATAAAACTTGGTATGGATGATTCATTGCGTACCAATGAGGCAAAAAAAAGTGACCGAAGGGCAAAACTAAAATGAATGGAGAAAAAGTAGGACAACTTTTTACAATAATGATGGCACATCAAATCTACTTCGTACATATTTATTTGATCAAAGATTTCGATCATTTATTTTAATTCTTCAACATGCAATATATGCGTGTTCTTTCCTTATTGAGAAATAAAATTTGAGATTTACAAAAAAATTCGAAGATATAGGTCAGTGAACCGCCTATTTTTCTCATCACTGGGTATCAAAATACTTATAAATATTTTTGGCACACATATAACTTTATCGTATAAATTCAATGTTTGACACTTTTTTTTCACTGAACTTCGAAACGACTTTTTTATATACATGTATTCACATTTTTCGTTTATCAACACTCAGACAAAAATTTTTGACTTTTACACCTGTCGCGTCTTACGAGTTGGAAAAAAAAGAGAGCGCAAAAAATTTCCTTTCGACCTCCATAAACGAGCAGTACGTGATTTTCCTAGAATTATTAAGCTTAACTTTAAGAATAATTTTATTGCACATACTTGTAAATCTAGCTTAAGACTTCGGACCGGGTAAAAAGGATTAACAAGGCCGAGTGTGCAGCAGATTTTTTATTGCCACTCGGACCTTTTTGTCATCGGGCAGTCATCGGTTTTGAATGCCCATATGTTTTTCCCTTTTACCCGTAAGGGGTGGAAAATACGAGTGATCCCCATTCTGGTACTTGGTTTTCCACCCCCCGAAATTGTGCGTTGGCGACGCCGAAACCTTAAAATTAAAAAGTAGTACTCACGAGAATTCGAGAGGAGAAACACTAATTGTCAACTCCTCCGAACATCATTGTCTTTTCACTCCACAATTATTAAACCTTTGAAAATAGAAACACGCATTAAAATCGTCGATCACCTACACAATCCTTGAGATCCCTAAAAACAACATACCAGGCGAAAATACGGTAGCCTGGGATTCTCTGACCACGAACTTCCATTCGCGAGCCGAGAATACGTACAGAACAACACCTAACACATCAGCGATATTTCCAACACTTATCCTGGCACACAAATTCACGATTCTACACTATTTTATATGTTTATTAGTTGAAAGACTACAGAATCTTTTGATAAATAAAAAACGTTACGAGCTGGAAAAAATATGGTAACCTGATCGGCGGGTGAAGTTGTTTTTTATTTCGCTTACGGTTTCAGAATTAGGCAAATGCTACGGGTAAGTGGAACGAAAAAAATATTATTTTATTCCGTTCCGAATAATATTTTCACTAAACTACAAATACAATTTTTTCCCCGAATTTATTCAGCACGCGTCCCACACTTCGCACTTTTCACTTCCAAAACAACTTTCAAACTTTCCGTGGTATGAGTACAGCGGAAAGATCCAAGAGTCGTGACCAATCAAAGCTCGTTGCTTTCATCACCGAAGACCGACTTTGGTGGAAATGGGTCTTGGTGAACCCCAAGAGGCCTTTGATTGTGTCATATACAAAACGCCGAATCTTTCGATGTGTTAGAATTTTAGCATAATCTTGAGCCTGTACAAATTTTTTTCTCAGCAATTACGCCACCGATCATGTTGATTTTAGGCTCAATCGAAGGGGAATTTCTCAATTAGTCTCCAGTTCAATTTTCAAAACACCAAACGACTCCTGAACTTCATAATTAAACAAAATGACATGCCATTTTTACCGCCACCACCGTGAATCGCTTTATTCAGAGAAAGTAGACTCGGCGAGCCTCGGGCCAGCAGACGACAGAGCTGTCAATGTTCTTGTCCCGAGACTCTACCGAGTTTCTTGATATGAGAGATCGAGCGTACACTGAGAGAATTTTATTTGAAAAATTTCCGCGAGCATCATTAGGAATAACAGAACAACACAAAATTTTAAAAATTATTGTTATACTGAACATAAGGTTTTATGGAAATAAATAAAAATTCCTTGTTTATTATAAGTTTTCCCATACTGACCAGTAAATTTTGATGCTCGGTAAAATATTTCGATCGTAAATGAAAAAATCGTGAGCTACGGGTAAAATTTTATTACGTATCTGTAATGGGCGTATATTATTGAGCAATAAAGATATTTTTTCCAAAACTTACGATTTTCATCGTAAAATTTCCATTATTTATCTGAGTTATAGCTCTGAGAAAGCTGTAAATAATAAGGTAAGATATTCGGCTCTTGAAAATAACTTACACTATAGATGCAACACGTAACGTTTATGATTGTTTCGCGTAAAAGTATAAGTTGAGCGTTACATTAAATATTCACAAGCAATACGTGTTCTTGTGTCATGAGAGTCACACATAAACGCCCAATTTGATACATACTTATTTTTCATAGCTTTTTTATTACTATGATTTGTCGAAAAGGTAAGGAATTTGAGAGAACTGCATCTGCTGAATCGATGATTACTATTACAATTGATCATTATTAGATTCATTGTAAGGCTCAAGATCGAAAATGATTTTTTTAATAAAAATATTGAAAGTGCTTTAATTTGTTGACCAAGCATCATACAATTCATTCATGTGTTGCACTGCAAAAATGTCCGTCCAGCTATTTCTGGGCAAACTGTAAAAATCACATATGGGGCTTAGATGTTGATATCTATTAAGGGAGTTCTGCTCGAATCTCAAAAAGATGGCAGGCCTTTGAAATTTTAATAACATTTTCGGAAACATATTCCGGATGTACCTGCAAAATTCAAACAAGATTGACCACCTACTTTCTGAGATAAAAAATCGTAATGTTACCTCTAAATTGCACAGAGCCTTACGGCACGTACTGTTTTGACGTGAGAAATGATTTAATATCATGTAGTTAAAAAGGTATATTTAAAAAAGGGTCATTGAAAATTGGATCAAGTACAGACTTATATATTACAGTGACATAGAAAAAAATGGATCTGATTTACCACGCATGTCATGAGATATAACGAATTAGCTTATGAAAATTTGTCGAATTCCTTGGGATATGGCCGCAAAAGCCTTTGGAGCAGTAACTTCGCAGAGCAGAAAAGAGAGACAAAAAGAAGAAAGAGAGAGAGGAAGACGGAAAAAATCAGGTTGGCAGCAATGTGGCTAGCCTATGTATAAGCATAGGGACCCTCGGCGCCCCGCGCGTCTCTCAAAGTACGAGCAGAACTTCCGATAGAAAAACCTTCATAATTTGTAACAAAAAAAATTTACTTTGGTATAGCCATGTTTCACTATGGTGCTTAATTTTATAATGAATTTTGACTTAAAATTCATTTGATCGTTTTTCCCGAATATAAAAACAAAAGCTTGCAAGAAACATCATTCAAAACAAAATGTACGAAGACATTTTGCTTTATGAGTCTACAATTTTTATGAAATTGCAAAATAGATGATATTGTACCATTTAACTCGGTCAACCATAGAATCCGTACAAAGGCATATGTGGAAGTGAGCACAGTGAAATATTGTCGTTTATTATTCGTGAGAAATTCACGGGTTTGGAGTCGACATAGCGCGTCGTGTTGGGAATAGTGCGGAGACGGTGCGGCCACCAGAGGATATAGCAGCGTGGCCATAGAGACATTGCAGCGAGTGGTTAATCGAATCAAGCAAAGTGCCATCGCCCGAGGGAAAATCTCATGGCAAGAGTGAGAGCAGAGTACAATATCTACTCTCGCAGTAACTTAATATATAGTATTTCGCTACTACTTCACATTAACACTAGTCTGAGAAATCTTCGTGCACACTACACGCTGTCATTACATAAACGCCGCTAATGGCTACTTCGTAGAAGCGAATAACCTATCATTGATTTCCCCTGGACATAAAGCCTGTGATTATTAAGGTTGTTATCTTGCACTTTATGTCACAGAGACCGCGAATAATTCGAGTAAGAAAATTTTATCAGCTATTTCAGAAGTCATCCCCGCTTGGATAAAGAAAATTTCATTAATTCAACACAATGGAACAAATGAATTAAATCAATGCTAGTGTTCTCTATGAAATTCATAATACATTTTACCTAATGAAAGTAATCATTGCAAAAACGAAATTATTTATTTAAGTAGGTATTGATTAATTAAGAAACTGTTACTAAATTTTAGAGAAGAGTTCGATTCTGTAATTCTAAGAAGAAAAGTGCATCTCTATTTTTGATCCTGATAGACCTTTTATGAGATATGGACTAATAAAAGCTTATCAATCTGGTGTACTGAAAATAAAATGCGGAAGTGACAAACATAGTGCGATTATAGATCGAGTCTGACCATAGAGCTTTTCCCACTCCACCCATCGTGTAGAGTCAATAACTGTATGGGGAGAATCTAAAAATGATTGACGAATGATAAATTCAATAGTAATATCTAGAAAAAATTATTTATACCTATAACTCAAATGCGAATATCAATTGTTACGAAATTATATTGTTGTATTCGTCAGTATGACTAAAAAATCACCCAACGCAGAAACAAATAAAATAACTAAGTCTAGAATTAAATTGTCCTCTGCAACGAAGGAATTTTTCTTCAATACATTTTTCTTCCTTTATTTTCAATCTCAATGCTCCATCAACCATCTCTGGTTGTCAAGAATAAGGCGATCCTTGAATTTCGGAAACTTGTATTTACACAGAAAGACAAAGTTCTTGAATTTAATGAGGTCCTAACAAGTGAGAAAGCATTACCGAAACAAATGCTTCGATCTTCCAAAGTCAGAATACATTTCCAACTAGTTTGCATTATCCCTTTTGAAGGACTGTTTGAATTAACGGCACAGTTCATTGAAAGATCCGATGGTCACACGCATGGTAGCAAATGTGGCTAGTGTTCAGATTCAATTCCACCAAAGGCTCCATCCATTCTCCATGACATCCCAACGGCCGTACCCTCGTCGTGCAAGTATAGAGAGAAGAATAGACGACCTAATACTCGGAGGATTGAGAAATTTTGTAGTCGTTCTTTCGTCACAGGTGGTTCAGATGCAAATTCTAAACTAGGTGGCACAGATGTTGAGTCGTCACTTGCATCGTCGTGAGCATCGAAAATCCAATTCTCTCCTTACCGACGTATATAAATTCACACACCTCACTCAACAAAAAAGTTTCTATTTGGCCGAACTTTTTACCAAGCGAATAACTATTGAGAATAGTATTGGACAGAATGTTGTACTGAATATTCATAGTTCTATTCTAGTACACATGAGGCGTATTCCTCATCAATAAAAGGAATTGTAGAAAAAAAACGTATTATCAACAAAACACGGTCGCAAAAACAGTCAGCCTTCGTGAAATTTCTGTTATTACACATAGAAGGCATAAGATATGATGTATATCTTTAGAAAAAAATTGGAATTTTTTTTTATTCACAAATAAATAGAAAATATGACGAAAAATACTCTGTATATGATAAGCAATTAAACCATACATAAAATACAGTTTTTCTAAAAGAACTATGGAAAAAATGGCCAATTTATAAATAATTGTTCAACAAATTCAATTGCAAAACTTGTAGTTACTCGATACTTTGGAAAAGGTAAATATTAAGAAGCAGCCATGTGTCAGTTGAAATATATGAGTCGAGATAAATTTATTAACAAAACATCGATGAAATTTGTGCTCATAAATATTCAGGTTAATCAGCCTTGAACTGAAATTACATTGGCATTGTGTCAGTACGTATTTTATCTATTAACGATCCAAGTTGACATTCTTGTACGTGAACGTGCATGTATACATACAGGAGGTAGAAAAAAAGAGTAAAAGATATTGAGGATGGAGGAGAAAGTGAAAAACAAAAAATCTTAGCACAGCCGAACTCGGGCAAACTCGCATGCCTGTAATACACTTACACACTCTTACTTACACAGATATTCACACAGATAAGTTTCGCCCTCGAGGGGCGACTGTAATTGCAATCCACTTTGACGAAACCTCTAATTACGATACGCAATTACGTAAATTACGTGAGTGCAATGTGTCCTCCACCCTTACTGCCCTTCGGCAACGTTAAATTATGTACGCGGGCGTGATTTTAGTGCTCATATACACGCGTGCTTCTCTATATAATATCAGATCTGGCAGATAACACACAAGGCACCTCTACGTACAGGCCTACATTATCGCTTTTTGGCTGAGCCTGAGTCTCTTTCGCTTCTTGTGTCCTTCTCTCATTACTCATATATTACAAACGTGAATTAATGTCTAGCCACGTGACCCTCAAGTTAGATTTCAAGTTAATCCGGAAATCCACAAAAGCATACAATATATACGAAAAGAGAATAGTGCAGGTAACATTTAAATACCAAATACAGTGTCGGGATTCATGTTGATTAATTGTGATTTTCTTTTCACTTGACTTTTGATTCTATCAGACCCTCGGGCAAGAGTGAAGAAATTATCAAACATTCGTACGTTTCTCTAATTGGTTTGATCAATGATTAGGTAAAATGATTCGATAGTAGAAAGACAGAATTTTACTGCAAGTGTGTGAAAACTTCGAAATAGTATTCGGAAATATTGAAAATAAAAGTGTCCATTTATAGTAGAAGAGCAAGGGGGATTCTGGTTCAAGTCGTGGCGAGGGGTATGCGGTGCGGGGGCGGAGCCCCCGATACCGCATACCCCTCGCCACGACTTGATCCAGAATGCCCCCTAGCTCTTTTACTACACTCCCCTCCCCCGCCCTCACTGCGACCTGACCCAGCCGTAGGCCCAGAGGGGAAAGGACGACTTGGGTAGAAGAGAGATGGCTAAATCGGTCCGTGGGAGAGAGATGGTTAGATCCGAAGGATAGTGAGTATATGAGAGAGAGATTGATTGATTGATATTCATTTACCTTAGAAAAACTATAAGGCAATACGCAATACAAAGAATTATAACTTAATGCTAATTAAACAATTTACATTTCCAAATTGTATAGAAGATAATTCTACTAGTCAATAGCAATAGAACAACTTAAAATATGAATTTATAAAATTATAAAACTATAAATACTGCTAAGTGCAGAATAACAAGAAGAACACAATATAATATAATAGAGAGAGCACAATATGATATAATACAGAGAGAGAGAGAGAGAGAGAGAGAGAGAGAGAGAACCAGATGGGAAGATAAGTGAGTGTGAGAGAGATAATGCGAAAAATAGATGTATGCTAGGAGGAGCATTTTAAATAACATTATTTAAAAATTGTTCATTTCCAAAGTTGATCTCGAGATGGATAGATGTGCGAGTATGTATGCAATCCACCCATCGAAAGAACCTTGGACGTTGGCGAAAAATGAACTTGAATCAATTCCCAAGGCTTTGCTGACTAAATATTATAGTAAATTTATTAATAAACTGTGGGATCATTTACCAGAGCATTTGTAGTGTAATAGTGAGGTACAGTCATATCTATGGTGTGATGATCATTTTAATCCACCATGGGAACTGACTCATGTTGATGTTCCTGGACCCATACATCGAGATTGTGAAACGTGTTTTATAATGGAACAACTGGTGAATATTTATGAAATTCATCGCATTAGGAATCCTCGAGAAATTACGCGAGGGGAACTAGAAATTATATCACCAACGGCGTTTAAAAAATATTTCAGTGACTACACAGATATTCTGTGGGAGCATTTACCAGAATATTACAAATCCGACAGTGAAATTAAATCATTTCGTCGATGCAATGAACATTGGAATACACCATCGATGGAAGATCACATTGACGGTCCCACACCTCTACGTCGAAATTGTAGAAAATGTCAGGAGAGTGAAGAACGCGTTTGAGCTTGTTCCGGGGTGTACGTGTCCACAGACAAGGTTGGAAAAATGCTAATGTAATGTCAGAGTTTCACTCCTTCCAAGGAAAAAAAAATGTTATTTAGTATAGGAAGTCTTTACAACCATTGTAAGATGTTTGAGTGTTATACGAGATTGAGAGATTAAGAGAGTTTGAGAGAGTTGAAGAGTTTGAGAGAGTTTAAAAGTTTGAGAGTTTGAGAGCTTAGATTTGGAGAGTTTAAGAGTTTGAGACTTTGAAAGTTTAGATTTTGGAAATTTGAGAGAGTTTGTGAGTTCGAGACAGTTTGAGAATTTGAGAGTTTAAGAGCTTGAGAGAGTTTGAGAGTTTGAGAGAATTTAAGAGTTAGAGTTTGAAAATTTAAAAGTTCGAGAGTTTTGAGAGTTTGAGAGTTTGATAATTTGAGAGAGTTTGAGGGTTCAAGACAGTTTAAGAATTTGAGAGTTTGAGAATTTGAGAGAATTTAAGAGAGTTTAAGAGAGTTTGAGAGAGTTTGAGGGTTCGAGAAAGTTTCAGAATTTGAGAGTTTGAAAATTTGAGAGAGTTTGAGAGTTCGAGACAGTTTTCGAGAATTCGAGAGTTTGAAAGTTTGAAAGTTGGAGAGAGTTTGAAAAAGTTTAAAAGATAGAGAGTTTGAGAATTTGTGAGTTTGAGACAGTTTGAGAATTTGTGAGTTTAAGAGAGTTTGAGAGAGTTCAAGAGTTTGAGAGTTTAAGAGTTTGATAGTTTGAGAGAGTTTGAGAGGTTGAGAGTGTGAGAGTTTGAGAGCTTGAGAGAGTTTGAGAATTGAAGAGGGTATAAGAGGCTGAGAGTTTAAGAGAGTATGAGAGTTTGAGAGTTTGAGAGAGTTTGAAAGTCTGAGAGTTTGAGAGTTTGAGACAGTTTGAGAATTTGACAGTTTGACAGTTTGAGATAGTTTGAAAGTTTGAGAGAGTTCAAGAGTTTAAGAGTTTGAAAGTTTGAAAGTGTGAGAGTTTGAGAATTTGAAAGTTTGAGAACTTGAGAGTTTGAGATTTTGAGAGTTTAAGAGTCTAAGAGTTCAAAAGTTTGAGAGTTTGAGAGAGTTCAAGAGTTTGAGAGTTTGAAAGTTTAAGAGTTGGATAGTTTGAGAGGTTGAGCGTATGAGAGTTTGAGAGGTTGAGAGTATAAGAGTTTGAGAGAGTTTGAGAATTGAAGAGAGTATAAGAGGCTGAGAGTTTAAGAGAGTATGAGAGTTCGAGAGTTTGAGAGACTGAGAGTTTGAAAGCTTAAGAGTTTGAGAATTTGAGAGAGTTTGAGGGTTCAAGACAGTTTGAGAATTTGAGAGTTTGAGAATTTGAGAGAGTTTGAGATAGTTTTAAGAGAGTTTGAGAGAGTTTGAGGGTTCGAGAAACTTTGAGAATTTGAAAATTTGAGAGTTTGAGAATTCGAGACAGTTGGCGAGAATTCGAGAGTTTGAGAGTTTGAGAGAGATTATGAATTTGAGAGTTTGAAAATTTTAAAGTTTCAGAGTTTGAGAGTTTGAAAGTTGAGTTTGAGAGTTTGAAAAGTTAAAAGTTAAAAGTTTATGAATTTGAGAGTTTAAGACAGTTTGAGAGAGTTTGAAAAGTTAAAAGTTAAAAGTTTCAGAATCTGAGTGTTTGGGAGTTTGAGAATTTAAGAGAGTTTGAGAGAGTTTATGAGTTTGAGAGTTTGAGAGAGTTTATGAGTTTGAGAGTTTGAGAGAGTTTAAGAGTTTGAAAAGTTAAAAGTTTCAGGGTTTGAGAGCTTGAGAGGTTAAGAGTTTAATAGTTTGAGAGTGTTTGAGAGTGTTTGAAAGTTTGAGATTTTGAGAGAGTTTGAGTTTGAGAAAGTATGAAAGTTTGAGATTTTGAGAGTCTGAGAGTTTGAGAAAGTATGAAAGTTTGAGTGTTTGAGAGTTTGAGAGAGTTTGAGACAGTTCGAGAATTTAAGAGTTTGAGAGTTTAAGAGTTTGAAAGTTTGAGAGTTGGAGAGTGTTTGAAAGAGTTTAAGAGATAGAGAGTTCAAGAGTTTGATAGTTTGAGAGAGTTTGAGAGGTTGAGAGTTTGAGAGGTTGAGAGGTTGAGAGTTTGAGAGTGTGAGAGTTTGAGAGTTTGAGAGTTTGAAAGTTTGAGCGTTTGAGAGTTAGAGACAGTTTGAGAATTTGACAGTTTGACAGCTTGAGATAATTTAAGAGTTTGAGAGAGTTCAAGAGTTCAAGAGTTTGAGAGTTTAAGAGTTTGAGAGTGTGAGAGTTTGAAAGTTTGGGAGTTTGAGAGTTTGAGAGCTTGAGGGTTTGAGATTTTGAGAGTTTAAGAGTTTGAAAGTTTAAGAGTTTGAGAATTTGAGAATTTGAGAGTTCGAGACAGTTTGAGAATTTGAGAGAGTTTTAGAGTTCGAGACAGTTTGAGAATTTGAGAATTTGAGAGTTCGACACAGTTTGAGAATTTGAGAGAGTTTTAGAGTTCGAGACAGTTTGAGAATTTGAGAATTTGAGAGTTCGACACAGTTTGAGAATTTGAGAGAGTTTTAGAGTTCGAGACAGTTTGAGAATTTGAGAATTTGAGAGAGTTTGAGAGTGGGAGCGGGATGTTATCCATATGGTAACATCATAGAGTAATACATACTGATTTTGTTGTATATTCAAAATTCATGTTACCATATGGATAACATCCCGTTCCCACTCACTGCCAACTATCTCTGTTCTATATACTCAGCTCCCTTCTGGGTCTCTGGCCCAGGGCAAGGAGTATCGGAGAAGTTAGTTTAGCCAATAATTGGATTTAATCAGAGGAATCCTTATTCGAAAATACATCTTTTTAAAATGTAGAAATGCCCAAAACACTCGAAGGTCTTGCTTACATGGTCTCAGAGTATTCATACCTTTCCCTGATGGGAAAAAATTTCTTCAAGATATAGTGAAGAAGAAGGTTTAATCCAGAAGACTAACAAAACATCGTACAACTTGGAAACGCGGCGAGGAAAAATTTTCGAATCAGTCTATTCCAGCTCATTCTTCTACTCTTTCATTTGCCAATTTTGACAACTTAAAAAATATGAGAAAAAACTTACACGTTTTTCATGAATTGATGGGAAGATCATCTACAGTATGGACAATGTCTCATATAACGAGCTGATACAGCCTGTTGCCACAATCCTCCCAATAACCGCTGGAAAGCATATTGTAGTCATCACTTCCATGTTTGCGGATAATGGGAAGGAAGGAAAACCTATCTCCACCAATTTCCAAAAAAGCATGCACCATTAAAATTTGCTAGAATATATTCACACTCTTCAAGCTTCACCATTCCTGAGGACACCATATCGATAATCCCTTTTTATCGGAGGAATCCTTGTTTGATAATACATCTTTTCTCAAAATGTATAAATAGATATATTCGAAACACTTGAAGATCATATCCTGCTTGCATAGTCCCAGAGTCTTTCCCTAACAATCAGGGGGGGGGGGGGGGGGGGGGGGAAACATTTTCTGCATGATAGAGTGAAGAAGGTTTTATCTGGAAGACACACAAAAAATTTTCCATCATGAAATTCGAAAACGCGGTGAGGAAAAATTTTTTCGTCAGTCTATTCACACACGTGCAACTAAAAACACGCAAAAAAGAAAATTAACATCATGTACTTTGAAAATTACCCGACCGACATGCTTTTGGGACCTTACCCAAAGGTAAAAATTATCGGGATCGTCAATCCGGAGCAAGCGTGTCTACACATTCACGAAGAGGATGGAATATTGGAGAGAATACTCCATGCGATCAACGTTATATGGCCAGACGACAAAGAGATCCATGCACTCCTCGAAGAGGAAATTTATCCGGGGAAGGCCGTGCTATATCGAGAAGATGATAACACACACTATCATGCGACAATTATAAAAAATCTCGGTACGGATATTTTGGTCTGGCTAGGGGACTATGGGCGGGAGACTCTGACAAAGCAGGACGAGTTGTTTACTACATCCCGATGGACATTCGGGATTGCGTACCAGGCAATAGTGTGCGGGATTCAGGGTATCGGACCGATTAGGAGGAAGTACAGCGAAAAACACGCTGAGATCATTCGCACTTTTGTAGACGACGTCACGTGGACGCTGGAATTAGAAGTGAAAGAGGCAAATACCGATGCGATATGAGGAAAGCTCCACTTAAATATGAATCACCCAGCAAACACGGATAAATTACGTGGAAATGATGTGTGGACTATTCGCATGCCGCAAGTCAGAAACAGCAAGATCGTTTCAATTCCAAGCACCTGGCCCACTGTTATGCAGCATATACGAACACATTGCAAAATTTGAGAATTTTTCGCATGAGGAATTGATACAAACAACAGCCACCTCAGTCCAACAAAGCTGGGCCCCGAACGACGAGGGCATGCCGCCAAGTGAAAAAAAAGAAGAAGAGGAAATCGAACCGACCCAATCCCCAGAAGAAATCCACTTTTTAACAACATGGGGAGTTATCGAGGCCCAAATCTCCGACGAAGAAGAAGAGTTCGATGGATATAAGTCGGGTGGTTCATACTAAAAAAAAAACAAACTGTAAATAGATAAATAAAGAAAAAAGAGGATAAAAAGAAAAAAGTTGTCGAATATTTTTTTTATTTACAAAGCGTGTGAAGATATAGAATAAATTTTTTTTTTATTGCATGAGTAAAAGCGAAGAAAAATACAAAAAGAAAAAAAAATACAAATTGATATATTAAAATCATAGAAATCAATAAGAAAAGAAAAATACAAAATACGCAAAATTATAGAAACTAAGAAAACAAGCAAAAAAAGCAAAGGCATTCAAGAATAACAAGCGAGCAAAAGGATTTTCCTCGTCCTCACGGCGTTGTGTGCTCGACTGGGACGTAAGCTAGAGGATTGAGGTTATAAAAATATTAACGAGTCGATTTTCACATTTTTTCTTTTTCCTTTATTGCCTGCAAATCATCTTTACGTATCCAACTATTGTGTGTATTGTCGAAACCGAGCCATTTCACAAGTAGCTGATTACCACGCTTCCTCACCATTTTTCAATAAAGTAAATATCGGGGTATTTAACATTGAGTAGCTCCTGTTCATAGAAACCACCGGCAATGGTTTCATCGCGATGATCTTTCAGATGATATGTTACCGATTAGTTTTTCTCACTCGATAGATTGTAACATTTTTGTTGTCCAGTTTGGTGTATAACACTTCTCAAATACATTCTTGAATTTACTTTCGGAAAAAATTAACAAATCAATAGAAATTTACCGAAGCATATAGGTTCAAGTATGTGGGTTTCTATTATAGGCTTTAGCATGTTTTACGAAATCTGCAAATAATGTTGAAATCGTTCTCTCATTGAAATTTTGTGATAACGAATCATTATTCCACGACTCAAATCTCCCAAATGTGTTCAAGCCTTCAACAGACATTCAAACATATTCAATCCTCCCACAAAAATTAAAACCCTCAAAAAAAAAAACTTTCAACCCTACCAAAAAGTGATCAAATTAATGAGTCATGACAAAATTTACAAATCCAATACTTGCAAAAAAAATATATTTCAAGACTTCACAAAAGTTACTGTTGCATATTTCACGAAAGTTTTAGGAACCTTCCTCATTTCAGGGTATCTTCAAAAAATAATGAAATACATTCCAATTATCTAATTATCGTCTTATAACGTGAAAAAAATAATTATGTCATGATTCTAAAACATATAGATTCAAGTACGTGGGTTTCTATTATAGGCTTTATCATGTTTTATAAATCTGCAAATAATGTTGAAATCGTTCCTCTCATTGAAGTTGTGTAATAACGAATCATTATTCCACGACTCAGATCTCCCAAATGTATTCAAGCCTTCCACAGATATTCAAACATATTCAATCCTCCCACAAAATTAAAACCCTCAAAAAAAAAACTTTCAACCCTACCAAAAAGTGATCAAATTAATGAGTCACGACAAAATTTGCAAATCCAATCCTTGCAAAAAAAAAAAAATATATATATATATATTTCAAGACTTCACAACGTTACTATTGCATATTTCACGAAAGTTTTAGAAACCTTCCTTATTTCAGAGTATCTTTAAAATATGATGAAATACATTCCAATTATCTAATTAACGTCTTATAACGTGAAAAAATGTCATGATTCTAAAGTATAAGAATTTCACAATTGGAAAACATTGTTTGATTTACAATGTTTACTAAGCCAATTGAGATCTTTATTCAGGCTCAAGTCGTGGCCAGGGGCATGCGGCAGCGGGGGCTCCGTCCTCGCACCACACGTGGGGTGGAGGTAAAATTTTCGAATGACGAAATTTCGAACAGCTAAAATAGCGAATTTTAACATACAATTATATATATATATATATCGATAACTGTATGTTAAAATTCGCTATTTTAGCTGTTCGAAATTTCGTCATTCGAAAATTTTACCCCCACCCCACACGTGCACCCCGGAACAGGCTCAAACGCGTTCTTCACTCTCTCGACATTTTCTACAATTTCGACGTAAAGGTGTGGGTCCGTCAATGTGATCTTCCATCGATGGTGTATTTCAATGTTCATTGCATCGACGACGAAATGATTTAATTTCACTGTCGGATTTGTAATATTCTGGTAAACGCTCCCACAGAATATCTGTGTAG